>CM061538.1:206894099-208134099 GCA_030864215.1 Capsicum pubescens | reverse complement strand
ATACATATATATATATATATATATGTATATATATATATATATATGTATGTATATATACATACATGTTGAATTCTATTATATTGACAAAAACAATAAAAAGTTGAGGGTTAAAAAGTTAAGCATCCACCAATCTAGACAATAACCGAATCATTGAAACATACGTCCTTTGTTTTATTAAGTTGTAAATAAATTTTTTTTCATGCAATAGAAGGCTAGAAAATTCTAATGAATTCAAGAATGAAAAATCTAATTAATCATCAATCCAAATCAAAACAAAAAGAAAACATAGAAGTAGAAGAATCATACGTATGTTTCTAGTAAAATTTATCAAAAATACTATTTAAATAGAATTGTAGATATTCTTTTTTATATAAGGTAAAATTCTAATTGATATAGAAGTGTTAAATATTATATTTTTTTGCTTGAATCCAATAATCTTTTTTCTTTTCATGCATTATTTTTTCTAAAGAAAATATATTTGCTTCCTAAAATTCTTACCTTAAAAAGTGGTAGGAATTTTTTGTTACCATGTGTACTTTTCTTAAAAAATATAAAATTTTAATTCTTAAATGTTTTTTTTTCTTTTCCACGTTAATTTAATTCCTTTTAAAGATTTTACCATAAACAGCTTAACGTGCTTCTCAATATTTATAAAAGTATTTCCTTAATAGGATTCTATTTTAGAAGTATTTTTTTAATTCATCAAAGGAAAACATTAATTAATTTTCTTTTCCATATAGTTTAGGAGTCCCATATATTTTAGGAGTCTAGTTAATATAATAAAAATAATTAAATAATAAATTAAAAAAATAGTGAAAAGACAGTTTTGTCTAAAGAACAGTGTTTTAATGAAGGACAAAAAGTTCAAATCATTTTTCTAATGTCTTCACACTTTTAATATATTATAGATATAGATATAGATATAGATATATAAATATAAATAAATAGAAAATGTTTAATCAAGTGGTTCAGGAGGTCAAAATAATTTTTGCTTTTAATAATTTTTCGCATTATCATATTGAAGATACTAACTTTACTGGACCCATAAAATATAGGCTCCACCTTAGCATGTCCTTTTCGTCAATGCTTCACCTATGATCTTATTTTACCATTTTATAGTCTACAGAGCATGTTTGATCAAGCGGTTTAGGAGGTTAAAATAATTTTAGGTTTTAATAATTTTTTATATTACCATATTGAAAACACTTACTTTACCGGACCCATAAAATATAGGCTCCATCCACCTTTGCATTGTCCTTTTTGTCAATGCTTCACCTATGATCTCATTTTACCATTTTATAGTCTATAGAGCATGTTGATCAAGCGGTTTACGAGGTGAAAATAATTTTTATTTTTTCTTTCTTTGAAGAAAAGCATTTTTGTGATATTTAAGGTGTTCGACTAATTAGTAAAATTGTAAAAGTAGAACAATTTTAGTAGATAGAATTGTCTGATACCTGTTACTGATGCGAGCTGGCATATAGTTCGTATAATTAGTTGAGGTGCGCGTAAGTTGACCCAAACATCATAGTTATCAAAAGAAAAAATATAGAAGCAATTTTTCTGCTAATTAGAAAGAACCTAAAAGTTTCCGCTTCTTGAAAAAAGTAAAAGCAAATTTTTCCTTAAGACAAAATGTCCATCATAAATACGCAATTATCAAGTATATCACTCATTAATTTATGGAAAAATTACTTAAAACAACACCTTAACTTTCCATTATATTACTTAAAATTCCATCCCACTAAACTAATTACAAAAATCCCTTCTAACTCATAAAAGTAGCTTATTTTCAGATTCATCACAATTCACCCCCTATTACTTCACCTATTGCGCCACAAATCTCGCCCAAAATTCAGGCAATGTATCCGACTATTTTCTAAGCAAAACTTTTAATTGTTTTTATTACAATTTCTATAAATTAATTTTCGTCCATCTATTAGATTATTATGAATCAAAAGATATTTTACTCTTCAACAATGTATCATATAAGTTGTTTTAAAACTTAATGTAAATTATATAATGTATCAAATATTTTCAAAAATAAGTCAAGTATAATGCAAACTTAATTACAGTGATGTATCTCAACCAAAATAATGTAATGTATCGAAAACTTGAATTAACAATACAATATTAGATATAATATTGTTGTATTTGCATATAAGGTAATGCATCATAAGATATTTAGCTTTTAATACAATGTATTAGATAATTTTTACACATATAAAGTATTACGCAAATTAAATATAATAATGTATTAGTAACCACAAATAAATATAATGTGTCATGAATTGTAGTGTATATAAACTCAATGTTATTAAATGAGATATTTGTTACCATAATACAGTATATCATAAGTTTTTACATAATAGGAAAACTTATGATATTTGTTATCATAAGTTATTAAGTGACGTATATTATGTAATTTAAACAACAATTTCCTTAATTAAGCGCATTAATTTCTCAACTGTAGGCTTAATTATTGTTTCTTTCCGTTTTTAATCACAATTAAAGATTTATTAATGTATCATGACGTTAACTAATGCATCATATATGGAATTTTATGTAATTATTATAAAAGTAAGAAGAAAGAGTAATTAGGTAGTAAAGTGTTGAGATTTATGTTGTTTATCCTTAATTTATTGATTTCTGGTTATAGAACAATTTGTTTGATTATTACGTATGGCATTTCATTTCCTTTTAATGAAATCTCAATCATACATTTAAATAATAATAATAAAAAATATAGCTAATTCATATTTTTGTTACAATTATGAAGTTGTATTTTCATATATTTTGAATCTCATACCTCAGATATAATTTAGTTCTTGTAAAAAAATATATTATTTTCTTTTCTCTTCAAGCAACCTTGTTACTCTTTTCGTATTTAAAAGAATGACAATGTTATTTTGCTTTATATCTAAAACATTATGGCAATAATATATCAATGTTTAATACTTTTTAAATACCAAAAGGATTGTGAATGGTAAGTACTTTCTCCTTTATTAGAGGTCTTGGATTTGAGTTCCCTTGATTATGACATCGCCTTTGTTAGGGAGGCTTTAGCCTCTAATGTGGATTTTTTCGGCGCGAATTTGAATTTAACATGCTCCAATGCGAGTATCGAATACTGAATTAAAAAAAATTTCAAATTTATTTATGCATTATATCAATTGAAAATTTTAACTTGTACGTTTTAGTTTCAGTTAAATAAAAACAAAAAAATTAATCAAGTACTTTGACTATTTGTCATAACTTTTTTTTTTTACTTTATCTTAAAAACAACATTTGATCATAAAAATTTCAAATACAACTCCAAATGAAAAATGTGTTTTCACTTTTTTCAATTGAGTTATCTCACAAAAATTTAAAAACAACTCCAACGTGCCAAACACAACTACAACTCCACCTTCAATTTTTTTCCATTTTCATGAACAAATGCCTACTTAATCCATTTCTCTCTCACAGGCCTTATTTTACCTCGTAGGCTCCTTGCGCATTTTCATGTTGAAATCTTAATCAGAGTTGATGTAGTAAACTCGTCTTATTTCAGAACTTAATCATACATTGTCTCTGCAGTAGAGGTTACTCAACCAATTAAGATGCGCGGGCGATGTAAGCTCCATGAATCCAACTTCCCTATAACTTTTCCATAATCAAACGAGATAAGAAAATTCTTCCTACCTCTTTTTTCACTTTCGAAAGAAGTCCAGAGTCAATTCATAGAATGTAACATGGGAAATTGAAGCATGAGTTTAAAAATAATCATGGTTGCATTATATCAAAGCACCTTCTTCTGCTCTCCAGGAAACATCTTCGTCAAGTGCACATGCATTTGTACGGGTGCAAACACAAGGAGAAAGTACACAAACATTTTCGAGACTAATGTCTAATCAATTAAAAACGAAAACATTAAATTCCGGGAATGCCATGGATTATTTTCTTTAAGAACTGAAAAAGCAAGCCAGAAAATGAATGTCAGGTGGAAGGTAGCGTAATAATGTCAAGTTAAATGTCAGTGCATCCAACTTACTTTTTGTTTCAGTGAATATTTTTATACCTATTTTTATGTATTTTCTATATAATTACACCTATTTCGCATCATATTTAATGAGTGTCGGAACACCCAAGAACCAATGTAGATCCGTCCCCGGGCGGAGGCATTAACGTAACTCTCGGACATGGAGCTTAATCTTTAACTTTTTAAATTTAAATAAAATAACATAATAACACAAAATGTAAAACGTAAACATAATATCTAACACATTTTTAAGTCTACACAAAATAATAGTGCTAAGTATTACTAACAAAGTACACATTTAAAATGTATTAAGGGAAAAAGGTGCGAAAATACCTATACTTTGGAGAAATTTACAGTTACGCATCCTGAACTTTGCGGGGGTCATGTGATCCCCCTAAATTATTTTTTTATTGTATTTAACTGACATATATTTGACACTTGGACCACTGCGTGTATTTCACGCACATCGAGCGCGTAAGTAAAGAATATTTGATAAGGGGCAAATATATGTCAGTTAAATACGGTAAAAAATAATCTAGGGGGGTCATAGGACTCCCGCAAAGTTCAGGGTGCGTAACTCCAAATTTCGCCTAAACACAAATATTTTTCGTACATTTTTCCCAAAGTATTAACGTCAAACTACATATATTATCTTTTTATAAGTACCGTCAAGCTACGTATATTATCTTTTTATAAGTAAATAATCAATAATTATCTGTACTACAGCTAAAACATTACACTTCTTTGAATGAATACAAAATTACTTTCAAATTCCAAAAATGATAAAAGTTTGATAATTTAGAGATGAAGAGTAACCGAAAATAAAGAGAAATTTTGAAAGTCTAGCTATTTTTATAAGAATGTTCAAATGATATTTCATACTCACAATGTTCTCAATTAGCAAGAAATATTATGACTCATTATTTGAGTTATTCCCAATTTTCATATTTCTATATATGAACAGAATTTTTATTGTTCGTTTGTTAAAGAATTTGAAGGTCAACATTGTTAATTAAGAAAATTTGACACATGGTATTGATAGCAACTGTTGAGCGAACCCAAGCATTGAGCATTAGAGGTAACTAGCATAGTAAGATGTTTAAAATATAAGTCTCACTCAACAAAGCTCCACATGTGAGTATTCGGACGTTTTGCAAGTGGCCGACGCAGGGTCGAGACCAAAATAAATCTTATAAAACAGAGTCCGTAAGGAACAACACGAAGCAGCATTTCGAATTCAGTCCTCGGAGGTGAATGCAACTTCACAAACCCCCTTTGCCAACTTTCGGATTTCGTAATTTGTAAAGATTCCACATTCTTGGTATATTTTGGCATAAAACCCTAGTTGTCACAGCCTTAGAACACTTGATATATTGTTGAACAGCAACTTGAGATGGTACACCAGAAATACTGATTATTTGGGTTTCCGTTAATATCACAATGAGGATAGAATCTAATTGGAACATCAAGCGGGAAATTCACAGTTCAAAATTAAAATATCGTAAAAGTAGTCTAAGGTAATATAGAATTTCAGGATTTAAGTATTTAACAATAAACCATTTTTACCTTTCAAATATGTATTATGTAATAAATGGAATGGAAGAAAGGGGATTAAGGATTGGAATGAAGGAAATTGGGAAAGTACTTATGAATTAGAAATGGAAAGTAGTAGTAATGGAAATGTCTAAGAAAGGAGTCAATAGTGGAATGCACGTGGAGATAGTTGAAGCAAGTAGGGCTGGACATATTTTGGTTAAAACTGAAAAAATTGAAAAATTGAATCGAAATTTAAATTTAATTTCGGTTTTTCGATTTGGTTTTGGTTTTTAATTTATAAATTTCGATTAAACGGTTCGATTTCGGTTTTTTGAAAAAATTCGGTTAAACCGAAAATCCGAAATCCGAAATTAAATTAATAACATATATATATATTATTAATTTATTATATATATAATATAATATATTTAATATATAAATAATAAATTAATAAATATATACTAAATTTTTATAACCCTAATTTTCTAAACCTAAAACATATCGGATATATCTTCACATCACAACAGCCGTTTCTAAACCTAATTTTCTTTACAAATTGCAATCACCAATCAGTCAAGGACACCGGAGGCGGACGATAGACCGCCGGTGACAACGACGACGCAGACTCCCTTTCTTTACTACGAGTCTACGACACCGGAGGCGATGATCTGTGACGGGTGTAACTGGTGTTTGTGTTTTGTAACCAGCGAGTCGGTGACTGACTAGCTGAGTTCTTCAAAATATCAACCGGTGGAAGGCGACATTCCAACAATCAGACCCTTTTTTCGATTATTTATTCTGGCGATTAGTCAGCCTTCAAACATGTCTAATGTTCGTATTTTTTTTATTGATGATTTTCATTTAACTTGATACTTTAAGGTTAAAGGCTTAAAACTAATAAATAAATAATTTATTTTTGCAGATTGGAAGTAGGGTAAGTGAAGATGGAGCATCTAATGGAAATATTTCAATTTCATCTCCAAATGAAGTTGAAAATACGGTTGAAGATGAACAATCGAAAAAAAAAAGCTCATGGAACCAAGGGCAAGATGTTGGCAGTGGTTTGACAAAATTATTGATGGAAAAAATGAAGCTCAGAAAGCAAAATGTAAGTATTGTGGAAAAAATTATGTTGTTGCTTTAAGTGATAGTGGTACTTCAACGATGAATAATCACATGTTAAAATTACGTCCTTACCGCCCGAATCGCCCTAATGTTGGTGTGAAAGAGAAAGACAGTCAAACAAAATTAGCTTTTCTACCATCTTCTACGGATGAAAAGGGAGGGGCATTGGGTACTTAGACATTTGATCAAGGACGAAGTAGGAAAGCTTTAGCTCAAATTTAGCTCAAATGATAGTTGTTGATGAGTTGCCGTTTAGTTTTGTTGAAAAAGAAGGTTTTAGAAATTTCATAAGAGTCACAGCCCCGCACTTTCATATTCCTTCTCGTAGAACCTTGACAAGAGATTGTTATCAGTTCTACAATGAAGAGAAACAAGTTTTGAAAAAGGTTTTCAAAGAAGTACGTCCAAAAGTTTATCTTACGACCAATACTTGGACGTCTATACAAAAGATTAACTACATATGCCTAACAACTCACTTTATAGATACAAATTGGAAATTGCATAAAAGAGTGATAAATTTCTGTCCAATTTCTAGTCATAAAGGTGTTGATATGGCTGCTTCCATTACTAATTGTTTGCTTGAATGGGGTTTGAATATTGTTTTTAGTATTATAATTGATAATGCTAGTTCCAATGATGTTACAATGATAGAAATGTCTAAACAATTAAGTAATTGAGGAACTAACATAATGGAGGGTTAACATCTTCATGTGAGGTGTATGACACATATTCTTAATCTTATTGTGCAAGATGGGTTGAAGGAAATTGATAAGTCTGTCAAGCGAGTGAGACAAGCTGTGAAGTATGTTAAACAATCTGTCGCGCGAGTTAAAAAGTTCAAAGAATGTTGTGAATCTCAATTGATAACTTGTAAGAAATCTTTATGTTTAGATGTTCCTACTCGATGGAACTCTACATACTTGATGCTTGAAACAACACAATATTTGGAGCTTGCATTTGAAAGATATAGTTTCTATGATAATGGTTTCTTGGATTATCTCCGTACCTCTCCTTGTGAAGATGGAACTAAGGCAGGCGCCTTTGTAAGTGAGGACTGAAAAAATGTGAGGACAATGGTAAAAGTTTTGAAAACTTTTTATGATCTTACTTTGAAAGTTTTTGGTTCAAAATATGTTACTACAAATGTACACTTTGCGGAAATTGCTGAGCTTGATCTGATTTTGAAAGAGATGATAGAAAACGAAGATTCTAATTTGAAAAAAATGGCATCAAATATGAGGGAAAAGTTTAGAAAATATCGGGCTACTCCAGAGAAAATGAACAAAATGATCTTTATTTCATCTGTGTTGGATCCCCGCAACAAACTTGAATATGTTCCTTTTACAATTGTTGACATGTTTGGAAAAGAAATTGGGGACAAGTTGTCCGATTCAGTGGAGTCATATATGAAAGCCTTGTTTGAGTATTATGTTAAGAAATAAAAAACTCTTCATCTTCATCATCTTCTTCTTATTCTGGGAATTCTTCATCTATAAGTGGTTATGGAAACTTTCAAAGAGGAGAAATAATGAGAACAAAACAATAATTTGAGAAGCATAAAGAAATTAGTGGAGGTTCAAGCAATAAATCTGAGTTGGGAAAATATCTTGCTAAAGAAATTGAGCCAGATTCGGAACAATTTGATATATTATGTTGGTGGAAAGTTAATGAGCCTAGATTTCCCATTCTCGCTGAGATGGCTCGTGATGTGTTAGCCATTCCCATTTCCAGTGTTGCATCTGAATGTGCATTTAGCATGGGAGGTCGGGTTATTGATCCCTTTAGGAGTTCATCAACTCCTAAACTAGTGCAATCTCTTATTTGTCTTCAAGATTGGCTTAGAAGTGAATCTACTCCAATTAATATCAAGGAAGATATAGAGTATCTTGAGTAACCTGAAGTTGGTAAGAATTTTATAATTTTTTATTCATTATATTAAAAAAATATTCTTAGTTATATTGCACATCAACTAACAAGTGTCTTATATTTTTTCAGAAATGGCTTGTAGCGGCACTGATTCTAGCATTGTTGATGTGTAGACTGTAGTTGTCAATAAGCAAATGTGAATTGTAGGTACGTTTGTTTTTGGGTTCTTCTTCTACTACTACTATTTTCTTGATTTAATAAGTTATAGACTATAGATTTTTTTCTCTCAGCTGTACACTTCTTAGGATGTGGATGATCTGTAATGTATTGTATTGTATTGTATTGTATTGTGTTTTGCTGATCTGTAGAAGTTTTACGAGTCGTTTGATGAAGTGTTCGATAGGAAATGGATTGTGTCTAAAGAGGAGTATTCAGATTCAGGTGAGTTTATGGCATTTTCTATTTAACATGGTAGTTTATTGTATTTGCTTTATTTTACATTTGGGAAACTGTTAAGCAGTTTTTGGAATGGAAACCAAAGCTAATCCTGAGACACAGGCTCTGGCAGCACTTGCCTGTTTAGCCGGGGATTTTGTTCTCCAAGCATGGAGATAAAATCTAGCAAGACGTCTAGCTGGGGTGTGAACCTTGTTCATCAAACTGTATTTGAATTACTAATGTGAATAGTAATAAGTACTCTATGTGTGCTTATCCTGCTGATCCTCTCTAGGAGAATGACTTGAAGAATCACAAATGGGGTCATTATTTCGTTTGTGGTTACAAATGTTTCTATGAGTATGCAAAGTTGAAAGGGATAGATGTTGGTGAACCTGTTGGACTTGATGTTAGTCTTAGTCAGAGCAGATGTTTTCTTGTGTTATGATTTGGTCAAGTGATGTGGTTGACGGATGAAGTATTCCTAAGCTCATATTCCTGATGGAAAATTTGACAAATTGGAATGGCAATGGGGTGGTGACCAATCATCATCTCTTAACTTGTTTTGCTATCTTTACAGTTTAATCAAAGGTCCAGTTTTAATTCTGGTACTGATTTCTCCATTTAAAGTTTGGAAGACATTTATAAATGCATTTGCCATGGGTAGAGTTGACACAGCATGGACCCAAGCTGAGCTGTTTGAATGATTTTCTAGTGCTACCATATTCCTGAGACCTTATAGGGGCAAATAATCTGTGGGCAAATAATTTTAGGTTCAACTTTAACCAACTTGCACTTGGAAAAGCTAATCTGAAAGCCCTACTTTGTCTATACTCTAATATGGACAGTGCATACAATGTTAAAAGAAAGGCTTGAGTTGGACTACATATAATGATAATATTGTTTAGAGACCACTGTTTTGTTGAGAAACAACAAATTGAACATTTTGAGATGTGGATCATCAGTGTGTGACAATGGTGGGGAAACTGGTCAGGGAACACAGAATTTTAAGTGTGTTAATTGTTCCTTACTTGGTGTCTGAATTCTGATGACATTTCAATATAAGCAGGAGTATGTTCAAGCTGATGGAAAATGCAGCTATCTTTAAAATTCATCTTTTCTGATATAAGGAAAATAAAAGAAATTTATAATATTATGGAAAACGGTATTCTTTGGTTTATTTTCCTCCACTGCAGTACTTTCAGCAATACTACTAGTTTCAATGGGTGTATATTTTTTCACTTCATTCTTAATAATCTCCGTGTTCCCCAAAAACATATTTGGAGTCCCAACGTCTAATCTGAACAGACTTCACTGGCTTCAGTCGACTATGTGTAATTTGAACTCCAAGAGCTTTCCGAATGGAACTCATTGTGACTTGTCTTTTCATACTTTTAGCTATTTTGTTTTCTAACAAGTCTTTTATACTTTTTGCAGCTATATTTTTGTCGATATAGACTTCAACAATGTCTAGAACACTTCTGTGGCTGTTGATCTTTCTTTCGCGAGATGGATCCACTTATCACTATTGTTTTTCAGTACATTTGTCCTTTCTTTAGAAGAATGGTACTTTACAGTAACTTTAGTTGAATTGATATAATATTTTGCACTCTAGGTTTACATATTCTCAATGACTCTCCTTTTGACGTTTTGTTTTAGTCAAAAGTAAGGTTCTCTTAATCTCTTTCAGTGTTAGTTGGTTTAAGTTAGTGCTGCTTTTCTATTCTGCTGGTGAGCAGGTGATCTTTACCATTCTTGTTCTAAGATTATCTCCTAATCTAAATCCAATGTTAGTTTGTTGCGTTGATAAGTTTAGGTCGTGCACGGTCTGTGACAACTCTACAACAAAATGACATTATGTATTATGATTATTTCATTTCGTTTCATTTATGTTGAAACCGAAATAAAAAATCGAAATAACCGAATCGAATTTGTAGAAACCGAATCAAACCAATTTTATTTCGGTTTGGTTATGGTTGCCATTTTTGTCAATCCAAAAACCGATAAACCGAAACCGATATGAAACAATCAGACCGAACCGATCGAACACCCACCCCTAGAAGCAAGAATTGGGATTAATAAAGGGCACGTGCAAGTCACAAGGGTGCAAATCGGATTGATCAACGACCCTAATTAGCCTAGCAGTTAAGAATCTGTATAAGATTCCCAGCTGAAGGAAAAACAATTCAGTGAATTACTGATACTCAGTTACCTTTCTCCCATTTTCTTCTTCTAGAGATCCTGGCGCCCTCCCTTGGAAGCTCCTGGTGCTGCAACTATCACTGGTAAGTTGTGTCGGATTAACATCGGGAAACAAATAAATTACAAAAGCAACTAAGTTTCTCACTTCTCCCTCTTCACGTTCCTCACTCTTTTTTATCCTTATTCTACAGGTAATCACCATTGTTGTTCGACCTCAAGTTCTACCAAGGAAGCTTAGTTCATTTCTCGTTGTATTAGAATCTTCTAATAGACCCAACTGATCAATAAAATCCCCAATTTCTTGATTGTCAATTTTGCGAATTCCAATTGAGTTACATTAGCGAATAATCATTACAAGTGGTATCAAAGAACATCCTGGCCCTACAATGTCAATGCCGGAAACACGAGCTAGAGCTATGGAGGAATTTGTTAAAAAGCTGGATACGCAGTTACAGAGTCACATTGTTGAGTCGAGTATGAAGTTCGACTCTCATGATTCGAAGTTGGACGAACTTGGTAGGAAGATGGATATCTTATAAAGAGGTTGATTCCACCCCAAGATGGGATACTGGGTAGTGCTCCCAGGGATGACAATCCTCAAGAAGGGTCTGCTTCATGGCCTCGAGGGTGTGACAAAACTGATCAGTGCTGGGGAAGAAATCCAAGTACCAACCATCATCCTCGTGTTGAGTTTCCCTTGTTTGAGGGGGACGACCCCTGTTCGTGGCTAAGGAAGGCTGAGAGGTATTTTCACTATCATCGTGTCATAGATGCTGAGCAAAAATTGGAGATAACTGTTCTTCACCTTCAAGGCAAGCCTAAGGCCTAGTATTTTTCCTATCAATTGAGTAAAGGCATTATTAGATGGAAGGAGTTTATGAATGAAATTTGTAAAATATTTGATGGAGCAAATAATATCAAACTTAATCTTGTTGGTGAATTCAAGAAAATAGAACAAACAGGTATTGTTGATGACTATCTGGAGAGATTCGAGGAGCTCAAGACTTGGGTACTGATTAAGATTTTTACCTGAGGAGTTCTTCATGGAGTTCTTTGTGGAGGGGTTGAAAGAGCAAATCAGGCACACAGTTAAAATGTTGAACCTTTACTCTTTTAGTCAAATTGTTGACAAAGCTAGGCATCAAGATAGACAGTTGAGGGTACAACGAAGGAGGGATAGACATATTGGGGGTAAAGGAATCTCTGCAGGTAGAGGAACTCAGATGGGGTTCATGCCCAACGGGCTGGGTGAGGGGTGAATACTTCTACTAGTTCACAAGCCAACAAGTTGTGGGAACAGAGAAAGGCTCAGGGATTATTCTACAAATGTGGGGAGGAGTACCATTTTGTTCATCAATACAAGCAGAATCAGTTGAATACTATCATTGCTGCCTTCGATCAAGTGGAGGAAGAGAACCAACAAGAATTGTTGGACATAATGGATACACCTGAGAAAACATATGCCGAGGTGGTTACTGAGGAGGAGATACAAGAATCTATTAGCCTAAATGCACTATCTGGAACTGAAGTGCCTAATACTACCAGGCTACAAGGAGATGCAAGAGAATAAGGTTACTATTCTACTAGATTCAGGAAGCACTCATAGCTTTTTGGATATGGAAACTGCTAGAAAAATTGGTTGCAGAGTGAGTGAAGCATCCCCCATGAGGGTTACAGTGGCAAATGAGAGTCACGTAATGAGTAGACATTTCTGTCCTGTGTTTAAGTGAAAGATACATGGTGTGGAATTTGTTGATGCAATCAAGTTGGTAAGGGTGGGTGGCAATGATGTGATTTTGGGAGGGGAAGGGGGGAAAATTGGATGAAAAAACACAATCCAGTGCTTTTTGACTTTGTGGGTATAAGGTGGAAGTGACTCATCAGGACAAAAGGGTAACCTTGGGGGGTATGTATAACCAAGTTAAGCTCAAGAGCATGACTGGTAGTGGAGTTAGACATTTACTTAATAAGGGGCAAGCTATATGGGCTCACCTGTTCACTGTTACTGCATCTAATATTGTGGGAAATGAAGCCATACCTGAGAAGTTACATCAGGTGCTTGATGAGTTCCCAGATGTGTTTGAAGAACCCAAGTCCTTGCCTCCACATAGAAGCCATGACCACCACATTCCTCTGAAAAATGATGCACCACCGGTCAACATTAGACCATGACTATAGAGAGCTTATCAAGACCACTGTTAAGGATAAGTTTCCTATTCCACTGGTAAAGATCAAATGAATGAGTTAAATGGATCCACTATTTTCTCAAAAGTTGACTTAAGAGCAGGGTACCAACAGATTAGGATGACAGATGTAGATATTCCAAAAACTGGTTTTGTGACACATTTAGGGCATTATGAATTTAAGGTCATGCTTTTTGGGTTGACCAATGCCTCGGCCACATTTCAAAGTCCCATGAATCATGTGTTTAGAGAGCATCTGAGGAAGTTTGTGCTCACATTTTTCGATGACATACTAGTGTACAACACTTCACTATTGGAGCACACTATTCATCTTAAGAAGGTCCTAGGTCCTTATAATACTATAATACTGAGAAAGGAGTAACACTTTGCTAAATTGTCTAAATGCTCTTTTGGACTATCACAAGTAGAGTATTTGGGCCATATTATCACTGCACAAGGGGTATGTACAGACCCCGCTAAGGTGGATTCCATGACGACTTGTCCTAAACCTACATCCATCAAATCCTTAAGGGGTTTTCTAGGACTTACTATGATACAAGTAAAATGGCCGCCTTAACTTTCGATGGCATCATTCAAAGTCACTACGTGAAGAATCAAGCTTTGGTCCCATGGAGGGAACGGGATCATATTTGTAGGGGTTATTTTGAGCATGCCATCAAACAAACCCGTGTGTGGAAGATTGCTTGGAGCCTTGAAGACTAGAGGACTCACGAGTTTGGACCACATTTGATGATTCACGATTTTGGCCCCTTTTATTAAGGTCATTTTGGTCTTTTAGCCTTGTCTAAATGACACTCCATTGCCACCCACCTCATTAAGGGCATTGGAGTCATTTTATCTTTCTTTTGTAATATACTATATATAGTCTATTTTAGGTCATTTCTCTTTAGTTAATGAATGATGAACATTTGAAAGACTTATTCTCCTTAGTATAGTTCTTAGTTAGGGCTTGGAAAAGTCATCCTTAGTATAGGGCTTGGAAAAACTAATATTGTTCTTTGCTTGAAAACGGTGGATTTTGAGGTGAGTGATTCCCTTGGCGGTCAACGTAAGAGTGTAGTGTTGTTACATTAATTAGGGATTTAGTGTTTGAATCACACTTTGTTCCTAAGTCTTGTAACAAATCTATATCTCACTATCTATCATTTTATTCTTGTAATCTTGTTATTGTTTGTAGTGGACTGTTTTTGTGTCTTGTTGAATCTGAAAATTTGTGTTCTTGTTGTCATCTTGTTCTTCACGATTTGTGGCTATTTTGGGTGTCAAATATACCTTTGTTTCTTGTATTCTTGTTGTATTTGTCGAATCCGAGCGAGGTCTCCATTTGGTCCACAATTTGTTGTGATTTATGGACTGTTTTGGAGGGTGTATTGGACTGTTTTGTGGCTATTTCGTGTTCGTCTTGTTTGTCTTGTATCATTTGGTATCAAAACATGGCTTGATCTTGTTCCTACAAGATCAATCTTGGGCTTGGTAGTTGAAAAATCCAAAAAAAAAGTTGTCCTTGGCCGAGAAGTTGGATTCTTGTTATTGTTGTCTTGGCTGAAAAGTTGAGTCTAGATCTAGGTGTTCTTTTGTTTAATTTGTTGTTTCTAGTGTTAGCTTTCTTTTCCTCTAACACTTTTGAGTCTAGATCTAAAGTTGAGCTTGAATTGTTGAGATAGTTGTTGTGAACAAGTTAATGGTCGTGTATTGATGTTGTTGTTCTTGGCCGTGTGGTGACCTTTCTTGTGGACTTGGGCTAGACATTTTTGGTGTTGTTATTGTTCTTGAAAAGTTATTGTGTTCTTGTTGTTCATCCCAATCTTCACCCCTTGTTAAGACTAAAACACCACACTAAAGGACTTGGCCGTTTGTTGGAAGTTTGTAGTTGACCTTTTTGTTGCGGAATTGTTGTTGTTCTTGGGAGATTGTTGTTGATTTTCTTGGTGATTGTTGAAGTGTTCTTGATATTCTTCCAAACCTTCATACCTTGTTAAAATAAGGTGAAAGTTAGATCCAAAAGGGTGAAGGAAAAAGTGTGAGAACTTTGTCAGTCTTGAAAGACTTACCATCACTCACCAACAAGTCAATCACATCTCAATCACTTTTCCAAAAAAAAATAAGGTCCATGTTTTAAGGAAAAGTACTACAAAAATCAAGTCTTGAAATTTGAAACTTGAAAAAAAAAGGCTCAAAACTTATTCTTCCCTCCTTAAAACAAATTCCACCCATCCAAATTAAAATTGGTCAAGACTTAGGCTTTGGAAAATAAAAATTGTAGAAACCGCAACCAATATGTGGCTGTCACGTCAGCAAGTTACTGTTCACGCATCGAATTTTGGCTCAAATTTTAGATTATTAGTTTCACTTTATTGTTTCCTTAGTTTCCTGTCTTGATTCTAGAATTAATTAACAACTAGTAATCACTTACTTAGTTGTAGATTAATTGTTGAATCTGTTCCTTTCGTGTCTCCGTTATTTGTGTGCTTTTTCTCATTTTTAACTCGTAGTAACTTCTTTGTTTCAAGTTCGTAAGTAAATTTTATTTTTTTGTGTCTTGAGTCGATCAAACAAGAATCTATTCCGACCGCCAAGTAGAATTGACATCATATTGACTACCGGAGTATAAGCAACTTTCGATATTCGTCGCTCCAATTATGAGAATCACAAAGGTGAGTGTATACGAGTGTTAGTGAGAAGCTTTACTACTAATCTTGTTTGTTCATTCTGTAGGTACAAAGGTGATATAAGGGGAACATGTCTCCGATAGTCGGGGATTATTATGACTACAACATGGGAGACTATGATTGTAGTGAGGGGTTTTATCGCTACGAAATTCAGGGAGATTGTGGGGTCTATGAAAATAGCCATGATCAAAACTTGGGCAGATTTGAGGGTCTCGGGTTTAGGGGAGAAAATGAGGGGAATGATGTGCCTAGTGCTTATGGTGAATTTGGAGATGATGTAGGACCTCGTGATGGTTCTTATGGTGAAGTTGGAGCATGTGAGGAGTCTTATACTTCCCTCTATGAACCTACATTTGGTGTTAGGTATAACCCTTTCATTCGCAAAGCTTATGAGAGATATGATGAGAGTACGCGTGTGGAGTGTGAAAGATCATATTCTTCACCTTGTAGTACTTCTTATCAAGGTCGACATGGTGTGGTTGGTTATACTAGCTATAGTAGAGGTTGTCCCATGAGAAGAAGAGGGCAAGCATCTCCAAAACCGACGGGTACTCGTGTGCCTTACAATGTTGATCCAAGGAGGAGTGTACACTTCGAAAATGTGACTATTTGTGGGATACCGGGCTGCCTTATGGTGTTGAATGATAGGTAGTATGGAAACTACATTCTTTCGTCCATGGTTGACTACTTGGGGTTATTTCGAGAGCCTTTACTTGTTCCATACTACTTGGGCGAGTTCAAGGTTACCGAGAGGATAAAAGTTGTCTTCTCTCAATTTGATTACCATGAGGAGGTGTAGTGCGATGTTTTTTTCTTAACCTACGGTCATATGAGCTTGGGTGCCGATTGGTTTGCACGACATCAAGTTCCTAACGTTGGCCTAATGCTGTAAGAGACCAATGTGGAAATCGCCTCATAACGTACTTGCTACCCAAGCCTCAAAGAGAAATGCTTACCTACTCCAATCCGATTTATGATGAGAGACAAAAGATTGAGAAGAGTAAGAGAGTGCAAGGTGGTAATCCGAGAGTGGAAAAATGAGAGGATATGTGGAGCGAAGTGAGGGGATTGCCATCAAACCGTGCTAACATTGGTTGTCCTTCTATTTCTAAGGACATTTGTGTAGGTACCAACATGGCAAGCGAAGGCGAACAATGCCAAAAGAAAGTTGCTGCCTAAGCTTGTGGAGGACCTTCACCTCACGGCAAGGAAGAGTCTACTCAAGATCTTAAAGGTAAAATAGCTAACTCTTACACTTTAGTGCATGTGAATTACAATTGTGTGGCTAGTAATCCATTGAGTGTGAGTAGTAGCTTATTTATGAGTCTAATGATTCCTTGCCTCTTGTTGATGATGTACATATTGTGAGTTTGGATACACTAGTTGATCCTATTGATGACGAAATTGACTCTTCTTATAAGATCAATTTATGTCCACCTAGTGTTGAAGCCTATATGTTGAACGGAAGTACATCGTCTTGTGTAATTGGTGTTGATCAACTTGTTTGTGAAAATTGTCCCCCACTTGAGTATGTGTGTGATGTGCTTAATAGAACTCAAGTGAGTCAAGTATTTGAAAATGTTGGTCAACAAAGTGGGAGTGAACCCGAGATCTCTTCTTGGGGTAATCTTGTGTTTAGAACATCCTTGAAACTTGATATTGATCATTTAGAGTGTGAGGAACTTGCTTATTCCAAATCTGTCCGTGAGGTAGATCACACTCTCTTTAGTGTAATTCTTGTTTGAAGGTGATTTAAACACTTCTAATAAAGCTAGTGGTGAAAATGATGGTATAACTTGCCTTGGAAGCTATAGCCTATATGCTAACCCACTTTGGTGTGACAACATTCCCCCTAAAGATGAAAATCTCTTCTTGGACGATGAGAGTACTCTTAGGGGTAAGGAATGTGTAGTTGTGGAAACTACTTCTTCTTTTACTTTGTGTGACTTTATTGTTGAGATTACTTATGGTTATTATTGGGAAACTGGTAGGGAGTACACACATGAGGGCACCTTGATAGAAGTCGATTTGAGTGATACCTTTCTCTACTCTCTATTTGCTTTGGATGATATGTATGTTATTATAGAGAGTATGTCTTTCAGTTTAGGAGTAGACTACGGGAAATAGGGTGTTGTCTAGACCCGTGTCTATGGCCACTTTTCCTATTTGACCTTGGTGCCAAATGTAGAAATGGTCATGTTGGTGCACCCAACTTGTTGCTTGGTCTACATGACAAGCAGTATCACTCTTGGTGTATCCCATAACCAAATCCTTTGTACATCTTTCATTGAGTTTTTAATACTCACTTCAAAGGATTCTTGGTTATACTTCAAGTATGTACCCCCTTGGCGTGATGATGTTTATTATTGTGTTAACCCTAACCCTCATGCCATGAGGATGTTGTGCTTGTTTGTCCTTTCTCTTGTTTTACAAGGTACGGATTCGAGGTCGAATCCTTTTCAAGAAGGGGAGGATGATACAAGTGAAATGGACGCCTTAGCTTTCGATGACATCATTCAAAGTCACTACGTAAAGAATCAAGCTTTGGTCCCATGGAGGGAACGGGATCATACTTGTAAGGGTTATTTTGAGCATGCCATCAAACAAACCCGTGTGTGGAAGATTGCTTGGAGCCTTGAAGACTAGAGGACTCACGGGTTTGGACCACATTTGATGGTTCACGGTCTTGGCCCCTTTTATTAAGGTCATTTTGGTCACTTAGCCTCAAGGTCATTTGGTCTTTTAGCCTTGTCTAAATGACACTCCACTGTCACCCACCTCATTAAGGGCATTGGAGTCATTTTATCTTTCTTTTGTAATATACTATATATAGTCTATTTTAGGTCATTTCTCTTTAGTTAATGAATAATGAACATTTGAAAGACTTATTCTCTCTTTGGAGAGTGAAACACCTTAGTATAGTTCTTAGTTAGGGCTTGAAAAAGCCAATATTGTTCTTTGCTTGGAAATGGTGGATCTTGAGGTGAGTGATTCCCTTGACGGTCACCGTAAGAGTGTGGTGTTGTTGTTACATTAATTAGGGGTTTAGTGTTTGAATCACATTTTGTTCCTAAGTCTTGTAACAAATTTATATCTCACTTTCTATCCTTTTATTCTTGTAATCTTGTTATTGTTTGTAGTGGATTGTTTTTGTGTCTTGTTGAATCCAAAAATTCGTGTTCTTGTTGTCATTTTGTTGTTCACGATTTATGGATGTTTTGGGTGTCAAATACACCTTTGTTTCTTGTATTCTTGTTGTATTTGTCGAATCCGAGTGAGGTCTCTATTTGTCCACGATGTTGTGATTTGTGGACTGTTTTGTGGCTGTTTCGTGTTCCTCTTGTTTGTCATGTATCATTACTAGGTACTACAAAAGGTTTATTCAATCCTATGGTATTATTAGTAGACCCTTGACTAACATGCTCAAGAAGAATGCATTTTGGTGGACTGAAGAGGCTGATATTACCTTTGAGAGGCTTAAGGCCGTCATGGTTACTGCTCTTGTTTTGGCTCTTGCAGATTTTACCAAACCCTTTATCATAGAGACTTATGCATGCTTTAAGGTTATTGGAGCAATCTTGATGCAAGAGGGAAGACCCCTAGCTTTTCTTAGCAAAGCCTTAGGCCCAAGAAGTTTGGGTTTATCCACATACGAGAAGGAGTTTATTGATGTCCAAGCAGCTGTGTATAGAAGGAAACACTATTTACTTGGAGGGCACTTTATTATAAGGTCTGACCACCAAAGCTTGAAATACCTATTGGAACAAAGGGTCCTGCTGCTTTACAACAAAAAGGTTTAGTAAAATTAACGGGGCTAGATTATGAAGTCCAATACAAGAGGGGAACTGAGAATAGGTTTGTTGATGCCCTTTCTAGAAGAATTGAAGAAGAAACTGCTAACCTACATGTTATTTCTTCCATAGAACCTACATAGATGTTGGAGATAAATACTAGCTATGAACATGATCCAATGGCTCAACAACTACTTACTGCTCTCATTACTGATCCTACAGGTGCACCTCATTATTCCCTACAACAAGGTGTCATCAGGTTTCACAAGAAGATTTTTGTGGGGAGGGGTGCAGGACTAAGAAAAAAAGTTTTTGAGGTGCTACACCAATCTCCACTGGGTGGTCACTCAAGTCAGCAGGGTACCTTCAAAAGGATCCACATGATCTTCTATTGGCCTAATATGAGATCAGATATTATGAGGTGGGTATTTGAGTTTGATTTATGCCAAATGATAAAATCTGAGAATGTGCATTATCCTGGCCTACTACAACCCCTTTCAGTTCCCGAAGTTCCTTGGTAGGACATTGCCATGGATTTTCTTGAAGGCTTGCCTTCTTCTGGACACAAAAACACTATCTTGGTTATGGTTGATCGATTGACTAAATATGAGCATTTTTTAGCCTTAAGCATCCCTATAAAGCTCAAGATGTTGCTGAGGTTTTCTTAAATAAGGTCCACAAACTCCATGGTCTGCCAAAGACCATTGTCTCTGATAGATACCCCATTTTTACGAGTCAGTTATGGCAACACCTATTCAAATTCTTGGGCACCAAGCTATAGTTGTCTACTTCTTATCACCCCCAGACTGATGGCCAGACTAAGAGATTGAATAGATGCCTCTAGACCTATTTACGAGCTACAGTTAGGGTGTACATAGGTCGGGTTGATTTGATTTTTATTAAAAAAATAAATCAAACCAATCATGTCGGTTTATTAAAACTATAAACCAAATCAAACTAACATAAAATTGATTTTTTCGATTTAGGTTTTAGTCGATTTTTTTGGATTTTTCGATATTTCATTTTTTTTATTTTTTTTATAATCTTTAGTTTTTACAATTATATTATGATCGAAGACTAGATCAAATATATTTTCACTCACGTGCTAATGAAAAATCATAATTAGAAAAAAATGAGGAGCGAAAAACTCTCTTGAAACTAAAAAGTGAGATGAAGAGTGAAAAGTTTAGGTTTTAAGTTTATATTGAGTTTTCGATCATTTAATTAGCAATTAATGGACAAATATTACAACTTAAAGACCCAAATATAAATATATATCTACATCTACTTTCAAATTACTAAAACTAGTTGAAAAAATATTTAAAAAGTAGATTATAATTAATATTTTGTGTATAAAAAAGTTTGAATATTATATATATATATATATATATATATATATATATATATAATATACATATACTAGTTTAGGTGCACGCGCCTCGCGCGTGTATTTCACTTTATTGAGTTCAAATATTATACTAAATAAGATATTTGATTAAATAATAAAGATGAATACAATAATTAAATTCAACATCTTTTGGAGAATTTATTTAATTAGACCTAACCTTTATCAAAAAAATTTGTCAAAATCGATCGACATTCATCTACCACCTGTAAACTGCAACAAAATAATACGATGATAGAGACATCAAAACAATATAATTAAATCCAACCTTTACACAAAAATTTTCTCAAAGTCACCGGACACTCATCTATCACCTGTAAACTATAATAGAATAATATGATAATAGAGATATCAAAATAATACAACTAAACTTTACCTTTACACAAAACAAAATTCTCAAAACAGAGATATAAAAACAATATAATTAAACCTAATCTTTACCTAAAAAACATTGTCAAAGCCGACAGAAATTCATCTACCACCAGTAAATTCATCTACGACCTGTAAACTACAACAAAATAATATAATAGTGATCACAAAACTTCAGTTTTGATGAAAACAATTCTTGTCTGAGCGAAAATTTTGATCCTAAAGAATGACTTGAATGGAAACAAAGAATATATATATATATACACCCACGTTGAATTCTATTATGTTGACAAAAACAGTGAAAAAGTTGAGGGTTAGAAAATTAAGCATCCACCAATCTAGACATGCAACCGAATCAGATTAAATGAGCATCAATCATATTTTTCCAATAAGTATATCGATTTCTTTGGTAGTTTAACGGACATCTCAATATTTATAGAAGTATTTCCTTAATAGAGTCCTATTTTAGGAGTATTTTTCTATCTTATTTTAGGAGTATTTTTCTAATTGATCACTACAAAGGAAAATATTAATTGATTCTCCTTCCATATATTTTAGGAGCCTAGTTAATATAATAGAAATAATTAAATAATAAATTGAAGAAAATAGTGAAAACACAGTTTTGTCTAAAGGATGATCTTTTAATGAAGGACAAAAAATTCAAATCACTTTTTTAAGGATCTTTACACTTTTAATATTATATATATATATATATATATATATATTTGACTTCTATAAATATATATATATATTATGTCGGTTTGATTCAGGTTCGGTTTGACTTCTTTTTGGTTAACACCAAACCAAACCAAGAATGGTCGATTTTTTTTTCTAACGCCAAACCAATCAAACCAAACCATAAGTCATTTTTTTTTTCTCGGTTTGGTTTGATTCGTCGGTTCGGTTTGACTTGACGGTTTGGTCTGTACACCCCTAGCTACAGTCTTCTCTAATCCTAAATAGTGGCTGTTATTGGCCGAGTGTGGTATAATACCAACCACTATTGCTCCTTAAAGACTACT
The DNA here is from genome assembly GCA_030864215.1 of Capsicum pubescens. Lineage (NCBI taxonomy): Eukaryota > Viridiplantae > Streptophyta > Magnoliopsida > Solanales > Solanaceae > Capsicum > Capsicum pubescens. Next base: position 208,111,454 of record CM061538.1, on the reverse strand, counting down.
CCTTTCGAGGCACTATACAGATTTTCACCTCCCCAGGTGCCCTTAGGGTCCTTACCTTACTCTCCTCACACACCCTTAGGTCTTAACTTAGCCCAACGACAAAACATGCTACAAAATTTAAGAGAGAACCTTCAACAAACGCAGGCTCGTATGAAGCACTTTGCAGATAAGAATCAAACTGACAGAGAGTTACAGGTAGGAGACCTGGTCGACTTGAAACTACATCCCTATCGTCAAACTTCTGTTGCTATACACATAAATTTAAAGCTTTATGCTAAGTACTATGATTATCAGATGTATTGGGTCAGTTGCTTACCAGCTTGAGTTACCTTAAGGGTCGCAAATCCACCCTATTTTCCATGTCTCGCAACTCAAAAGGTATGTTGGTCCAGCTATTAAGCCTCAACACCAGCCCCCAACTTGTGACGCTGAGGGTCGGGTCTTGGTGCAGCCCATTGCCATCCTGCAACGTCGATTAATGCGTGAAAACAATGTTGCAAGTGTCAAGCTGTTAGTCCAATGGTCCAACATGGGACCGGGGATGTCACCTGAGAGGATTGGGGCTTCCTTAAAGGTCAATTTTCGAAGTTCATGGCTGATCATCGACCTTGAGGACAGGGTCATTTTTGACCCGGGGGTAGTGTAATGATTGGATATGGAAGAAAAGGGGATTAAGGATTGGAACGAAGGAAATTGGGAAAGTACTTACGAATTAGAAATGGAAAGTAGTAGTAATGGAAATATCTAAGCAAGGAGTCAATAGTGGAATACACGTGGAGACAGTTGAAGCAAGAATTGGGATTAATAAAGGGCACGTGCAAGTCACAAGGGTGCAAATCGGACGGTCCACACGCAATTACAGCTGGCTTGATCAACGACCCTAATTAGCCTGGCTTGATCAACGACCCTAATTAGCAGTTAAGAATCTGTATAAGATTCCCCGCTGAAGGAAAAGCAGTTCAGTGAATTACTGGTACTCAGTTACCTTCCTCCAATTTTCTTCTTCTTCTCTCTTCTTCCTCTTCACGTTCCTCACTCTTTTCTATCCTGATTCTCCAGGTAATCACCATTGTTGTTCGACCTCAAGTTCTACCAAGGAAGCTTAGTTCATTTCTTGTTGTATTAGAATCTTGTAATAGACCCAATTGATCAATAAAATCCCAATTTCTTGAATGTCAATTTTGCGAATTCCAATTGAGTTACAATAGTGAATAATCATTACATATTAACGTATTCTAATTCGTTCAAACGAGGAGGAAAAATAAAGAGGAGATAGAATCCTATACCACTGACAATATAAAATAATGTTACCACCATAAATGTAAAAGTTTCAACAATTAAGTCAAACCTTTTGATTAGGTAACATGATCTAGTCCATTTTCTCGAACGCGTTCCTAAGACGTTCGGATATTCCTTTCATGTGCAAGAATCTGGTACAGGGAAAAAGTTGAACAATGGTCAATTTATTCATCTTTTAAAGCTTTGATGATAACGATATGCCTTTCAGGATTGGGAGCACTTCATGATGTGGAGACCAAATGATGTGGGCAATCTAATAATAGGAGATTCTTTCCACTAACGATTTTCCTATTCTAAAGATGTTGCTTGCTGTAAATAACAATCATACTTGCAGTTTGAAACCCTAATTAGAGAGATTATGACTAAAATCTGCTGGAGATTAGTGCTATATCCAGTAAGAAAAAAATCATGCTCCATGGGCCCTAGGGGAGGATTATGACACTAAGATCCACAAAATCTCTTTTGGCTGTTAATTTTGACTTTAATTATGTACAGTTCGTTCACAAACTATAGGTTATTATTTAATAATTATGATTAGATAACAATAAACAAGTTCTGTTTTTGCTGGTCAAAAGTGGGAGAAGAAAGGAAAGAATACTAAGAAGCCAACCAAAGCAGCTGTGGGACAAGGAACAAAGGCATTGGTCGAATGTCAAAACGTTTGTACAGTAGAGTTATTGCTTAAATTTTCAGACAGAAGCAACATTAAGACCCATTTGGTGGTTAGTGCTGAACATCATCTCCTATCAAAATGCTATGTTTTTTTCAACTTCTCCCATGTCTCGGACACAAATGAAATTGATGGAAATATAGAGGTGTGAGTGGGGGAATATGAAAAACATTGTCGGTTTTTTGACTTCTGTGATACAAATAATACAATGCTTGAAACTTTGGGACCAAAATGTGCAACATTTTAGCAGCTTAAATGCAGAAGTCGCCTTCTAAGACAGTAGCGGTTTCTCCAAACAACCATACAATACTAGCTGTTGAAAATGCTATTTTGATGCTAAAAGAGACAGATAATTCTCTTCTTATCTTTAATGAAATTAGGAGGGAAGATGATGGTGCCCGATATGCAATTTGTTGACACTATAAAGAAAAGTGCAATGATTCAATATTGATAAGTAGTTATTTGCCAGAGGTGTAACTAAATTGCACATGGATGGTTTCATCACAATGTGACAACATTACCTTCAATTCAAATGACTTAGGGTGTGTCTGGTACGAAGGTGGATATTTTTAATGGAAAATGTTTTCTTGACAAACAAGTTGGTTTCTTACTTATTTTTTAGAGTTTGGTAAGTATTAAAAAAAAAGTTATCTCAAGAGCATTTATACGTAAGCGAGCAAAATACTATAGGGGTGGTTGGGGTGAGGAATGGGGCCTCGAGGGTGGGTGTGGGGGGGAGGGGGGAGGTCAAGGGGTAGGGGTTGGTGGGTTGGGTGGGGGGGGGGGACTGGGAGGATATAATAAACATCGAATATCACGTATAGAACTTGTTTTTCCTACTTTATTGAGAAACTCACTTTCCTCAATTTTTAGGAACTTGTTTTCCAAAAATTTTGTCCAACCAAACATGGAAAAATAAGAAACTTCACACCGAACATACACTTAAGTTACCTTTAGTCAATATTACCATAGAGACATGGAGACAGGGGAGGTTTCTTCTAGAACACCTATGTGACCTGAAGAGAATAACCTGAGTGAAAAGGAAACGGTGAGCTTCGACCTAAAAGATAGGAACCTTGTAAATTGTTCTTTTTCCTCTATTCAAATGCACTTTCTTTACTAACTAATGAGATTTTGAAAAGGATAGACGTTGAACATAAGGTGGAATGTCACTCATGTAAGCTGTTGTACAGGGAAAAGTAGTAGTGGATTGAAAGATATAAGACAGGGACAAAAACAAAAGCAAGTATGCATAGTGAACCACGGAGCTAGACATTCACTGGTGCACAAAAGCATGTACCCCCAACTAAAGACACCGAAGTGTAAGAGGAAAACAACCTTGCACAACAGGAGTACAAAAATAACTAACTAATCTAAGGGGAGGTAGGTATTAACACTTCGTTATACGCAGGAGATGTGGAAACCAAAGTGGGGTGGGATACAGAAAGCATGTACAATTAGGATATGAAATTGAAAGAAGACAGTTGTAATAACTTTTCAGGACAAGGGGTGTGCTATAATTTAAAATGGTGTTTGGCCTTGGGATCTTTTGGATACAATAGAATAACCATAGATGTAAACATCACTGGAAGGTTTTTGCTTATCCTAAAAACACCAACTAGCATGTGAGAAGGGCTCAAACATGGGACCACCACCACTAACATAGTTTTAGATACCATCATTAGCATGAGAAAAGGCATTACCTAATTCTAATTATCAAAAGGAACAATAATAGTTAGGCCACTTTGTACTCCAATGTACTCAAGGTTGCAGCTCACAATAAGAAAATCAGAATACTGTGAGTATACCCCGTTAACTTCAGATTTGCTTTAAATAAGACATCCTATACAAATAGAAAAGTAATCATTTCTATGCATTATAAATAGAAAATTCCCATCATTTGACTCAGATTGATCCTAAGTGGTTTAGAGAAGTCAATTTAAATGTCTCCTTAGTGGCATCCTCCCAAAGTAATGATGAAAATACAGACCTTGAATGCATATGACGAAAGGCCCCAACCCAAGCTACAGTTTGAGCCCCTTGAGTAGTTCAACGTACAATGCGAAAGTAGAAATACATAAAACCCAAAGGTAAAAGGATAACAAGAAAGAACCTCTAATTAACAAAACATACGTGTACAATATTTACAGCTCAATACTAAAACATTTTCAGGCCGGAATATATCAGTAACCTAGGTGCTCGGACTCTCCAAAAATGTTACCGCACCCATGCCGGATCCTCCAAAAATGCACTATTTTTTGGAGGTTCCGACACGCTCGTGGTGGCATTTTTTGAAAAGTCTAAGCAACATAGTCAGTAACATAACATTTGAGCATAGTTCTTTAAGAAGGAGAAGTGGATATGTTACTACGTTTGTTGTGAAGTCGATACGTTCTAACATACTTGGAAAAAGGACAAACTGTAACCACGACAGTTGGACCAGGAGAGTGCACCTTATTACTCGATGTAAATAATATTCACCGTGCTTCATTACATAGCTCAACTCCAGGTCTAAACTTTCAACAACCAGTAACTCAGAAATCCACCAGCACCTCAGCCCCTATAAATATCCTTGCTCCTGGACACTCAAGCTAGTGTCTCTCAGTATCTCCTTCCCTCTCTTCCTCTCTCTATATATTGCTCCCTCTCTCTACATCTTACATAAGTGCACGTGAGTGGGTGGTATTTGCGCATGGATACAGAAGTGCATGCAGAAAGAGGATTTATACAGAGTTAAGCTCTCTGTATAACACTTCAAAACAAGCAAACAAGAGGAAAGAGGACGAAGCTTAAAGAAGATGGCAGCCGAGCAGACCAAAACGCACCCGACTTTACCAGAGGTATAAACTGCAGAATCCTTTTAAAATATTTGAAATCACAAGAAAATGTGTATGAATCACCCTGACCAGCACATTTTTTTTTAAACCATAATTTCTAGGTCACGGAAGAATTGAAGAAAATAATGGACACAGGTTTTCCTATACTTGCTATGGGCTTGGCGACCTACTTAAAAAACATGATTTTAGTTGTGTGCATGGGAAGGCTGGGAAGCTTGGAACTGGCAGGGGGTGCACTGGCCATTGGCTTCACCAATATAACTGGTTACTCTGTATTGTCTGGCCTAGCCTTGGGGATGGAACCACTTTCTAGTCAGGCTTTTGGATCAAGAAACTTAACTATAGTGTCTCTTGCCCTTCAAAGGACAATCTTTATGTTATTAACTGCATCTATACCTATTGCGTTTTTATGGTTTAATTTTGAGTCTCTCATGCTAAAGCTACACCAAGACTCACAAATAATACATGTCGCAAGTGTATTTTGCAGATTTGCTGTCCCAGATCTTATCGCTAACAGCTTTCTTCACCCTTTACGCATCTACTTACGGTGTAAAGGGACAACATGGCCTCTATTATGGTGTACTTCACTTGCAACAGTGTTGCATTTCCCTATCACAGTTTACCTGACTTTTACTCTCCGTCTCGGGATTCAAGGAATTGCAATTTCAACCTTTGTCTCCGACTTTGTCACCTTATTCTTCCTTTTAGGCTATATCTTCTTTACTTATGACCAACATGGATCTCTGTCAAAGCCCCTACCAGAAAATATAAAACTTCTTCCTTCCATTTCTGTGGGAGAGCAATGGATAATACTTCTTCAACTTGCTATACCTAGTTGTTTAGCAGTTTGCTTAGAGTGGTGGTGGTATGAGTTCATGACAGTTCTAGCCGGCTACCTTGACAGGCCTGAAGTTCCACTTGCCGCATCTGCTATTGTAATACAAACCACATCTCTCATGTACACATTGCCTTCAGCCTTAAGTGCTTCAGTATCAAGCAGGGTAGGGAACGAACTTGGAGCGGGACGGCCAGCTAAGGCTCGCTTGGCGACAGGGATAGCCATAGGGCTGGCTTTTTTGACTTCAACATTTGGATTCTTACTCACCACCTTAGGGAGAGAAGCATGGGGAACAGTCTTTACAAAAGATAGAGAAGTACTGGAGCTAACAGCGACCGTTCTCCCCATTATTGGACTTTGTGAACTAGCTAATTGTCCACAAACAACATGTTGTGGGGTGCTTCGGGGAAGTGCTAGGCCCGGTGTTGGTGCAGGTATTAACTTCTACTCGTTCTATTTGATGGGAACACCAGTGGCCATCATTTTGGCCTTCGTTTGGAAGCTAGGATTTTTGGGTCTTTGTTATGGGCTTCTAGCAGCTCAAGTGGCATGTGTAATCTCAATGTTAATAGTCACTTATAGTATTGATTGGGAAGGAGCATCCTTGAAGGCACAAGAACTAGTGGGAAGAACTAATGAACTCCCATATGAAGATCAACAGGTAAAAATTGAGGAGGGTAATGGACTTATCAAAGGATTTAACTTCTGAAAAGGGAGGAAATCTAAGGATGCAATGGCTGGAAAGGAAAAGGAACGAGATGGTACAGACAAGAAGAAACAAAGAACGCTACATTCTCTAAGTATTTCGAGTTATAGAATATGCAACAGTATCTTGGACTTTTGACATTAAAGCAACTATTTTCATAAATCTAACAGGATTGTTGATGGGATTATAGAAGTATAGGCCAGCAGAAGTGTGTTTTGTAGCTCAAATGTGTAAATGCGTGAGGCTTTTGGTTTGCATTGAGATGTCAATATATGTTATCTTAGTAGCTATGACATGATCATTTGCATGAGCTTATAGTTTCTTTTTTTGTAGTTCTCAGCATCTATTGTTATCAGAATAACCACATCACAACATACTTCAAATTCAATTCACCCCCTCCCTCCCTTCCTAAAATGTGAAGATAGAACAGGACACATTTTATCTCTGTTTGTGGGGCATAAACTCTATGGGGTCGTTTGGTTGGAAAAAAGTTACCCTGGGATTAGTTATCCCAACATGTATATGGGATAACTTATCCCGTCACTATGGTGTAAATGGTGGGATAAATAATCTCTGTACTAACTAATACCTTACACCAAAAATGGGATAAAATAGTCATTCATTTTATTCCGGGACTTATACCTCACACCAAACTACCCCTACGAGAAGAAGCAAAAGCCCTATGAACTTCAATTTCGGATTATCAAATATTATTTTAATATCTTAAAGATATTTTAGGAGAAAAAAATATTCATCATTAGGGTAACACTCCTATAAATGGAACAATTTTTAATAGAAAACTATACTTCTCTTGGAGAAATCAATTACAGCAATGATATATTTCCTGAAGATGTAACGGTTTACTACAGCACATATTTAGCTCATAACATTGATAGTGTCGTTTTCTTCTTTACTCCATATCTCTCACACAGTTAAACATTTTATGTAATTTATAAGTTTCTATAATAAGACATTAGCTCAAATTAACATTTATTTTCCTTAAGTAACAAAAAAATGCGATACAAAAGGAGCACTCAGTAGAGGGATACAAACAAGAAGGGACAAATGAGAGACCAAAAGGACAAAAGTTTTTTAAAGCCTTGGTGCGATTTTAGATATTACTGCCCCAATGAAAGCCCGCTGCCTTTTAACACGTTGGTAAGTATATGATATTTTAAAATCATAACTATCCATAGAAAATGGAATTAAAAGAGTCCAAGAGAAATAACTAAACATAACACACTAGGAATTATCCAAGAGAATTAAAAAAAAAGTCAGATTTTCTTTGCTTCTTCCACAACGTTCACATAAAATACCCAGATTGTGCTCTGCCAGGCCCCTATACAGCCCCTTATGGATTCTGAGATTCAGCGACTCTACACATTGGGAGGCAAACTACGCAAAGTGGAAATGTTATTGACTTGGTAGCAGACATGGTTTAACAACTGTTTTGTTAACTAGTGAGTTATCACAACCACTGTTGTTTCTAACTCGAGGCATTACAAGGATAAAAATGGGGTGAACCAGAGTTATGCATTGTAAGGGACAGAATATAACGTATACAACGGGAGCTATGTCTAGAATCCAATGACTCACCTCTATGTTCATGCAATATTTGGTCGGTTTTCACCCTTTGTCATGCTAAAATGGAAGGGAACATTACTATTACTGAAGTTTACACACACCAATGCAGAAATTTGTAAAGGCACTGCTAAAGAGCCAGGTTTGCACCGAACTGATAATATTCAGCCTTATCTGTCAATAGCCATCTGCACTATATTATATTAACCAGGAGAGTCAACCGCAAAATTTCCCTTCACTCCTGAGGAAAAAAAGACAATAGTTCACTCATTCATGTCCAAAAGCCATATTGACAAAGGCTTCTCATTTTTAAGAATACTTCCACATAAAGCAATAGTGACCAAAAATTGTAAAAACAGTGGATTTTCCACATTTTCTTAGCAAGAATATATTATTTCCAAATGAATTTAACTCGAGTTATGTGCCTGCACCCGCTGCTTTCTGTACACAACCATCTATGCTCCAGTTCTCCCCTCCCTCTTTGAAGAGATGATCAGTCAAAAGCCCTTCCTTCCCTTTCTGTTTTGAATCCCTCTACCTAAACTCCTTCCCATATTCTTTTCTCTCTGTAGAATTACTATAATTCACAATACAATATTTGCGCTTAACTACATGAACCGCTTCCTATTCCTTCCTATTCCCAAAACCAAACAGCCATAAGTGCCTCAAAAATCTTTAAAAAAAAAAAGACCTTCCTCGACAAACCTTAACGATTAGGGATATTTGGATAAAATTATTGAATTCTAATTTCTCTCCATCATTCACTTGTAAATTCTTTCGTGTAATACTCGCCATTCAGATAGCTAGGGACTGCCGTTTTTAGCTAAGCATTATGCACTTGGTATTGATATAAGTTTCAACAGCATAGAACACATTATCAGAGATTCATTGAGTCTCATCTGTACCATCTAACATAAAAAAAAAAAAAAAAAAAAAAAAAAAGGAGCGTATTATTGTGACTCATCAAAACAGCAGAAATTCAAAACATATAAATTCTATCAAAGCTCATATTATTACTCCTATAGTTTCTTGTACTCTTATTATCATATTGTTATGCTGTAGTAACTACTCAGAATGCTTTGTTATGCTTTCACTTCCGTTACTTCTTTTTCCGGATTGCTTTGGACTGCTTTTTCTTGAACCGAGGTCTATCGAAAACGGTTTCTCTATCTCAGGTAGGGCTAACCTCCCCAGACCCACTTTGCGGAATATGTTGTTGTCGACTGTGAGTCCATGCTAAGTCTATTTTTTTTTTCTACTGGAGAAGAAATAAAATTTGTAGAAATTTCATAATCAAAGCAGTTCAACATTTTCAAAACTAGGAAATGACAAAAGTATGCCACTATTTTGGTCTAAATGCAATTTCAACTGCAAATTTATAACGGGCAAGGATTTCAATTCTCGTAGAAGGAATATAGAATGCGAAAGAGAGAAGACGAGCTTACGGGGGTGATCACAGAGGATAAATAATCAGAGATTCCACCGGATGGAGCTAACAGCGGAGCAAACGTGAAATTCCAACGAGACGCTGTGACAAGAAACAAGACAAACACGTGATTTGACTGATCGTCAACGATTTCTTCGTGATCTGTTGTTATTGGGCTTATATATGACTGGCTCTTTTAGATGGGCTGATTTTTATGTCTCACTTCCACGAAATTACGCCTAGCGTCCGATATCAAAGTTTTTACTAAAAATAACACAAATATACAATTTATATTTTTAATATTACAAAAAATTTCAATTCCCTAAATATATGATAAAAATTTCAACATATACACAGAATGCTATGTATATGTCGGCTATGTTATGTATATTAATAGGAAGAGAGAGTAAAGTAATAAAAAAAATGAAAGAGAGTGTAATTACTTACAAAAGGATTGATATTTATGTTATTTATACAATTTTTTATCAATCAAATGTTTGGCATTGAATTTTGGAAAAATTACTTAAATTTGCAACTTAAATTTCTATTATTACATAAAATTTCAACTAGCAAAAGTAATTACAATAATTCCTTTTTGACACTATTTCTCTTCAAACTTCATATACATATCTCACCTATACTTTTCTTACACTTAATGTTCCTCAAAAAGTGCCTAAAATCAAGAAATCTAAATAAAAAAGTTCACAAATTTTAAATTTACAAATGTTTTCTTCTCAAATTGCTCAACATCAACACACTCTTTTACCCGTGGACCTTTGCTAGTGAACCACCAATGCCACAACTTCATTTACCAGTCGCATCCACTACAACCAAAGCCACATTCGTCAACCTCTATCGGCGAACCAAGCCGCCGACGCCCCCTCTATTCCCTTCCATCTCTCAACTGCTGCCTCAACCCCTTCTTTTTTCATTCCTTTCACAAAAATACCACCAGCTGATGGACCCCGGTGGTCTCTCTGCCCCTTTTCGACATTTGCTGGTAGAAGCTCAAAAAGGTCATCGGTGAATCTTCATGGAAGAAAAAAAAGATACATCACGATTCCGTCTTCTTAATGTACAGTGCTTTGTGTCTGAATCAGTTTATTTTTTTTCAATTTTCATATTCCTATGCATAACAAAAGTATCAGTTGTTGTTACTTTAAGCTTGATACATATCGTGGCTATGTAAGATTGAGGGTAATCGTTCGAGATATGTTGTTATTTCAGTCCATATATTATGTATGTGGATGAATTATATAGTGAAGTCCGTCTGTTTTTTTGAACTCTAATGCATAACGAGTTATGTATATGTATGACATTGTTAGTTGTATTAGGTTTTATTCCAATCCATATACATAACTATTGTATATATCATATTTGCAATAACTTCAGTTATAGTTATGTATTTTAGTTGGGGGTTTCTTGTAGGTTTGATGTTATTTCACTTATGATACATAACTATGATATATATATAGGATTGGTATAAATGATATTATGTTAAATTTAATACATAGTATACTTATGTATATGGATACTTTTTTTCTTACATATACATGATGATATGTCGTTTCTAATACATAATTGTGTTATGTATAAGAATGAAATTACTCAAGTTAATGTAAATTAGATACATACAATAGATATGTATAATTATGTATATCTGACTTATTTATAGACAATTTTCATCATTTTGCACCTTCAATAATTAAGTTTGATTTTAGATTTAACTAATATTAGTATGTAATTTTTGTGATTACAAGGGATCAAATACCGAATAAAGAGAATTGCAATGTTCATCGTACTGATATATGACAAAAAACAGAGCTTCAAAATTTTTGAAAAGAAGAGATTCAAAAAACAGAGCTTCGTTGATTAGAAGGGAGATGTTTGATCGTGCTAATTGATTTGTTGTTTCAAATTTTGCAATTGAAAAATTGTTACTTAATTTAAGGGATTCATTAATAACACTTTAATAAATAAGGCGTTAATTGGGGGCTACAATAAAGGAAGATATGTTTTTTTTTCCTTAAATATTGTTAAGGAAGTTAGTTCTGATACATAAGATACTTATGTATATCAACGTTCAGTTATGTATATAAATAACTAAAATTCGAGAGAAAAAATTATTAGAAAAACTGAGAGAGGGTAATTAGAAAAAAGAGTTAGAATATTTGCCTTATGAGAAAAATTTATTAAGCAGGACCAAAAACTTAAAACCCCCTTTTGTAGGTGAATTTTGTAATTTTTTTTTATATACCAAATAAAATATTAAGATCACTCCATTTTAGGGTCATTTCTAAACTAAACCCCTTAAACTCTTGCGAAAAATGGGGAAAAGACACCAGATGGTCATTCAGCCAAACAAATACAAATTGAATGGCCAAATAATTAGATTTTTGTTATAAATATATTTGATTCCTAGTGAATATCTATATGTATGTTTATTAGGAGAAAAATTAAGAACTCTTAACTTAAGGATCAAGTCATTTTTTTCCTATAAATAAAAGAGTTTTTCTTCATTGTAATTAATCACTAATCTCTTAATACAATCTCTCAAGAGGATCAAGAAGCCTCTCCCTTCTCTCCCATATTATTCTTGTCTTTCTTTATTAGTTCATAGCGCATTCTCTTAGTTCATAACACATTATCAACATAAGTCTCTAAAATTATTTCAATTTGAAAAAGGTGGAGATAGAGAAGCCAAGAACGCAAGAACTATGCGGTTATCACAATTTGATAGCCATACCCTTTATAATTTATATGTTACTACATATAAGAGACTTTAATATTATTGCTTTATTTTAGTAATTTTCTTAAAGGAATCTATCACCGAAGAGATATTTATAAATTATAGTGCAGTGCCTTACAAAGTTTAGCAAGAACGACCTTTATCAGTTAACATATTTCATTATACTTTGGGTCTCTACATGATCCTACTATTTGAGTACTGCAAAAAAGGTAATTGTTTTATTGAGAAAGTCTTGCATATTGCTAGTGCTATTAGATTACTGTTTATATATTATTATATTTATAGATATTATTCTAAGCAATCTTATAAATTGAATATCTGACCGTGCATATGGTAGATATACTTAAACTACTACAGAATTATTAGCAAACAATATATGGCCACCAATAGGTACAATTTTCATAAACAAGTATCATTGCACAAAATGATAAGATACTGAGTTAGAGTCCACGTACACTATGATAAGATATTGAGTTCAAGTCTCATCGATTTATAACATAAGACACATTTATATAGATAAAACATTGACTTTGAATCTTAAGGCACTATATTGATGCTATAATGATTGACAAGGCAAAATAATATGTATTTGGTAAAAAATCATGAAACCTATTTCATTGAATATGGTTCATTCCCTGAAGTGAATATGGTAGCAGTATTTCATATATATGCCTCAATTTAATTCTGAAGTAGCAATTCTTGAAATAGGTTCTAAGCTAAGCTATCATAACCTGATAGGCTTAAAACACGATTATATATATTCCATTCCCGAGAATGAAAATTTCGATTGTTATAAGAACAAATCCATTCCTCGAAGTAAGCCTGTTAACTGGGTCGGGCCGGGTTAACCCGGAATCGGCCCGTCACTTTTAATCGGTTTGTGGGTCGGTCCAGATCCGGGTCAAGTTTAACGGGTCGGTCCGGTTCTAGGCCCATCAGTAATATTTTTAGAAACAACCCGGGACCGGCCCAATAAACCTAACTCGGTCCAACCCGTGTAAACCCGGTCAAACCCGATCAAAAATTCGGTCAAAACTGGTCAAAACTTTTTTTAAAAAAATTAAATATTTTTCTCCAATATACACTATATATACCCACCTATATACATTTTAAATACGTTAAACAATATACACACAATATATATACACTATATATATAGTATATACTACATTAGAATTTAAAAAATATATACACATATACACAATTACACATGTAATCATGTATACGACTATACCTTAGTTAAATGTATATACTACTTTAAATAAAACATATACTACAAGATATATACTACAATATATATACTAATTTATAAAACATATACACATGTATACCTTAAATATATAGTACCTTTAGAATCTATAGAAAATATGTACACATATATACGTATCATTCAATATATGTACTACTTTAAATAAAACATATACTACAAGATATATACTAATTTATAAAACATATACACATGTATACGTTAAATATATACTACTTTAGAGTCTATATTCTATACATACACATATATACGTACCATTCAATATATGTACTACTTTAAATAAAACATATACTACAAGATATATACTAATTTATATATACTACAATACACACACACACACTATATATATATATATAGTTATATACTAATTTATAAAACATATACACATGTATACCTTGGAAACAGCCTCTGGCAGAAATGGAAGGTAAGGTTGCGTACGATACCCCCTTGTGGTGGGGCCCTTCCCTGGATACCGCGTATAGCAGTAGCTTTAGTGCACCGGGCTGTCCTTTTTTTTTTTATACATATGTATACCTTAAACATATACTACTTTAGAGTCTATATTCTATATATACACATATATATGTACCATTCAATATATGTACTACTTTAAATAAAACATATACTACAAGATATATACTAATTTATATGTACTACAATATACACACACACACTATATATATAGTTATATACTAATTTATAAAACATATACGCATGTATACCTTAAATATATACTACTTTAGAGTCTATATTCTATATATACACATATATACGTACCATTCAATATATGTACTACTTTAAATAAAACATATACTAAAAGATATATACTAATTTATATATACAACAATATATACACACACTATATATATAGTTATATACTAATTTATAAAACATAGACACATGTATACGTTAAATATATACTCTTTTAGAGTCTATAGAAAATATATACACATATATACGTACCATTCAAAATATGTACTATTTTAAATAAAACATATACTACTAAATATTTACTAATTTATATATACTACAATATACACACACACTATATATATATAGTTATATACTAATTTATAAACATATACACATGTATACATTAAATATATACTCTTTTAGAGTCTATAGAAAATATATACACATATATACGTACCATTCAATATATGTACTACTTTAAATAAAGCATATACTACAAGATATATACTAATTTATATATACTATAATATACACACACACTATATATAGTTATATACTAATTTATAAAACATATACACATGTATACCTTAAATATATACTACTTTAGAGTCTATATTCTATATATACACATATATACGTACCATTCAATATATGTACTACTTTAAATAAAACATATACTTCAAGATATATACTACAACATATAAACTAATTTATAAAATATATATACATGTATACCTTAAATATATACTACTTTAGAGTCTATACTCTATATATACACATATATACGTACCATTCAATATATGTACTACTTTAAACAATATGCTACTTAATATAATAAATTAATAATTCTTGAGGTTTTGAACTTAAAAGAAATTTATTTTTTCATTATGTTTGTTATGTTTAATTGTCTATTACTTAGTGTAAAACTTGATAGTAAATTAGTAATATATTAAAACTAAGTATTTAGTTTAAACTAAAAATTCAATTTAAATCATTAAATGGAAAAAATTACAAAGTAAGGAGTGAATGAATGTTATATTTTATTGACTGCAAAATGATTCAAAATTTATAATGTACATGAATGAAAAATCTACAAAATTTTCATCATTTTTCCACCTCATCCATGTTAACATTAACGGGAACTGGCATAGGATAGTCAAAATCAATGGGGGCAAAACCATGCATTGGACTTGATTCTGCTGAGTTCTCCCTTGAAGTCATAATTTCTTCAAGTTTTTGTTCGTCTTTCGGCTCCACCTCCATTCCTTAATTTCTTCGTTCCGCTATAATCCAATCTCTAAGACAAACTAGAACATTCATAACATTGCTTCCCGATGAGTGTAGTTGTCTCCAAGCTATTGTCGTCCCTGACTAAAAGCGCTCTCCGATGCAACAATTAACATTGGAACATTCAATATATCTCTAGCTAATCTTGAAAGCACAGGATATTGTGTTTCATTATTCTTCCACCAATCCAACGCGTTGATCCGTCGTCTATAATCCTCTAGCAGTATTCGAAGATAATACTTAAGCTCTTCTCGATAAGTTGTTGTGTAAGTTTCTGCCTCAACACTATTTCAACAATTTAAATCATAAAAGTGATCAGGAAAACCACTATGTGCTGGCCTTTTAGAAGATGATGGCTCCTCGGGAGGATGAGTAGCGACAGTTGGAGTGATATTTGTCGGTACAGCTAAATCAAGTAAATCATCAGCATAATGGTTATATAATTTATCTATGTAAGCGTTTGCATCACCCATAGCCGTCCACAAATCTGGTTGTTCTTGTTCTTCATCATCAGAATCATTATTAGTATTTATCTCTAAGTTAGAATAAATAAGAGTACTACAGTGGCACATAGTAGTATATTTCATACACGGATTTAGCATAGCACCAACCAAGTAAATAGGGGGAATCGGAAAAAAATATTTTTTAAATTTAGCAAACATAGCACCAACAGTTTCTTTGTAACCTTCTTTATTCTTATATTCTTTGAGCAAACCAGAAATATCGGCTATATATATTAAAATATTACCAACAGTAGGATAATAAGCATAAAAAAATTCAACCGTAGCTATATAATTTTTTTCAAAAACTTAACAAGATCATCAATTACAGTCCAATCAGAATCATATAGCATACATTCAGCCGAATCAGCAAATGAACCACAATGTTGGTTAAAAGTTAGTGTAATAGGAACTCTATAAGTATGATAAGTTTCTAAAAAATCATACGTAGCATTCCATCTAGTATCACATTCTTCAGGCATCAATATCGGTGCAAGTCAATTTTATTCACATTTAACTTTAAATTCTCTAATTCTTTTTCTTTGATTATTTCCTTGAATAAAACCAATAGTAAGCCAAATTTTTTCAATATAAATCTCAAAAAATTCAAGACCATCTCTTACAATTAAATTATATATATGACAAGCACACTTAACATGAAATATTTCAGGTAACGGCGGAGAGAGCCTAACTCTTAACATTGTAATAGCAGTCTTGTTGTTAGAAGCATTATCAAAAGCAATATATAAGACTTTATTTTCAATACCATAAAATTCTGCAACTTTACCAATCGATTCAGTAATAAATTCTCTAGTATGTTTACGATCTTCATCATACAAAAAAGCTAGAATATATTTTTGCATAACAAAATTGCTATCTATCCAGTGACAAATAATGGTTAAATAATTATTTTTATTAACAGGACGGCCATGATTAGAAGTTAGAGCGATTTTACATTGAATATTTTTTAACAATGTAGATAAATAAAAAACATATTGTAAATGAAGTCTAAAAATATCAACCCGACAAGTACTTCTAGGAATATCATTAAACATAGAATTATAAATTGCTTGAATATAATGAATAAAAGCATCCGAAGAAGGAAAACTGCAAGGCAAATAACCCAAAGCTACCATTTTTGCTATTTCTTCCTAGTCCCTCAATTTATTATACTTCTTAATTACCTGACCGGTTGCTGGGTCCATTCTAGTTTGTGTTGGCCCACCAACATCCTCACTACCTTTTGCAATAAATAACTCTCTTTCGTGATTATCACTTATATGTCTCATTAACATATCCGTTGATGTTTTGACTTTTGATGGAATATTTTGCATCTTTTTCTCGGGAAAATTATGTGTTTTCAAGCAACTAAAGTTGTATTTAATAGTGAATTTGAGTGATTTCAGGTTAAGGAGTTAGCTGAAGGAGAAAACTTAGGAAAATAGCAGAAAAGAGGTCAATCATGCGACGGACCACCAGGAGAACCGTCAGAGCTAAACAAAAGGTTCCAAGTGGAAGACCCATGCGATGGTCCAAGTGGTGGACCATCAAGTTTGCGGCGGACCACCAGCTTGGCCGTCAGGCTTAATCAGAATGCAAGATTTCAGAAGTCTTAGCGATGGACTGTGCGACGGACCGTTAGACTATCGATGGTCCACCAAGGTAGCCATCAGGATTAAATAGAACCTGACATCCTGGAGCACTTAGTGACGGTCCATGAGATGGACCGTCAAACTTCCGATGGGCCATCAGTTAGATCGTCAACTTGGACGCGATATTTTCTTAGTTTAAATTTTAAATCTTCTAAACCTGGGAGTATATAAATACCCAGTTAGGGTTTTATTGAGGAGATAATTCTGAATCTTGGATATTGTTACCTTAGTTTCCATCTTTGAAACTCTCTGTAATGTAGAAATTTGTGAATCAAGCTAAACTTGTGGATCTAATCATTCCATTGCTATTGAAGATTCAAAGACTAATTCTTGTAACTTTTGTAAGTAAATTTTGAATTTATTTATGAATAATACAAGGATTATTTCTCTTTCTTCTATGGAGATGAGTGGCTAAGCTCTCATAACTAGGGTTATGGGAGCCTTGATGTGAACAACCGATATGGGTTGTGATTCCAATTGAGTTTCTGTAGCTAATTGATATTGCATAAATCCTTCTTCACTTTAATGACTTTTCTTGGTTGCAAACTTGAAAGGTGAGCTTAAGAACATCACTTGTTCGAATAGAAAAGTGTTTGTTGGGAAAAAAAGGGTTTATATGGAATCTAGAGGCCTAAACCTTTAGATTAATGGAAAATGCCTTAACAGGACTGACCTATATGAGAAAATGGTTGAATAATCAATACGTTCTTTAAGTTTGAAAGAATTAAAGAATAAACTATCCATTAAGGTTGAGAAACTAATGGGTAAACAATAGAACTCAACTACTCTTACAATTAAAGTTATTGATTGGAACTCAAGAGTGTTTTACAACCCTAACTATTTAAGCATCTTGGTAACCATAAATCTAGTTGGTTTAATATCATTGAATTACGACTTGCAGAAAGAATTATTAGTTGGAAAAACTCTGTTACTATTATTCAAAATACAATTCATAAACTAAAACCCCTTTTATTCAGGAACCTTTGATCAACAGTATGATAACAATCACAATACTTAGTGAAAATAGTATTCCCTATGGGATTCGACACCTAACCTAGTTGGGTTTTATATTTGACAGCGACCGCTTACTCTCTCGTAAGAGAGGTATAATTTGGGCATATCAAATTTGGCGCCGTTGTCGGGAAATACAGTTGTCAATTAAGTTTGTGTTTGTTAATTGACCTTTGGTCAAATTTCCCAAATTTTACTTTTGTTTATTGTTTTTGTTTTGTGCAGGGTAGTTATTGTGTATTCCAAGTACATGGAGATTGGGTGCATCATTATTACCAGTACATCCGGAACCACAGTTAATTGGCAGAATGGCAGACCCCCAAGACGCTGAAAGACTAGCCGCTCTGGCTAGAGCTCAACTTAATTAGCAGAATAACATCCAGCCGAAGCATCATCCTAATCCTAATGATGATGGTTTGGGGGATGATGATTTGTTAGGCCCTTTTAATCTAAGGCGTGCAGAGAATGTGGCTACACAAGTGAATTAGAATGTAAATATGAATTATCCCTTTAGGGTGAGGCAGGATCAATAACCGGTGCAGTTTGATCTAAATGATGATGAAGATGGAATGGATGGAGCAGGTGTAACTAGAGCTATTATTCCTCTACCTCTTACATCCGGAGCTAAATTCAATATTACCAGTACGATGATTCAACTCCTTCATCTTAAAGGGTTATTCGGTAGTTTTCCAGGTAATGATCCAAACATGCATTTGGTGAACTTTGTCACCATCAGTAAGTCTTTTGATAACCCAGGAGTGGGCCAGAATGTTATTCACTTACATTTGTTTCCTTTGTCTCTATCTGGGGAGGTGACACTGTGGCTCAATAGGCTGACTCCTGACTTTATCACCAACTGGAGGTAGCTGAAAGAGGTTTTCCTAAAAAGGTTCTTTCCACCTTTCAGGAGGGTACAATTGAGAGATGAGATCAGCAACTTCTGGCAGCTTCCTATAAAGCTCTTCATAAAACCTGGAAGAGGTTTAAAAAAAAGCTGATGCGGTGCCCGAATCACAATATGATGGATATTCATTTGATGGAGACTCTATATAGAGATCTAAACTCTATTGCCAATTGTGGATAATCCTGCTGGACGATCATTTGTTGATCTCACTTTTCCAGAGGCTTCAGAGATGCTTGATCGGATAACCAAACAAAGTAGAGCTTGGCATACCAAGGATTCTGTGGTAGCAAGCCCTACTGTGTCCGTTGGTATGACTGTAGAACAATTCAAGAAAGAAGAGGAACATAACTAGGACATGGCACACTTGAAGACACAGATAGATTTACTGACTAAGCATCTATTGTCTGAAAAAATAGAGAAGGTGAAAGCTATTGCATGTCAAGGTAGAGCTGACTCTGATTCAAAAGAAGAGGCGAACTATCTAAATAATCAGAGGGGTTTCTGAGGCAATAGCCAAGGAAATCAAGGTCGGAACTATTATGACAAGGATGGTTACAAGGATAAGGATTAAGGAAACTGGAATAACAAGAACGATAGGAGTGAACTATATGTACCTCCTGGAAGCAAAGATAATGCTGCCATTAGCTCTGGCAAGATGTCTATGAAGGATATGATGGAGAAATTATTAAAGAAAGTTGAGGCTACCAACTCTGGGGTGACTACTATGAAGAGTGATTTGTCTTTCATGAGTCAGTTAGTAAACTCACATCTACTTTTATCAAATAGTTGGAGTAGAAAATGAGTCAATTCTCAACAGCATTGAATTAAAGGAAGAGCAAAATACTGCCACGTGATACATTTCAGAATCCTCGTAATAATGGCTCGTGTATGGAAATTACCACATAGAGTAGTAAGGTATTACCAGGACCTTCTGTGGGCAAAGCTGTGAATGAAGAGGTGATCAAAGAAGATGTTGATTATGAAGAAAGTAATCCAGTAGAATTTGAGAAGCTGGATGGCATTGATATCCCTTCTAATCATCAGCAGGTTGATGAGTTAGAAAAAAGGGAAATACAAGGAAAAGAAGTAGTGGTGACTACTCTCCCAAAACCACTGCCTCCTTTTCCTCATAGATTGAAGAAGAAGGCCAATGATACAAAGTTTAGTAAATTCATGACGATGATGAAAAAGCTAACCGTGAATGTGCCTTTGGTGGAGGCACTTGAATAGATGCTAGGATATGCTAAATTTGTGAAATATCTTATGCCAAAGAAGAGAGAAGTAAGCTATGTACAGATGGATAATATCCATCATTGTAGTGCTATTTCTATAAGATCTTTGGTGCAGAAAAAGGTAGACCCAGGAGCATTCACCATCCCTTATACAATTGGGTCTCTTGATTTTTCCAAGGCCTTATGTGATCAGGGAGCGAGCATCAACCTGATGCCGCTAGATGTTTATAAGAAGTTAGGTTTGGTAGATCCCACACCCACAAATATGTGACTTGTGATGGCGGATAGGTCGGTAAAGCGACCTGTTGGTATTTAATATGATGTGCTAGTGAAGGTGGCTAGCTTCATATTTCCTACAGATTTTGTTATTCAAGATTACGAGGTGGACTTTGAGGTGTCCATAATCTTGGGTCGACCTTTCCTCATAACCGGAAACATGCTTATTGATTTACGAGCCAATGAGCTCTTATTTAGGCTGAATGATGAAGTGATGTGATTTGATATGTGCCAATCTATGAAGCAACATAAGAAGATGAGTGTGTTCTCTATTGTTGATGTTTATTATGAGGATGAGAAGGAAGTGTCGATTGAGGAGAAATTTGTTGTTGAGTGTTTAGCTACAGTTCTAATGAATTTTGATAGTGAGGGCATTGAAGAGTATGAGTGCAAATACCTGGAGGTGGTTAGGAAGGAAATCATCTAATAGCTTGATACAGTAGTTGTATATCCTATTTCTGATAGTAAATGGGTGAGTCCCGTATAATGTGTGCCTAAGAAAAGGGGAATGACAGTTGTGGCGAATAAAAAGAATGAGTTGATACTACTCAGACTTGTCACTGGGTGGAGAGTTTGCATAGATTATCGAAAACTCAACTCATAGATATTGAAGGACCACTTCCCAATGCCTTTCATGGATTAGATGCTTGATCGGTTGGCGGGAAGAAGTTGGTACTATTTTCTAGATGGGTATTCTTGTTATAATCAAATTTCTATTACCCCGGAAGATCAGGAGAAAATGATATTCACCTTCCCGTATGTTACTTTTGCGTTCAAGCAAATGCCGTTTGGATTGTGTCACCCTCTACCTTTCAACGGTGCATGATGTCTATTTTCTCAGATATGGTTGAAGACACCTTGGAGGTGTTTATGGATTATTTTTCTGTGATAGGAGATTCGTTTGAGCTGTGTTTGGTGAATCTGAGTAGGGCCTTACAGCGATGTGAAGAGTTTGACCTTGAGCTTAATTGGAAAAAATGCCACTTCATGGTGAAGGAGGGCATTGTTCTTGGGCACAAAATCTTAGGAAAAGGGATTGAGGTTGATCGAGCTAAATTTGAGGTTATAGAGAAACTTCTACCTCCTATTTCAGTAAAAGTGGTGCATAGTTTCCTTGGCCACGTGGCTTCTATCGGAGATTTATAAAGGACTTCTCAAAAATTGCAAATTCACTTTGCAAACTTTTGGAGAACGAGGTTAAGTTCAACTTTGATGATGATTGATTGAAGGCATTTGAATGCCTCAAATGGAAGCTAGTTTACGCACCTATTATTATTGCACCGGATTAGTTAAAGCCCCTGATTCGTGGGGTGGATAATGAGGTCCGTGTGTCACATAGGAAGGACATTGAGAATTCCAAGGATGACTTAAAGTTCGAAATGTGGGTCACCAAACCTCCAGCCTATCAAACTCAGTCAGCACCATCCCCAGAAACTTCAGAGATTCCAACAGGTATGCCATTGTCGATTACCACTTATGTACCACCTGATTATATGCTAGTAAGTGCATCTGCAGGGTCAGAATCTGCACCACCAATGTGTGGGACAAAATTTGCAGAATATAGGTTGACGCAGGAAAATTTTGCCAAAAGTCTGTAAAAGTGCAAAAGAAATTCAAGAAGCAGCTTGACACTTGGGCTGGAGATTTTTAACCTTTTGTTGATAGAATTATAGCTGAGGCAATCCGTCCATTCCAAGACATTCAGATGAGGATGGACTACTTGGAGGAGAGAATCAACAAAAGGCTGGATTCATTGTCCATTCCAGACTTGGCGAGGTCCATGGTAGAGTTTAAGAAAGCATAAGATGACATCGAAGAGCTGAAAAGTAGGCAGCCGTAGCAACCCACTTTTGATCCAACTTTGGTAATGAGTGATAAAGATGAGGTAATTCAAGACCTGATGGAAAGACCAATGAAATACAAAGGAAAGTAATAGGTAGATAATCGTGCCAAAAAAAAGCTGAAAAGAGAAGAAAGAGAGAACCCATAACACTGGAGAAGCAAGAGCAATATGATATGAGGAAAGCCTTAAAAATATCAAGGAGAGATGAAGAGAGAATAAGTAAGAGAGTAGAAGATAAAGCGGCTGGAGTGTCTATTAGTTCCGCCCCAGTCAGGGGGCTGACTTCAGACCCAGTCCAGGATGTGGTACCTCCGATTCTAGAGGGCAAGTTTATAAGTACCCCACCACCATGAGGGTCAACGTTGAAGTAGGTGAGAACACAGGTTCCTCACCACACTTCACAGATGCCTCAAATGAATAAGAGGTAATACAAGTATACCCACTCCTTTGTACTTTTATTTGATGCTTTGATGATAATACATATATTTTTCTGAGGGAGGTGGTGTACTTGTACCATGGGGGGTTGTGTTGCCGATATTATTTTCCTCCCATGTGCTATCTAGGAGAATCGGCATGTCTAGGATTATGTTTAAGTTCATATTGTTCTTTTCTTTTCTAGGATTAACTTTAGGTTTGCATCTTTCTTTTCTTAAGTCCTGTTCTGTTGTTATTGCTGTGTTGTAGTTGATGAAATAAGAAATAATAGCAGGCTACCTTGTAATTTTAGTCCACTTAGCCAAAATAATTAACACCACCAAAAAGAATTTTCCAATTTTGAATCCTTCTTTGAGCCTATGTTAATTTTTCTTCATCACCAATCACTCTAGTTAACTCTCATTAACTTGTTAACACCTAGCTCTGGACCTGGACAATGGTGGTCATTGTGAACCTAAACTTACGCAAAACACCTAAGTTGAGGGTGGCTATTGTCAAGCTGTTAGCTGTTTAAGGAAAAGTTGGTTTAGAGAGTGGTCTAGAGCATCCGATCCTGGTCTACTTAAGAAACTGTGCACCTTGAATGATTGCATTAGCATAAGTTAAGGGTGGTTGATGCTTGTGTGTATTTAAAAAAAAGGGGTTGCTATGGTTAAGTGTAAACGAATGAGAAAAAAATGAGTAAGCTAGTTCAGAAATGGCCTTGGTAGGTAGAACTCGAGGGTAAAGAGAGTTAAATCCTAGTGTTAATTCACTTTTTTCCAAAAGTCCTTCCTCACCTAGCTTCGAAGCCTCATTACAAGCGTAAGAAAGACCTGCTTGATCTTGACGAATCAACTATAAGGGAGCGTTAGATGATAAGGGTAAGCCTATAGGTATGTGTACTATGTCTATAACTTCTTTGACGAGCGTGAGAGTTCTGATTTGTATCTATAAAATATAATGAGTTGTGGATTTCTTTGACTGTGAGGGCAACCTGAGTTACACTTAATTTGGCTGATGTCTGTAGATTCTTACATCCATGTTGTGTATATGCACTGATTTTGAAATAATGCCAATTATTGATCCTGATATGTTGAGCCATATAATTAGGATGACAAGTGAATGGTTGTGTGAAAACTAGTTCAGTAAGTTGAATGCCTGTTGTTGTATTGTTTATATTTGTAATTTGGTACTGACTTATTTGAGGACAAGCAATTATCTTAAGTTGAGGGTGTTGATTTTTAGGCTTTTGATGGAATATTTTGCATTTTTTCTCGGGAAAATTATGTGTTTTCAAGCAACTAAAGTTGTATTTAATAGTGGATTTGAGTGATTTCAGGTTAAGGAGTTAACTGAAGGAGAAAACTCAGGAAAATAGCAGAAAAGAGGTCAGTCATGCGACGGACCTCTGGGAGCACCATTAGAGCTAAACAGAAGGTTTCAAGTGGAAGAACCATGCGACGGTCCAAGCGGTGGACCGTCAAGTTTATGGCAGACTACCAACTTGGCTGTCAAGCTTAATCAGAATGCAGGATTTCAGAAGTCTTAGCGACGGACTGTGCGATGGACCGTCGGACTATCAACGGTCTACCAAAGTAGCCATCAGGATTAAACAGAACCTGACATCCTGGAGCACTCAACGACGATTCATGTGATGGAACGCCAGACTTCTGACGGGTCGTCAACTTGGACGCGATGTTTTATTAGTTTAAATTTTAAATCTTCTAAACCTAGGAGCATATAAATACCCAGTTAGGGTTTTATTGAGGAGATAATTCTGAATCTTGGATATTGTTACCTTAGTTTTTCATCTTTGAAACTCTCTGTAACATAGAAATTTGTGAATCAAGCTAAACTTGTGGATCTAATTATTCCATTGCTATTGAAGATTCAAGGACTAATTCTTGTAAATTTTGTAAGTGAATTCTGAATTTATTTATGAATAATACAAGGATTCTTTCTCTTTCTTCTGTGGAGATGAGTGGCTAAGCTCCCATAACTAGGGTTATGGGAGCCTTGATGTGAACAGCTGATACGGGTTGTGATTCCAATTGAGTTTCTGTAGGTAATTGATATTGTATAAACCCTTATTCACTTTAATGACTTTTATTGGTTGCAAACTTGAAAGGCGAGACCAAGAACATCACTTATTCAAATAGAAAAGTGTTTGTTGGCAAAAGAAAGGGTTTACATGGAATCTAGAGGCCTAAACCTTTGGATTAATGGAAAATGCCTTAACAGGATTGACCTACATGAGAAAATGGTTGAATAATCAATACATTCTTTAAGTTTGAAAGAATTAAAGAATAAACTATCCATTAAGGTTGAGAAACTAATGGGTGAACAATAGAACTCAACTACTCTTGCAATTGAAGTTATTGATTGGAACTCAAGAGTGTTTTACATCCCTAACTGTTTAAGCATCTTGGTAACCATGACTCTAGTTGGTTTAATATCATTGAATTATGACTTGCAGAAAGAATTATTAGTTGGAACAACTCTGTTATATTTATTCAAAATACAATTCATAAACTAAAACCCCTTTTATTGAGGAACCTTTGATCAAATGTCTGATAACAATCACAATACTTAGTGAACACAGTATTCCCTGTGGGATTCGATACCCAACCTAGTTGGGTTCTATATTTAATATCAACCACTTACTCTCTCATAAGAGAGGTGTAATTTGGGTGTATTAAATTTTGGCGTCGTTGTCGGGGAATACGGTTGTCAATTAAGCTTGTGTTTATTAATTGACCTTTGGTCAAGTTTCCTAAATTTTACTTTTGTTTGTTGTTTTTGTTCTGTGCAGGGTAGTTATTGTGTATGCCAAGTACATGGAGACCGGGTGCACCGTTATTACCAGTACATCCGAAACCACAGTTAATTGGCAGAATGGTAGACCCTCAAGACGCTGAAAGACTAGCCGCTTTGGCTAAAGCTCAACTTAATCAGCAGAATGATGGCTAGCCGGCGCATCATACTAATCCTGACAATGATGATTTTTTAGACCCTGTTAACCCAAGGCATGCAAAGAATGTGGCTGCACCAATGAATCAAAATGTAAATAGGAATCGTCTCTTTAAGGCGAGATAGGATCGACAACCGGTACAGTTTAATCTAAATGATAACGAAGATGGAATAGATGGTGTAGGTGAAACTAGAGCTATTATTCCTCTACCTCTTCCACCCAGAGCTAAATTCAATAATAACAGTACGATGATTTAACTCTTTCATCTTAAGGGGTTTTTTGGTGGTCTTCCAGGAGATGATCCAAACATGAATTTAGTGAACTTTGTCACCATCTGCAAGTCTTTTGATAACCCAGGAGTGGGCCAGAATTCCATTCACTTGAAATTGTTTCCTTTGTCTCTATTTGTGTAGGCGACACTGTGCCCCAATGGGCTGACTCCTGACTCTATCACCAACTGAAGACAACTGAAAGAGACTTTTCTAGAAAGGTTCTTTCCACCTTCCAAGAGGGTACAATTGAGAGATGAGATCAGTAACTTTTGGCAGCCTCCCATGAAGCTCTTCATGAGACCTGGGAGAGGTTTAAAAAAAAGCTGATGCAGTGCCCTAATCATAATATGATGGATATTCATTTAATGGAGACTCTATATAGAGCTCTAAACTTTATTACGAAGCCAGTTGTGGATAATACTGCAGAAGGGTCATTTTTTGACCTCACTTTTCCATAGGCTTCAGAGATTCTTGATCAAATGACCAAAAAAATAGAGCTTGTCATACCAGAGATTCTATGGTAGAAAGCCCTACTATGTCCGGTGGTATGACTACAGAGTAATGTAAGAAAGAGGAGGGACATGACCAGGACATGGAACACTTAAAGACACAGATGGATTTGTTGACTAATCATCTATTGTCTGGAAAAACAGAGAAGGTGAAAGCTGTTGCATCTTAAGGTAGAGCTGACTCTGATTTGAAAGAAGAGTCAAACTGTCTAAATAATCAGGGAAGTTTCCGAGGCAATAACCAAGGAAATCAAGGTCAGAACTATTACGACAAGGCTGGTTATAAGGATAGAGATCAAGGAAACTGGAAGACCAAGAATGATAGGAGTGGACTATATGTACCTCTTGAAAGCAGAGATAATGCTGCAACTAACTTTGGAAAAATATCCATGGAGGACATGATGAAGAAATTATTAAAGGGAGTTGAGGCTACCAACTCTGGGGTGACTACTATGAAGAGTGATTTGTCTTCCATGAGTCAGTTGGTAAACTCACACTCTACTTCTATCAAATAGTTGGAGCAGAAAATGAGTCAATTATCTACAGCATTAAATCATAGAAAAAGCGAAATATTGCCAAAAATATATTTCAGAATCCTCATAATGATGGCTCGTGTATAGCAATTACCACACGGAGTGGTAAGGTATTACCAGGCCTTTTTGTGGGCAAAGTTTTGAGTAAAGAGGTGATCGAATAAGATGTTGAGCTTGAAAAAAGTAATCCAGTAGAATCTAAGAAGTTGGATGGCATTGATATCCCTTCTAATCATCAACAGGTTGATGAGTTAGGGAAAGGGAAAGACAAGGAAAAGTAAGCAGTGGTGACTACTCTCCCACAATCACCGCCTCCCTTTCCTTATAGATTGAAGAAGAAGGCCGACGATACAAAGTTTAGTAAATTCATGGCAATGATGAAATAACTTACAGTGAATGTACCTTTGGTTTAGGAACTTAAACATATGCCAAGATATGCTAAATTTATGAAAGATCTTGTGTTGAAGAAAAGAGCAGTAAGCTACGAACCGGAGGATAATATCTTTCAATGTAGTGCTATTTCTACAAGATCCTTAGTGCAGAAAAAGTCAGACCCAAGAGCATTCACCATCCCTTGTACAATTGGTTATCTTGAATTTGCCAAGGCCTTATGTGATCAGGGAGCGAGCATTAATTTGATACCGCTAGATGTTTATAAGAAGTTGGGTTTGGGATATCCCACACCCACAAACATGTGACTTGTGATGGCGGATAGGTCGGTAAAATGACCTGTTGGTATTTTTTATGATGTGCTAGTAAAGGTGGCTAGCTTTATATTTCCTGCGTATTTCCTTATTCTAGATTGCGGGTGTTCTTTAAGGTGCCCATAATCTTGGGTCGACCTTTTCTTACAACCGAAAGCATGCTTATTGATTTGAAAGCCAATGAGCTCTTATTCAGGATGAATGATGAAGTGGTGCGATTTGATGTATGTCAATCTATAAAGCAACATAAGGATATGTGTGTGTTCTCTATTGTTGATGTTTATTATGAGGATGAGCAGGAAGCGCCGGTAGAGGAGAAATTTACTGTTGAGCCTTTAGCTGCAGTTCTAATGAATTTTGATAGTGAGGGCATTGGAGAGTATGAGGAAACTGTTTGTGCTTTGACGGGAATGGGATCATATTCTTATGCTCCCAAGAAGCTTGATCTGGATCTTAAAAATCACCCAACACCACCAGTTAAGCCATCTATTGAGGAGCCATTGGTGTTGGAATTGAAAAATTACCAGGTCATCTCTGATATGTGATTCTAGGCAGTGGAAACAATTTACCTATCATCATTGTGGTTGATTTAGGTGAGAAATAGGTGGAGGCACTTGTTTCAGTGCTTTGGAGGAACAAAAAGGCGATAGGATGGACTATCACAGATATTATTGGCATTTCTCCAGGTACTTACACTCATAAAATTCAGTTGGAGGAGGACTGTACACGAATAATTGAGCATCAACACCATCTTAACCCTCCTATGCAAGAGGTAGTTAAGAAAAAAATCATCTAATGGATTGATGCAGGAGTTGTATATCATATTTCTGATAGTAAATGGGTGAGTCCCGTACAATGTGTGCCCAAGAAAGGGTCATGACAGTTGTAGCGAATAAAAAGAATGAGTTGATACCACTCAGACCTATCACTGGGTGGAGAGTTTGCATGGATTATCTAAATCTCAACTTATGGACGTTGAAGGACCATTTTCCAATACCTTTCATGGATCAGATGCTTGATCGGTTGGCGAGAAGAGGTTGGTACTATTTTCTAGATGGGTATTCTGGTTATAATCAGATTTATATCGCCCCGAAAGATCAGGAGAAAATGATAGTCACCTGCCCGTATGGTACTTCTGCGTTCAAGCAAATGCCATTTGGATTGTGTAATGCACCTAGTACCTTTCAGCATTGCATGATATCTATTTTCTCAGATATGGTTAAAGGCACCTTGGAGGTGTTTATGGATGATTTTTCTGTGGTAGGCTATTCGTTTGAGCTATGTTTGGTGAATCTGAGTAGGTCCTTGCAACGATGTAAAGAGTTTAACCTTTAGCTTAATTGGAAAAAATGCCACTTTATGGTGAAGAAAGGCATTGTTCTTGGGCACAAAATCTCAGCAAAAGGGATTGAGGTTGATTGAACTAAAGTCGAGGTTATAGAAAAGCTTCCACCTCCCATTTCAGTAAAGAGGGTGTGTAGTTTCCTTGGCCACGCGGGCTTCTATCAAAGATTTATAAAGTCCTTCTAAAAAATTGCTAATCCACTTTGCAAACTTTTGGAGAAGGAGGTTAATTTCAACTTTGATGATGATTTCTTAAAGGTATTTGAATGCCTTAAAGGGAAGCTAGTTGACGCACCTATTATTATTACACCAGATTGGTCAAAACTATTTGAAATTATGTGTAATGCAAGCGGTGTTGCACTTGGAGCTATACTTAGGCAGAAGAGGGATAAGCTGTTTCATCCAATTTATTATGCAAGCGAATCACTAAATGGGGCCCAAAAGAATTACACTGTCACTGAACAAGAACTTTTTGTAGTAGTTTATGCTTTTGAGAAGTTTTGGGCTTATTTACTAGGAACTAAGGTGGTGGTCCACATGACCATGCAACCATGAGATATTTGATGGCAAAAAAGGATGCAAAACCAAGGTTTATTAGATGGGTGTTGTTGCTTCAAGAATTTGACTTCGAAGTCAAAGATTGGAAGGGTTGCGAAAACCAAGTTGCAGGCTATCTGCCCAGGCTGGAAGAGAAGCAAGTAGTTATAAATGAACTTGAGATCAATGATGCATTCCCGGATGAGGAAATCTTGGCTTCTATTATGGAAAAAATACCTTGGTATGCTGGTTTCGCAAACTATGTGGTGAGTGAGGTAATTATGGAGAATTTGTCTTTTCATCAAAGAAAGAAGTTTCTCCATGATGTGACATATTACTTCTGGGATGAGCCATATCTATTTCGGTGATATGCTGATAATATTATAAGAAGATGTGTTCCAAAAGTAGATATGTTGAGTATCTTGGGAGCATGCTATGCCTCCCCAGTTGGTGGTCACCATGCCGGTGATCGTACTACTAGAAAGGTTCTACAAAGTGGCTACTATTATTCGACTTTATTCAAAGATGATTATGAGTTCGTGAGATGATGTGACCAATGTTAGAGTCAGGGGTCAATCTCCAAGCGCCATGAAATGCCTTTGAAAAAAATGGAGGTAGAATTATTCGACGTCTGGGGCATCGACTTTATGGGGAATTTTGTGAGCTTACATGGGATGAAATACATTCTAGTTGCTGTTGATTGTATCTCAAAAGGGGTTGAAGCCATTGCTTTAGATGACAACAAAGGGAAGAAAGTAGTTGCATTCCTTAAAAGGAATATTTTCTCTAGATTTGGGGTGCCACGCACCATTATAAGTAACAGTGGATCTCACTTTTGCAATCGTGTGTTTTGGGCTGCCTTAGCAAAGTATGGTGTTAAGAAACACAAGGTAGCGACTCCATACCACCCAAAAACTAGTGGGCAAGTGGAGATTTCGAATAGAGAAATCAAAGCCATACTTGCTAAAACAGTGAATGCTAACAGACAAGACTGGTCTGGAAATCTTGATGATGCCTTATGGGTATTTAGAACAACTTTTAAAATACCAATCGGCATGTCACCGTACCAGTTGGTTTACGGCAAGACATGTCATTTACCAATTAAATTACAGCATAAGGCGCTATGGGTACTTTGGAGGTTGAATTTGAACTGGAATGAGGCAGCGTAGTTGAGATTGGGGCAGCTGAATGAGATGGATGAGTTCCATCTCGGGGTATATAAAAGAGATAATCTTTACAAGGAGAAAATAAAGAAGTACCATGATCGAAGGATTGAAAAAATAGATTTTCATAAGGGTGATTGGGTACTTCTCTTCAACTCCAGACTGAAGTTGTTCCCAGGTAAGCTTAAATCAAAATGGTCCGGTCCATTCCAAGTTAATCAAGATTACTTGTCTAGAGTAGTTAAACTTACAAATGAAGGTGGAAGTGTCTTCAAAGTGAATGGCAAACGACTGAAGTTGTATATCGGTCCAATGGACTCGATAAAGTGCATAACTACTATCTATCTCGATGAAGTCTGAGTAATCGAGATAATTGCATCGTGCCGCGACATTAAATTAGGTGTTAGTAGGAGAAAACCCACCAAGTGTTGTTGTAATCATAGTCATAGCTTATTTATTATTTTTGTGCAATCTAATGTGTTTTAAAGTGTACAGGATTGAGATTACTGAGAGGGAAGAGTTTTACATCCTGACGGTCGAGTCGGCGGACCATCAACAAACTGACAGACCATCGGATGAACCGTCAGCCTGAAGCTGAAATTCTGACTTTCTGGAATAGGCCGAAGGACCGCTCGACCGACCGTCGCATAGTTGACGGACCGTTATAGTAACCGTCACAGAAGGACCTGAAAGGTATGTCTCTAGTAAGATTTGATGGCCAACTTGGCGGACCGTCGCAAAGATGACGGACCGCCGGGTTAACTGTCAAATGTAACCCTAGTTACGAGTTGGGTAGGGTTAAAGCTGATGCATATTTAAATGACCCGTACTTGACCCAAAGACTTTTAAAGAGATAAGATAGGGCGATTACATACGTTGTAACCTCTTCAAAGTCTAAAACTGTCCAACTCCCTCTGGATTCAAAGTATCTGAAGGCAGTTATTCTCTCTAGGACTCTCCATCTTCTTTCTTCCTCTCTTATTTAAACAACATCACCCTTCTCTTCTTCTCATCACAATAAATGTTATTAGTCATTAACAAGAGTTTAAAATTAGTTTTATTCCTGTATTTGCAAGAGAGAGGAGTGCAGTACTACACTATCAAGGTATGATTATAACCCTTTCTTCGTTCTTTGAACGACGAAAACATGAAGTGAATAAGTGTTTGGTTGATAAAATTTCATCTTGCTTTGTTCTTGTGCATTGAATTATTGATGTTATGAGTTCTAAACTTTGGTATACGTTGTTTGAGAGAAGTCTGAGTAACCCGCATGTTTAGAGTTGAAAAATTTTTGTGCTTAAATGGGAATGTGTTGTCATCACTATGCTGAAAATCATGTGAAGTATGCTAGGCGTTCGAAAAAATGCCTAAGTGAAATGTTGAACTGAAAAGAGCTACCGACGATCAACTTGGAGGACCGTCAAACTTACAATGGACCGCCAGGTGAACCGTCGCAAAGAACCCACAGATGGAACAACAATGCCAAATTTTGGAAG
Source organism: Capsicum pubescens (assembly GCA_030864215.1). NCBI lineage: Eukaryota > Viridiplantae > Streptophyta > Magnoliopsida > Solanales > Solanaceae > Capsicum > Capsicum pubescens. Next base: position 208,078,737 of record CM061538.1, on the reverse strand, counting down.
TATCTGAAAGTTGCGACGTTAGAAACTTCCACTCGTACTTTGTAATCGCAAAATTAAAAAATTTAATTGAGCACTTTAGGAAATATATAGAATATTTGAATTTTGAGAATTGAGATTTAAGAGAGAATGAGATTTGAGAGAATGATAATTGTGTGGAAAATGATTTGAAAGTGTAGGGTATTTATAGGAATTTTTTTGGGTTTTAAAAAATATTTTAAATGAAAAAAACTTTTTTTTTAATTCAAAAGGGTTAAGTAGCCGTTTGGAACCAAAAACGGCCATATAGCCGTTGGGCGTTGGCTACTTGTGGCCCAACGGTCCAATTTCCAAAATCCAAACTTTTTTTTAAATAATGTATACGGGCCGAGCCGGCTAATGGGCAAGCCTGGACCGGTTTTGGTTCAGGCCAGGTTAACCGATCCCAATTTTAAAATTAGCCCAGCCCGAGACCCAATAACCTACAGCCTGTGGGCTGATCGGGCCGGGTTGTTTAAGTGGGCCGGTTCAGGCCGGGTCAAATCGGCCCGATTGACACCCTTACCTCAAAGTGAATGTGATAGTATTTAGTAAGATATATGAATGCAGTCATGTGCTTGATTGTGAAAAGTATCACGACTCACCTCCGAAAGAGGTAGAGTAATTGAGGAGAGAACTCTGAAATTTACTCAAGCAAATAACACATGTCATGGTAATTTGGAGTTTACTAATAAAAATAATTTTATCAGTTGCCATGAATGATTTTATCATCCCGAATATGTGCATATTGAGCATATATTGAAAATCTAGAAGTTTATTCAAAATTTGTTTTATGAAGCTTGTTCTCATGATAAGTTGATTTGACCAACTAATGCTATAATTAGATCTCTTAAATTCTGAAAAGTATAAAAGGTGAATATGAGCTCGTTACCCGTCATGTGATATCTTAAATAGATTCATCAATGAGAGATTGTCACATGCATGTTTATAGTCAACCTGTAGTCTAACATTCATAAAGTTGCTTGCTCAATATAAATTAAGTTAAGAGCATAATTTTCAGATTGATAATAAAATTTTTTTACCTTAATAAATGTTGGTTTAACATTGAGTGCCTCTAATAAATGGTTGAACCATTGCTTATAAGAAAAAATCTTCATGTATGGTTTGAAATATGATGTATTACATACAATAGTACTTGTATTCATTTGATCAATAAATTATGATTAATTCCTCCCTCTTAATTGATTCAAGGTAAGTAACAAAATATGCCATCTAGTAATTTTTAATGTGCGGTATACGATTGATGAATATTGATGCACAAAGATAGATTCTCTTAAGTAAATGGAGATGTATGTTCATTTTTCTAACATAAGGAGGAGATATTAAGCAACTAAGAAATACGTTGCGAATTATCATCAATATGATCCTCATTCAAAATATAATTCAAGTTCAAATGTTAGGAGCATTTATTGACCCAAAATTTATCTTATATTTATCTGTAAATTCTTTAAATTAAATGAACTTAAAGGACAATGTCTACTACACGAAGCATGATAAATCAATCGGTTCTAAATACAATAATTCTTGAAAAAAAAGAGAGCAAGTGATCATAATAAGGAGACAATATGCTCTTGAAAGTCTACAACATAACACTACATGAAATTTTATAAAAGGTTCAGGTACCTGAATATAATTGAAGTGATGGGATCTCAAAAGTTATGTCCTATTGCGAATCGATATAAATAATAGTTTATCGATAACATCTTTGATACAATATGACGCGATATTATAAAAGATTATGAGGATCTAAATTCTACGTTCATTTAAGCATGATGACGTAGAAATATTTATCAAGTGACATGGAAGGATACACTTTGATAAGTATAAAACTTCTTTGTATTGCAGTCCAGAAATTAGAAGGTGTTCCACATTTAATACTGAATATTGATTGGGTTTCTAATCCATGACTAAGTGCAAGATTTATGTGCAAAACAATTATTATGTATGTAGTATCATGTGGATTCATGTTGAAGTCTTGAAATTGTGAACTTGGTGTTTAAATTGTGATGCTCATGTATTGATTAGTACTATGTGCATTTACAGTGCCTTCCAAGGGATTTGATGAGTTGTTCATGTGAATGTAATACTAAGATTATATCATGTTAGCATATATACTAGTTCATGTCATTCAAGTGTTTGATAAAATACCTCTATAGATGCATTATGAATCAAGTGTGCATTTTTATGCTAAGCAAGGTCGTGTGATGCTTTGTTTTCATGCTATCGAGTCCTGGGGATATTTAATACCCGACAATTTAGCTGTTTACCTAGAGCCAGTGTCAGTTACAAAATAGTTTCAGTCATGTCATGATCAGTAGTACTTTCAGTCAGTTACAGGACTCAGGAAAACTCAGTATAAGTCCAGTCTAGTTCAGTACTCAGTTCAAACCTTAGTAAACTTGGTCAGTTAACAGAATTCGGTAGTATTCCATAAGTCAACAAAAGCTCAATAAACTCAATAATAGTTCAGTCAGGCCTAGTATGAACTAGGAAATCAGTTCAGTGTCAATTCAGTTGGGAGAAGGATTCAACACCGAGCGAACCCAGGGATGGGGGCAATCCTTCCAGTAGAGGGTTTGACCCTTAGTAGCAATCCCTGCGTTACAGAACTACGTAGCCAACATAGGTTTATATATCTTCCTGCCAGATTCTATGAGGGTTGATTTATCTCTTTCGAGTTTTTTCTGCCAGCGAGGGTTGACGAAAGAACTTTCTGTCAGAGAGTGTTAACTCACAGCTTGTCTTTACCCGTGGCACGGTACTGGCATCCTTCCAACTAGGGTTATAGGTTGGACCCCAATCTATTTAGAAAAGGGCATGTCGGTTGGATGATTACCTCCCATAGTCTTAGTTTTAGATTCAATCTAAGTACAGAACTCAATTCAGTTCTATAGATTCAGGACTATCAAACACTGTCACTCAGCTCAGTATGGAACTCAGTATAGTTCCACCAAATCAAGACTGTCAGATATAGTCATTCATTTATCAGTAGTATAGTGTCAGTAAACTCAGATATCAATTAATCAGTATTCAGATTTAGTATCCAGTGCTATCATGATCTCAGTTACACTATACGTATTCATGCATGTACTCTCATTTAGTTTTATTCATGTCATTCAGCCAGTATTGTTCATGCATATGAACCCATGCATTTCATCCTACCTCACTTAGCATACCTTTATATTCAAAGTACTGACGCATACTTTTCTCTTGTACTATGATGTCTTATATGATAGGTTCAAACGTACGGGCTCCCGATCACCCTTAGCAGTTCAGATTTTCAGTAGTCAGAGTTTGTGGTGAGTCCTCATAGTTTGAGGACATGATTATTTTCTTCAGTATTTCAGTTTAGCAGTACAGTTTTAGTAGTTGGAGTTAGTTGGGGGCTTGTCCCATCAACTCTATATTTCAGACAGTTTAGAGTCTTTTCAAACTAGAGTTATTTCAGATAGATGTTTTGGTTTTGGTATTGCTATACCATATTTAGTTTTATTTCAGTATTGAATCTTATGGTAAGTTTTTTCTTAATTTCTGCATATTTACAGTATTATTATTTAGCTATTGCAGCAGGTACTAGTCATGGGTTAGCTTGTGGTCCTTCGAGATTATGAGCACCGTGTAGCATCCGGGGTACAAACTCAGGACGTTACATACTTAGTATCAGATCCTAAGGTTCAAAAGATTCCTATGAAGTCTTAAAGCCGCATCTCATAGAATCTTGTACATGGGTGTGTAGCGCACCACACTTATGGATATGAGGATACGAGGTATTTTAGGAAAAGTTTCCCTTCTTTCAGTATTCAAGTCATGCGAGTGAGCATGATCTCAAGATAAACTCTCAGTCTAATTCATCCCTTCCTTATGCTTCTAGAACATGTCTTCCAGAGAAGCTAACGAAAGAAGTAATGAACATCAGTCATTCCCTCCGCCAGTTCAGGCAGATCCTATGAATGAGCATGTTTCTCACGCTGAATTTAGAGCTGCTTTCATTGCCTTAGATCATTTAGTAGTTTCTTAGAATAATCAGTTAGCTGTTATCCTATCTAGGATTACAACTTATTCTCCGCAGAGTGAGGAGGAGAGCCATAGGAAAAAAAGGGAGAAAGAATAAGAAGGCCAGAATGTCAAGGCCAAAGAGTGCCCAAACAAATCCCTTTTTCCAAAAATATAGTAAAAACCACTAGGATATCTGCAAAGCTGGCAGCAATATATGTTTCAAATGTCACAAGCCTGGTCATAGATTCAAAGATTATCCCTAGTCAGGTTCCCAAGGTCAGCATAACCGTACCTCAACTCAGTCTGGTCGTTCAAATCATCAGGGTGCCGCATCCAGTGCCACCAGTGGGCAACACCCTAATAGACTCTATGATCTTCAGTCCCGATAGGATCAGGAAAGTTCTCCTGATGTAGTCACTGGTACATTACAAGTTTATCATTTGTATGTTTACTCTTTGCTAGATCTAGGAGATTCTTTGTCCTTTCTTACTCCATGTATAACTATGTTGATTTAGGAGTTACTCCTAAAATTCTAGCAGAGCCTTTCTCAGTCTCTACCCCAGTGGGTAAATCTATCATAGCCAGGTGGGTATCCAGGAACAACCCAGTTATGGTATCTTAGAAAGTTACTTCAGTAGACTTAGTCGATATAGAGATGACTGATTTTGATGTTATTTTCAGCATAGATTTGGTTCATTCCTGCTATGCCTCAGTTGACTACAGAAATAGAATTGTCCAATTTTAGTTTCCAAATGAGCCTGTCCTAGAGTGGAGGGGTAGTACTTCAGTACTTAGGGGTCAACTTATTTCTTACCTTTGGGTGAGAAAAAAGATATCTAAGGGATGTGTCTACCATCTCGTTCAAGTCTAGGACTCTAGTTCAGAAACACCTACTCTTGAATCAGTGTCAGTAGTATGTTAATTCTTAGATTATTTCCCAGATCTTTCCAGAGTTCCTCTCAAAAGGGAAATCGACTTTGGAATAGACCTTCTTCCAGATGCTCAACCCATATCTATCCCTCCATACAGAATGACACTTGCAGAACATAGAGAATTAAAAGAAAAGTTAAAGGATCTCCTAGATAAGGGATTCATCAGACCCAGTGTGTCCTCGTGGGGTGCACCAGTTCTGTTCGTGCGTAAGAAGGACGGTTCTCTCAAAATTCTTATTGACTACCGTCAGTTAAATAAAGTCACGGTCAAGAACAAATATCTGCTTTCTAGAGTCAATGACTTATTTGACCAAATTTAGGGTCCCAGTTACTTTTATAAAATAAGCCCTAGGTCAGGCTATCATCAGCTCATTGTCAGGGAATGTGGCAATCTGAAAGCAGCGGTCAAAACTCGGTATGGTCACTTCGAGTTTCTAGTCATGTCGTTTGGTCTTACTAATGCCCCAGAATCTTTCATGGGCTTTATGAGTCATGTGTTCCAGTCGTACTTGGATATGTTTATCATATTCTTCATCGATGACATTCTTGTCTATTTTCATAATGAGAATGATCACGTAGATTCATCTTCAAATCATACTCCAGACTCTCAAAACCCATCAGTTATCATGATATCTATTCATGTCTTATATGTCAGATCTATGATCATGGTTCATATTCGAGCACGTTGGCAAAAAATCATGTATGCTTACAGTTCCTAGTATAAGGAATTCCAGTTCACTCAGTGTTATGAACATGTTCCATGAATACAGAAACTCTAAACTCAGGTCATGCAACTCGTGACTCAGGTACCCATGTCATGCTGTACATTATGCTTAGTTCTCATGACCCATGCTACACTCCTAGTGATCGGCTAAGTTCAAATTTTGTCATGCATATCCTCAGTTTAGATCTTTTGATAAATCCATGGTGTTGATATTCTATTCCTCAGACCTTAGTAAGTGTCAAGTTTGGTATAGTATTCATGCATACATCAGGTCCTCATGTTTTAACCCTTTAGTGGACTCTCCTTACAAAATGATATAGTGATGAGCGATGCTTAGGTGGGAGAGAGTAAGGGTTTTATGTTAAAGAAAAGATATTTGCATGCTTGTCTTACACAAGGTTATAACTATGAAGATAAGCTTGAATATCAGGTTAGTGTGCCAGTAAATGGCTAGAATGAAGTTGTATATAGTTGCTGAAGGGAGGAAATCAGAATTTTTCTTGAGAACAGAAACTGAGAAAATACAGAGTGTGAGGGTTTATTTAGATCCTCGATTTATGTCAGCCACCCAATTATCAGTAACTCAGTTATCAGTAATCACAACTATTAGTTACTTAGTTATCAAAACTCAATATTCAGTTCTAGTATTAGTCTCAGTCACAGTCTCAGTCTAGTAATCAGATCAGTAACTCAGTTCAGTTTTAGGTTTGCTTAACTATAGTGTTCATTTATCAGTTATTCAGTTATCAGTATTTCAGTACCTCAGTTTACTGGATATTTCATAATCATGTTATATTCTTGGTCTTGCATTCTCAAATAATACAATTTTCACAAATTCATGCTCAGTTATATCATATTACTCAGTCAGTCCCTTCCTCACATGCATAATACTCTACAGTTCCAGTCCAGTTATTTAGACTGAGTACAGTTTAATATTCCATGACCAAGTATTCAACTATTAGCCATTTAGATAATCAGATAAGTTAGTATGTTTATGCACTCGTGCTCAGCACCCATGTGAATATTTTCAGTAGTCTCAGGTGATGTGTTGTACTAAAGTGGAGAGTATAGTTGAGAGAGTGTTCAAGGGATATGTATAAGCTTAAAAATTTGTAGTTGCAGTGCGTAAATCTTAGTCACTTCATCTTAGATGATGTTTTGTAGGCCTCAACTCATATTACAGAATTTTATCCAGGATGTGATTTTCTTATTCAGCTGTGTTATTCAGCCATGCCAAGACTCCTTTATCCCTAAAGTCACAAGAAATCTATAGAAAAAGTGTCAAAGAGAGACTTTAATCGAGTATAAGTTTTCAGCATAAGATAGTCCACAAAGCCACAATCCAATTTAGCAGTCAGGCAGATAATTTCGTATGGTTTGGTTTCCCATCTTTCCATCTAGTTGAACTATCCAAAGTCTCAGGAATGTAACTATTCCAAGATCGAGCAACCATGTGGTTGTGAGTTCAGCTCAGTTCAGGTATTATGCCTCAGTTTTAGATCCCCGATATACAGTCATGATTCAGTTCGTAGGTGCCCTGTACATCATCTCTTTTTTCCTCAGCATCTAAGCTAAGTCAGTATTCTTTGAGGGACATAATGTACCAAGGGGGAGATATACTATAATTCCCTGAGCTTTCACGACCTAAACCTTCCATCTCCTCTTCATGTAACGAATCCAATTTGGAGTAGTGGGTACTCATAAATTAACCATCGAGTCACAATATCAGCCGTATGCGTTGTATCCAGGGGATCAGTTTAGTTCACGATGTTCACTTCATGTATCACGTTACAGACTCAATTATGTTATCATGTTCTCATTCAAACGTGTTTAGTAAAGAATCCTAAGTTTAAGATTGGTTATTTTATATTCTTGAAGATCCCTCCCATGAAGGGGGGGTAAATAGGTTTGGCAAGAAGGGGGAGTTCAGTCTCTGATATGTCAACCCTCACAAATTTCTCTGTTATTTCAGAAAGATAACTTATGAGTTTGATTTACCTTCATACTTAGCTTCAGTACACCCAGTATTCCATGTCTCCTTGCTAAAGAAATGCATAGGTGACCCAATAGTCGTAGTCCCTATAGGGGGCATAGATATTCAGAACAGTATCTCCTATGAAGAGATCCCAATCGAAATCCTTGGTTATCAAATTTGCATACTGAGGAACAAAGAAGTCCCTCTAGTCAAAGTTCCTTGGCGGAATCAGTCCGTTGAGGGAGCTACTTGGGAAGCGGAAGCAGATATGAGAACCAAGTATCCTCACCTCTTCTCCGCAAACTCAGACTCAGCCTAAGGTAACAGTTTTTTCTTAAACTTACTCAGTCTCATGTTCAGAATGAGCTACCAACTTGGTATCAATTAATGTTTCATACTCAATTATGCATTCACAAATCCATTCAGTCATATACCCATGCATCAGATATACATGTTCAGTATATAAACTCAGCTTATCAGTAATCCCAGTTATGCATTCATAAATCATGTTCAACTATGTACGCATGCATCAGATATGTATGTTTCAGTATGATAATTCAGTATATCAGCAGTCTCAATTATTAAATCATGCTTCAGTTATGCATGTCCAGTGTCTAAATCCAGTTTATCAGTATTCTCAGCTTAGTCAGTCTCATTCAAGGATGAATGTTCTCAAGGGGGAGATATTGTAAGACTCCACAAAATCTTAAGCTTAACTCAGTCCTTAAAAGCTTGCTAAGGGGTCCCAGACTTTGATAAAATTCTAGCTAAGTATTCAGACTTAGTATTATTTTGGCCTTCGTAAGTTGGAAATGCTATTTCATGACCTCTATGACCTTAATGTCAATCTTTAGGTTAATACATGATCAGGAATGCCAATAGGTGCTCCTGGACGAGTTTCAAATTTTTCAGACCTTGTTTGAACCATGTTTGGGAATCCAAAATAGTGTATCGACAAGATATCAGCGCGGCGCGTCGGCCATAGCATCGATCAATATTTTTCTTGGCTTCTAATGGCAATTTCTAGTGAATCGATGCGGACTCAATGTGGCATGTTGGTTATTGCATCGATGCCAATGATGCGGTGCGTTGGCCTGCATGTCGATGGTTCAACTTTCAGTCTTTTAAACCCGCGTTCAGAGGGATAAATGGGCCTTTTCCTACCTTATATCATCCCCCAAAACATATCATTAATCCATCCAAGAGGGAAAATATACTGATTCTCTCTAGAATTTATCAAGAACAAACCCTAGTTCATCACATTCAAGATCCAAGACTCAAGGTTTCCACCATTATTCTTCAAGAATTCGCCAACCAAGGTATGTAAAGTGTTTATCCAAGGGTTCCTTTAACCCTTAGAGGCCAAGAAACTCTTTTAAAACTTTGAACAAAGTGATTTCATGATTTCCATGATTGGATTCAAGTGTATTCATGATTATAATGTTGATTGGGTTTCTAATCCATGACTAAGTGCAAGATTTATGTGCAAAATAGTTATTACGTATGTGTTATCATGTGGATTCATGTTGAAGTCTAGAAATTGTGAACTTGGTGTTGAAATTGTGATGCTCATGTGTTGATTAGTACTATGTGCATATACAGTGCCTTCTAAGGGGTTTGATGAGTTGTTCATGTGAATGTAATAGTGAGATTATATCATGTTAGCATGTATACTAGTTCATTCCATTCAAGTGTTTGATAAAATGCCTCTATAGATGCATTATGAATCAAGTGTGCATTTTTATGCTAAGCAAGGTTATGTGATGCTTTATTTTCAGGCTATCGAGTCCTGGGGGTATTTAATACCCGAAAATTTAGCTATTTACCTAGAGCCAGTGTCAGTTACAAAATAGTTTCAGTCATGTCATGACCAGTAGTACTCTCAATCAGTTATAGGACTCAGATAAACTCAGTAGACTCAGTATTAGTCCATTCTAGTTCAGTACTCAGTTCAAACCTTAGTAAACTCAGTCAGCTAACAGAATTCAGTAGTATTTCATCAGTCAATAGAAACTCAGTAAACCCAGTAATAGTCCAGTCAGGCCTAGTATGAACTAGGAAATCAGTTTAGTGTTCATTCAGTTGGGAGTAGGATTCAACACTGAGCGAACCCAAGGATGGGGGCATTCTTGCCAGTAGAGGGTTTGACCCTTAGTAGCAATCCCTGTATTACAGAACTACGTAGCCAGTGTAGGTTTAGATATCTTCCTGCCAGATATTATGATGGTTGATTCATCTCATTTGAGTTTTTCCTTCTAGAGAGGGTTGACGAAAGAGCTTTCTGTCAGAGAGGGTTATCTCACAAATTGTCTTTCTCCATGGCACGGTATTGACACCCTTCCAACTGGGGTTCTAGGTTGTACCCTAATCTATTTATAAAGGGGAATGTCGGTTAGATGATTACCTCCCACAGTCTCAGTTTCAGATTCAGGCTTAGTAAGAACTCAGTTCTGCACTACAGATTCAGGACTGTCAGAAACAATCACTCAGCTTAGTACAGAACTCAGTATAGTTCCACAGAATTAGGAATTTCAGATACAGTTATTCAGTTCTCAGTAGTACAATATCAGTAAACTCAGTTATCAATTAATCAGTATTCAGTATCCAATGCTATCACGATCTCAGTTACAGTATACATATTTATGTATGTACTCTCATTTAATTTTATTCATGTCATTCAGGCAGTATTGTTCATGTATATGAACCCATGCATTTCAGCCTACCTTACTTAGCATACCAGTACATTTAAAGTACTGACACATACTTTTATCTTGCGCTATGATGTCTTATATCATATGTTTAGACGCACGGGCTCCCGAGCACCCTTAGCAGATTACATTTTTAGCAGTTGAGTTAGTGGTGAGTCCTCATAGTTGGATGACATGATTATTTTCTTCTGTATTTCAGTTTAGCAGTATAGTTTTAGTAGTTGGAGTTAGTTGGGGGCTTGTCCCATCAACTCCATATTTCAGATATTTTAGAGGCTTTTCAGACTAGAGTATTTTCAGACAAATATTTCGGTTTTGGTATTGCTATACCGTATTCAGTTTTATTTCAGTATTGAACCTTATGGCAAGTTTCCACCTAATTTCTGCATATTTATAGTATTATTATTCAGCTATTGCAGCAGGTACCAGTCATGGGTAAGCTTATGGTCCTTCAGAATTATGTGCATTGTGTAGCATCCAGGGTACAGACTCGGGGCATTACAATTATCACTTGACACAATTTATCTTAAAATTATTGAAGGATTCAAATGCATAAAACATATTCAAGTTTTTCGAAAATCTTGTTTATAATCTTGAAATGGATTAAATCAATCAAGGTTGAGGTACTAGAAACACATTAATGAATTTTTGCAATTCTTGAAGAGTTTTTCAAAAGCAATAGATTATTTGTTGAAATGAGAAACATATAGAATTAGATTGGATCCTGAAGTACCATATCTTGTACAATTGATGTATTTATACATCTTGCTATAACTATGAGCATGATATAGTTTTACTCTTACATAGAGATAGTGAAGTAGATCAATTGCATATTACAATTGAAATTCCTTGTATGAATGTGTTTATCCTAGCACATATTTTCAAGTCTTTGAATATACAGGATGTTTATATAATCGACATAAGGGTTTGATACAAATATATTATTTATTGTCATAAAGGATTTCTTTCATATCATGTTATTTTAAAATATAATCAAATTGGGCCGAGATAATGATTATCCACAAAGCAAGTCAAAAGTGTACATGACTGAGGTCAATGATATATCTCACTTGAAAAAAAATGTGGTTTGAAATATCAACTTATATGAAGATTCCGCTAGCATAACACAACTAATGAAAAGATTCATAAAAGGAGATAAAATGAAGCTTATTTTATCAAAGATTTCTACACACAGAAGCTCCATAAGAATGATGATATCAACGTGCAACAAATTTATTTGAGTGATAATATGGATAATTATTCATCAAGTCTCTACCAACTACAACTTTTGAGAAGATGATGGACAAGATTAGAATGTAAAGGTTCATGAGTTTGAATTGATGTTCTCATCAAGGGGAGCCAATACACGTTGTGCTATTTTTTCCTTTCAAGGTTTTGTCCCACTGAATTTTTTTTGTAAGGTTTTTAATGAGACAACCGAAATATGTATTATTAGAGATGTGTACTCTTTTTGCTTCACTAGAGTTTTTTTGATGATTTTTTTCTAGCAAGATTTTAATGAAGCACATTATCAATCAAATAGACATTCAAGGGGGGAGTGTTATTAATATATTTGATTCCTAGTGAATGTCTACTTGTATACTTACTTAGTGGGAGAAAAGTTAGGAGCCCTAACTTTGAGACCAAGTTAGTTTTTCCCTATAAATAAAGGAGTTATCCTTCATTATAATTAATCCCTAAACTCTTAATACAATCTCTCAAGAGAAACCATAAGCTCTCTCTTATTTGCCTTATTTTTCTTGTTTTTCTTTATTAGTTCATAGCAAATTTTAAATTTATGTCATTTTGGCTTTTTTAAAAAAAAAAAAGAATTTCCTGTTGTTTCCTCCCCTTACTTTTTCTTTTTTTCTAAAAAAGAAAATTTGCCCCTTTTTTTAACTATCAAATACAATTGTGTAGTTTTTCTTATTTTACTCCCAATATAATTGCGATATTTAGAACATAAAAAGTCATTACACTGTAATTCTTCATGAGTGAATTATTATATACTCAGTATATACTTAATGTATATTGTATATACACTAATTATATATAATATTATTCTATACTAATACATTTACTCTACATTTTATATATTTCTTTAAAATGTGTATAACTAATGAGTATTTATACATTATTATTATATCTATTATACATAAATTATACAATAATCATTTATCTTTTTACACATATAGAGATACATGTCTAATAATGTAATGATTATAGTTGTGTTTTTTTCCATTTTATGTGTTTTGATCTTTTTGCCTTTTTTTTGTAGTTGTTACATGTTATTTATGAGATGTAGGATGGTTGGCATTATCCCCAATGCATTCGGGAGTGATTTGGGAGAGTTTGAGACTTTACAGACTTTAAAAGCCATGAGTTTGACTTCAGTCAAAATTTCGTGTTTCGAGCACCAAATGACGATTTGGACAATTTCGTTACATCCGGAATGCCAATTTTGAATTAGTAGCAGGGTTGATTTAGGTTTGGAACCTTTATTTTGTATTTCAACCCTCTTTTGAAAACTAGTGAACTAAGTCAAAATGGGGTTCCAGAGGCTAAATTATTGTAAACAACCTCTTTTCAAAAATTCAACATTATTTTCGAAACATCTAAAATAGCCTAGTAGCATACATAGTTTGTTTCTGTAGAGTCCTAAACAAATTTTGAGGATCCGTTTGGAGAATTCAAAATCATAAAAAATTAGCAAAGTTGCTGATATATGGTGCATGATATTTCCTTCTTTACAAACGTGGTCCCATAGCCACGAATGTGAAAAAAGATGATGTCCTTCATCGCGATCGCAATCAAATCTTCAAAAACACGATGGTCTGAGTTATTGCCTCCGTCGATGCGAGAGGTTGACTATGATCACAAAGGCTAATTTAATGGCCTGGTCTCCGTTGACCCTCACAAATGCAAAAGTTTGATTGCTTTTCTGATGTACTATTCACAGAACAGTATAAATATCTCATTTTTATAATTTTCACAATTTTTTGTTATGACCCAAAAATTTGGTCATATGGTGCTTATCGTGGCCCAACCTTATGAAGTAAGCCAATCACCAAGACTAATTAAATGCAAACAAATAAGGAAATAAAATTCAAAACTTAACAACATTAAAGATAGTAGAGGATTCTAGAACAAATCCATACCAAACACGAAATATAACAAAGCAAAAATATGAAAAAATAACATAGAATTTCAAAAATCTGGTGTCATAAGTTTAGGAGCATCTAATACAACTAAGAAATATCAAAACATGAATATTTGTCTCAAAAAATAGGTAAATACATATAAAACATATAGGAGAAGGTTCAGAGTCAGTTTTGAAGCCCTCGAGCATGCTAGTACCTCGATCACTACTCAGATAAGTTTGAAATAAACTGCTGCGAGTCGTACTCGTGCTAGGATTTGCACCAAAGGGAACAATAGGGGTGGGTATAATCCACTTGTACTCAATAGGTATCATAGGTTGACTGAGTAAAGTAGAAAATAAGATAAGTAAAATATATTATGAGCACGTCATCTGGAAACAGAAAACTTCCAAATGGTAGTTCATACCATCTTTACTAACAATTCTAATAAATATAACTACACAAAAATAGAAATAACTCAAATATAAAAGAAAATACACTGAAACTTAGCACAAGTCAAGGAAACTAAGGAAAAAAATCAAGATGCATATGCAAATGCAATGCAATGTAATATGAACGGGATAAATGCTGAAAGCTATTGCATGACTTTTTGTATACACCCATCGAGCTCGTAACTACCAGGTAGGATCCATGGAGATTTCACAATCCATATACTATATCTCAATCTTAATCTTAACTCATGCCACCTATCCGGTTTGTGTTCATGGAGAGAGTTTTCATAAAAGTGTCTCAGTTTTTTTTAAAATAGTGTTTCTCAATGGTACTAGTATCTTATGAATATATATGTATGCGCTGAGAATGTAATGCTCATAATCCGCTCAATATGATGATATCCTATCCCTCCAACACGTGTATATATACACACACACACAAGTGAGCATAAAAACTAACTCAATATTCTATAATTCATGATTATCAACTCCAATTAGGCATCTTCATGATAAATATGCATGCAAGATATCATTAATATCATATCAACCCCTAATTGGGATATTTTTATCATGATAAAACAACCAATGCTCCAATAGGACCTATATTAGCAAAATACACCTCCGCACAGATATTATATCTAGAATAAAGGCATTTCAATGCACAAATAAGACCAATAATGTCAACTAAAGCACCCCACACAGGAAATACACAATATCAAATATCATAAATCAACCATAATAGAATATAGGCCCTCACATAGGCACACAACGGTAATAATAATCTCAAAATATAAACTCCATAACTATTTTTTCCAGCCCATAGTATGCTTTAATTATATATTAACTACCCAACTCAATCTAAAAGAAGTTCAACAATAACCTACCTTAAAATGATGAAACTTTGGTCTAAAGTTCTTCAACACATAGCCTTTCCCTTGTAAACTGCCTCAAAATCAACTACAAAATTCATATGTAGCATCTATGCATTAAAAAAATCTAATGATATCAATATTGCTCATATTCAGGTCGGTTCCAAAATGAGTTTGAAAATAAAAGGGGTAAAACTAGAATTTTATTTTATAAACACACTCCTTATGGTTGTAGGAGTCTATACGAGAAAATCCACACAAAATGGGTTAAAAATGAGGTCCAGATTGAAGAAAAACTCTTTTTAATCTTTACCAATAAAACCCTCAATCTTTCTTTTTAAAATCATGATTTAAAGTTGTTTTTAAGGATATAATCAATGAAAAATAATGAAAATAAGGTTTTGGATCTTACTCAAGCTCAAATGGTGAAGAAACCCTCAGAAATTGCTCAAATTCAGAGCTAAAAGGTTCAAAAATAGAGGAAAAATATAAAAATATGCTTTGGTACTATTCAGTAAATAGTGCCTCGTAATTGTGGGCCTCCATCTTATGATCGCGAGGGTCAATGTTGAACGACAATGAGGCTTGTCATCATGGTGGTATAGCTGTGTCTCGGGGATTGCGATGAGTCAACATATCAGGTTCATCGATTAAACTATCATGATCGTGGTATCTCTATCATGCGATTGCTATACATTCCGTCACCGAGGTCGGTGATTATGTCATGTGACCATGCGATAGAGAATGAGGACCTAATGCAATAGAAAATGTTACACTAGCAGATTATCCAAGTGGAGAAATGTCATCAAACGAAACCCCTGGAGATTCATTTGGAACCTGATAGATATAAACCATATATGCTACTAGGATAATTTCAATATTCTAGACTCAATAGCGACATCAGATTTTCAAATAAAGGTTGATTTCTCTAAATTAACACTTGAGATTGCATTTTTAATATTTTTGACCCAAGGGTCAAAATGAGATATAAAAGCCCTAAATTTAAACCAATCTCGCTAATAATCCAAATTCAACATTTCAAATTTGCTAGTAGAGTTTGTTTTGCCATTCGATACTCAGATAACAAATGTTGACCTAAATTAATTATATGGATTCTCAAGACTCCAAAAACCACATACTCTCACAACTCATTCCCGATTGCATTGGGAAGTGGTGCCAACCATCCTCGAACCTCAAAATCAACATATAGAAACTATGAAGAAGGGAAGATGGTTAAAATACATAGAAATATAAAATTTATAAATCTAAGTAACTACAGCACCCACCACTAAAGCTTTAGTTTGTCCTCGAACTAAAAGGCAAGAAATACCTGAATCGATTAAAGTTGAGAGTAACTACTATGCCTATTAGACTCAACCTCTTAAGTAGCATCCTTAATAGGACGAGTATCTCCACTTAACCTTAACCATAGGTTTATCTCTAGAATGCAATCATCTAACATATCTGGCTAAAATGGAGACTGTCTCCTAAGAAAGGTCAACTTTTCATCCAACTGAATTGAATCCCAACAAAGCACATAAAACTTATCTAGAATATAGAGTTGGAGAATAAATACATGAAAAATAGGGTGAATGGCTGAAAAGTCTGGAGGTAAGTCCAATTCATAAGCAACCTTCCTAACTATTCAAAGAATCTCAAAAGGTCCAATATACCTTGCACTAAGCTTTCCCCCTTTTCATATCTCATCACACCCTTCATAGGTGACACACTAAGGAAGATTTCAATATCAAACTTCAAGACACAAAGCCTATGGTCCGCATAACTCTTTTGCCTACTTGAACCGCTTGAAGCCTATCCTGATCTCCCAAACTCCATCCAAAGACTCGTTAAGCAAGTTGGTATCACGGTCCCCAACTTTGGAAGTCTCAAACCAACCAATAAGAGATCAATAATGCCTATCATACAATGCCTTAAAAAAGGCCATCTTAATGCTCGATGGTGTTTATTACTATAAGCAAACTCTGCCAAAGCCAAATGCTGCTCCCACTGTTCTCCAAAAATCCAAAAAACATATGCGGTGCCTATCCTCCAAAACCTGAATAGTCGGCTTGGATTGACCATTGGTATGGGGTGGAAGGTCATGCTAAGTTCAATTTGAGTACCGAACTCCTTCTAAAAAGTCTGCCATAAGGTAGAAGTTTACACAAAGACTCTCTCTAAAATAATAGACATGGGTATTCTATGAAGATAAACTATCTCATGAACATTGATATAGTTTAACTTCTCAACACTGGATGAGATCTGAATAAGGTTGAAATGGGTTGATTTGGTCAATTAATCCATAATGAACCAAATACTGTCAGACCCATGAGAAGTATAAAGCAACCTAGTCACAATGTCTATAGCGATCTGCTCACACTTCTACCCTAGAATGGGTATTCTCTGAAGAAAATCACTCAATATCTGATACTCGGCCATCACCTGCTGACAACATAAACAATGAACTACAAAATCTACCACATCCTTCTTTATACCATCCCACCAATAAAATTTCTTTAGACCACAATACTTTTTGGTCACACCTGGATGGATAAAATATCTGGAATAATGTGCCTCCTCTAAAATCAATCTCACCCAATCTCCAACTCTTGGCACACAAACCTGCCACTAATCCTCAATATCCCATCAAAACCAAGAGAGGCTTTCTTATATTTGCCACTCAACACCTTACCCAAATTACCCTAAAACTATCATTACAAACTAGTGAGCTTGAATCTGCTCCATCAAGGAAGATCTAGCATCATGAAGGATATAATACTCCAGGTGTTAAAATATAAAGACTAACCATCTGGTTAGCTAAGGACATAACCTCCAAGGCTAAAGGCCACTCTTGGGTTAAGATATGAGCTAAAATCCTCATACTAGTTGACTTTTGGCTCAAGCATCTACAACCATATTAGCTTTGCTCGGATGGTACAAAATAATAATGTCATGATCCTTAAGCAATTCAAGCCAACACCGCCTTCTCATATTAAAAAGTTGTTGTGTGAAGAAGTACTAAAGGCTATGATAGTCCGAGAAAATCTTGCAAGGAACTTTGTATATGTAATGATGCCATAACTTCAACATAAACACTGTGACTGCCAACTCCAAATCTTAGGTAGGGTGATTTCTCTCATGAGGCTTCAACTAGTGAGAGGCACTAGTAATCACCTTACCCTCTCGCATCAACCCCGTACCTTAACCAACACTAGAAGCATCACAAAATATGATAAACCCATACCCTTCTTGGGTAAAGTCAAGATAGTTTCCAAAGTTAAGAATTCCTTGAGCTTTTTGATGCTCTTCTCACATGTATTCGACCATAAAAATCACCCTTTTCTAGGTCAACTTGGTAAAAAAGTTGCAATTAATGAGAAACACTTTACAAAATACCAATAATAACCCATTAAACTAACAAAACTCCAAATCTCGATAAGAGAAGTAGGTCTAGGTCAATTATAAATCACTGCTATCTTGGACAAATCAACCATAACATCAACTTTAGCCACCACATAACCCAAGAAAGAGATATAATCCAATCAAAACTCACACTTAAAAAAATTAGCATATAACTCTCATCACGCAACCTCTAAAGTACATTCTTTAAATACTTCACATAGTTGGCCTCACTCTTGGAATACATGAAGATGTCATCTATTAATACAATCACAAACGTGTCTAGATGTGATCGAAATACCCGATTCATTAACTCCATGAATATTGTAGGGGAGTTGGTCAATCCAAATGACTTGACCAAGAATTCATAATGACTGTATCGAGTTCTAAAAGCTATCTTTGAAACATATAAAGCTCTAATCTTCAACTGGTGATATCCGAATCATAAATGAATCTTGGAAAAAACTGAAATTGGTAAAAAATATTATCAATGTAAGGAAGAGGATACTAGTAATTAATCATCACCTTGTTCAATTGCATGTAGTCTATACACATACGCATAGAACTATCCTTCTTCTTTACAAACACGACAAACACACCCCAAAAAGATATACTAGGTCTAATAAGCCCTTACTCAACAATCTTACAACTGCTCCTTCACCTTTTTCGGTCCATCTTATAGGGAGGAATAAAAATATGCTTGGTGCCTGGCTCCACATCAATAGAAAAATCAATATCACAATCCAGAGGCATACCAAGAAAATCCATAGAAAACACTTGTATGAACTCATGAACAACTTGAATAGAATGCATTGAAGGTAATGAGGTGACCTAGTATCATAGATATGAGTTAAATAAGACAAACACCCTCTCTTTATCATTAGGTGAGCACATAAATAAGATATATCACCCTTCATACCCAAATTAAGGGTATTCTTACAAGCTAACCTCAGAACACCTGGCGTAGCTAAGGTCATGATCTTGGTATAAAAGTCCAAAATAGCATAATAAGGAGATAATCCATCCATACCTAAGATAACATCAAAATCAACCATATCTAGGACAATCAAGTTTACCTAAGTCTCGCAACCCTAAAAAGATAACCACACAAGATCAGTGCACCTAATCCACTACCAAAGAATCTTTTGCAGAGGTAGAAATATAAAGAGGCACAATAAAAGGATCACATGCAATATCAAAACCACAATAAATATATGTAGACACATAGGAAAATTTTGATCTAAGGTCAAATAACATAGAAGAAGATTTGTAGCAAACTAGGAAGATACCTATAATAACAACATGAGAGGCCTCTACATCAAGTTTAGTAGGAATAACATAACACTCTCCATGCCTACTCTCAGACTAAGTAACCCTATGATCACTACTATGAGCATCTCTACCTCTATCTTGAGCATCTTCATCACTACTTAATCCACTTCTAACAGCTGATATATAAATAGGACAAAGCTAAAGTTGAGAATTCTGCTGGGTAGGACCCATTACATGATGAGGGACATCTCTCCTATAATAACCAATATCATGACATATAAAACACTCTCTACTACTAGAATCATCCTGAGATGGCCCGATATCACTTGATCAACCATACTAGCTTGATGTTTGTAATGGGACTTTAGTTTATTTTCTATATTTCTACTTATTTCTATCATTAGGTCTTTCCCATAGCTTCCCCAAGTCATTTATGACTTTTTGGGACTGACAGTTTCCCCAAGTCATTTATGACTTTTTGGGACTGACAGTTTAGTTACGAGCAGAATTAAGTAGTTGACAGTTCAGTTTGGAACCAACAACATTTTCTTCCAACTGGACATTGAGCAAAAACATTAATAAAATGATCTCGAATGTAAATTTTAATTGCACCAACAACTCTAGAATATCAATTTTTGGCTAGGTAGGCCATTTGTTTGGGTCCCAATGCACCTGAGCTCATTTCGACCTATTGGTCAGAAAGTTGATAAATTGGTAATTTGGGTGTGGGATCCACATTTGGTTGAAATGAACTCGGATGAAAAATCAAAATTCTTCATTTCATCTAGAACATTGAATTTAGTATGGTTATATAGTCATTTGCAAAAATTGGATTTTGAATGAATCACGAGGTGTCATTAGAAATGTGGAAACTTTTACAAGTTTGTTGGTGTTGGTGCATGGAGATCGCACAAGGATCATCATGATCACACTATGGTGATAAAAGGAGGCCTATTGTGATCACACAAGGATGATTATAGTCCAAGGGATGGTGATAGCTGTAATGCCCCCAAACTTTTCCTAGCTAAATTTTGTCCCTAAAGTGTCAAGATTTGGATTCTAGAATGATTTACACTTATTACCTATGGAAATCCATAGATTTAAAATTTTCATTATGTAGATAACTAAATAATATTTCCATCTATATAAGATTCGTCCAAAACGGACACTCAGTGAAGAAGTTATGGCTATTTTATGTTCTAGTCGTAAAATATTGTCATTTTGGTGTTTAGCGCATCGCGGAGATGGTTTAATTAGAAATTGTCAAATTCCAGTGGAACCTCATGATAGTGGCGCATCGTGGAGGATACTAATTTTGTATTCGTTAATTTCCAGTGAGCCACCGCGATAGTGGCGCATCGCGGTGGCTTATAAAATTGGGCACCAGTTATATTTTTACTCTATCTCATTAAGGGTAAAATGGTACTTATCCAACCCCTTATCATCTCTAACACGGGAGTTAATCACAAGAACACCAAAGTAATATTTTTTTCATCAAAATCTCTCAAGAAACTCCATTAGGGTTTCAAACTAAAAATCCTCGTAACTCAAGATTCAACCGTGAGTTTTTGAAGATATTGAGAGATTTGGAATCTCCAATCCATAATCTTCAAGAATCATTCATTATTCTTTGAAATAGAGGTACGCAGGGTTTTCTTAAAATCTCATGGGCATAGAAATCATGATTTTAAGAAAAGGGTTTTCAAATTTATGAATACATTTATGTTTTAGAAATCATGATGGTATTGTTTTGGTCTTTTGACCTTCCCCCACATTTATTCAAAATTGTATATATATGTATGCTTGTGTTTTAAGGTTGGTGATTTAATTGAGAGCATGACTTATGTAAAATCCCTTTTTTGTTTTGATTTTTCTTTACTTATCATATGCTATAGATGTTTTGAATGCATCCTTGAAAAGCATGGTTTAAAATATCTTGATTTATGTTATGATTGGATTAAGATTTGGATTTCAAAAGAGAGGGTAGTTGTGTTGAAAAATGTTGAAAATATTCATATAATGAAAGAGTGCATGATTTTGCCAAAAGAACAGGACCACCATATGTTTAAAAGATTCTTTCATAGTTTTGATTTATGCTTCAGAACATGAAATCTGTTATACTATTTGTATGTTTGGGTGGTCTGAACTATGTTTTAATGAAAGATCATGCTTATTGTACTATGGCTCAGAAATAGGACTTACAATTCTTGGTGTGACGACACTAATTCAGATTATGCCATGATAATTCAGAGCAGAATAAAATGTATGTTTGAAATCAGACTTTTTAGATGTTGAAACTAGAAAAATGCATGAATCAGAATTGGATAAAATTGGGCATAAAGAGATCTTAGGTGGTTCCCCAAAGAAGGCACGAGTTCAGACAACTCGTTGCCCAAAATTGTGATTTGCCGATCTGGGTATATTATATTACACTGGCCTAGAGCTGTGTGGCGTATCAGAATTAGAAACTCTAACCCTTGCGGCACACTCGGGTTGGGCGCTTCCCCACCGAGTCAATGGCGGATTCCATACAACACATGGAGTTTTAGAATTGTAGGGGACTACCAAATAACTCATAAGTAATAGAAAGAACAGACAGTGCATTGACAAGAATGACTTATGATTTTTAGAAAGTGACTATGTATTTTGAGAACTGCTTATGCATGATGTTTTAACAAATTTCTCTCCACTATTTCACTTATATAAATTTTTTATTTTGGATCACTTTGCGTACCAGTACATCTGTATTGACCCCTTCTCCTTTCTCCAGGTTCTGAGGTTCAGTCTAAGGGTCCAGAAAAGCA
This sequence comes from Capsicum pubescens, assembly GCA_030864215.1. Taxonomy (NCBI): domain Eukaryota; kingdom Viridiplantae; phylum Streptophyta; class Magnoliopsida; order Solanales; family Solanaceae; genus Capsicum; species Capsicum pubescens. The sequence continues at coordinate 208,056,430 of CM061538.1, read as the reverse complement.
ATAGATTTTATCAGACAGAGTTGCAGTGCCCAGTTGGTGAGCTTTATTTATTCCAGAAGGCCTATTTACTTTCAGAAAACTATTATTAGATATGGTTTGGGTCTACTGGGGGGGCCTTGTCCCAGTTTCAGACAGTTGTCAGATTTTTATGTAGTAGAGATTTTGCAAGTTGAGTCAGATGTTATTTAGATGTAGTTGATTTACAGTTTCCATACTTATGATGAATTCATAATTGGCCATATTTCTATAGAAGATTATGTTTCCACATCTTCTTTTATTATATGAATGTTGTGCATGATTACCAAATAAAGAAGGGCGTTCCAGGCCTTCATGGTTTGTGATGTCCATCACGGCCAGGCCCTAGTTTTGGTCGTGACAAACTTGTTATCAGAGCACGGTTCATGGTTCTAGGGTGTCTGAAAAATCGCGTCGGGTAGAGTCTTATTTATGGGTGTGTAGCACGTCACACTTATAAGCAAGAGGCTACTGGGCGTTTAGGAATATTTTCTCTCTTTGTGATTTAGTTCGTGCTTTAGAGTCTGAGATAGAATTGTCTCCTAATTAGTGATCTATCATATTTCAAGAAGTAGTCATGCCTCATTGTCGTTCCAACAACCAGGATACTCAGGATGATGAAGTCCGCCCCACCTATGGGATGCAGACCCAAAATAAAGCGCACACCCCAGAACCTATTTCTACTCTGGGAGTACCTCCAGTCCCGACGAGTCCTCCTCGAGCTCCAAGGACAAATGTTAACCATCCTCAGACTTCTCAGAGGGATATATCGAATGCAGAATTTAGGCAATCCATTCACATGCTTGCACAACTGGTAGCCGTACAGACTCAGAGGTCGGAGGATACTGGGTATGCATCTGTTACTTCAGAGGCTACTAGGGTAGGCAAGTTTATGAGGATGAACCCACCCAAATTTTATGGCACTAAGGTAGAAGAGGACCCACAAGAGTTCGTGGACGAAATAGAGAAGATTTTTAGAGTATTGTATGAGGATCAGGTGGAACGGGTTGAGTTAGCAGTGTACCAACGTAAAAATGTAGTGAACCAATGCTATAATGAGTGGGAAGAGATGAAGGGTGAGAGTGTTGAGCCCACAGTTTGGGGCAAATTTGTGGAAGTTTTTCTTGACCGGTTCTTTTCTCTAGAGTTGAGAGAAGCCAAGGTAGAGGAATTTATGAATCTTAAATAGGGGAAAATGAGTGTCCAAGAGTACACTCTGAAGTTTAACCAACTGGCTCGTTATGCACCTGAAATAACAAGTAATATGAGAGCCTGGATAAGGAAATTTGCATCCGGCCTTTTCGATGATCTAGATCTTGAATGCCAAGGGGCGATTCTAAATAGGGATATGGACTTTGCTAGACTGTCAGTCCACATACAATAGGTAGAAGAGAAGAAAAATAAAATTGCCGAATCTAGAGAGAAGGACAGGCAGGAAAAGAGAGCCAGAATAGCGGATCAGAACCACAGTCAACCACAGAGTGGTAATTGGTTAGTAAATGGCAAAATAAGAAGGTTTGGAGTAATGCACAGTTTGCAGCCAGCGCCCTGGCATATAAACCCCCAGTTGATAGATGATCTCAGAGTTTTGAGACTAGTCTTGGACCCAGAGCTCAGGATACTCAATCCCAGGGAAGTGTGGCTCAGCAGCACCATACTTTTCCATGGTACGAGACTTATGGTAAGCATCATCCAGGAAGGTGTCAGCTAGACGCATTTGTGTGTTATTCTTGTGGTCAGATGGGTCACTTTCAAAGGGATTGTCTATCTGCTAGGAAGAATGTTGGAGGGACAAAATCTTAAGCAAATTCCTCCGCACCACCACCGCCTAAGAAGGGCGCCACATCAGCTTCCAAGAGTGGTCGCAACCAGTGATATGCTTTGACCAACCGCCAGGAGGCGGAATCCTCACCAGATGTTGTCACCGGTACGTTACAAATCTTTTCCCATGATGTATATGTGTTGCTTGATCCCGGGTCTACCTTATCTTATGTGACCCCATATGTTGCTGTTGGTTTTGGGTTTGAGCTCGATGTGATTGCTAAAACTTTCTCTGTTTCCACTTTAGTGGGTTATTCGATTATGGCTAGGAGGGTGTATAAAAATTATGTTGTGTCTATTCTTAGTAGGGATACTATGGCAGACCTCATATAACTTGATATGGTTGCTTTTGATGCTATCCAAGGGATGGAATGGCTCTATCGGTGTTATACCATACTAGATTGTAGAACCCAAAAAGTTACCTTTTATTTTCTGAATGATCCAGCAATAGAGTAGAAAGGGCACTCTTTAGCACCTAAAAGGCACTTTATATCTTACCTCAGAGCCCATAAACTTATTTCCAAGGGTTGCTTGTATCATCTTATTTGGGTTAAAGATTCTAATGCCGAAAGTCTTTCTCTTCAGTCTATCCTTGTAGTAAATGAATTCTCATAAGTCTTTCCAGATAATCTCCCAGGAATACCACCTGATAGGGAGATAGATTTTGGCATTGATGTGTTGCCAGATACCCATCCTATTTCTATTCCGCCATATACAATGGCTTCTGCAGAGCTAAAAGAGTTGAAAGAACAGCTAATAGATCTCCTAGATAGAGGTTTTATCAGACCTAGTATTTCACCCTGGGGTGCACCTGTACTCTTCGTGCAAAAGAAAGATGGTTTCCTGCGTATGTGCATAGATTACCGTTAGCTGAATAAGGTCACTGTTAAGAATAAATATCCTCTTTCTAGGATTGATGACCTCTTTGATCAACTTCAGGGTGCTAAGTATTTTTATAAAATAGACCTTCGTTCAGAATATCATCAGTTGAAAGTTAGGGAGTCAGACATTCCTAAAACAGCTTTCCAAACCAGATATGGTCATTATGAATTCTTAGCCATGTCCTTCGGGTTGACTAATACTTCTGCAACTTTCATGGACCTAATAAATAGGGTCTTTCATCAGTTTCTAGACTTGTTTGTCATAGCGTTCATTGATGATATCTTGATTTATTCTAAAAGTGAGGAGGACCATGGAAATTATCTCTGAATTGTCCTCCAGACTCTCAAAGATCATAGGTTGTATGCAAAGTTCTCCAAGTGTGAATTCTGGTTAAATGCTATTGCTTTCTTGGGGCACATTGGGTCTAGTGAGGGGATAAAGGTTGATCCTCAAAAGGTTGAGGTAGTGAGGAAATGGCCCAGACCCATGACTCCAACTGATATTCGGAGCTTCTTGGGTTTGGCGGGTTATTACAGAAGGTTCGTAGAGAGTTTTTTTCCATAGAGACACCATTTACTAAGTTGACTCAGAAAAAGGTAAAGTTTTTGTGGTCTGACTCCTTTGAGAATAATTTTGAGAAGTTAAAAGACAAGTTGACTACTGCTCCTATTTTGACTCTTTCAGAGGATACAAAAGGTTTTGTTGTATACTTTGATGGATCCCGAGTGGGACTTGGGTATGTTCTTATGCAGCATAGTAAGGTAGTGGCTTATGCATCTAGGCAGTTGAAGGTGCATGAGCGGAACTACCCTACTCATGACTTAGAGTTAGTAGTTGCGGTTTTTGCACTTAAGATCTGGAGACAATATTTTTATGGGGTACACATTGATATTTTCACCGACCATAAGAGTTTACAGTATGTTTTATCGTAGAAAGAATTGAATCTCGGGCAGAGGCGCTGGATGGAATTTCTAAAAGACTATGACATGAGCCTGCACTATCATCCGAGTAAGGCAAATGTGGTAGCCGACACCCTTAGTAGGTTGTCAATGGGTAGCTTTTCTCATGTGGGGAAAGAAAAGAGGGAGATGGTGAAGGATATTCACCGACTTGCAAATCTAAGAGTGCGACTTTTGGATTCCAAAGATGGGGGAATGGTTGTTCATGAGATAGCTAAATCTTCCCTTTGTATAGAAGTTAAGGAGAAGCAGGTTCAAGATCCCATCTTGATGCAGATCAAGAAAGGTGTAGGTCAACAGAAGGTGATGTCCTTTGAAATTAGTGGTGATGGTTTGCGGAAGAGAATCCTTGGCAAAGCTCACACATTGAGGTATCTTGTTCACCCAGTCTCTTCTAAGATGTACCATGATCTAAAATCTATGTATTGGTGGAATAATATGAAGTGTGATATGGCTAACTATATTGCCAAGTGTTTGAATTGTCAGCAAGTTAAAGTGGAACATATGAGGCCAGGTGGTTCTTCCCAAGAGATAGCCTTGCCCTTGTGGAAGTGGGAGATGATTAATATGGACTTCATTACAGGACTTCCGAGGTCCCAAAAACAGTATGATTCTATTTGGGTGATTGTAGATAGGCTGACCAAGTCATCTCACTTTCTACTGGTCAGAACTAATTATTCGGGAGAGGATTATGCCAAGCTTTTCATTGCAGAAATAGTTCATTTGCATGGGGCACCTGTGTCCATCATATCTAACCGAGGTACAAAGTTTTCTTCATAGTTTTGGAGATCGTTTCATAAGGGTTTAGGTACCCAAGTGAATTTGAGTATGGCTTTCCACCCTCAGACGCACGGGAAAGCTGAGCACAACATTTAGAACCTTGAGGATATGTTGAGGGCTTGCGTGATTGATTTTAAAGGTAGTTGGGTAGAGCACTTGCCATTGATAGAGTTTGCATATAATAATAGTTTCCATTCCAGTATTAAGATGACACCATTTGAGGCATTCTATGAGAGAAGATGTAGGTCTCTAATAGGATGGGATGAAGTAGGTGAGATGCAGATATTTGGGCTTGATCTTGTTCATCAGACAATGAAGAATGTGAAAGTCATTAGAGAATGACTTAAGATAGCTCAGAGTTGTCAAAAATCCTACGCCGATGTTAGGAGAAGAGATCTAGAATTTGAGGTTGGAGATTGGGTATTTCTCAAGGTTTCTCCCATGAAGGGAGTCATACAATTTGGGAAGAAAGGTAAGCTGAGTCCTCGCTATGTAGGACCATATCAGATTGTGAGAAGGATAGGTGGAGTTGCGTATGAGTTAGAATTGCCAGCTAGTTTGGGTTCTGTTCATCCGACATTTCATATATCTATGTTGAAGAAGTGTATTGGAGATCATTCTTTAGTATTGGCTACCGAAGAAATCAAACTAACAGACTCCTTGTCCTATGAAGAAGAGCCTGTAGAAATTTTGGATCGCCAAGTTAGAAGATTGAGAAACAATGAGATAGCCTTAGTTAACGTGTTATGGAGAAACCAGAAAATTGAAGAAGGAACTTGGGAATCAAAAGTTGACATGAGAGCTAGATACCCAAACCTGTTTGATCCAATGGATGATGAAATGGAAGGTACAATCCTTGCCTTATTCTTTCTATTCCTTAATATGCTTGAAATTTGGCTTGTCTGTGTCCCGCGTCAACATTCAGGGACGAATGTTCCCAAGGGGGGATATTGTAATGCCCCAAACTTTTTCTAGCTAAATTTTGTCCCTAAAGTGTCAAGCTTTGGCTTCTAGAATGATTTACACTTATTTCCGTGTGGAATTTTGTAGATTTTAACTTTTCATTACGTATATGACTGAAAAATCTTTCCGTCAATATAAGATTTGTCCAAAATGGACACTCAGTGAAGAAGTTATGGCTATTTTATGTACTAGTCGTAAAACATCATCATTTTGGTGTTTAGCCATCACGGAGATGGGTTAATTAGCAATTGTCAAATTCCAGTGGAACCTCGTGATAGTGGCGCATCGCGGAGGATCCCAATTTTGCATTCGTCAATTTCTAGTGAGCCACCGCGATAGTGGCGCGTCGCGGTGGCCCATAAAATCGGGCACTAGTTATATTTTTACTCCATCTCATTAAGGGTAAAATGGTACTTCTCTAACCCCTTATCATCTCTAACACGGGATTTAATCCCAAGAACTCCAAAGTAAGATTTTTTTCATCAAAATCTCTCAAGAAACTCCATTAGGGTTACAAACTAAAAATGCTCGTAACTCAAGATTCAACCGTGAGTTTTTGAAAATAATTAGAGATTTGGAATCCCCAATCCATAAGCTTCAAGAATTATCTATTATTCTTCAAAATAGAGGTACGCGGGGTTTTCCTAAAATCTCATGGGCATAGAAATCATGATTTTAAGAAAGGGGTTTTCAGATTTATGAATACATTCATGTTTTAGAAATCTTAACGGTATTGTTTTGGTCTTTGGACCTTCCCCCACATTGATTTGAAATTGTATATATATGTATGCTTGTGTTTTAAGGTTGATGATCTAATTGAGAGCATGACTTATGTAAAATCCCTCTCTTATTTTGATTTTCCTCTATTTATCATATGCTATAGATGTTTTGAATGTATCCTTGAAAAACATGGTTTAAAATATCTTGAATTGTGTTATGATTTCATTAAGATTTGGATTTCAAAAGAGAGGGTAGTTGTGTTGAAAAATATTGAAAATATTCATATAATGAAAGAGTGCATGATTTTGCCAAAAGAACATGACAACCATATGTTTAAAGGATTCTTGCATAGTTTTGATTTATGCTTCAGAACATGAAATCTCAGAACATGAAATCTCTTATACTATTTCCATGTTTGGGTGGTCTGAACTATATTTTAATGAAAGATCATGCTTATTATACTATGGCTCAGAAATAGGACTTGCAAGTCTTGGTGTGACGACACCAATTCAGATTATGCCAAGATAATTTAGAATAGAATAAAATGCATGTTTGAAATCAGACTTTTCAGATATTGAAACTAGAAAAATGCATGAATCAGAACAAGATAAACTTGGGAATAAATAGAGCTTAGGTGGTTCCCCGAAGAAGGCACGAGTTCAGACAACTCGTTTCCCGAAACTGTGATTTGCCAATCTGGGTATATTATATTATGCTGGCCTAGTGCCGTATGGCGTATCAGAATTAGAAACTCCAACTCTTGTGGAACAATCGGGTTGGGGGATTCCCCGCCGAGTCAATGGCAGATTCTATACAACCCATGGAATTTTAGAATTGTAGGGGAGTACCACCTAACTCAGAAGTAATACAAAGAACAGACAGTGCATTGTCAAGAATGACTTATGATTTTCAGAAAGTGCCCATGTGTTTTGAGAACTGTTTATGCATGATGTTTTAACAAATTTCTCTCTACTATTTCACTTATATAAAAGTTTTATTTTGGATCTCTTTGCATACCAGTACATATGTATTGACCCCCCTCCTTTCTCCAGGTTCTGAGGCTCAGTCTAGGGGTCCAGAAAAGTAATAGATTTTATTAGACAGAGTTGCAGTGCCCAGTTGGTGAGCATTCTTTATTCCAGAAGGCCTGTTTACTTTTAGACAACTATTATTAGATAGGGTTTTGGTTTGCTGGGGGCCTTGTCCCAGTTTCAGATATTTGTCAGATTTTTATGTAGTAGGAATTTCACAGATTGAGTGAGATGTTATTTAGATATAGTTTATTTACAGTTTCTATACTTATGATGAATTCAGAATTGACCATGTTTCTGTAGCAGATTATGTTTCCGCATCTTCTTTTATTATATGAATGTTGTGCATGATTACCAGATAGAGAAGGGCATTCCGGGCCTTCATGGTTCGGGATGTCCGTCAAGACCAGTCCCTAGTTTGGGTTGTGACAATAGCTATATCTCTTTATCTATAGAGGTATAAATAGACCCCAATGTCGCGATCTTGGCCATTTTCTCTTCATCCTTGAGAGCTAAAAATCATAAAAGGGTATGATAACTATAAATTGAGTCTTGTGGGTAAATTGAAATCTTCCTAAACATTTATTTTCATGATTACCATCCGAATTAAGGTAAGATTTCATCACCTTCTAAATGAATTTCTTGGTTTTTGACCCAAAACCCCAAATTCACTTAGGGCTTAATTTTAGCCTAAAGTTTGCTTGGTTTTCACCCATTTTGAGGCATTTGATTCCATGAGATTTATATAATTTTGGGTTGGCATCAAAAATGTATTTTCCATTAGTGGGACCCACTTGGGTTTTTTGTGTCATTTTTGGACCTGAAGCACAACGGTGCAATATGAATATCGTTATTCTCATATTAATAAGTAGACTACAATTTTGATAGTGTGATGGCATTTTGGGATTATGAAGTAAAGATGGGCATTTAGTGAATGATGTATGGATTTATGGTTCGACTTTGAGGTAGACTTCTGTCTACTCTTCTTCGTAAGATGATGCGTGATATATATTGCGTGTGAATATGAATGCTATGTTTGATTATGAGTAGAATAAATTAGACTTGATTATTAATTTCTTTAGGACTAGATGAGGGTTTTGGATCCGTAAGGTGAAATACTTATAACCTTTTAGAACCCTATTGCCTTCTTCCAAGATTGGACTAATTCATAGAATGGGTATGATATAAGGCTAGGCTTGGGATGTGGTTTAAGTGTTTGAATCATGGTTTGTATGATTAACCTCAGTTGGGCTAGTTTAGTGATCTTGAAACTATAATTTGGGTAACATTGACATAAATGCCAATGTTTCTAGACGAAGTTCCTATCTTAGGATTGTTTATGGCTTACTTGACATCTAGAAGTTGAACTAGATACATTAGCCTAGTTTGGGCATATAAGTTTCCTAAATATGGAAATTGAGAATTAGAAGTGGGTTCGTTCGGCCCACTTAGTCCAAGACTTGAGTTACCCATTGTGGACTTGGTTTCGAATGCTTGACTTAGTTAAGACTATTGAGCCTTTAGAATAATTATACTTCATGGCTTGGTAAATTGGGATATATTTTCCCCCGAAGAATGATTGATGGATTATGGACATGTTTTTCCTTATAGATATGATATTGGGCCTTTAGAGATGCTATTTCCTTTTAGATATGTTATATGGCCTTTAGAGATTCTATTTCCTCTTAGATATGATAATTGGCCTATAAAGATGATATTTCCCATAGTCATGATATATGACCTATAGATACGAGATGTCATATAGATGTGATATGTCTCATAGTTGTGAGTTATGCTTTATTGATGTATTATGCCTCCTAAAAGTGAGATGCCTTATATATGTTAGATGATTATAGATATGCTTTATATCTTATAGAGATGTTATGCCTATTGAATATGATATGGATTATAGATATGAGATAATTTATATACATAATTATTGATATGAGTTTCAAAAATATATGTGGGCCTAAGGTCATAATATTTAAGTTTTAATGATTTCAGATACATTATTGGGCCAAAGGTTGTGTTATAATATTGGTTGGATATCTGGGAAGTGTTTATCCTTGTTAAGGCTGCAGTTGTAGTTTTTGAATATATATTTATATAACATTTCTTCGGTATGGGATGGAGAAAAATACGGTATGACACTTGTGATTCTGTTGTTTGAATACTAGAGATGGCATGCATAGATTTGGTACATTTATGATTATTATATCAATAAATGATATGATTTTGGTTAAAATATGATCTTATGACCATTCCTTCTAATTAAGGGTTAAAGCCCAATTTTCATCCTAAATATACATTTCTTTACAATAATGACTGCCTAACTTAATGAATAATATATATATATATATATATGTATGTATGTATATAAAAGAGGATAATAATGATGTTTTAAAAAATTGATCGAGACAGATTTTGGTCTATGAATATACACTATTATTTACTCGGGTCATGAGATATTCCGACTCTTTTTAAACTTTTATAATGATTTAGTCTAGAAGATCGCCCCGGCAATGGTTTTATGGACTTATACTCTTTTTTAGCCACAACTTGAGTTCATACACCTATTATATATACATATATTGATGACTGTAATGATATATTGATGACCGATGAGGCCAGAGGATAGTGTGATAATATATTGATACCCGACAAGGCCAGATATTATGATGATGATATTAATACCTGGCAAGGTCGGAGGATGATTATATTAATGTGCCTATGAGTACATCTACCAGTTTGAGTTTGGCTAGCCTTATGTATGGCACTTATATATATATATATTAGAATGATGATGGTCATGATGATGATAGTTATGATGATGGCATTATAATATTGTGGATTCTATTACATTCATACTTGTATGCGCATCTCCTATCATTAGTATGCACCTATATTTATCAGCTCATATAGAAAGATTACATAGTTATGGGTGATCGATAACTATGCCCTGTGTTATTATATATTGATTTAACCTTTTCATGCCTGGAGAGGTAGGGGTATGCATAGGATCGACTAGGTATTTGGTTGTTCAAAATATCAGATTACTCGTGTTGTTATTGATATTGTTATTATCATTGTTCTGATCATTGTTATGTCCAACTTATGATGGATTTGTCATTGATTAAATATCGAGATTTGAGGTATGATTCTGGCCTTTTCTATCTTACGATTTCATTATTATGCAAGATTAATTTGATGATACAAATGCATTAAAAACCCTGAGTATGTTAGTACTAAATATAGGATTATAATGAGGGCTTAAAATGAAGATATGATTATCTAGGTTATTCTTGAGTTGACCTCATATCTATATATATGTATATCCAACTATATGTAGCTTTGGTATTACTGGATATCCCTTCTTTTATTTGTTCATATTGTATATTCATTCCTTAGCCTTGTATATTGATATAATCTTCTTTTGTCCATTATTAGTATATTGGCTAGGGATGTACGATATAGTGTTGAGATTTCTAAGTATGGATGTAATAGAATAGTTCACCCTTGATACTTTCTTAGACTTATTATGTTAGTCTTTTGCACATGAATATGATAGGCAATCCTTATTATCTCATTGGATTTTTATATGATTACTGGACTCTTGATTGTAGTTTCTATTTTGTTTATATGTTATATGTGTTTGCATTTTCTTTGGAACTCAATTGGTAGTTGCCTACTGAGTACCACATGTTTTGGTACTCATACTACACTTCTACAAGCTGAAGATTATAGTACAGGTTATCACCATTGATTTGTGTGTCTTGCGGAGCAGCCTTGGTTCGATGACTTAGTGTGAGCTCCTAACATTTGGAGTATTGCTTACTTTCCTATTATGTACTAGACTAGTCTTCATGTTGTATTTAGAGATAATTTATATCAGTGTAATTCCCTTGTTATTTCCCTTTTGTACTCTTATTATATTAGAAGACTTTGTACTGATACCTCCAAGTTTTGGGATTTTATTATGTATTTGATTTTCTTATTCCATCTATTCAACATTCTTCTCTATATATATTTGGGTTGTCCATTACTAGCCGTCTGGACTACGGGGTTGGCTTGCCTACTGGTGGGTTATAGTAAGCTCCATCATGACCTGAGAAATTGGGTTGTGCTAATGTTTGACTACCTGAAGTATCTGAACCTAAAATTCTATTACCTAATACCTTCAAAGTAGCCTGAACATGCCTACCATAATAACGACAGGAACCTTTGCTAGAGAAATCTTTGTCTCAACTCACCATGATGATGCACTTTCATGGTGCCTCCCTAAGTTTCTTGGATAATAGGTTCAATAATCTTAGCATGCTCAATAATACTCTGGAAAAAAGCCCCTAAAATTATTATCTGAGCTATTTCTAACTAATAAATACCATTTAACCCCTTCATAAATATTCAAATCCACTCACACTCAGTGGAGATGCTAACGGCTGAATACCTAGCTAAAGTATGAAATCGAGCATCATACTCAACAATAGTTATGGTGCATTTCTACAAGTGATCAAACTCATCACATTTCTAATCTCTCAAGTGATCAAACTCATCACAGTTCACCCTTGATACTTTCATAGCCTTATTATATTAGTCTTGGATATGAATAAGATAGGATATCCTTATTATCTCTTTGGCTTATTATTTAATTACTAGACTCTTTGGTATAGTTTCCATTCTGTTTATATGTTACATGTATTTGCATTATCTTTGAAGCTCAGTTGGTAGTTACCTACTGAGTACTATGTGTTTGGTACTCATACTACACTTCTAGAACTTGCAGATTATAGTACGGGTTATCTCTGTTGATTTGTATGTCGTGCAGAGCAGCCTTGGTTCGAAGTCTTAGAGTGAGATCTTAGCATTCAAAGTATTGCTTACCTCCTTTTTAGAATAGTCTTTATGTTGTATTCAAAGATAAGTTATATCAGTGTAATTCCCTTGTTATTTACTTTTTGTACTCTTGGTATATAGAAGATCTTGTACTGTTACCACCAGGTTTTGGGACTTTATTTTGTATTTAATTTTCTTATTCCATCTATTCTATATTCTTTTATATATATATTTGGGTAGTCCATTACTAGCCATTCCGGACTATGAGGTTAGGTTTCCTACTAATGGGTTATAGTAGGTGCCATCATGACCTCAGAAATTGGATTGTGAAAAATTAGTATCAGAGCCAAGGTTTCACCGGTTTATTAGTACAAGAGCTAAGAGTTTAGTAGGGTCGTGCATATCGGTGTGGATACGTTTGTAACCTATCTTTGGGAGGCTATAGTGACATTCTTAGGAAATTTATTTCTTGACTTCTTGACATGTTCCTGTATTGCTATGAACCTTAAACATATTCTTTAACTCTATTCTATCTCCGAAGGATGATGCAACGTTGTTGATAGATACAGATGAGACTTTGACATGCATTTCCATAGTTTCAATACAGTGTCGGACCAAAGAGTCAGATATGGATATCAAAAACCTTCAGGGTCAGCCAAAGGATTTGGGAGCTAACTTAAGCTCTAGTTGAGCTCATGACTACTTCAGCCCTACGAGTTTCAGCATTGGGGATCTGAGTCAAGTCGTAGATCCCTCACAGCCATGGATGACATTTGAGTCATTGAAAAGTTCTCTGGCTAGAGTAGTATTAGTTGGTGTTCATATGGGTTCTTGAACAATTTCTAAGTACGAGATTGGGTTTCTTAAGTGGTCCCAATATATTTCTATACTATATTCTTCTGAGTCAAACTTGGTGCATGGATTTGTTAAAAGAATAACATTGCTACTCTAATTAGCGTTGGAGAATATGCTAGCAGTTGGTTATCCCTTCTATCAATTTTTTTATTATGCGAGGGATAGGAAGAGAGAATGTATTGGGACTTACGGAGGTGACGACAAGAGGCTATACAATCAGTATAGTGCTATTGGTATTTCATTTGGGAGCTTGTATGGCTGTGATGAGATAAGACATTGGTTAAGAGATCACCCTAGATATGTTTTAGTTAATCATATAGAGTTAACTTATATTCCTCTCCAGCCTAGAGTTCTTGATATAGGCTATGATTGTAAGAAAGATGCTCAGTGGTAATCGAGTATGCTCTCAATATTAGTTGGCCAGCCATTTAGGCTCAGTTTATATTCTCTCCATGTTGGTGCCTCAACAGTTTTCTATGATTATAGAGATATCGGCTACTAGTCGAGAGAGTGTCCCTGGTGTGGGATTACCAACCTTTCAGCTTATTCAGATCAATCTCATAAGGATTGTGGCACCTTCAGTTAAAGATAATGCACTTGGCGTATCGGATGATGATTTGGTTGGTCTGAGTTTAGACCCATTCAAATTTATTCCCCTCATATCCTTCAGGCATGTGGTTGCGCTAGTCACCATGATTGGTGTGCTATTATTTGCCCGTATTTACCTTTTTTTTGTATGTATTGGGGTCTTCTTACCCGTTGATGATTATCTGACTTGATGAGTTCATATTGATTATTATGTGCCTTGTTATGAATTCATGATTTTATGAATACTCCATGGCTTATTTATTTTAGTAGTGGATGGGTTAGATCTGTATTGATATTTTCTCTATATGAGTGTAGTTTTTGGGTTCAAGTCTCATTTATTTTGGCATATTGTCCTTGTTGTAGTGCTTGAGTGATACATGATATTGATGTTTATTTTGGTACCGCTAATTCATTATATTGATGTTGATATTATTGTTACTTTTGCTATAACTGTTTGAGGTTATTAATATTATTTGATATTATTACTTGATGTAATTGATCCTCATTGGGTAGTTGTATAAACTAGTGTTATCTAGCTAGAATTCTATTTCTTTGTAATTCTTCTTTGGTGGCTTGAGTAGAGATAGCCCAATTTGATGATTTCTTCCAATAGCAAGGTGAGGTTGATTATTTTCCCTCTTGATTGTCTGTATTAGATTGATTCGAGAATGTATAATAATATTTAAGGTAAGTTGATCTTTTAAGGTTCTGATATGATTATAGAGTTGGCAATTTAGTTTTATTGCCTATTCTGGAGTTTGAGACTTTTTGACTTGCCCCTCGGTTGCTAAGGTTTTCGCTTTGGCTATTCCTTTCTTTATAGCCCATTTATGAGATTGACCATTTTTGGATATATTCATTTCTTATGGCTATTTCATTTCCCTATAGTGCATTTAATTTTGACATTTAGCTGTCCTGAGTTCATTACTTAGATTTATTGGATTTGTCTCCTTATGATGGCTTGCCCTTATTATTGGTATGTAAATTGGATGCTCCATTCTTATTGTGATGTGATTCTTATCTTCTGTGGAGTTAGGGAGTTAGAAGTAGGTGGCCTTTCCTGTGAACGCTTCTTAAGATGGAAAATTAGAAAACTCTTTATCTTGAGTTATTGATTTTCTAGTGGTTGTCTTAACATTGACCCTAGTTTTGAGATTTTTATTTTCTTCTTCTTCGATGATGTGATTCATGGATGGATCGAGTGATGATTATCCTACTTGGGTGGATTCAAAAAATTCCAATTTCAGAGTTTGTTCGTCCTAATGAAGGTTTGGTGGAGTATTTTTCCTTGATAATATGTGCCTATGGCTATTCTTTGCTGAGATGGTGTATTGGATTAATTTGTTTCGGCTAAAGTTGCAATGCTTTGAGTTGCTAGAGTTCTTCCCCTTACTGGTGTGGGTTGCATCCTTGGGGAGTTTTGAGTATGTTTTGATAGTTCATGCCTTCTAGCGGTTATAGAGTGGGTTATTTACATTTTTAGTCGATGATTTATCCTTTGGCATAGTTTCCATTCTGTAGCTACATTTTGTGCCCTCTAGCTGATATAAAATTATTTATTGCATTTTAAGTCGATGGTTTATCCCTGTGGTGAGTCTGTTCTTTGGCTAAGTTTTGATTTTGGCTTTGTATGATTTAGCTTGGATGTCAGATTTGGATACTTAAGTTGATTGAGTGGTTTGTACTGATACATACTTATTGGCTCCATTTTGATTTGATGCCTTGGAATGATGATTTGGAAGTTATGATTAATTTATAGTATGAATGCCTACCCGTCTTTAGGTTTGTCTTTGATAGATGAGATTGAGTGATTCAATCTTGGTATGGAGATTTTAGCTTGGTGCTGTAGAGCTTGCATGCAACCTTTATTTTAGATTTTTCTTAGTTTGAATTTCATGATAGGCTGGTTGAGCCTACCCCATAGTTACCTATTCGATCTTCTAGACTTTGGATGGATTTTAGTTGATTAGTGTTTAGATGATAACTCATGAACCTGGTATTAGTTGTTTCATCTTTGACCTCGAGTCTTCCATCTACTTCTAGAATGTTGGATGATATACTCAGTAGGAGTAGTATACTTGAGTTGGACTCAGTATGGTTACATTCTCGATTGATGGGAGATCCTGGAGTGGATCATTCAGTGATGAGTAGTTATGCCTTAACCTTCTAGATTTTAGTCTTGGATGCCATCCGAACTAGTAGTAGCATTGGCATAGATTTCATTCCTTGATTATCTCCATTTTTGTGCCCAGAAAGTGCCTTATGAGCTCATTCTCATGTTCTTCTTATGGACTTTTAGTGGGTTAGATTCAGTTCTTTGAGTTCTCTAAGATGAGATTGAGCAAATAGGACTCAGGTGATTTTCCCCCAGGTTTGGAGTGAATAACAAGTGTGAAAGGGGTAAAGGAATATTATATTGGACTTAGAGTCGGTGGTATGACTCATGTTTTGGGCTGGTTTAGCTTGGATGAGCCTTTGTTGGTTTGTACCGATATCAAGATAGTATCAGTGTGTTGTGGTTCAGATTTACATACAATAACCTTTTTTGGTTTAGGTGAAGGCTAGTAGGTGGTTGAGATTGAGTTTTGACTGTTTGGAAATAAAGTGAAAGAGCTAGTTAAAAAAGAGATACCTGTGGAAAAATACCTTGAAAGTGTTCTGTCTTCATGGAGGTTATTGGGAAGTTATGCTTGGAGTATGCGGGCCTAGTACCTCATCCTTTTTAGCATTTAAGATCTTTCTATCCATTGACTTTTGGGGACAAAAGTCCTTTTAATAGTGGATATTGTAATGAGCATTCAGGTCATTTTCCATATTTTTGCTTATTTCCACCATTAGGGATTTCTCATAGCTACTCGAAGTCATTTATGACTTGCTGGGACTGCTAGTTTGGTTAACGGTCAGTTCGTTTGTTTTTTAGAGCCAATTCCCTATTTAGAAGTCGTTGCTAGTTTCAAATGGCCATCGAGTGAAAACTTTAGTAAAACAATCTCGGATGTGAATTTTCACTATGCCAATAGCTTTGGCATATTAATTTTAGGCTAGGCAGACCTTTGATTCAAGTCCTAATACACCCAAGCTCATTTTGTCCTATTGGTCGAAAAGTTGAAAAATTAATAATTTGGGTGTGGGACCCACATATGGTCAAAACGACCTTGGATGGAAAATTTGACTTTTTCATTGTATTCGAAACGTCAAATTTAGTATGGTTACATAATTCATTTACGAAAATTGGATTCTAAATGAATCCTGAGGTGTTGTTGGATACTTGGAAAATTGTCCAAGTTTGATGATGCTGGTGCATGACGATCACACAAGTACCATCATGATCGCCCAATGGCAATCGTACAAGGGCAATTACAGCCCAAGGGATGGCGATAGCAACATCTCTTTACCTATAGGGTTATAAATAGACCCAAGTGTTGCGATATTGGCCATTTTCTTAAAATTGAGTCTTGTAGGTGACTTGGCAGCTTCCTAAACATTTATTATTGTGATTATCATCCTAATTAAGATAAGATTTCATAACTTTTTGATGAATTTCTTAGTTTTTGACCCATAACCCCAAATTCACTAACGACTTGATTTTAGCCCAAAGTTTACTTGGTTTTCACCCATTTTTGAGGGTTTTGATTCTAGGAGCTTGATATCATGTTGGGTTGACCTTGGAAATGCATTTTCCATAAGATGGACCCACTTGGGGTTTTTTGGTGTCAGTTTTGGACCCGAAGCACAATAGTGCAATATGGGTATCGTTATTCTCAAATTGATGAGTAGATTACAATTTTAATAGTGTGATGACATTTTGGGATTGCGAAGTAAAGATGGGAATTTGGTAAATGATCTAAGGATTTACGGTTCAACTTTAAGGTAGGCTTTTGTCTACTTTTCTTCGTGAGATGATGTGTGATATATACTGCATGTGAATGTGAATGCTATGATTGATTATGGGTAGAATGAATTAGTCTTGATTATTAATTTCTTCGGGATTAGATGTGGGGTTTTGACCCATAAGGTGAAATGCTTATTACCTTTTAAAACCCTAGTGCCTTCTCCCTAGATTGTACTAATTCGTAGAATGGGTAAGTTCGGATGCTAGGTTTGGGACGTGGTTTAAGTGTTAGAATCATAGTTAGTATGATTAACCTTAGTTGGGCTAGTCTAATGATATTGAAATCGTAATTTGGGTGGAGTTGATGTAAATTCCCATGTTTCTTGATGAAGTTTCTATCTTAGGATTGGTTATGAATTACTTGACATCTAGAAGTTAACCTAGATACCTTATCCTAGTTTGGGGTATAAATTTCCTAAATATAAAAATTGAGAATTAGAAGTGCGTTCGTCTGGTGCACTTAGGCCAAGACTTGTGTTAGCCCTTGTGGACATAGTTGCAGATACTAGGCTTAGTTGAGACTATTAAGCCTTTAGAATAAGTTTACTTCATGGCTTGGTGAAATTGGGATGTATTTTTCCCCGACTAATGATTAATGGCTTATGGCCATATTTTTCCATATAGATATGATATTGGGCCTTTAGAGATGCTATTTCCTCTTAGATATGATATTGGGGATTTAGAGATGCTAGTTCCTCTTAGATATGATAATTGACCTGTAGAGATGATATTTCTCATAGTCATGATACATGACCTATAGGTACGAGATGTCTTATAGATGTGATATGCCTCATAGTTGTGAGTTATGCTTCATTGATGTATTATGCCTCATAGAAGTGCGATGCCTCCTATATGTGAGATGAATATAGATATGATTTATAGCTTATAGAGATGTTATGCCCCGTGAATACACTATGGCTTATAGATATGAGATGATTTACATACATGATTATTGATATGAGTTTCAAATACGTATGTGGGCCTAAGGCTGTGATATTTATGTTGTAATGATTTCAGATACATTATTGGGCCAAAGGCCATGTTGTGATATTTGTTGGATATTTGGGAAGTGTTTATACTTGTAAAGGATGCAGTTGTAGTTTCTGAATATATAATATAGACATATCTCTCCGGTATGGGACAGAAAAAGATGCGATATGATACTTATGATTTCGTTGTTTGAATACTGGAGATGGCATGCATAGATTTGGTACATTCATAATCACTATATCGGTAAATTATGTGATTCTGGTTAAAATATGATCTTATGACGATTCCTCCTAATTAAGGGTTAAAGCTCAATTTTCTTCCTAAACATAAATTTCTTTACAATAATGACTGCCTAACTTAATGGATAATTTTTATATATATATATATACACATATACACACATACACACATATATATAAATATATATATATAAGAGGCTAATAATGATGTTTTAAGGAACTGACCGAGACATATTGTGGTCTATGGTTTGACACCATTATTTACTTTGATTGTGAGATATTCCGACCCTTTCTGCACTTTTATAATGATTTAGTACCAAAGATCACCCCGGCAATGGATTTACGAACTTACACTCTTTTTTTAGCCACGACTTAAGTTTGTACACCTATTATATATATTGATGATTTTGATGATGCATTGATACCCGGCAAGGACGGAGGAATTTGTGATGATATATTGATACCCAATAAGGCTAGGGGATGTTGTGATGATGTTATTAATACCCGACAAGATCAGAGGATGATTATATTGCTGTGCCTATAAGTACATCTACTGGTTCGATTCCGGATAGCCCTATGTATGACACTTATATACATACATACATACATACACACACATACATATATATATATATATATATATATATATATATATATACACACACACACCCACCAAGGTTGCAGGGTGATTATGATGATGGTATTATGATATTGTGGATTTTGTAGCATTCATCTTGCATGCACATCTCCTATCACTAGTATGTGCCTATATCTATGAGCTCGTTGGGAGGGTTGCATAGATATGGGTGATGACTATACCTTGTGTTGTTGTATATTGATTGAACCTTCTGGGCCTAAGGCGGCGGGATTACGCATCAGCTCGGCTAGGTATTTGGCTGTTTGGAATAGTCGGTTACTCTCACTGTTATTTATATTGTTATTATCATTGTGATGATCATCTTTATGTCTAGCTTATGATAGATTGGTCATTGATTTAGTATCTAGATTTGAGGTATGATTTTGGCCTCTTATATCTTACGGTTTCATTATTATGCAAGATTAATTTGATGATACAAATGGATTAGAAACCCTGAGTATGTTAGTACTAAATCCTGATAGGATTATAATAAGGCCTTAAAATAAAGATTTGATTATCTAGATTGTGCTTGATTTGACCTCACATATATATATATATATATGTATATATATATCTAGCTATATGTAGCTTTGGTATTACTGAATATCACTTCCTTTATTTGTTCATATTATATATTCATTCCTTGTCCTTGTATATTGATGCAATCTTCTTTTATCCTTTATTCGTATATTGGCTAGGGATATACGTTATAGTGTTGCAATTTCTAAGTATGGATGCAATAGAATAGTTCACCCTTGATACTTTCTTAGCCTTATTATGTTAGTCTCCTGGACATGAATAAGATAGGCTATCCTTTTTATCTCATTGGATTTTTATATGATTTCTGGACTCTTGGGTGTAGTTTCTATTCTATTTATATGTTATATCTGTTTGATTTATCTTTGGATCTCAGTTGGCAGTTGTATACTGAGTACCACGTGTTTGGTACTCATACTACACTTCTACAAGCTAAGATTATAGTATGGGTTATCACCATTGATTTGTGTGTCATGTGGAGCAGCCTTAGTTCGATGGCTTACTGTGAGCTCCTGACATTCGGGATATTGCTCGCCTCACTCTTATGTACTAGACTAGTCTTCATGTTGTATTCGGAGAAAAGTTATATCAGTGTAGTTCCCTTGTTATTTCCCTTTTGTACTCTTGTTATATTAGAAGTCTTTGTACTAATACCTCCAATTTTTTGGACTTTATTATGTATTTGATTTTCTTATTCCATCTATTCAACATTCTTTTCTATATATATTTGGGTTGTCCATTACTAACCGTTCTGGACTACGGGGTTGGCTTGCCTACTGGTGGGTTATAGTAGGCTCCATCATGACCTGAGAAATTGGGTTGTGACAATGTTTGACTACTCGAAGTCTCTGAACCTGAAAATCTATTACCTAATCCCTACAAAGCGGCCTGACCTGGCCTACCATTATAACCATAGGAACCTTTGCTAGAGAAATATCTGTCTCGACTCACCATGATGATGCACCTTTTTGGTGCCTCCCTAAGTATCTTGGATAGTAGATTTAATAATCTTGGCATACTCAATAATACTTTGGAAAGAAGACCCTAAAATTATCATCTAAGCAATTGCCAACTAATAAATACCATTTAACCCCTTCATAAATATTCAAATCCACTCACACTCAGTGGAGATGCTAACGGCTGAATACCTAGCTAAAGTATGAAATCGAGCATCATACTCAGCAATAGTTATGGTGCATTTCTACAAGTGATCAAACTCATCACATTTCTAATCTCTCAAACTATATCACACAAACTTCTCTAAGAAATCCTCGAGAGGCCGCCCACGGGGTTATTGGTGAAGTCTGAGTAATTAATTTAGCCATGTCATGATGCGGCATTGAATGAAGCACTACTTTAGAGGCAACCCATGATTCAAATCAGGCGCAGCTTAGGAGGTCAATCGAGGTATATGTTGATTTTTGATATTTAGAAATGGACGCTTATTGCTTCCCAAGTATTTCCTCATTCCCTTGCTTTACATTATTTACACATACTAGGGACTGTAAGCAGTCTTTTAGTTGGGGGTGGGGTAGACCGTATCTACTGTGAGTTTTTATTGCTGTAATTCCTTTTTTATCGGCCACAGTATTATTGCAAACCAACATGTCCTGGTTAAAATTTATGTCGTGATGTATTTTGTTTCGTATTATATTTTATTTTTGTATAATTAGGAGATTTTTGAGTATCTAGGGCAGTTGACATGTTTTGTTTGTTGATTTTGAGAAAAATAAGACCCCTTCAAAAATTTGTTTTTAAGAACTGTGTGAATGTATAGATGTACGACTATTGTGGATATTGTTATGGCATTAGGATTAGGTGCATGATAATTAATGCTAACTTGTGCATGAACCAGATAGGTAGTAGCTTGTGATGTGACTCTATTCCATGTGTGAGTGAGATGCTACTTAGTTTCCTTTGTGTGTTAACTCTAGAACTTGCCCAGTTATTCTTGCCTAGGTTGTAGGATAGTCAGTTAAGAATGGATCATAGTCCTATTTTGATATTAGTCCATTTTTATCCTAAATGACCTCCTATGTGTGAATAAGTATCCCTTAATCTCACTTTTTGAGCTTTGTAGCCTATTTTTCTTGGTACACCTTTGACCATCCCATTTGTGTTACAATGAACCTATTTTGGCCTCGCTCCTCCTTGGACATTATGCACCTTAACTAAGGCTAATTGCCTAAGTTGAGGGTGGCTATCATAAGGGTGCTTAATGTAAATTAGGTATGAAGAAGGGTAAAATCAAAGAAAAGATAGTAAGGCTGGGGGTGGTAGAAAAAGAAAAAAAGAAAAGAAAAGGAAAAGAAAAAGAGAGATGAATAAAAGAAACCACACCCAACCTGAATATGCAATAACAAAAAAGGGAGATATAAGGGTGGAATAAAAACAAATTGGTTAAAGTGTGGACCCCAAAGTAAGTTTAGTGCCAAGGAGGCTTCGTCACTTGATATATTCATATGTACCATAACATCCCCCAAGCCTACATTAGAATCTGAATAAAGTCCTATTGTGATAGTAACTTAACTGTCTGAAAACTAAGGCAAAGAAAATAAGGGCAAACCTATGGTATTTGATTCACATTGGTGGAACTTCTCTTTTGAGAGTTAGTGTATCATAACTATCCCGAAATTGACATGCATTATTTTATATTAGTGAGTGGGACTTCTTTGTTGTGACGATATATGAGTTTTATTGCTAGCTGCTTACTCGTCTGGGTAGTGTAACTTTTATATATGAATGGTTGTCTGCTGCTAATATAATTTCCATACCTTGATTCCCTTGTGTCACATTGCTTTACTTTATGTATACGCACAATTGGTTTTAGATTATTAAAATAGGAGGGGGGGGGGGTAATGTTTTTGAGCTTAAAGTGTTGATTAGCTGCCTTAGATAGCTTAGAATTCTTCTAGTTAAGCGTCGTTGTTTTGTTTTGTTGTGTTGCTTTAGGACATGAAATCTTTCTAAGTTGAGGGTGTTGTGTGCAATGAATTTATAGTACTTTCGACGCAAAACATGATGAAAATATGCAAGTTAATTAGGTTGTTTTGTTAGATATGATGTGTTTTGGGTATGTTTTGCATGAAACCAGGTTTGGAAGCTGAAACTGAAGAAAAAGATGAAAGTTGAAGTTTTGTGCTTGTAATATCTCAAATTTTGGACTAGAATGAAAGTCCGTCATTCCTAAGAGTAGACGTTTCAAAAGCCTCAAACCCAATGTAAATTTAGTGTGTTAATCAATTATATAGTGTGGGGATATATTTGAGCATGAATTTAGATCATAAAGGTTCCTTAACTCAAGTTCAACTTGAAAGCTTTCCTATCGTTCAAGTTTTAGTGAACGTCAAAACTTGGGTCAAATTCAATCGGCCATAACTCCTTGTATATATTTAATTAGAGGGCCCACTATATATTAATGAAAGCACTTTGAATTATCTTTCCAACAATACCAATTTCGCTATAATCCGACACCCGAGCAAGAAGTTATGACTTTACAAAGTGGAGTACATCGCCTGACATAAGGTGTGCGAGGCACAACCTAAGGTGTGAGATAAGGAGTGCGACACACACCCAAATATATGCGATAAGATGTGCGATGCATACCCTAAGGTGTGCGATAAAGTGTGCGCAGCACATGTGGGTGTCCAGGTGAATTAAAAGTCCATTTTTGGGGCAAAAATAGTCCTTTTTCCACCCCTATATAATGACTAAACATGGAATTAAGCCCTTATTTCACCAAAACATATTCTTTCTCTTAAAATCCTCTCAAGAACACAAGCAAGGGTTTTCATATAAGATTCAAGTTCAAGCAATTCTCTCCATCAATCTTCATGAAATTGAGAAATAAGGTATATGTAGTGTTCATCCACGGATCCCTTTCATCCGTGGCGCTCAAGAATCAACTTTTAAAAAGTAAATTATGATTTTCATGATGTGTTATGATTATATTCATGTTGATGATTATGGTTTGAGTTTCAAGGTTGTATTTTTATGTGTTTCTATGAAACATGTGACAATGATGGTTTAAACCCATGAATTTTGGATGGAGTAAGAATGCTATGTTGATAAGTATACCCATGCCAAAAATTATGCATGTAAGGTGTTTGCTAAAATGCCTAGAATAATAAAAATCATGTATTATAATTTAGGGGTGAACTATATGATAAATTCATGCTAGTCTATTATGTTCAAAGAGCTCACTCGTCATTGTTGTGCAATATATGTGTTAATGGAATATACATGATGATTGGGGAATGGATTTATAGTATGTCTATATGTCTTCCATGCTAGGAACAAGATCATGATTTTGAAGTATCACATGAGTTATCCCCAAATTATTACAATATGAACTAAATGTTACATGTTTGCGCTTCCCTTATGGTTAAATAGTTTCCATGCCATTTTTATGAATAGTATATGTTGTCGGAATGCCCATGATATTAGAATATGATATTTATGACTTGATTATTAGCATTCCTATTCATGTTAGATATTATGATGACCATGTACATCATGAAATCCCTCACTCATGTATTATTGATTGTTATTGATGGTCATGTACTCAAGAAAGTCATGTTGTGTCAGTTTCCTTCCATCGAGTCCTGGGGGTACTTGTACCCGAAAAATATAGCTGTGTGCCTAGAGCCATGTCATGTTATCAGGATACTCAGTCAAGCCAAGAGCTACAAAATTCAGTCAGTCATGTGACTCAGGAAAACTCAGAAATCTCAGCAATCACAGTAGTTCAGTAATCTCAGCAGTTCAGAAATCTCAGTACTTAGTTAATCTCAGATAATCTTAGAAATCTCAGTACCCAGTAACTTTAGAAATCCCTATAATTCAGTACTCTTAGAAATCTCATGAACTCAGTACTCAGTAAGATCAGTAACTCATGAACTCAGTTAGCTATTAGATATCAGTATTATTCCATCAGCTACAGATCTTAGTAAACTCAAAATCAGTTCAGTTCAGTTAATCAGTACAATCAGTTATTCATGTTTCGTCTCTTCAGATGGGAGTAGAAGTTAGCACCGAGTGAACCCAAGGATGGGAACTCACCTGCCAGTTTAGGGTGCGATTCTTAGAAGCAATCCTTGTGTTCCAGAACTACATAGCCAGCGTAGGTTGAGACATCTACCTATGAGTTTACGGTTGATGAGGTGGCTTAAGATGTCAGTTTAGGGTTCCCACCGTTCTTATTTTGAGTATATGCCAGTATAGGGTTCTCATAGCTGTCCTTACCAATGGCGCGGTATTGACACCCCTCCAGTCGGGGCAGAGATTGGACCCCAACTTAGCTATATGCATTATTGGGGCATGTTGGTTAAACAACTACCTCTCACAGTTTCAGTTAAAGATTTCAGGACTGTCAGCTACAGTCACCCAGTCTCAGTAAAGAACTTAGATAGTTTCATCAGATTCAAGACTGTCAGATATAGTCATCCATGTTATCAGTATTCAGTAGCAGGGCTATCAGATATAGTAACTCATGTTATCAGTTACATCAGTTTTCAAAATGCATGTTATCAGCTATATCAGCTATTAAACTCATCTGTCAGTTATATTAAATATCAGTAAACTCATGCTACAAGTATTCACTTTCATGACTGTCAGATACGGTCAAGCATATCAATTCTTCATATTCATGGCTGTCAGATACAGTCAATCAAACTTATTCTTTATAATTAGATTGCTAGATACAGTCAATCATGACAGTTATTCATAATCAGAACTGTCAGAATTAGTTATTCATGTATCAGTAATATAGTTTAAATCCTTCAGTATTCAACAATACAGTATCAGTTCCTCACTAATTAGTGATTCACATATCAATATCAGTAAACTCAGTCTTTAAGTATCTCAGTATCAGTAAACTCATGTTTTCAGTATTCAGACTCAGTAGTCAGTATCTCCACGAGTTCAGTTACAGTTATGTATGCATGTATGTATTCTCACGTTCATATTAGTCAGCATTATTCCTGCTTGTAAACCCTTTGTATTTAGCCTATCTCACTTGTATACTCAGTATATTCAGTCGTACTGACGCATTTGAGCTATGATGTTTCTTTTATTCTACACAATATGTTCAGAGACACGAGCTCCAGATCAGCAGTAGCATTCCAGTGTTCAGAGTTGCAGTGAGTCCTCATTCGAGGACGATATGATTATTACTTCCTTTATCATTTTAGTTTATTTTAGTTGTTAGATGGAGTTAGTTGGAGATATATTACATCAACTCCTTATTCAGAAAGTTTAGAGGCTTTCAGAGGATTTCAGACTACAACATGTTAGACAAATATTTCAGTTTTTTTGGTATTGATATACCATTTTCAGACATTGTTTTTATTGGACGTTTTGTATTTTTTAGATTTGAACCTTATGGCTATTCAGTACATGTTTCCATATATTTATGTTATATTATACAGTATACAGGTACAAATATCAGTCATGGGTTAGCTTGTGGTCCTTCGGGGTCATGAGCACCGTGTAGCATTCCGATTCAGAAAAATTGGGGTGTTGCAAACTTGGTATAAAAGCCTAAGGTTCAATAGAGTCCTAGGAAGTTTGAAAGCCATATCTAGTAGAGTCTTGTACATATGTGTGTTGTGTACCACACTTATGTACAAGAGGCTATAAGATGTTTTAGGAACAGTTTCCCTTTTTTCATGTCTCAGATCTTGCTATAGCAGGGTTCTCTAGGGAACCCATGCAGATTCACATCATGCTCCCTTCATGTCAAATTTACCTTATTTTCAAGGTAATGGAAATAGTGAAGCTCAAGTCCTAAAGATAGGGCTTTCTCATACTGCATCCCATTAGTTAAGTTATGTTCCAAAGTTGTACAGATTTCATTCGTGATCATGAGAACTTATTCTCGAACCCAGATTTAGATATGCCATCAGATCCGATCCCTTCTCAGAATCTTATAATAGAATGTGACCCAGAGTTAGAAGCATGAACCCAAAAGTTTAGCAGTAGTGGAGTTAGGATGAAGATATCCAGATTGAACAGACTATGTATTCATGGGGATAGTTGTGCCAGAATGAATCAGTAGGCTTGAACAGTGTGAATAAGAAATTTAAGTTTATTGACTTAAAATTAAGCATGAAAGTATGAATGTGATATTAGTAGTATGTGGGGGAAACAGGGGCAAAAAATGTGTTTAGTAAGGCAAGCATGTTCTAATCAGAGTGTAAGCATGTGATGATGATTGCAGTTCAGTTCAAAAGTTAGTTTAATGTTCACAGACTTATGATGATGGCTTAAAGCCAAGGGGGAGATGGTATATCAAGTACCCAAGTCAGGCTCTCATCTTTCAGTAGTAGTGCCAGTATGTACAGAAAAGCAGTTAGGGAAGACGATTCCCGACCCATCCTTATCTCAGCGTAAAGCTTTGTACTTTAGTCAGCATAATACCTATGCATGCTTCATGTCTCAAATTCCATGAATACATATTATGTTCACACACATTCCATAGTATCATGTGCGCTTTCAGTCCCCAGTATAGGGAGTTCAGTTCTAGATCACTCAGTGTTACAAATCATGTACCATGAACTCAGAAATTCTAGACTCAGGTCCTGCAACTCATAACTCATGTACACATATCATGCTCCCCAGTATACTCAGTTTTCATGACTCATGCTATTCCCCCACTAACCATATAAATTCAGACTATATCATGTATATACTCAGTTTAGACCTTTTTTTGTAAATCCATATTATTGACATTCTATTCCTTAAATTTCAGTCATGTGTCAAGTTCAGTCAGCATCCATTCATGTTTCAAGTTCTCCTGATTTAACCCTTCATAAACTCTCCTTATGGAACAATGTAGTGGTGAGCAGTTGCTTAGATGAGAGAGAGTTAATGTTTCATGTTAAGAGCACACTGTTGCATGTATGTTTTATATGAGGGCGTAAATACAAAAGTAGGCTTGAATATCCTGTTAGTGTGCAAGCAAAGGGCTAGCGAGAGGCAATACTTAGAAAATTGGAAAAAAATTCAGAGTATGAATGTATATTCAGATCCTTGACTTATGCCATCCTTCATTATGCGACTATCATAACTCGGTTGCCATCTTAATTACAGTTCCAGTTATCAATACCCAGTATTTAGTTACAGTATGGATCCTAGTTACAGTCTTAAGATATAGTGTCAGCTTCAAATCAGTATTCAACTTAGAAATTTAGTTCAGTTTTAGACTTGCTTGACCATAGCATACAATTATCAGCTACTCAGTTATAGGTATTCTAATACCTCAGTCTATGGAATGTTTCCAAATCATGTAATACGCTTGGTCCTGCATTTTCAAACAATATAGCTTTCATGAAATCCATGATCAGTTACCTCATGTTACTCAGTTAGCCCCTTTTCATATGCATAATACTTCATGTCCTTAATACAATTACTCAGATTAAGTACAATTGAGTCTTGCATACCCAGCATTCAGTTACCAGTTACTTAGTTAATCAGATAAATCAGTATGTCTATGCATTCGTGCATCACGCTTGAGTTTCAGATCTTAGATAATTAGTCACGATTTCGTATCTAGGTGCATTGTGCATCGCCTCAACATCCTCAACCTCTCAGCAAGGTAAGTCCAACATCCTTCAAGGGACCTAGTGTCCCAAGGGGGAGATACATGATAGCCCCCAAACTTTCATGATTTAAACATGTCATTTTATTTGATGAATCCAGTCTGGAGTAGGGGTATTTGAAAGTGGTCCTCTATATTTGAACTTAGCAGTAAGCCATGTACTCAATGGCTCAGTTTATCCACGATACGATACTCTGTCCATGTCACGCATTACAGACTTAGTTCAGTTCATGTATCATGTTCCAGACTCAGTTATGTTCTTATGTTTCTACTCATGCATATTGAGTAATCAATCTCAGGCTCATCAGTATTTTCAGTTCATGGTAGCATTCTTCTTTGAGCTTACTCATTCTTATGTTCAGATTTTAGTACCAAACTTGGTATTTAGTTCCATGCTCAATTTTTAGTTCAAACTTGGTATCTTTACCATTGCATGATCATGAGCCAGTTCAGTCATGTATTCTCGCATCAGATATACGTGATCAGCTTACTAGTACTTTCAGTCATGCATTCACGTATCATGTCAGTTATATAATCATACATCAGATATGCATAGATTCAACTTATCAGTTATGCATTAGATATGCATTCTCAGTTTGAGAAACTCAGTTTATCAGAACACTCAGTCCTACACTCATAAATCAGCTACCCATACATCAGATATGCATGTACAGTATGATATGCTCAGTTTTCAGTCATGTTAGCCATGAAATCATGTTCAGTCATTCATGCTCAATACTCACGTAAGTTGCCTTTCTCCCCCATCAGTCAGTCTCATTCGAGGATGAATGTTCCCAAGGGGGAGATATTGTAATATCCCATATTTTCGACTAGAATGAAAGTTCGTCATTCCTATGCGTAGATGTTTCAAAAGCCTCAAACCCTATGTAAATTTAGTGTGTTAATCAATTATGTAGTGTGGGGATATATTTGAGAATGAATTTAGATCATAGAGGTTCCCTAACTCAAGTTCAAGTTTAAAGCTTTCCTATCGGTCAAGTTTTAGTGAATGTCAAAACTTGGGTTAACTTCAATCAGACATAACTCCTTGTATATATTTAATTAGAGGGCCTACTATATAAAAAATGAAAGAAATTTGAATTATCTTTCCAACTATACCAATTTCGCTAAAATCTGACACCCGAGCAAGAAGTTATGACTTTACAAAGTAGAGTACATCGCCTGACATAAGGTGTGCGACACACAACCTAAGGAGTGAGACGCACACCCTAATATGTGCGATAAGATGTGTGACACACACCCTAAGGTGTGCGATAAAGTGTACGCCTCACATATGGGTGTCCAGGTGACTTAAAAGTCCATTTTTGGAGCAAAAATGGTCCTTTTTCCACCCTTATATAATGCCTAAACACGGAATTAAGCCCTTATTTCACCAAAACATATTCTTTCTCTCAAAATCCCCTCAAGAACACAAGCTAGGGTTTTCATAGAAGATTCAAGATCAAGAAATTCTCTCCATCAATCTTCATGAAATTGAGAAATAAGGTATGTGTAGTGTTCATCCACGGATCCCTTTCATCAGTGGAGCTCAAGAATCAACTTTTAAATAGTAAATTATGATTTTCATGATGTGTTATGATTATATTCATGTTGATGATTATGGTTTGAGTTTCAAGGTTGTATTTTTATGTGTTTTCATGGAACATGTGACTATGATAGTTGAAACCCATGAATTTTGGATTGAGTAAGAATGCTATGTTGATAAGTATACCTATGCCCAAAATTATGCGTGTAAGGTATTTGCTAAAATGCCTAGAATGATAAAAATCACGTATTATAACTTAGGGGTGAACTATATGATAAATTCATGCTAGTTTATTATGTTCAAAGAGCTCACTCGTCATTGTTGTGCAATATATGTGTTAATGGAATGTACATGATGATTGGGGAATGGATTTATAGTGTATCTATATGTCTTCCATGCTATGAACAAGATCATGATTTTGAAGTATCACATGAGTTATCCCCAAATTATTACAATATGAATTAAATGTTACATGTTTTCCATTCTCTTATGGTTAAATAGTTTCCATACCATTGTTATAAGTAGTATAGGTTGTCAAAATGCCCATGATATTACAATATGATATTTATGACTTGATTATAAGCATTCCTATTCATGTTAGATATTATGATGACCATGTACTTCATGAAATCCCTCACTTATGTATTATGGATTATTATTGATGGCCATGTACTCAAGAAAGTCAAGTTGTGTCAGTTTCCTTCCATCGAGTCCTGGGGGTATTTGTACCCAAAAAATATAGTTGTGAGCTTAGAGCCATGTCATGTTATCACGATACTCAGTCAAGCCAAGATTTACAGAATTCAGTCAGTCAAGTGACTTAGGAAAACCCAAAAATCTTAGCAATCACAGTAGTTCAGTAATCTCAGTAGTTCAGAAATCTCAGTACTCAGTTAATCTCTGATAATCTCAGAAATCTCAGTACCCAATAACTTCAAAAATCCCTATAATTCAATACTCTCAGAAATCTCATGAACTCAGTACTCAGTAAGATTAGTAATCTCATGAACTCAGTTAGCTATTAGATATCAGTATTATTCCATCAGCAACAGAACTCAGTAAACTCAAAATCAGTTTAGTTCAGTTAATCAATACAGTCAGTTATTCATGTTTAGTATCTTCATATGGGAGTAGAAGTTAGCACCGAGTGAACCCAAGGATGGGAATTCACCTGCCAGTTTAGGGTGCGGTTCTTAGAATCAATCCCTATGTTCCAGAACTACGTAGCCAACGTAGGTTGAGACATTTACCTGTTAGCTTAGGGTTGATGAGATGGCTTAACCTATCAGTTTAAGGTTACCACCATTCTTATTTTGAGTACCTGCCAGTATAGGGTTCTCACAGCTATCCTTACCAGTGGAGCAGTATTGACACCCCTCCAGTCAGGGCAGAGATTGAACCCCAACTTAGCTATATGCATTATTGAGGCATGTCGGTTAAACAACTACCTCCCACAGTTTCAGTTACAAATTTTAGGACTGTCAGCTACAGTCACCCAGTCTCAGTAAAGAACTCAAATAGTTCTTCAGATTTCAGTATATCAGGACTATTAGATACAGTCAACTCAGATACAGTATGGGACTCATATAGTTCCATCAGATTCAAGACTGTCAGATACATTCATCCATGTTATCAATATTCAGTAGCAGGGCTATCAGATATAGTAACTCATGTTATCAGTTACATAAGTTGTCAAAACTTATGTTATCAGCTATATCAGCTATCAGAACTCATCCGTCAGTTATATTGCATATCAGTAAACTCATGCTACCAGTATTCACTTTTATGATTGTCAGATACGGTCAAACATATCAGTTCTTCATATTCATGACTGTCAGATATAGTCAATCAGACTTATTCTTTATAATTAGATTGCCAGATACAGTCAATCATACCAGTTCTTCATAATCAGAACTGTCAGAAATAGTTATTCTTGTATCAGTAATATAGTTTAAATCCTTCAGTATTCAGCAATACAATATCAGTTCCTCACTTATTAGTGATTCACATATCGATATCAGTAAACTCAGTCTTTAAGTATCTCAGTATTAGTAAACTCATGTTGTCAGTATTCAGACTCAGTAGTCAGTATCTCTACGAGTTCAGTTACAGTTACGTATGCATTTATGTATTCTCACATTCATATCAGTCACCATTATTCATGTATGTAAACCCTTTGTATTTATCCTACCTCACTTGCATACTCAGTACATTTAGACGTACTGACATATTTACGCTATGATGTTTCTTTTATTCTACACCATTGGTTCAGAGATGCGAGCTCCAGATCAGCAGTAGCATTCCAGTGTTCAGAGTTATAGTGAGTCCTTCTTATTCGAGAATGATATGATTATTACTTCATTTATCATTTTAGTTTATTTCAGTTGTTAGATGGAGTGAGTTGGAGACATGTTCCATCAACTCCTTATTCAGATAGTTTAGAGGCTTTCAGACTACAACATGTCAGACTGATATTTCAATTTTGTTTTGGTATTGATATTCCATTTTCTGACATTATTTTTATCGAATGTTTTTTATTATTTAGATTTGAACCTTATAGCGATTCAGTATATGTTTCTACATATTTATGTTATATTATGCAGTGTACAGGTATAAATATCAGTCATGGGTTAACTTGTGGTCGTTTGGGGTCATGAGCACCGTGTAGCATTCCAGTTGAGAAAAATTAGGGTGTTACAGTGCTACTTACCAAGGGACTTCTTGGATTAATTGCCACTTACCGAGCATAAGTGACCAAAGTAGGTGTCAGAACTTGAAGTCTAGAGGCTTAGAAGTAGGAAAAAAAGACCTTGTCACTTACCAAGGGTACCTACGATCTGTAAGTGCCACCTACGGTCTGTAAGTGCCGCCTACGGTCCATAAGTGACCTTAGTAAGTGTTAGAGGGCCAAGTCCAGAGAACTTTAGGAGTTGTGCAGGAGGTCTGTCACTTACCAAGGACCACCTACATCCGTAGGTAGTACCTACGGTCCATAGGTAACCTTAGTAAGTAGTCGGCAACCTCATTTCTCCTTGTTTATTTGGTTTTAATTTTTAGGGGTTCCTTGTTTCCTATAAATACTCTTATGATGTTTTGGTTAGTTTATGCACTCTTAACACTTATAAACATATATTTGTTTCCAAGATTCGAATTTGATCTTGGGATTGCTTTGTATTGATTTTGGTTGTTTATTCAATTAAAGACTTTGGGTTTTATCCATTGATTATTGTGCTATTGTTTGAATACCTTCAATCATAAATTTCTTTGGTTATATTGCAAACATGAGCGTCTAATTCTTTTCTCTAAGGTTGTAGGAACCCTGGCTAAATAATAAAGTGGGGGAAGTATTCAATCCTTCTAGATAGTTGTTACTGCATGAATTATGGTTTTCTTCATACTTATTGATTTCTTAACAGTTGCAAACATTAGGATCCCACCTGTATTCACTATGAACCCGAGAGGAAGGTAGATATTGGAAAAAGGAGATCATAATAGTGATATGGGGTTAACTACTGAAATAAGCTTACTTGTATTATCTACTTAAGACAACTGACTTATTCACCAAAGTATGCTGAGAGGCAATTGCTGATACCTAACTTACCAAATTCTACATGCACAATAGTTTGATGGTTGGATTGAGCAAGAGAAGCCTACTGAGTTAGAGGCTAGGAGGAACACAAGCCTAGTGTTCATTTGTGACTATTTACAACCAAAGCTATTGAGTTTGGTGACTGTTTACAATTACAAACCCCCATTTACTTTTAGTACTTCTTGTTCATTCCAACAACTTGGAGAGACAAGTCCACTTATTCTCCATGGGTTTGACTCCAACCTGAGTTGGGTTACATTACTTGACAGTGACAACTTTATCTTCTATTGGAAATGTAGTTTGGGTGTTGATCAACTGTTTTCCCTATAGTCACTCAACAAATCATAGGGTCACTAGACGAATAATTAAGTGGAACTATTTTTAGAGGACTTGCTTTGCACTTTGCTGGACTCCACTCAACGACTCACCCAACGAGTCATTATATGACTTGGTAATTTATAGGGTGCAATCGTAAGGCAACAAAAATATGACAAAATACTTTTAGACCCTACGTGTCATGACCCAAAAACTAAGGGTCATGATAGCAGTTGTCGCGGTAAGCCTTGCGAAGTAACCCTATCACCCAAACAGATATAAAATGAGAAAAATCAATACCAAACAAAGGTAATACCCCTATAACAGAGTTAAACCACATATATATTTAGTAAAAGCCAAAATATAATCAAGATACCAAACAAATACCAAAAGTTGGTGTCACAGTATAAGAACTAACTAGTACAACTTGAGGTAAAAAATACATAAAATATCCAACATGAGCAAAACTCTGTCTCTAAATACAAGTAAGACATAGTATATAAAAGAAAATGTAAAAATTAACTCCGGACGCATATATCAACTGCTACCTTGAATGGTCTCCAAGTATCTCCTGAATCAACTATTCGTGCAATACACTCGTACCTATATCTGCGTCGACACAATAAGGATAAGTATGGTCCACTTGTACACAATAGGTAACATAGGCCGACTGAATAAACTAGAAATAAACATATAAACATAAACTGTGGGCACATCACTTGCAATCAGAAAATGTCCGAAATGGTAGCCCACACAGTCTCCACTAACAGTTCTACTAAAAACACATAAAATAAATTTGGGTAGGGAAAGAAGAACAAGTATACACATATATGAATTACACATATAAGAAGGTAGAATAAATGAACAAATATTAAGTCAAAGATAGAAAATACAATCATGACATAAGAGCAATATATGAAGTACAATAAAATTGATGATGATGATGATGATGATGTGATGCACGAGGTTGTCACACAACCTCTATATACACCTATGAAGCTAAATATTCCTGATATAGGACCTATGGGGGGGGTTCAACCTGTATACAACCAATATCCAGTACCAATATCTATATCTCCTCTCCGATACATACATTTATAGAGGGTTATAATATGTTACATTTTCTATCAGAAAAAACTAGTATTTATAGTATTTCTCATATTTTCACGGCGGTACCAATGTTTCATGAATAATAGGATATGCATATCTAATGCAACAACCAACCAAAATGAGAGAATAAAAAAATTAAACTAATATACCAACCACGTGAGCTAAAAATTCACTCAAATCAACTAACCATCCATGATCCAATATAATCCAAAAAACCATAAAGCGAAACATGCAAAGAAATTTCATTGATACCACAATATTTCCAAAATCTAAAATTTTTTCAACCAAAAAGAGTGTAATCAAACATGAATTTATCAATACCATGCCAACAACTTCACACAAGACTCCACACGACCACACATAGCAAATAATGTCTCAAACCACCAAATATTATTCACATAGGCCCCAACATGGGCAAATAAATCACTTAACATATTTTCTATGATACAAACCCATACCCATAGCATGATTGTAAATTATTATTAACTACCCAACTCAGTCTAAATAAAGTTAAGTCATAACCTACCTCCTATGCCAAAATCGATCCTAAGAGCCTTCAATCTGAAGCTATCTTCTCACAAACAAACCCAAAATCAACTAAGACATACAAATATATAATCTATGTGTTAAAAATCCATTGGTACCCATATTGACCACTTTCAAATTAGGGTCAAATTGGACCTCCGAAATGGGTTTTCAAAAAAGGGGTAAAATCAGAATTCTTGTTTAAAAATATATTCCCCTGATTAAAGGTACTTATATAAAAAAGCTAAGTTAAAGTAGGTTGAAATTAGGGTTTAAATCAGAGAAATACTATTTTAGGCATCTCGGGCCAAAATCCTCAAATTTTACCTTTACAATCCAAGTTTTAGCAAAGTTTAGATGATAAAAATCAAAGAAAAGCAACTAAAATAGGGATTTGGAGATTACCCAAGCTTAAAAATGGAAGAAATTGCTCAAAAACTCAAAACCATAAGCTCCAAGTGCAAAAAATGGTGAAGAAACTGAGAAGGATTATTTATATCCAGGTTAGGTGCTGCTAAAGCGGTTAAGTAGCCACTTTAGCGGTACCCTCCTAAAGTATCCAGTTTACTAAAATGAACACAAGATGCTTTATCTCCCTCTGCTAAAGTGGAAAAGGGATGCTAAAGCACCCTTACCCACTGGCAGCCAGCCGCTTAAGCGGCCAAATGATGCTTTAGTTCCTGCTACTAAAGAACCCAAATGACACTTTAGTGCCTGGAACTAAAGTAACCAAAGTTTCTCTTTAGCGGCTACACCAGATAAGTTGCACCGGCTGGAGGCTTGGAGAATTTCAAGTCTCTACGGACCCCTTGGGATTCATCCAAATTCTCGATAATGTAAACAAACCATGCTACCCTATCAAATTTGATGCTTCATATACAATGACGATATTATATTTTTGAAAAAAATGTCATGTTCACAAAGTTGACTGATGTGCTAAGAATTTATATTATTTTGATGCTTAAAACTATGAGAACATGCATGTACTTAAGGTTATTTTATTGGATTTGATGTATTTTTGGAGTGTTTTGCAGAAAATTAGGTTTTGGATGCTAAATTCATGAAAAATATGAAAAGTGATGTTTTTGTCCTGTTACTTGGTCATATTTGGGAGTATGTGGCACTTACCGGATGTATGTGGCCAAAAAATGTACCAGAGCTTAAAGTCCAGAAGCTTGGTTGAAGGAATTAAAAGACTTGACACTTACCTATGCCCACTTGTGGACCAAAATGTAGCACTTGTGGTCTGTATGTGGATAAGGTAAGTGCCAAAATTGAAGATCCAAAGAAGTGCAACAGCTGAAGGAATATTTTGAGAACTTACCCATGTCTATTTGCAGACCGCAAGTGGGCAAGGTAAGTTATAGAAGTCCAAAATCTAGAGAGTAAATAGTGCAATTTTTTTTTTACCACTTACCGAGTCCATATACGGACCGCATGTGGCCCAAGTAAGTGCCCACCGACCTCAACTTTTTTGAATCATTCCAAAATCATTCCATAGGGTTTTCATGTAATCTAAATATACTACTATGATTTTTATAAGTCTTATTATGTTCGATTAGTTACAATTTCCTATTTTTTTAGGATTTGATTTCAAGAGTTTCTTGTAATCTATAAATACCTTTAGGCTTTGTTTAGTTTATTCATTCATTCATAGAGATAGAGACATTCATTCACGTATTGAGGAAATTTAGAGAGAGGCCATTTGGGGTCAAGTTCAAAAATACTTTATTATTCTTGGTTTGTTATTCAATTTAAGACTTTGCGAATTCTCCTCTTATTACCGTGAGATTGATTTTTTAATTTTGTCTGTGGATTCCATGATCGATCTCATAACTATGAGAGACTAATTTCCTTAGCTAGGGTTGTGGGAAACCTGCCGGATTAACAAAGTAGAGGAAGTGACAAGTCGTTCTAGATAAAGATTCTTGTATATATTGGGTTTTCTTCGTTTTTATTGTTTCCTTAGAGGTTTCCAATGTATATATATAAAGATTCTTATTCAAATGCAATAGCTTGTTTTTGAACTGTGTGATATGTATATATATGTGACTATTGTGAATCTACTTATGGCATTAGGATTAGGGACTAGATAATCATTGCTAACAATTGCATGAACCAGATAGGTAATAACTTGTGATGTAGTCCTGTTCCATGTGTATGTGAGATACTACTCAGTTCTCTTTGTGTGTTAAATCCTAAACTTGCCTTGTTAGTCTTGCCTAGGTTGTAGGATTGTTGTTTAGGAAAGGATCCTAGGTCATTTTTGATGTTACTCCACTTTTAGCCTAAATGACCTTCCCTATG
Organism: Capsicum pubescens; assembly: GCA_030864215.1. NCBI lineage: Eukaryota > Viridiplantae > Streptophyta > Magnoliopsida > Solanales > Solanaceae > Capsicum > Capsicum pubescens. The sequence continues at coordinate 208,018,697 of CM061538.1, read as the reverse complement.
TAAAGTTGTATCCCTTGATCCCCATTTTGAGAATTATACCCTATTTCTTTATTTTCACATTTCACCTTCCTATCTATGTTACAATGAACCTATTTTGGACCTAGTCCTCATTGGACATTGTGTACCTCAACTCAGACAAATCGCTTAAGTTGAGGGTGGCTATCATAAAGGTACATTATATAAAGTGGGTATGAAGAAGGGTAAAAGAAGAAAAAAATAGTAAGGCTGGGTGTGGTTGAAAACATAAAAGAATAGAAAAATAAAAATATGCAAAAGTTGAAAAAGAAGAAAAAAACCCACACCCAACCTGAATGTGCATTAAAATAAAAAGGGAGAAATAAGGGCAGAAATAAGGGCAGAAATAAAGTGAAAAAATGATTAAGAAATGAGACCCCAAAGTTAGTGTAGTGCCAAGGAGGCTTAGTTATTGGATATAATCCATGTGTACCATAACAAACCTCCAAGCGTACATTACAAACAAAAAAAGTCCTATAGTGATCCTAACTTGATTGTTTGAAAACTATGGTAAAGAAAAGAAGGGGAAACCTATGGTATTTGATGCACACTGATTGGAATTTCTCTTGTGAGTGTGAGTGTATGTTGACCATCCTTTCATTGACATGCATTATTTCATATGAGTAAGTGGGACTTCTTTGTTGTGAGGGAACATGAGTTGTATTGCTAGTTGCTTACTTATTTGCGTAGTGTAACTTGTATATATGCATGGTTGTTTGTTGCTAATATAATGCCATAGCTTGATTCCTTTCTGTCACATTGTTGTTCTTCATTAATACACACAGGTTGTTTTATAAAGATTGAACTTGGAGAGGGTAAGGATCTTGAGCTAAAATTGATGATTAACTTCCATAGGTATCTTAGGTTTCTCTTGGTTAAGCATCGTCATATTGTTTTGTTATGTTTTGTTGACTGAGGACATGCAACATTCTAAGTTAAAGGTGTTGATGTGCTATGAATTTACAGCATATTAGACGCTTAAAACTATGAGAACGCTTAATGCTATTTTGTTTGATTTGATGTATTTTTGGAGTGTTTTGTAGGAGATTAGGTTTTAGATGCTAAATTCAAGAAAAAGATGAAAAATGAAGTTTTTGGCTACTTATCAGGGATTTTTGGGTGTATGTGGCACTTACCGAGCGTAAGCGACCTAAGTATATTTTAGAAGTCAAAGTCCAGAGGCTCAAAAGCAAGAAGAAATAAGTGGTTATGGTCACTGGAAGTGTTCAGTAATTTGTCAAAAATATCACGCAATATATGACTAGGAAAAAACTTGTATATTAACCATCTTAAGAAGTAGTTTTGGCCTCTCTCTGATAATTTGTCCTAGTCACTACTTTTCTTTGACAAATTATCATGTTACAAACCTAAAATTGATGTTTTGGACCTACTGGAACAATTCGTTTTACGATACGATAGAAATAGATCAATATATGTTGATCGAACCAACTGTAAGTCTTTTCAAGCCATCAAAAACCATAATTTCACATATTTCACACCAAAATACATTGAAAATCATTCCAAAATCCCCATACCCCAAAAATACCAAATAGAAACCACAGAGAGGGGTAAAATGGTCAAATTATGTGAAATCACATACTTTAAATAAATACCAAAAATTAGGTCATTACACTACGAATTTGATGACGACTCATCTCCTTAGGTGATGAATCATTACCTAAATCATAGTGACTGGGAACAAGTGTCACACATAACCTTTTCCCATCTTTTTTCTACTTTCTTTCATTAGTTTTACTAATGTGTAATCCCCTATAGGTATCATAGCACCAATGAATGACAACTCAAAGGACAAAAATAAAGGGGCAAAGGGTGCAAGGAAACTCCCAAGAAACAAGCGCGATCCACTCACCAACTAAGATATGAACCTTCTATAGAAGAGTATGAGTCGAGTGGTTGAGTTGAAGAATACCCTATATTAGGGACACTATATCCTCGAAGTAGCTTGCCCCGAGGCAGTCAATCAAGGAACTGAATAAAAAGTGCTCAGGCCTCACCACCGTATTACCTTCTTTTCATCATCTAAAGAGGAAGAAGAGTATGGTTTTGGGTCTAATGATTAGAAAAATAAAGATGAATTTATCTCTAATAGTAGAGATAGGTTGCATCTGGCAGTAAGTCAAGTGAAGCAGGGTTAGAACCAAGCTTGAAAGAATCCACTGAGAGTGATAATAAGGACGCTGTTGGAAGTCCTTGTACCACCTCCACCACCAACCCAATATCATTTACAAATTGAGGATGCCTTGATTTTTTTAGTCACCATTGGGGTTATCCAGACATGCAAGAATTTTATAAGTGGGATAATGAAATTATCCTCAACACTGGCCGACCAAAGCAAAGGTTTTGTGTTGAGACTAGATTATTAACAATAGGGATTTTAAGATGCCTGAGTTTTAGAAATTTCTTAAATAGTATCACTTTGTGTGGATGAAAAAGAAATCTGGAAGATACAGCCAGACCCTAGTTTATAAATTATATGCTGTATACCAAATGGAGTTGAAGAGATCACATTCGCAAGGGTTGCATTGGAAGGTTGGTGACCTTTTTAAGTCACTGATAATTTGAGGGGTTCATGTGAGTATCTCTAGACAAACTATCTCCTATTTCCTACCTGAGATTTTGTGCCCCTGGTTGACAAGACTGAGATTTACCACCATATTAATGAAATAAAGAAGGTCAAAATGAATAATATTAGAATTGAGGACAAGCTGATGCATTTTAGGTAGATTAAAAACGTTATTACTAATGCCAAAATAGACATTCCTTAGGCTACTAGTTCATTTTCACAGATAATAAAAGAGAGTTTGAACTTTATGGCTAAGTCTAGTTGACACTAGCTTGCCATAGGTTAGGTCCGATGGCTAGTTATATCACTTTAAGCCTCGATAGGGCTACTTTGATAGCAGGTATTATATAGGTATATAATATTAATATCTCAAAAATCATCATATGTGAGATCTGAGATAGATATATGAGCACTGATACAACCCTAGCTTTTCTATATTTAATGATAGATTTATTTGGAGGATAGTATGCCTATTTTGCCTGAGGTAGATAATTTTGTTGGGGTCCACTACAATATTGGTTTGGGTTTGATTCAGGATCAAGTGAACCCAAATTCGAGGTCAAAGGTTGGTGTTGTGCTATTTCAAGGTGTATTCTAGTTAGGTGCAACAATGGATACTGATAACTTGAATTCTGCATAACTTAGGGACACATAGGTTAAGTCTCAGGCTACAACTGAGCATCTTGAGTTGCAAGCTACTACTGATGCCACTACATCTATTACCTCTAGACCACTTTTAGCCTCAATACCACCGACTCCGAGACCGTCTATGCCACTTCCACCTGTCGGTGGATACACTTGGTCTCCTAGGAGTTCATGAATGATGTGAAGAAAAAATTATTCACCTTAGAGAAGAAAGTAACTAACATTGAGGATGGGGTGAAACTATGGGTAAAGAATGAAAGTTAGGGTTATGCAGCAATGCAAGCCCATTTTGATAGTTTTGAGAGGATAATCAACAAGAAGCTTGAAGGTGTAAAGTCACCAAATTTATATAGTATCCATGAGGAGTTGGATGAATTAAGAGATACTATGAAGGACATAGTTGTGAAGCTGTATCTAGCTTTCTTGACTCCCACCATGTCGACCATTAAGGAGATTTAGGTAGATGAGGCACCCAATAAATGAGGCATAAAAGGTAAAGAGAATGTCCTAGAAGGTAGTGGCAAGAGAGAAATCAAGAGAAGAAAAAGACTATGAGAAAGAGATGGGTTGAAGCATGCATTTGAGGAAATAAAAGAGACGATACAGGACCATTTATCTAAGTTCCATAAGGTAGGGCATAGAGCTGGGAGCTCCAGATTTTTTGAGGCCCTACTTTCTTATACCGTGAGAGTTGAGAAGAGTGGGGGTATGATACGTTCCTCTATTAGTGTGACACTATTGAGTGCACTGACACCACCAGTTCCAATATTGATGTGAGCACCATGGTCACCACCGAGGCCACTATTACTGATACTGGGGTTTATTCTGTGGCCTTAATAGAGGAGACACCATGAGAAATGCCATGTGCACCACAGGTATGTACCTTAGCCTAGTTTTATATTTTTCCATGATTTCATAAAATGGTGACATTATATGATTTCAAGTTGGGGGAGGGGGTGTACTATATTAAAGGTTTTTATTGCAGTATTTCTTTTCTCTCGGTTGGGGTATCATAGTTAGAGATGTATGTTAGGGTTTTTATTTGATTTTATTGTTTTTTTTTAGTTTTTTTTGTGTAACTTAGAGAAAAATGAGTAAACTTGACCACTCAAAATAAAAAAAAGAGCATGCAAAACTATGGAACTATTTAAAAGAGCCCCTCCAAAATTTATGGGTTTATGTGTTTTGTTGTGTACATACTTAGGTTGTAACCAATGTTTGGATCTCATCATGAAATTAGGATTGTTAGTGTGATAACTTGACCTAACATTTCTTGAACTAAATAGGAAGTGATTAAAATAATAGCCTTGAACCAAGATTATAAGGTATTACCTAGTCGGCCTGTGTGTGTAGTCTAGAACAGACCGATTAATCACGCTAAAGTTGTAGGATAGAATGGTAGGAAGGGATCATAGGGAGTTTTTGAAATAGTCCACTAAATTCCTAATAAGCCTACCAAATGAAATTAATACTACTTGAACTCAAATTTGAGCATAAATAGACCTTTTCTTTGAACTACCCTAATCACCTTCCCAATTTTTCTAATGAACCTTCTTTGGACCTCATCCCTCCTTGGATACTATGTACCTCATCACTAGAAAATTTCCTAATTTAAAGGCGGCTAATGTAGGGATGAGTAAGAGATTGGGTATGAATAAATTATAGCAAAAAACAAAAAGGAATACAAGTGTAGTATGATGAAAAAGAAAAGAAAAAGAAAAGAAAAAAATTTAAATAAAGAAAAAAAATATATAACACCCCGATTTTCTGAACCAGAATGCTACACGATGCTTATGACCCCGAAGTACCACAAGCTAACCCATCACTGATATCTGTACCTGTACACTGCAATATATGACATAATAATGCTGAAAAACATGAACAATAGGCCATAAGGTTCAACTGAATAAAATATCTGACAAACGTAATATCCATATAGGTGGAAAATACCCAAAAAAATGACTGAAGTCTGAATCAAATCTAAACTAAATCTAAAAGCCTCTAAATACTGTCTGAGTAAGGATTTGAAGGAATATGTCTCCAACTAATTCCGTCTAGCAAAACTGAACTGAAATAATAAATAAAATAAAATAATATCATCCTCGAATGGATGGGGACTCACTGAAACTCTACGACTGTAATGCTACTGCTAATCTGGAACACGTGCCTCTGAACCTATGGTGTAACATAAGATAAAACACCATAGTGCAAATGCGTCAGTACGTCTAAATGTACTAAGTATACGAGTGAGGTAGGCTAAATGAAAAGGGTTATATGCATGAACAATGCTGACTAATATGAATGTGAGAATACATACATGTATACGCAACTATAACTGAACTCGTGGTGATACTGAATACTGAGTCTGAGTACAGTCGACATGACTTTACTGACACTGAGATACTGAATAGATGAATGACTATTTCTGACAGTTTGAATTATGAAGAACAGGTCTGATTGACTATGTCTAACAATCTTGAAACTGAATACTGACAACATAAGCTATGAAAACTGACATAACTAATATAACTATGATGATCGACAAGACCGATGTAACTGATATTGAGCAACTGTATTTAACAGTTTGAGTGCTGATGGAACTATCTGAGTTCCATTCTATAAGGAGTAAATGAATTTGAGATCAGTCCTATCTAGCGTGTGACCTTTAAATCTGATGATTCTGATACTAATTAACTATAGTTGAGATCAATCCTGTCTAATGGGTGATATTGAAGTCTATTTATAATGATAAGGATTGACTGTCTCTAACAGTACTAAATCTGTACTACTGAACTAAGTTGACTATATCTGACAGTCCTGAATCTGTAACTAAAACTGTGGGATGTATTCATCTAACCGACATTCCCTATGCTAAGCTGACTGGAGTCCAATCTCTGCCTTGACTGGAAGGGTGTCAGTACCGCACCACCAGTTAAGAAAACTATTGTGGAGTCAGTCCTAATCTAGCGGGTGACTCCTGGGATCAGTCCTATACATATAAATGTGCTAATGGGTGACCCATGAGTATGCCAATCCTATCTAATGGATGACATATCGGACCTATGCTGGCTACGTAGTTCTAAAACTTAGGTATTGCTTCTAAGGATCTCTGTCCTTTGTAGCGGGTGAGTCCCCATGCCTAGGCTCACTCGGTGTTGAATCCTACTCCTATCTAAAAGAAACTAAACTGGATAACTCAGCTAAACTGAATAACTGAACTGAACTGATTAGTTGAACTGATACTGATTAACTGAATTGATACTAGTGGTATTGTTTAGCGGAGCTAAACTATGTTTACTGAGTTCCCTTGACTGAAGGAATGTACTGAGTTCTGAGGACTGACTGAGAGTACTGAAATTACTGAGATCACTAGGAATACTGCTGTTACTGAGATCACTGAGATTATTGAGTACTGAGATTACTGAACTACTGAGACTGCTGAGATTAATGAGTTTTTCCTGAGTCACATGTCTAACTGAATTCTATAGACCATGGCTTGACTGAGAGTATCATCATAACATGACATGGAACTAGGCACACAACTATATTATTTTGGGTACAAGTACCCCCAGGACTCGATGGATGGAAACTGACACACATGACTGACTTAATCATAAGAATAGAGTCCACAATTCACAATATCATAAGTAGGGGATTTAATACTACACTTGGTTCTCAATATCTTATACATGGAAAGGGGTGCGCACAACACGTATATACTGGCGTTGCTTCAATATCATCCTCATTCCATATCACCACAATAACACAACAATAACGTGGAGTTCATGTGAAATCATAAAGAATAGAACATGGGCTTGTCATTTAAGCACTATTAAGTCATAAAAACATGGATTCTATCATTATTGGAATTTTATCAAACACCTTACATGCACAACTTTGGGCATAGGTGTACTTATCAATTTGACAATCCTAATCCATCCAAAATTCATGGGTTTCAACTAACCTACTCACATGCTTCATGAAAAACACATTAAGATACAACCTTGAATCCAAACAACAATCATAAACATGAATATAGTCATAACAAAACAAGAAAATTATAATTTATAATTTAAAACATGATTCTTGAGCTCCAAGGATGAATGGGACCCATGGATGAACACTACACATACCTTAAAGCTTGATCTTGAAAGAGATCCAATATTTCTTGAAGGTTCTTGAAGAAATCCTTAGGCTTGTTCTTGATTTTTCTTGACTAGGGTTTAACCCCTTTGGGAGAGAATGTTCTTTTTCTTGAGTAGATGATCTTGAGAGAAAACCCTAATCTTGTGGTTGAGAGTGTATGAGAGAGCTTTTTAAGACGTTTAACTAAAGAGAATGAAAGATAATAAGCTCCTAGAGGGTTATAAGTCATGGGAAGTAAGTAAAAGACCAAAATACCCTTGCAAAAATGTCCCTCAATTTCTGAGAAAAATAGAGGATGACATTTGTGACAAGTAGTCAAGCTGTTGATTAGTCGTCACGAAATGTCATCACAAAAGGGTGAAATCTTGATTTCCTGGTTAAGGTTGACGACATTGGTGATAAGTCATCACGGGCGTGATGGCTTGTCACAAAATTTCATCACTGGGATTGGAAATCTTCCCAGGGATGACGACATTGGTGATAAGTCGTCACGCTTGTGACAGCTTATCACGAATGTCGTAACTCAGTTTCCCAGCCTGACATGCTTGAGTAAAATGGGAATAACTCCTTGCTCCGATATCGGATTTAGGCAAAATTGATATTGTTGGAAAGATAATTCAATTATATATCGTTTTTAGGTCATGAGCTCAAAAATTCATAGTATAATGAGAGATATGCTCATTTGAATTTGACTATAGAAATATCCTTTCCAAGAATTCAATCGGTAAGGAATGTTTTGATTCGTCTGATAGCTGAGAGTTATTTGAAGACTTAATATACATATAACTTGATCATAAAACTATAAAATAACCATGATGTACTATGCATGATCTTGAAATGTGGCTCTAATATTGGTTTGGATTTTTTGGGGTATTACAATATCTCCCCTTTTAGAATATTCATCCTCGAATGAGAATGACTGAGATGGAAGAAAAGATCAACTGAAGTACGTACAATACTGAAACATGGTTTTGGGACTGACATGACTGATAAGATGAATACATTTTACTGAACATGCATATCTGATGCATGAGTAATTGATTCATGAATGCACGACTGAGTGTTCTGATGAACTGAGTTTCTCATAATAAGAAAGCATATCTGATGCCTAATTGATGAGATGAATAGATGCATATCTGATGCATGATTATACGACTGACATGATACATAAATGCATGACAAAAAGTTCTGATATGCTGATCACGTATTTTTGACGTGTGAATATATGACTGAACGGGCTTAAGAACATGTGGCTGAACATGCAATGGTAAAGGTACCAAGTTTGAACTGAAAACTAAGCATGGAACTAAATACAAAGTTTGGTACTAAAATCTGAACATGGGAACAAGTAAGATCAAAGAAGACTGTCACCCTGAACTAAAAATATCGATGAGTCTGAGATTAATCGCTCAATATGCTTGAGCGGAAACATAGAACATAACTGAGTCTGGAATGTGATACATAAATTGAACTATTCTGCAATGCATGACATGGATAGAGTATCATATCGTGGACTAAATTGAGCCATTGAGTACATGGCTTACTACTGAGTTTTGGAGCTAGAGGGTCGGCTCATAAGTAACACTTCCTCCAAGATAGATTCATCAAAGAAAATGACATGTTGAAATCATGAAAGTTTGGGGGCCTTAGTGTATATGCCCCTTGGGACACTATGTCTCTTGAAGGATGATGGACTGACGTTACTGAGATATTGAGGAAGTTGAGGCGATGCACAAGGCATCTACGAACTAGATTATAACTGAACCTCGAGAGTCTGGGACTAATGCATGATGCATAAACTGAACTGAACTTGAAACTACTAGGAGGTCCTACTTGGAATAGTTATATTCCCTGAGATCTTGGATAGCATTAATAGATGCAAGGATGAGGAAACAAACTATACAAATTTGACTGCTCGATTGCTAAACTGACTTGCTGGATTTACTAACTAACTCATGCTGAAACATATGTCCAAATCAGAGAAAGAGATCTAACAATGCATACCATGAACATGAAAGACTGGTAATGTACCCGAATCTAAGTCAGGGAAACTTTCCGGATCATGACGGGTCTGGAGTGCATAAAGTTTATTCTGACGCTGACCACTCTTGATGCCTTGCTGATGCAAATCTTTACCCTTCTATGCTAGAACTCTACACTCTCGTATCCTGTGGCCTGGCTTTCCACACCTAAAGTATACATCACTACCTTCCCTACATGTACCTAGGTGATTCTTACCACACTCTTTGTAAAGCGAATAAGTAAGACTTCTATTCTCACTACCTTGGGCCTCAGAGCCTGGAGATCCATCATGATAGTCATTTATGGACTTAGATGCTTATGCACTAGCTGAGGATGGAGCTGGGACTGAAAACTTTTGACTATGCTGAGAACGGTTACCACCCTGTGACTTAGGATAAGCAAAGATGAAACTACCTGTCCTTGCTCTCTTACTCTGTCTCTCCCTCATTGTAATCTTCTGCTCCTCTATATGATGAGCATGAGTCATAAGTCTGGCTAAAGTCATATCACTATTCAACATAGTAGATCTGCACTCATTTACCACGCTATCGTTTACCCCTGACACAAACTTACTCATCTTGGCTCTACTGTCTGCAACCACATATGGGGAATATCTGGCTAATTGATTAAACCTAAGAGAATACTCTTTCACTAACATACTGCCCTACCTGAGGTTTTCCTCCATCTAGAAAAACTGAACTAAAATAATAAATGAAATAAAATAATATTATCCTCTAATCGATGAGGACTCACTACAACTCTGTGACTGGAATACTACTGTTGATGAAGAATACATACCTCTAAACCTATGGTGTAACATAAGAGAAATCACCATAGCGCAAATGCGTCAGTACGTTTGAATGTACTGACTAAACAAGTGAGGTAGGCTAAATGCAAAGGGTTATATACATGAACAATGCTGACTAATATGAACGTGAGAATACATAATGCATAAGCAACTATAAATGAACTCGTGGTGATACTGACTACTGAGTTTGAATACTGACGACATGACTTTACTGATACTAAGTTATTGAATAGATGAATGACTATTTCTGACAGTTTAAATTTTGAAGAACTGGTCTGATTGACTGTGTCTAACAGCCCTGAAACTAAATACTGATAAAATAATCTATGACAACTGACATAACTAATATAATTGTGATGATCGACAAGACCAATGTAACTGATACTGAGCAATTGTATTTAACAAGTCTGAGTGCTGATGGAACTATCTGAGTTCCATTCTATAAGGAGTAACTGAATTTGAGATCAGTCCTATCTAGTGTGTGACCTTTAAATCTGATGATTCTGATACTGATTAACTATAGTTGAGATCAGTCCTGTCTAATGAATGATCTAGAAGTCTATTTATAATGATAAGGATTGACTGTCTTTAACAATACTGAATCTATACTATTGAACTGAGTTGACTGTATCTGACAGTCCTGAATCTGTAATTGATACTGTGGGATGTATTCATCTAATCAACATTCCCTATGCTAAGCTGAATGGGGTCCAATCTCTGCCCTGACTAGAAGGGTGTCAGTACCGCACCACCAGTAAAGACAACTGCTGTGGAGTCAGTCCTAATCTAGTGGGTGACTCCTGGGATCAGTCCTATACATATAAATGTGCTAATGGGTGACCCCTAAGTATGCCAGTCCTATTTAATGGGTGACATCCCGTACCTACGCTGGGTACGTAATTTTGGAAATTAGGGATTTCTTCTAAGGATCTCCGTTTTTTCTAGAGGGTAACTGAGCTAAACTAAATAACTGAACTGAACTGATTAGCTAAACTGATACTAGTTAACTGAACTGATACTAGTGGTAATGTTTAGCGAAGCTAAACTAAGTTTATTGAGTTCCCTTGACTGAAGGAACGTACTAAGTTCTGAAAATTGAATGAGAGTACTGAAATTACTGAGATTTCTAGGAATACTGTTGTTACTGAGATAACTGAGATTACTGAGTACTGAGGTTACTGAACTACTGAGACTGCTGAGATTTCTGAGTCTTTCGGAGTCACATGACTAACTAAATTCTATAGACCAAGGCTTGACTGAGAGTATCATGATAACATAACTTGACACTAGGCACACAACTATATTATTTTTGGTACAAGTACCCCCAGGACTCGATGGAAGGAAAGTGACACACATGACTGACTTGATCATAAGAATAGAGTCTACAATTCACAATATCATATGTAGGGGATTTCATACTACACTTGGTTCTCAATATGTTATACATGGAAGGGGATACACACAACATGTATATACTCGCGTTTCTTTAATAGCATGCTCATTCCATATCACAACAATAACACACAACAATAACTTGGAGTTCAAGGGTTTCAACTAACCTACTCATATGCTTTATGAAAAACATATCAAGATACAACCTTGAATCCAAACAAAAATCATCAACATGAATATAGTCATAACACAATAGTAAAATCATAATTTATAATTTAAAACAAGATTCTTGAGCTCCATGGATGAAAGGGACCCATGGATGAACACTACGCATACCTTAAAGCTTGATCTTGAAAGAGATCTAATATTTCTTGAAGGTTCTTGAAGAAATCCTTAGTCTTGTTCTTAATTTTTCTTGACTAGGGTTTAACCCCTTTGGGAGAGACTGTTCTTGTTCTTGAGGAGATGATCTTGAGAGAAAACCCTAATTTTTTGGTTGAGAGTGTATGAGAGTGCTTTTTTAGATGTTTAACTAAAGAGAATGAAAGATAATACGCTCCTTGAGGGTTATAAGTCGTGGGAAGTGAAGGAAAAGATCAAAATACCCTTGAAAAAACATCCCTCAGTTGCTGGAAAAAAATAGCTGACGACATTCGTGACAAGTCGTCAAGCTGGTGATAAGTTGTCATGAAATATTGTCACAAAAAGGATGAAATCTTGATTTTCTGGTTAAGGTTGACGACATTGGTTCTCAGTCATCACGGGCGTGATAGCTTGTCACAAAATATCGTCACTGGGATTATAAATCTTCCGAGGGCTGACGACATTGGTGATTAGTTGTCACGCTTATGACAGCTTATCACGAATGTCGTCACTCAGTTTCCCAGCCTGACATGCTGGAGTAAAATGGGCATAAATCCTTGCTCCGATATTGGATTTAGGCGAAATTAGTATAGTTGGAAACATAATTCAATTATCTATCTTTTGGTATATCATGAGATAAAAAATTCTTAGTATAACGAGAGATATGCTCATTCGAATTGGACTATAGAAATATCCTTCCCAAGAATTCAATGGGTAAGGAATGTTTTGATTCTTCTGATAGCTGGGAGTTATTTGAAGACTTAATATACATATAAATTTATTATAAAACTATAAAATAACCATGATGTACTATGCACGAGCTTGAAACGTGGAGCTAATATTTGTTTGGATTTATTTGGGGTAATATAAAAGAAAAAGAAGAAAATGAGAAATTGAAGAAACAAAAGAACCACACTCGAATACAAAAAAGTGAAAAAGGGAAAAGAAATAAAAAAATCCAAAAAATAGTGTAGTGTCAAGGAGGGTTAGTAGCTATACCCGTATGTACCATACCGACCATGATCCTACATTATAATCTATTAAAAGTCCTATGCTAATCTTCATCCGACTGTCTGAAAACTAAGGCATAAAAATAAAGGCAAAGCTATGGTACTAAATTCATACAACCTGAATTCATTGCGAGAGTGATATTTGATTCAGTCTGGGTCTTGAATTACATTGCATGTAGTAAGTGTGGTACTTTTTTGATGTAAGGGACTAGGGGTTGTATTCTAGTTGCTGCTTGTTTGGGTAGTGTAATTTGTTTGAATTGTTGGGTTGTCTGTTGTTAATTTGATGCCATGCCTTGATCCCTTTGTGTTATGCTGGTTGGTCTGTATATGTACTGCACTTATTGACCTTGAACGGTGTTGGAGGGTGTTGAGCGTTATTTTGAATATTTGCATGCTGAAAAAAATAGTTTTTTTTTGAAAATTTGACAGTCATTGTGATTCTACTTTACATTAGGTTATACATCATGATAATATAGTATTTTATTTTCCTGAGGGAATGCAAATATTCTAAGTTGAGAGTGTTGATGTGCCATGATTTTATGACACCTTTGATGCTTAAAATAAGGAAAATATGATAATTCAAAGGCTTGTTTATGTTGATATGATGTAGTTGTTGTAATTTTGTAGGAAAATAGGGTTAGAAGGTGAATGAAAAAAAAAGAACAAAAGTTGTGCAAGTATCAATAAGGGATATTGGTCCACGAGTCTTGGGTCCCAATAGACCCATAGCCTCAATTTTCATCAAACCAAACTTGTTTTGGACTTAGAGATTCGGAGGATGACCTAATTAAAAATACTGCCTATGACTCTTTGGGTTACATTACCAATCGTAGGAAGTAACCGTCCTGAGGAAAGGCCAAATTTCTAAAGATGTGCAAAGTGGTACGGTAGTGATGAGGGTAGACTAGGACTCGTTCAGACACATAAAGAGTTGTAGCATAAAGACCTTGGGATTCTAGTAAATCTTAGAGCCATGGAAAGATTTCAAATATAGTATGATAGGAGGTTATGACTTGTACATGATGGATCATCGTAATGAGTTGTCCCAAGTAGACAAGAAAAGTCTTGAAAGAATGAAAAATGTCTTAGTGGAAAGAAGTCACCCTATGACTCCTTGGGTGACAAAATGAACCGTCACCAATCAACCAGAAATGCAGGAAATGACTGGAAAAAAGACTGACTACGAGTCATCATTAGACCAGATGACTCGTTGTCAGAGGCATAGTTATCACCAACTTTGAATTACAAATTCATTTATGATATTTTTTCTTTTTGTAAATAATTACCCAATGTGGTTCTACTATTTTATGTTACATTCTATTATTATTTTCAAGACATATTATTAGTTTTGCAAGTACAAACATTGATTTCTAAGGTTTTAATTTAAAGTGAGATTTTTGAGTTTTCCTATTATTCTTGTAAGTTCCGAGTTATGCTTTCCTACATGAATTTTTCTTGTGTGATTACAATTATGAGTAGATAAATACCATAAATAGGGTTGTGGGAACCATGATGAATCAACAATGTCAGATTCAAAGTATATAGTAATCTTCAATTGGTGTTTACGTAGGTTGATTGTTCCCTTGGCTTTGAATGTTTTTTTATGGTGGCCAATGTTAGAACTCGCCTAATCTGTATCCTAAATTAAAGGAGGAGTATAAATGTGAAAAAAGAATAAACAACAGAGACTTAGAGTTATCAATCTCCACTTAACAGCTTGATCCTATAATACAGGATAACTATCTGGGATCTAGGATATGGGTTAGTAGTGCAGGCTTAGGAGAGGAGAAAACTTACATGAGACATTTTCTAGACAAGACCGTGAGGTTGTTCTAGGTAAATATAACTTATGAATTCTGCAGATCAAACACCAGGATATATTGCAAAGTATGACAAACCTACAGAGTTATGAAGTTATTAGGGAACATAGTCCTAGTGCCTCTCTCATGTTGATTACAAATTCAACAAATCAACAATTGTTACTACCAAATTAATTATTTACAAATTCCCTTCTTTTATTGGAAATTATTATTGATTGACTTAACTTACATATAAATTGATAGTTTGACCTATTCCCTGTGGGGTCGAACCCAACGTTGGTTGGGCTTTATATTTGAAAACAATCACATTATACTTTGTTTAGAGGTGTAATTTAGGAGATATCACCTAGTAGCATTATCGGGTTATTTTCATTTGCCTCGAACAAATGTTGAGTGTCCGTTTAAAGTATTTTGGGAATTGGAATGTTGTTGGTGCACCAGGTATTTACTTATCATGATTGCATAGAAAGGGGGTTGTAATAAAAAATAGTTAGGTCTTTATTCATTGGGGTCGGATGGTGAGAATGTATCACAATTATGTGGCTTATTTTCATAATTACAAAGACCCTATTAATAGTGATAAAACATTGACCCTTGTGATCGCATGATGGGTGTCGCGATTGTGAGGCACTATTCACCAAAATAGTATATAAACTCTATTTTCGTGAAATAACCCCCTTTTCATCATCTTCAAGCTTTGAGAGTACAATTTTGGGTGGTCTTAAAAGGGGTTTTCTACAACTTTGATTTGGGTAAGATTCTAAAACTATTTTTATTCATTACCCATAGATTTTATTGCCAAATCATCTTCAAAACTTGAACTTTAGATGTCTAAATTTTGGGTTCTATCAGGTAAAAAGAAAAATGCGTATTTCACTGATTTCTAACTCATTTTTACTCAATTTTCACTGGGATTTTAGTTTTAAACCATTAAAGTAAGGGTAACTGATTAGTTAGTAAAATTCTACTTTTATCCTTTTATTTTTGTGGTCAATTTTTGAAGTGATTTTGAATCCAAAGCAAACTATGACATAGAGTATCGATAGAATCCTATATACATATAACTTTTTGATAAATTAGAAGTATTTCGAAGCTTCTTGAAAGGGAAATGCTTCACGTTAAGGGGTTTTAAAAACTTAATTTTTGTGAATTATGTAAAATATTTAATTCTATATGATTTAACTATTTTACCTATCCTCGTGGTTTCTTTGTGGTACTTTTGGGGTATGGAGGTGATTGGCATAGTTTCTAATGTATTTTAGTGTGATTTGTGCGAAATTATGGTCTTTGGTGGCTTAAAAAGCCTTATAGTTGACTTTGGTCAACACTTATTGATTTGTGCATAGAATGGCAAAACGGACTATCCAAAATGTCGATTTTAGGTTGGTAACATGGTTGGTGTAGTTTTATGGCTTTTATATCTCATTTTAATCCTTGATTTAATAAGTTGTGAAGGGTCAACTCTGTGAAAACAACATTTTCAAAAAATTTGATGTCACCGTTGAGTCTGGAGTATCAAATTTGATATGGTAGGATAGTTCATTTGCATTCATGGGATTCTGGATAAATCTTGAGGGTTATGGGGAGACTTTGAATTCTCCAAGTCTCAGTTGATGAACTACTCAGCTGGTTCACTTGCTTGCACAACCCATCTATGCAGCAAAATATTGCTTAGGCAATATTTGTATCCCATATAGGAACGTTGCTTAAGAAATGATAGGGTTGCTTACGTGACATCTATCCTCAGGAGGGGTATCACGTATGTGACACCTGGTATCTTAAGCGATAGTGGATTAAGCGACTTGGTGTTTGTTATATGATGCTTGGGTCGTTTAAATACCTTTTCTTACAATTTTTACCTTTTTTGAGACTTGGATCTTGAGGTTTCAAGATTTTGGGTTGGGTAAGCTCCAAAATACCTAATATACCTATCTTTCTTCAATTTAGTCTATAAAACAACATCAAACTCTTGATTTTTAAAATAGATTTTAGGGTATTGTTTAAACCTCATTTTTAACTCATTTTTTCTTGGGTTTCAAGATGTGGACTCCAATGAGTAAGGAGAACACGTTTCTAAAGTAAAATTATGATATTTCCTTTGTTTTTCAAAATCCCATTTCAAGGGTCTGTTTTGACCCCAACTCAAAAATAGGCAATATGGGTATGATTGGCTTTATTTTGATGCATATATTCTATATATGTATGTTTTACCTGGTTTCAGGTTCATTGGTTCGGAAAAAGCTCCGTGTTGAAGGCTTTTGGACTAGTTTTCGATGTTTGAGGTAGGCTATCGCTTAACTTTGTTCAGACTGGGATGGGTAGCTATTACTAATACAAAAATTATATTAAGGGTGTGGGAACCAAACATAAAGATGGATTTATTATTGTATTGTGCTCTTGTGTGGGCCTTAATTGTTGCTAATTGGTGTTTTCAGATATTATTTTCTCTGTATGACCGTGTGGGATCTTATATGATATTATTGGCCTTATGTATGTGAAATTAGTCGTATCGTATTTGATGAAAAAGCCTAACATGGTAGCAATGGTATATTTTGGTGTATTTTACCCTATTGAAGGTTAATAGTACGATCTTGGTGTCCCAACCTCAAATCTTCTACCTATATAAATATTCAAACTACATTAACTAAAAGAGATGCAATAATCATCTAGATACCTGCAACTATCTTCTTGCAATTGAACCAACCAAGGCTTCTAGGTATATCCCTATCCTAGATGCTAATTCACACCCCTTATTTTATAAAAGGATAAGAACCTTGCTCCTTAATTTCTTTGTTCTATCTTACGATTTCTCTCTTGAATTCACGTAGAAATATAGATTTATTCTAATGGTGGCCATTTATCAAAATAGTAGGCTCAAGAAATTAAGAACAACCTGTATGATAATCCAACAAGAAACTATGATAAAGAATATCAAAGAGTAATCATGCTCTTAGCCTCAACCCCATAACAAGGATGTTTAGCCACTCATGTCTAAATTCAACATCCAATATAAGTAACTAATCATACCCAAAATTAATCTTGAAGTTAAGAAGTTCAAAAGAAAGTCTAAGAACCCTAAAAGATAGATTTTGCCATTTTTTCGCTGCTGCTGTACTTTTCAAAGTGATTTCAATTGTAATGAATTATTCTTTTTATAGCTGGGTCAAATAATCTCATTTTTTCCTCTCACCACGTCTCAGTAACCTTACCATTTCTATTCTCACCACAACATAGTGGAATCGCGGTGAGCTACTAGTTTTTCACAAATTCAGATTGGGCCCTCACTGCGATGTAGTGCAATCATGGTGATCTACTGGTTCTTGACAATTGTGGATTGCTCATCCACCGCAATGCAGTTACCTTGCATTCGACATTTTCTTCCTTAAATCCTTTCCAGTCATGTTCCAACACCCTAATTGCTCCTTTCAGCGTTACATCTTGATGCATCAAATCACATCCAAATTCATCAAAATTTAGTCCTGCATACACTAATCATGTCCATTAGATAAGGAATGCAATTAATATCAGAATAGGACATTTTAGCTCTTAGAACAAGTCAAAATATGGATGAATATTGATGATTGGACATATATATATGCACAAGAACACTAGTAAGAGGTAGAAACATCAATATTGTATATAAATCTCATGTAGAGATGAACATATTGTAAAAATGAACTTAGGGTCATGTTTGGATACTGAGCATGAAAACATGGACATGTAACATGAATGCAAGACTAAGTAAAACATGTACTAAAATGATCTGAATAACTGAATATTTAATATTTGAATAACTGAATAACTGAGGATCTGATTACTTGGTCAAGCAAACCTGAATTGATATAGACTGAATACTTACTAAAACTGTGGGAGCTATCATGTAACCGACATGCCCCAATATGAACTAATAGGGGTCCAACTTGTAACCTTGGTTGGAAGGGTGTTAGTACCTTGCCACGGGTAATAACAGATGTCTGTGTAGATCTACTAATTTGATGTTGCAAAGAACTAAAGAGACACCCTCTACTGGCAGGTGCCCCTATGAGAATGTCAACCTTTAACAAATAGGAAGACCTCTCAAACCCTATGTTGTCTATGTAGTTCTGGAACTCAGGGACTGCTACTAAAGGTCACACCCTCTACTAGCAGGTGATCCCCTATTTCTGGGTTCACTCGGTGCTAAATTCTACTCCAACTGAACTGACACTGGAATCATAAAAGTGCATGCACTGATACATGTATGCTCAAACATGGTATTCTGAAAACTGACAGTGCACGCATAATCTGAGGTAACCATGAACATGTAAAATAATGTATTTAACATGAAATAATTCGGGCGAGTTCGTTATAAAATGATAATCTAAATATGGAGATAAAATCATGAGTTGACGGACTCATTACATGAGAAGTCTAAAATGTAAGTAAACATGTAAGTGACGGGTGTTCATAAACTGCCAACACTGAATGATTACAAAATTTGATAACAATACTTAAAGCAACAACATAAGGTCATAATTCAAAGACCCAAAATATAATACATTTCAATGAACGAATGAGGTATATGACTTTAAACATGGGGATGAATTAAAGTTTGAAGGATATCATGTTCAGATGATTTAAAACATAAATTCAAGAATTTAACATGATATGGACTAAACATTACATGGGGGCTTGAACTTCAAAAATATAGGAGCATGTTTCACATGTGATAGAATCATTAACATGGCTTGAATATAAATTAATGAGGAAACATGGATAATTTTGTATTTTCATTGAATATTACATGGGTACTTAAAATTCAAAGTATGACTTAACCTAATTTACATGTAAAACATGTTGACATGGATTGAACTTAAATTTATGATAAAAAGCATGGTGATTCATATTGAACATGCTTATTTTCACCCAGAGAGGAGAGATTCATACTTTAATCCAAAAAGATGGTTTTTGGGCTCAATGAGTGAGGAACCCATTGATAAATACCCCACATACCTCAATTACTTGAATCCTTGACGAAAAGATTGATCTTGGAGCTTGGATATTTGAATTCTTTGATAGAAAGTTTGAATTTCTTGTTCTTGGAAAGAGGGAAAGGGTTTGCGGGAGTTAATCTCGTGAAAAGTGGGCAATAACGTGTTTTAAGACCCCATAATTCTTTTATGAATGATTAGAAATGGTTTAACAGTGTGAGAAGACCTCAATGCCCTTAAATTTAATCAAAACAAAGCAACTTTTCATGCTTGGATTTTTCTTGGCGGCGTGCAGCGAAAGACAACCTCATGGTGGGTAGTGCACAACCCAAAGCCAACCCATTCCATTGGCATTTGGAGATCCCTTTGTGGTGTCGAGCCTTTGATAAGGGTCCATATAGTGATGCACACCCATTTTCGACATCCGAAAACACCTCCAACATGACCTACACTAACTAAACATGGTTTACCATTGATATAAGGGACCGAAGAGTCATTTTAAGGCAATACTAGAGCTCTAAAAGCGTGGGGTGTTACATAAGGAGCTAAGGGAACTGAGTCATGCCACGACAGTAAATCTGGTGTTGCTTGGGAGGCAAACCAAGGTACACGTATTCCTAGTGCATCCAAGATATGTCCTTACATCCCTCCATTTTATTTCATTTTAGTGTATTGAGGATAGTGTGTAGTTTTTAGTTGGGGTGGGCATACCATGTCGCTGTGGGTTTTTTTGGTCGTGATTCTTTTCTTGTCGACTGTAGTATGGTTGTAGAACCGACATGTCTATGATAATTTTGTGTTGGATTATTATTTATTTTGTATTTTGTTGTGTTTTTTTGTATTAGGAGATTTTAAAGTATTTAGGGTAGTAGTCATGTTTTGATCGATTTTTGATACCCCTCCAAAATTTTATATTTAAGAACTGTGTGAATGTAGATATGTGTGAATATTGTGGATCTTGTTATGGCACTAGGATTAGGGACATGATAATCACTTGCTAATAATTGCATGAGCTGGGTAGGTAGTAGCGTGTAATATTGACTCTATGCCATATGTGTTGAATTCAGAACTTGCCGGTTAGTCTTGCCTAGGTTGAAGGATAGTCGGTTAGGAAAGGGTCATAGGCCGTTTTTTATATTTTAGTCGACTTTTAGGCTAAATGACCTTCCATGTGTAAATTATATCCCTTGATCCCTGTTTTGAGCCTTATATGCCTATTTTCTTCTTTTACCATTCACCTTCCCATTTATATTACAACGAACTTGTTTTGGCCCTAGTCCTCCTTGGACATTATGCACCTTAACTCAAGCAAAATGCTTAAGTTGAGAGTGGCTATCATAGGGGTGCGTATTGTAAAATGGGTATGAAGAAGGTTAAAATAAGAGAAAAAGTTAGTAAGGGCTGGGTGTGGAAAAAGTAAAGAAAAGATAAAAGAAAAATTGTGAAGAAGTGAAAAAAAGAAAATAAAAGATCACACCCAACCTGAATGTGCAATAAAGAATAAAAATAGAGAAATAAGGGTGGAATAAAAGGAAATTGGCTAGTAAGTGAGACCCCAATGTTAGTGTAGTGACAAGGAGGCTTAGTCACTTGATATGTTCATATGTACCATACCAACCCTCAAGCCTATATTACAAGCTGATAAAAGTACTATAGTGATCCTAACATGACTATCTGAATGATAAGATAAAGAAAATAAGGTCAAGCCTATGGTATTTGACATGCATTACTTGAAACTTCTCTTCTGAGTGTGAGTGTCTCTTGACTGTCTCTACATTGACATGAATTATTTCATATGAGTTAGTGAGAAATCCTTGTTGTGATGACACTTAAGTCATATTGCAAGCTAT
Organism: Capsicum pubescens; assembly: GCA_030864215.1. Classification (NCBI taxonomy): domain Eukaryota; kingdom Viridiplantae; phylum Streptophyta; class Magnoliopsida; order Solanales; family Solanaceae; genus Capsicum; species Capsicum pubescens. Next base: position 207,997,069 of record CM061538.1, on the reverse strand, counting down.
TTGCTTGTCATGAGTAGTGTAATTTGTAAATATGAGTGGTTGTCTGTTGCTAATGTAATGCCATACCTTGATCCCATTGTGTCACAATGTTGTGATTCATGTTTGTAAACAGTTAGTTTTGAAAAGTGAGATAGGATGGGGATGTTATAATTTGAGTTTAAAGTGTTGACTGACTGCTTTGAATAGCTTAGATTCTCCTAGTTAAGCATTGTTTTTTTTCATGTTTAGTTGCCTGAGGACATGCAAATATTCTAAGTTGAGGGTGCTGATATGCTATAGAAATATAGCACTTTCGACACTTAAAATGAGGAAATATGCAAGTTTCTGAGGTTGTTTTGTTAGATATGATGCATTTTTGGTATGCTTTGCAGGAAATAATATTTTGGATGCTAAGCTCGTAAAAAGGATGAAAAAAGTATTTTTGGCTACTTTTTGGAGGAATTATGGATGTTTGAGACACTTTCCAGCAAGTTCATGATCAAAGCATGTTCGAGAATTGAAGAAGAGAAGAAAAGATGACTCCCAACACTTACTAAGTCAACATGTGGACTGCAAGTAGGACCTACGTACTGTAAGCAGGACCTATGGACCACAAGTAGGCAGAGTAAGTACCAGAAGTGCAAAATCTTGAGAGATGACCTATAGGATTTTTGTATCTTAGTACTTGCACCCTGCTCCTACGCCCACCCTATTGACCGCAGGCACTACCTGCGCCTAGGGTCAGGGCACAAGTGCATACCACATGTGGACATCGACCCTATTTTCTTGTATTTTATTTGGGTTTTGGTTTTTGGGTTTCCTCATGTACTATAAATACCCTTTATGTGTTTTTAGTAGGGGTTATGCACTTTTTATACTCATACACATATTTTGATTCCAAGATTCGATTCTGATCTTGGTATTCTCTTGTATTGACTTTAGTTGATTAATTTAGTTACGGTTGTGGGTTTTTATACTTCTTAACATTGTTATTTCATCTATGCTTTTGATTATTAATGTTTTTCATTTCTTCACAAGCATGAGCAGCTAAAAACCCATAGCTAGGGTTGTGGAAACCCTAGGAGATTGATGAAGTAGGGGAAGTGTTGTTGTTGTTCTGAATCGATACCCATGCGTGTATTTATTTTCTTCATTATAATAGTCATAGAAGCAGTTACAAATATTAGGATCCCACCTAAATTGTTGCTACTTACTCCAAAAGAGGAGTAGTGACTAGGAAAAGATAATGACAACAGTAATTGGAGGTTTAACTGTAGATCCATGCTAGTAGGTAATATCTAAGTAAGATGGTTAGCTTTAATCTAATAACTTGAGATTCAAAAGTTAATAGTCAATTGGGATCAAGATAAGGGTTAGTAAGGTGACATCCTGAGACTCAAAAGGGAATGGGTGAAATTCTTCTGCTCGTCCAAAAGATTGTAGAAGGTACATAACTTATCGATTCTGCATGCAAAGTATCGGGTTGGTTCAACAAAGCGTGATAAGACTACGGAGTTGAGAAGCCAGAGGAAACACAATCCAAGTGTGCACCTATGACTGATTACAACTGAAGTTAATATAGTTACTTGCTCTAGATTACTACACAAAATCCCCCATTTACTTTTCCAGTTTTTCCTGTTGACTACAACTGCTGATAGCCATGATTCTTCGTGTTCTCTTGGGATTCGACCCCAACCTTCATTTGGTTACTATATTTTGACAACAACTGTATCATCTTCTGAAAGGTGGTGTAGTTTGGATGTCATCATACTCTATTGCCTGAAAATAGACAACAAGAAAGGGAAACATTCCTAAATGCCTCGTAGCCTTTCCCTTATAAATATGGCGCACTACAGATTCATACAAGAGACTCTACTTGACAAGGATTTGTGGACACCTCATAACACCAAAACCTAGTCTCTATACCAACTTTTTCATGACCCAAACTAGGGCCTGGTCGCGACGGGCATCTCAAGTCCATCGAGGACCGAAGACCTCCCCCTAAGCCTATTCCAATAAATCTAAGAACACATAGTAGTGGATGGATACCAATATAAAGAAAGATATGAAAGATAAACTCAAAGGATATAAATTCAAAATCCAAAACTATCCACAATAACCATGTCCACAGTATCCACAGAGCCTCTAACAAAACTGAGTACCAATAAAGTGTGGGACATGCCCCCGACCATAGCCCAAATCAAATAGGAAATAAAGTCTATGACATAAGAATCAAACCTGAAATAAAGCCAACCAAAGGATGGATGCTCACCACATCAAGTCAACTCCCTCACTAACCACGAATATCTGATCATTGTGCAGGAGGAGTAGATGTATGGTCAGTTCTTGCATCATATGGGAATACAACATCTGAAGACAGTTAACGGTTAGAGCGCTATCATGTAACTCAGGGATAAAGGAACAAATTATGCCATGCATAATAATTCTAAACTAATCAAAACATATGCACACCACCAAATGCATATATATATATATATATCGGGGTAGGGAACAAGGCTTAGCATGCAGTTCAAAACTTTTACCTGGACAATGTAGCTCAACCATCATAAGCAAATGCCCATGGGCTATATGGGTTCAGCTCTCCCTGCTGAAAGGGCCTCAGTGCATGTTAGCCACAAGAACTAAAGGTATTGAGGAAGACCAGGGAATGCCCCAACCCCACATCAATCCAAGACACAAATACACAGCAATAGTGTGAACCATGCACATAGAACATCAAGACCAAACCTCATGTCGGCAAACACGAGTTTCTAGTACAAATCATTTATTCTTCAATGAACCAACCATTAAGACACACATGGGAATCATCATACCCTTCGTTTGCAAACTTATCTCTATGCCATAACAATCACATTAATTTAGGGGAATGCCTCAACCCCTTGTTGTTCATTAAATAAAGACATAGAAAACAAGGCCTTTAATATCCATGTTTATTGTTTAAACCTTTAAAATTGTGCAACTACATTAGTGGATAAGTTAAACCAAGTTACAAAATCATATTCATTGACAATTTCACAAACACGTTGAGGGCACATAACTTTCCAAGACCGTAACCACATAATTTGGGGGGAAACCATAGTACCCCAAAATCCATTTTCCCTTCCCATGCATCCCACAGTATACAAATCACATGAAAAACATAAATGTTGAATAAAAAACCATGGAAAATTAATTAATTAACCAACCATGTCAAAAAGCCCTCAACTATATCAATACACACATTAAAACCATGCATTAACAACTAATTAAAGTCATTAAAAAAATACAAGTTCAGGGGAAAAAGGTACATGTCTTAAATACAAGAGGATTGAAAGAAAGCAACACCCTTTGGACCCCTAAATGATTACCTCTTTGAACCCTTGTCTTGACTTGAAAAGGGGATTTTGAGAGAGAATGGTTAAGAGTAATATGAATGAGTTTTGAAGGATGAAAATTGATGGAAATAGGCCCTTATGATGTTTAAAAGTCATGTATGAGTGAAAGGATTTTACTACCCCTCGTTACATTTAAAAACAACAAGACAATCCAAAATAACACAGGTCCATGGCACGGCCTCATCATGGAGGCTAGCCTTCGTGCCGTGGAGATTTAACCTCCATGACACGGAGGCTATTATAGAGACTTGCCTCTATGACATAGGGCTATCGTAAGGCTCACTGACTCCATGACCCAAAACTGTCTCGAACCCTATCCAAAAATTTCGACACACTTCTGGGTTATTCTTTTAACATCTCCGAACATGATTTGAGACAAAAATTGATGTTTTGAGCAAAAAAAGGCCAAAGATAAGATACTCAAAATTTTGAGGGTGTTATAGCATAATATCATATTTACACTGTGTATTAGCTCAATGTATGAAGAAGGTAAACCTAGCCTACCTGGACGCTGAAGAAAAGCCCGAAGAATTTGCTAAACCACCAATTTCCCCTTCCGAGAAGCTTCCACAAGGTGACACACTATTAAAATCATAATCTGCTCATCAAAATGAGAACAATGATATCTATATTGAACTATTGTGCTTTAGGTCGAAAATTACATAAAATCCCATAAGGGGCCCATTTACGGAATCACACTTTTGAAATTAACACAACATACTTCTATGCTCAATATAACATTTAGACCTAAAAATAGGTGAATTTCGAGCTCTAAGGGTGCTACAATCAACTCACCAATAGTTTTGGGATTTTAGAAAAAGATGGAGGAATTAACCATGAAATTAATAAAAGTTTACCACAAATTTGAAGAGTAAACACGTAATTTAACTTCTCTAAAACTCCAAAATCACCCACAAATGATTTTCCTAAGTTTTCCCACTTATTAGGATTCAATATTCTTGGAAATGGATGAAAAATGGTGAAAATTGGGCTAAGTAGGGTTTTTATGCCCCTACCAATTATTCGATTACCTCTTAACTGGACACTGGGCCGCTTAAGTGACTTAGTGTCGCTTTAACGATGCATGGTCAACTGTGCAGGTACTGCTTAAATGGTCCCATGTTACTTAAGTGGTAAGGGTTTCACTTAAGCAGTCCTCTGTTGTGCCGACCCTGTCACTTAAGTGATAGGATGACTACTTTACTATCCGCTTCAATTAAGCAGCCCAAAAGGGCACTTAAGCGATGCACTAGCACCAGCTGAGACTTGGAATTTTTTCAAGTCTCCGCTATCCGCTCGGGATTTATTTGGTATCCCATATATACAAATGGACTATTCTACCCTATCAAATTCGATATTATAGACTTAATGGCGCAGTCAAAATTTCCATCTATGGTTGTTTCAATAAAAAGTGGGTCCCACACCTATTTGCCATTTTTCTTAACTTCTAGATAATAGCTCAAAATGAGTTTGAATGCCTAAAGACTGAACCAAGGGTCCACCAAACCTAAATTCTGTGTTCTAGAGCTGTTGGAACTGTTAGAATTGGTATACGAGGTGTTTAGTTGAAGTTTTTTCCTGGTAGCCAATTTGAATTAGTGAAGGCTTGAAAACAAAGAACAAAGAATTAGCTCGAAGAACTAAACAAACTTCCCGATAACTGAACTATCAGTTCTAGAAAGTTATAAATGAGTTAAGGAAGTTGCAGGAAAGATCAAAATAGTGAAAATAATTGAAATATAGAAAATGACCACTTCTAAAAGAACTTTTATCCGCGCAAGTAAATGATTAGAATTTACCTAAAGCCTCGAACAGGTGATGATACTGGATCCGCATCTCACACTTGATCTCTAAAATATCCTCCTCTACTGGATGGTGCCTCCACAAAACCTTAACCACTGGAATCTCTCTAGTGCACAACCTTCTAACATCACTAGACAATATGAGCATCGTCTCCTCAACCAAGGTCAATCACTAATTCAACTAGATTGAGAACAATCTAAGAACGTGAGATGGATCAGGAATCTATTGCCATAATATAGAAACATGGATAATCGAATCAACAACAATAAAATTTGGGGGTAAGGCTAACTCATAAGCCACCTCACCAACTGAGCGAAGAATCTCAAAGGGTCCAATATATTTGGGGCTAAGTTAGCCTTTCCTCTCTAACCTCATCACACCCTTATAGGTGAAACTCAAAGAAATACCTGATTACCAATGCCAAATCTCAAGGAACAAAGTCTACGATATGTATAAGCCTTTTGCTTACTTTGAGTTTCCCTCAACCTATCCGAAAATACCCTGACTTTATCCAATGACTCCTGAAGCAAGTTAGTACCACAGGGTCGAATCTTTGAAGTATCAAACCATTTAATTTGATAACGACATTGCCTACCGTACAAAGCCTAAAAAATCTCTATCTTAATACTCGAATGGTAGCTATTATTATATGCAAACTCCACCAAAGCTAAGTTCTTCTCCTATTATCCTCTAAAATCCTTAACACATACTTGGAGCATATCCTTGAGAACGTAAATAGTCTACTCCAACTGCCCGTCAGTCTGAGGATAGAAGTTGTACTAAGATCCACCTGAGTACCCAACTCCTTCTAAAATGCTCTCCTGAAGCTAGAAGTAAACACCAAACCTCGGTCTAATATAATTGATATAGTCACACCATACAAATGGACTATATCAAGAACATAGATACAAACCAACCTCTTGGAACTAAAGGACATCTGAATAGGAATGAAGTGCGTCGACTTGGTCAACCAATCCACAATGACCCAAATACCATTGGAACCATGGGAGGTACAAGGCAAACCACAAACAAATTTCATGGTAATCCACTTCCATTTCCACTCTGGAATATACAATCTTTGAACCAAGACACTAGGTCCCTAATGCTTGGCTTTCACCTACTGGAAACGTAGTAAATAATCTACAAAGTCCACCACAGCTCTCTTCATAATACTCAACCAATAATGATGCCTTAAATCTCAATACATCTTAGTTGTACCCGGGTGAATGAAATATCTTAACTTGTGAGCCTCATATAAAATTGACTAAATCAAATCAAGAACCCTTGAAACACAGATGCAACTATCGAATTTCAAAAAACACTCAGTATCTATGCCACCATTCAACACCTGATCATGAATGATGAAAAGTCTCTTATCCTCAAATTGATGACCATAAATCTGCTCAAATAGCAAAAACCTCACATCAACACTGGCAAGAATCATCCTAGGGTCTGAAATATCAAGTCTCACCATTAAGTTGGCTAAGGATTGAATGTATCATGCCAACGAACTCGGAGAAACTAAAATCCAAGCCAAGCTACCCAAACTCACTTCTTCCTACTCAAGTTGTCTGCTACCATAATTTCCCTGCTCGAATAATATAAAATAGAGATATCATAATCCTTAAGAAACTTCATCCATCTATGTTGACTAGAATTTAGCTCTCTCTGGGTCATAAGATATTGAATACTATGATGATCTATGAAGATCTCATAACATACACCATAAAGATAATGCCTCTAAGTAGCAAACGCAAAAACTACCGGCGCCAACTCCTAATCATAAGTGGGGTAGTTATGCTTGGGCACCTTCAATTGCCTCGATGCATAAGCAATATATCAACCCCATTTCATCAATATAAAACCTAAACCAACATAAAATACATCACAATACACAGTGAATCTCTCACCCTCAATAGGAAAATCCAAGATAGGATCTGATGTCAGAAATCTCTTGAGATTTCCAAAGTTTGACTCACGCCCCTCAAACCATTGGGAAGGAACCTCCTTATGGGTTGATTTAGTCATCGGCATTTCAATAGAGGCAAAACACTCAATGAACTATCTATAGTAATCAACCAAACCAATGAAGTTATCAACCTCATACGGAGATGTAGGCCTATCCCAATCGTGAATACCCTTGATCTTTGTTGGGTCTACCATAATCCTATCCTTAGATACCATATTTCGAAGAAATGTCACCGATTAATTCCAAAACTCACACTTAGTGTATTTAGAAAAAAACATATGATCTCTAAATGTATGGAGCACAATACTTAAATATTGCACATGCTTCTCCCTACTCCACAAATGCACAAGGATGTCATCAATGATACAATAAAAAGAATTCAAATAAGGCCTGAACACACGGTTTATCAAATCCATAAATTTGATTGGGGAATTATCCAAACCCAAAAGATACCACTAGGAACTCATAATGACCATAACAAGTCCTAAATGTTATCTTCGATATATCCTCAGCCCAAATCCTCAACTGATGATAATCGAATCTAAAATCAATCTTAGAGAACACTAATGCTCCCTGAAAATGGTCAAATAAATTACCAATGTGAGTCATAGGTTTTAAACCCCTTAGGGGTATAAAACACACAATAACGTCCCAGGTCCCTCAAGATCAATCACAATCAATCAAATAATATAGTGTAGAAAAACAAAAGACAGTACAAAAAGAGTAAATGCATAAGGATTTTTACATGGAAACCCAGGAAGGGAAAAACCACAACTTTCCCTCACAAGCACTAAAGAAATACACTATAATCGACCTCATAATTAAAGTCTAGATTTCAGCCTACCTCTAGGCTCCTTGTACTAGTAGCAACTCAACTACAAGCTCATCTTGGTAACTCTACCAAGGATCTCTCTACACTGATTAACTCTAATTAGCTTTAAGCTTAGGCAACTCTACCTAAGTCCTCTCCACTTCAAATTAAAATACTATTCTTGTAGCATGAGTAGTTCATTTGTAATTCAACACTCAAGAACACTTACTAACTCTTTAAGCATATTACAAATATAAGAACATGAGCTATGCTTGATTAGATTTGAAAATAGAGTTCTTGTTGTATTTTTTCACTCCTTACATTTGTACAAAAAACTCATTTAATGCAAAGGCATCTCTTCTCTTTTACAGTTGAGTGATAATGAGGGCCGAAAGATCATTGGACCAGCAGTACAAGTCAGTACAAAATAACACCTTTAAATTTGTTACACAGGAGGACAAAATTGTGCAGATGACATATGCCAACTTTACTATACCTTGCACGTCCAGGGACCTGGTCCCTTGCAGATTAGCTGCTCATCATTAAAACTATATATATAAATTTCCCCCCGTTTTGATAATGACAAATGAAACCATACAATTTAAGCATCAATGCATATTTATCACATTTAATCAGAGTGATTACCATCATAAGATGAATATTTTCCCTATCATCATGCTTCCTCCATCATGCAATACAGGGCCTGGTCCCTTATTGTCATTTTGCAACAAAAACTATTCTTCCCTCTGTCTATATGCACCTTCATTTAGTGCATTTGCATACTTTAAACTTCTTGAATTTACACACTTCCCCATATCTATGTGACTCCCAATTCTTCTATTTAGCACCTCACATACTTCCCGCTATCAGCATGCCATTTACAATCACCTAGAACATACCATTTGGTACCGAGTCCCCTACTATATGTACTCGGTAGTGTATTCTCCCTTTTGGCATCATTGAAAAGTAAGAACAGTAAACCAAGAGAAAATTAAGCACAAATAAGTTAACGCATGGCCACTGGGGCAACACTCACATGAAGAATAAATTTGCTATTTAAAGATAAAAAATATAACATACAAAGTAAAGATTCATCATAAGTAGGGTATGTATCAAAGCAATGCATAAATTAAATGTTCTTAGGGAAAAGGAAACAAGAATCAAGAATGAGGACTAGTAAAAAGAGTTTGAAGGAGTAGGGTCAGGTTGTTGTTGAGATGCCTTATATCTATATTTGACCTAAAGGCCTCATTTGTTAATATTGAAACCTTCTTCTTCAGCTCAACATTCTCAATTTTAAGCAATTCATTATCAAGTAGGCTTTCTTTGGAGAGATACTGAATTGTTTCCTGAAGCTTGTTCATTTCTTCATCCTTGGCAACTAAATTGCCCTTTAGTTCCTTTATTTCCTTGATAAGCTCTCTTTGATAAATGCTACCTAATATGACACATTCATTTTTGACCAATTTCTTCATGCCAAGCATTTGAATCATAGTCCCTTGGGTTCCATTCTCACAAACAACACCAATTTGGTTAAATACCTTGTTCAACCAATAGCCATAAACCATGACATGCTTTCCATTCTTACCAAGAACCACTTTGTGAATATAATCTATCATCAATGCATGTAGATTAATAATTTCAAAGCTGTTAAGGCTTTCGATTACATAAAAATCGGTGGATGAGGCAATACTTTTGTTTGTGACCTAGGAAGAATTACCTTGTTCAAAAAGTCAAAGACCAATTGAAACTCAATCTTAAGTGATATCCTATTCACTGCAGCTATAGATTTTCCTTTGATTTTGGATGCATTTGCTAAGATTTCTATTGAAGCCCGATGCTTAGAGGCGATTCTCACCCCATATATAGGAACTTCAATAATACTTCCCAGTGTTTCTTCATTCAACTTGATTTCATTTTCTTGGACCTGTGTAGCCAAACTCATACCATCTTTTGAGAATTCCAAAGTAATATAGAATTCCCTGAGTATTTTATCAAAAAAAGTGGGAATAGGTCCTTCCATGAGATGCGTCCAACCTTGATGTTTTACCAGCTCCAATAATTCTACCATACTAGGTTCTGTTAGCACATTCGAATGAAAAATACTTCTAGTTAGCACCTTTTGATTCTTCAAGAACCTATTTCTAACTTACTTGGATACAATCTGACTTTTCTCCCCATTCTATATTCTAGTGTAAGTGATCACAAATTCCATTTCAGTTACTTTTTTATTCTTGGGAACAACCCTCAAGAGTTAGCTACTTCTCAGTAGAACTTCCAGACCATTTTCTAAAAAAAATTTGGTATTTTACTGACATCCATTTTCTTGGGTTCAACTATGCTCTTTCATGGGATTTTTGACAACAATATAAGATTCTTAGCAACCCAATTTTCATCCACTTTAACACTATCAGAACAATTTTGAAGATTCAGGAAAGATTCTTCATTAACAAGTTGAGTGATGAAGGAGTTCAGCTTTTGAAGAGTAGAAGAAGAATTATGTTTTACTGGAAGTTTTGGAAAGGGATTTTTCACAATGCTAAGATTACAATGCCTTGAAGTAAAAGAGACTGAGAGAGCTGTAGTCATCAAAAAATTCTTTTTCTTAGAAAGACTATTTAGAATTTTTAATTTTCCCTTTTTGATACGAGAAGGACTGGGTGCAACAAGATTTTAGCAATAATAAGCAGAATGTAGTGTTTTCTTGGGGAATTGGATATGATCAATATCAAATTTTTAGGTGAATCGCCTTTTCATTTTAGAATAAGATAATTTTTTTCTGGCACAAGGAGAAAAAAGATGCGGCTTTTTCTTGAAAGAACAAGCAAAATTTGCATATACAATATACTAACTTGAGAGATGGGAAACGGTCCCTCTCTAGTTTGAATCAATCTCCAGTTTTGTACTTGTCACATCTGTCCACCTTTAAAGTTGTTCCCATGGGTGTATACCTACAAGGGTATGGTACTTAGTTAGACCAATATATACCTAGTTTACTAAGGATACCTGCCTCATAAATATAGCCAATTTTATGAAGAGACACTAATTTACTTGATGGTAGGTCAGGTTGATTTGATCAACCCTAGAATTATCTTGTTAGATTCATTACACAATATAATACCATGATTTGTTTTGAAAATAAGTCTGAGAAGTATATCCTAAACCTGGCATTTTTAATTAACATCATTCTCATCTGCATTTTTTAGCCTTTTACTATCATCATGAGTTAAATCTTCAATTTTTGAGACTTTACTGCCACTAGGGATCAATAACTTTTTTGACTAATCAGGATCTCTATGCACTTATTACTTTGAGAATTTCAACTTTGTTTTTCCAGAGATCAGGTCCTTTAAAATCAACCAACTCAATTTATGACATCTCCACTTTGAGTGTCCTGAGAGAGAGGTTAGTCAGATCTTCCAGAGTTAAGCTTTGAGTACTTATCAATGAATTATTTTTTATTACAATCCCCTTTATCATTCCTAGATCTGTGATCAAAAGTTGAATTTGGGAACACACTTGAGTTTGAGTTCCTAGTAGGAACACAATGGTGTGATCAAATTCCTTTTGGCCTATTTAGGTAGAGAGTTCTTTTTCACAATTTCCGTGGCTTAAAACCCATAGAGTGTGCATTCCCTTGCTGAATGTACCTGGACCCATTCATTTTAACTCTTATCCAGATATAAGAATTTTTCTTTATGTGCTCATCTCATTCACAATGAGTACATGGAGGCTTTTAGAACCTTTTCTTAGAATCATGAGCAATCTTTCATTGAGACCCATGAACTTGGGTTCCTTCCAGATAACCATGACCATTTCTATTAGTAGCATTTAGACTAGTTAACTTAAAACTGATCTAAGAGGATGTAATCCATTGTAAGGATTTGTTAAGTTCTTTCTTCAGAACGACCAGGTCCTCCTCCAACTCTTCATTCTTTTGCAGTGCAGACATAATATGCTTTTGGGAATCCTTAAGCTTTATTTCAATCTTAATTTAAAGTTGTGAGGCTTCTCACTTCCCTTTATTATCAAAAGTATCTGCCTTTTTAAGTTGGCTCACCAACCTCATATAGTTAAATTTTAACTTAGTATACTGTTCTTCTATTTCAAAAATTTGGAGAGTTAAGGTAATTAATATGTGCTACTGATTCTCTACCTTTTCTTCTAGACTAGTTTTATCAGTACTCATATTGCACACTATATTAATCAATACATTTTCTAGCTTCATTATCTTTCTATCAAAATAATTTTCAAGATTCCACTTAATGTCAGAGATAATTACCTCATTTTTTGTTAATTTTCAGTGTCTGCTATCAAGGCACACAAGGAATCAAGGGTCATTTTATCATCCTTAAATATAAGCATGGAAATATGTGAAGTCTTCTGACCTTCATCATATTCACTGGAGGAGTCACCCCAACCAGCTAAGGCTTGTCTAACAGTAAGATCAGTTGCATCTTGTCTTCTGGATTTTACAGAGACCTAGTCCCTGTCTCTTATTTTGTCACCTCTAATATTGTGATAATCCTAATAGTCTATTTTGTGCGTTGGACAATCCTTAATGAAGTGTTCAGGACTTCCATATCTGTGACAAACTCCCATAGTGGCTCCTTTTCTGTTACTGCTTCCACTTCTCTAGAACTGACCATTTTTTCATAGCTTTAGCAATTCTTTTTGCCAAGTAGTCAACATCAGTGTCATCTTTATTTGGCCCTGATCTTGGAGATTTTAAATCCAAAGATTTCTCCCTTTTTACGTCCATCTTCTCATGTCCTTGTTGTTTTTTGAGTTCATGAGTTTTCAGGTTTCAATGAGTTCATCCATGGTGAGAGTCTTTAAGTTCATAGGCTTAGTGATAGCATACACTTTTCTTTCCCAGGACTTAGGAAGAACCCCAAGAATTTTTCTCACCTGTTTGTACAAGGGAATTACTTCACCTAAGCAGTATAACTCATTAGTGATAGAAAGAAACCATGTATGCATTTTCTGTATCGTCTCTTCTTCTTTCATGGTGAAGGTTTCATATTGGATAGTTAGCATGTAAAATTTGGAATCCTTTACATCAGTGGTTCCTTTATGATTTATCTTCAAGCAGTCCCAGATTTCCTTAATTGTTTCACAGGCTTAAATCCTATTGTATTCATTTGGTCCTATTCGACAGACAAACAGTTTCTTTACTTTGTAGATTTTCTCAATTCTTTTTCTATCTTTATCACTGAATTCCCTCCAGCTTTTGATAACCATTCTTATAATGTCTCCTTCTTTGACTTCTCTTACAGGTACATAAGGACCATTAAGAAAAATGTCCATCATCTCACTATCCATATCAATAATGAAGTCAAACATCCTAGTTTTTCACCACCCAAATTACTTCCATTGAATCTAGGTGGTATGGTGGTTGATTGCCCTTCTTTCAGGTTGGGTGGAGCAACCATAATAACCAAGACACTATAGCTATGAAGTTTTAGAGTTACCAAGCTCTGATACTAATTGTTAAAACCCTTGGGGGTTTACACCACACAGTAAGGGACCAGGTCCCTCAAGATCAATCAAAGGCAATCAAACAATAGAGTGCAGGAAAACTAAAGACAGTGCAAAAAGATTAAATGCACAAGGATTTTTATGTGGAAACCCAGGAAAGGACAAACCACAACTTTCCCTCACAAGCACCAAAGAAATCCACTATAATTAACCTCATGATTACAGTCTAGATTTCAGCATACCTCTAGGCTCCTTGTGCTAGTAGAAACTCTACTACAAGCTCATCTTGGTAACTCTACCAAGGACCTTTCTGCATTAATTAACTCTAATCAACTTCAAGCTTAGGAAACTCTACCTAAGCACTCTCTACTTCAAAAAAAAAATACTACTTTTATAGCATGAGTAGTTCTTTTATAATTCAACACTCAAGAACACTCACTCACTCTTTAAGCATATTACAAAGATACAAACATGAGCTATGCTTGAGCAGTCTTGAAAATGAAGTTTTTGCTGCCATTTTTCACTCTTTAGATTTATGCAAAAACCTCATTTGATGAAGAGTCATCTCTTTCCTTTTATAGTTGAGTGATGATTAGGGATGAAAGATCATTGGACCAATTGTCCAAGTTAGTACAACATAGCACCTGTAAGTTTATTACAAAAAAGGACAAAACTATTCAGATGACTCGTGTCAGTTGTACTGTACCTTGCATGTCCAGGGACTGGGTCACTTGCAGTTTAGCTTCTCATCATCAAAACTACATATTGAAATTCCCCCTTTTTGATGATGACAAGTGAAACCATGCAATTTGTGCATCAGTTCTAAAGCTGAGAATTTAGCTCTTTAAGATCGACAAGATCCATATAGTAAGGTTCCATTAAAATAAGTCGGATGTCCGTCTCAAGATCAATAACAAATTCAATATAATTCTTAGGAGGAAGACGTTTATCGATAGGAAAAACATCAGAAAACTCACAAACTATAGGAACAAAGTCAAGCGATGGACACTCCACACTAACATCATGAATACAAGCTAGGTAAGACTCACAACCCCTCAAAATAAGCTTCCTTGCCTGAATATAAGAAATAATTCTCATTGACTCAAGGCTAACCGCTCCCTGCCACACAAGTGAGGGTATGCCCAGCATAGCAAAGGTAACGGTCTTGGAAAAAAAATCTAGGATTGAATGATAATAGGATAACTAATCCATGCCCAAAATCACATAAAAATCTACCATATCTAACATGATAATATCAATCTAAGTATCAAACTCTCGAACAATCATAACACACTATCTATAAACCCAATCCACTACTAAAGAATCACCCACGGGATTAGATATATATAATGGCATGGATAAAGAATCCCAAGATAACTCTAATGATAGGGTATAATAAGCAGACACATAAGAATAAGTGGATCCCAAATCAAATATAGTAAAAGATGACTGATGGCACACTAAGATCATGCATATGATAATAGAGTCTGAAGACACAACCTAAGGTCTAATAGGTATAGCATACAACTAACCACATTTGGCACATGGCTGGGCTCCTAACCGATATCCTATCCTACCTACTTGAGAAGCTCTATGAGCACCCTGGGGACCACCCGTACGACCATGCATACCATACCACCTCTAGCTGGGAGCAGAACTGCCCAAATTAGTAGAACACTTTGAACTGGAGGAATCATTGCTCCACGATTAGGGAACTCTATCAAGAAATGACCAAAAGATCTACAAACATAACATGCCCCAAGAGTTGTATAGAAACTAGAAAATTCGACTGACCTAGAATAATAACCATGTCTAGAATAACTAGAAGACAAACCTCTTAAAGACACACCACTACCCTGGCTAGGATGATAACTAAAACTAAACTGGCCTCTATTAGTAATCTGAAGTGCAACCTAAATGGGCCTACTAGACTAACCTTGATGTTGATACAACTGATACAGAGGGTACCTACCCTAAAAATACTATCTTTGAATTGTGAGCCACTGCGACTCTTACTGAAAGTACTCTGATATTGCGGACTCTTATCGATGCCCCCTTGGGCCTCATGATGCATCTCCTTCATAAGCTGAGCATGATCAATAACCTCAGCAAAAAACCTACCTATAGCAACTAAACTCTATGTATTAATACGATAAAGAAGTCTCAATTCCCAAAAAAATCCTCCCATACTTAATAGTCATAATAGAAATAACATGCCTAGTTAACTTAGGAAATTGAGCCTCGTACTCCACGATAGCCATGGAGCCCTGCTCTAACCATGAGAACTAATCTCTCAGATGATCCCTAAGGATGTGAGACGTATACTTCATAAAGAAGATCTCAAAAAATCGAGTCCATGTCAATGGCGGAGTTCCAGCTAGCCTGCAATCAAGATGGCCTCTTTACCAATATTGAGCTACCAAATCCAATGGAAAAGTAGTGTAATCTACACCACAAGTCTCAACTAGGCTAAAATTACAGAGCCTATATTTAAAAGAAATTAATAACTTATATATATCCTCGCCCAATGCACCAGAAAACCTAGGCGAAGCCAATCTAAAAAATTTACCCAACATCTTCTACTCCTTAACAGACATAGCAAGCTGGTCAGCCATCCACTGAGAAACTATCGATTGGGCAACCAGTGGCATATGAGGGACCTCAACTCTAGGAGTCACAGCTATATGATATTCCCCCATCTCAGTAACACTTTGATTCATAGACTATCCAATATCAGTTGGTGCACCACCAACCAATCCAAAAATATAAACCAAACCATCCCTGAGCACTAAATAAGAAATAAACCCCGATGGAGACTAGAAGGGCCCTGGCCCATCGTTGGCTAAGGTAGAAGAATATCTTGCTTAGGAGAAGGAATAAGGTCTAGTGAAGGCCCTCTATTCGAGACCCTAGATGGGGACACATCTTTAGGGTATACAGGACCTCTAGGTCATCCACCAACAACGATAGAAACCCTAGGCTTGATCTTGAGACCCTCATCTTGTATAGTAGTAGCACGTGTCCTAACTGTCTTTGAAAGAGTGAAACCAAAGGAATGCTTTTATAAACCAACTCAAACTCTTAGCAAGAGCTTAGTGAAAGAAGTGAAAAACTCCAAAGAATGTCCTATAGCCTCTGGAAGATAGAAAATGGACATCAGCTTTCTAATCCGTGGGACTCTACTATACACTTTCTTTTGTACCAACAATACCGATGAACCTAGGCTCTGATACCAATTTTTCATAACCTAATTTATGAGTCATGAAGGAACCTACTTTATCTTGCTAGTAGGTAAGCCAAACCATAGCCTGAAGCTATAAGCAATGGGCTACCTTAGTGGAAAATGGTCTTAAAGCTAGAAATGAACAATTACAGACTTAAAATGGAAATAAAATAGTCATAGTAGTATCATAGATAGATGAAAGATCATCAATAATCCCATGACCTGGTAATATCGGTACAAGAGCTACTTCAAAGAAACATGAGTACTCAAATAGTCAAATATAATCCATCTAAAAAAATGAAAGACTAGATATGGATAATGGAAGGAAAAAAGGGCAACTCCAACTCCAAAAGCTCACCCAATCTCTAAAGTCAACCCATCACGAGCGTCACATCACCAACGACTACTAGTACTAGGATATGCACAAAAAATATACAGAAGTGTAGTATGAGTACCAAAACCATGGGTACTCAGTAGGCATCATCATCTAATTGAGCTAAATTGTGATATAAATACAATAACATACCAGATAAAATAAGCTAAGTCAAGGTAAAAAAAAACCTAGAAATAATCTCCAATATTGGTGTGTATAAATAAATAAATAATTCTAGAAAAGTAGCATTAATATCAAACAATCTTAACTACTAAATTAGCCTGCATAAGACAATAAGTGCGAAAAAGTAAATAACCTAATACAGTCCCCCATAAGCCCAAACAGTACAATCATAGAAAAATTAAATGACTGAAGATTCATAATTATATCATATATCAATTATAACTATCAAACCATCCATACCATACCATATCATACCCAACTCCCAATGCCAGACTAGAACTAGAACACCTATCATTATCATCATAACATCTACAATAGTAGCAATATTATACCATCATTTGCCAAACTTGAATCAGAACTCATATTATCAGTATTATCATCAATTGTCAGGATTGAACTATAACTCGTAATATAAATACCATCAGCAATAGACCAGACCATTGAAGCATGCCTAGAATCCACATCACTAAACCATATAAAAAACCCATCGTATTTTACCCGAAATTAGCATTAACTTCCAATTACCAAACTAGCATAATAATTAAGTAATAAATCTCCTCAAATTCCTCAAGTAAGCTTTAATAAGGGTATATCATGCGTATAAAGATCTACAAAATCTAACACAAGTCTTAGCCTAAGGTGGACCAGAGGGCCCCACTTCTACCCTAAAATTCATTTTTAGGATAATTCTACCCCAGATTAAGCTAAGGTATCTAAATTTATTTCTAGATTTTAAGTAAGACATAGTTAGCTGTAAGATATAAATTCTTTATAGGTCATGAGGAATTATGTCAATCCTACCAAAAACATGAGCAACTTGGTCAATTTCACCTAAATTACGATTCCAACATAACCTAAACAATATAAATAAGACTATTCATACCAATAATGCCTTCAATACCTAAATCTCATTCCATATCTAGCATAATATCATAATTATACTATGAATTAGCTCAATTTATGAAGAAGGTAAACCTAGACTACCTAAACGGTGAATAAAAACTCAAAGAATCTGCTAAACCACTGATATCCCCTTTGGAGAAGCTTTTGCAAGGTGTCATGCTATTATAATCACAATCTACTCATATAAACAAGAAAAATGATACCCATATTTTACTATTGTGATTCGGGTCCAAAATCATATAAAATCCCATGTGGGACCCATTTATGAAATTACACTTTCAAAACCAACACAATGCCATTCTATGTTCTAGGTAATATTAACCTTTAAAAATGGGTGAATTTCGAGGTCTAATGGTGCTACAATCAACCTACCAATATTTTAGGGATTATAGAAAAAATGGAGGAATTAACCATGAAATTAATGGAAGCTTACCGCTAGTTCGAAGAGGTAATGTGTAATTTAACTTCGGTGAAATGGTCTAGTGGACACTTGTACTTGTCCTGGTTTGTAAATTAGACACTTCTACTTACCTTTTTATCATCTTAACCCTTAAACCCATCAAAACAATATATTTTAAATCCTTTTTTGCATATGTAGCATTAAGTTAACGATTTGAAAAAAGGTGCATTTAAATCTTTTTTGCATATGTGTATCCTTATCAGCACATTAAACATACAGTCCTTAAAATAAGACTAAATAAGCTAGGATAACAATACTGAGGTGCATAAATACATATCAAATCACAACCCCACATTAAAACCTTATTCGTCCTCGAACAACTCTTTACTCTAACCATCATAAGCTGAGGTGACTCCACACTTCTACTACAGGCAAGACATCAAGAGAGTACTACAATGACTACATAGAATGCAAGTTTCTACACTAAGTATGTTATATACACAATTGAAAGTTCAAGATTACTACTCCAAAACAGCCTAGCCTCAAGAATTAACTCATCAAGTTGGCAAACTCATACATATTTTTCAATCAAATACATCATATAATTCACCCATCTATCATCATACATGTGCCCAAACAACAACAGAGTTACCCATAATCACTCACATAAATGCAATTTATAACAAAATGGGTATGAGAATTAAATTATGCTCACTCTAAAAAAGAATTCACAAGTTACACACGATGAATCATAAGTTTCACTTAGTGTAGTACTCCACTAATATCAGAATGTTAAAGTTTAGGATCAACAAGGTCTTTAACGGTTGTAATGTAGGCTAAGGGATGGGTAGGAACCATTTTGGGCAAGAATAGTGACTTTCTTCCCTAAGCACTTTAATACATCACACTTTTTATTCAAATCACCTTTACCAACAAATTTCAACCATTTTTTGTCTACCACATCTTCTAATTTTCCACATCTCATTAAGCTGATTCACTTAAAGTATGGAAGGGAGCATTGTCTATTATTTTATGATTCTATTTTTTTGCATAATTTCCTTAGCTCCGAACCACAACACATCAATAGTTCACACCAATAACTACTACTTTGTGGCTTCACCTTTTCCCAACTTGAATTTCAAACTCCTTAACTTAATTAATTTTACACTAAAGCATTTAGGAGCTTTGGATCAAATTAGTGTCAATTGAAGAAGGAGATACATACTACATATAAGGCTTCCAAAGAAAATAAGCTAAAGGCTTAGTGTGATTAACAAGGATGATGCACAAAGGTAGGTCAAAAGTGATATGAAACATGGGTATCAAAGAAGTGCCTATATCATCTCCTAAGCCCACACTC
This sequence comes from Capsicum pubescens, assembly GCA_030864215.1. NCBI lineage: Eukaryota > Viridiplantae > Streptophyta > Magnoliopsida > Solanales > Solanaceae > Capsicum > Capsicum pubescens. The sequence goes on along the minus strand of CM061538.1, from coordinate 207,977,189 downwards.
TTTATCTTTTTTTGCATAAACACCAGACAAGTTCTAGCATCAAATGCAGCAAGGAATATACAAACACCTCACACACACATGGCACATGCTCAACTCAAGTAGGATCATTATAGACTCTTAACCAAATGATCACATAAATTCAACATTAAGCCAACAAGTACAAGAATCATAATCATAAGCGAAGAGTCTCAAAAGTAGTAATTCACACAATCAACATACTTTTTTTTTAAAACCAAAACACTTGCATTATGCAGTCAAATGTATCACCAACAAGAACATCCCACTTATTCCTAACCCAAGAAATTTTAAAATTACTCCTAAAAATAGGAATTTCGCCGCCCCACACTTAAAAATCTACTTTGTCCCCAAAGTATACTTAAAAGTAAAGATAGAAATACTCCTTGAGGCATCTAGGCCTAGATAGTAGCATCTTATTGCATTAAGAGGTTCTAGGGACCGCACACTTAGTCTTTACCATGCTCCTTAGCTCAGGTTTTATGGTACTCAGACTTTACATCAACCTATGACTCAACAAAACAAAACAAACTAGTGAAGTAAAAACTAAAATACTATAAATAAAACTTTCCTTAACTTGGGTTGCCTCATAAGTAGCGCTTGATTTAGTGTCATAGCATGACCTAATCTTCGACTCATCTATTTTACTTTATGCTCTTTCTTCTACTTAGAGGCCATCCTCTAATACATTTTTGACCTCTTGAGTGTGAACTCTCAACGTTAACAGCTCTCTCAAGAATGGTATTTTTAATCTCGTTAATCTGCATTATTTTAGGTTGGGGTATTTGTGGCTTGGGCTTCTCAATGAGGAAGTCCAAAGAGGTCTTGGGTTGCTCAATGAGGAAGTTCGAAGAGGTCTTTGTACTCTTTGAAAATTTTCTCTTAATCATCCAAACTCATTGTGAGCATTTCCTCTCTCACATATATCAATGCTCCTCTCGTTGCCAAGAATAGATGTCTTAAGATGACTGACACTCTTTCATCTGCCTTAAAAATCTAACACAATAAAATCACCAGGGATAATAAACTTAGCAACCTTGATGAGAACATCCTCTATGATTCCTTCAGGATGGGCTATGGTCTGGTCTGCCAATTGGAGTAATACAATACTCGAAATTAGATTCCCCAAATCCAGAGTATTGAACAAGGAGAGGGGCATCAAGTTGATACTTTTCCTAAAATCACTAAGTGTATAGACCACCTCACTATTACCAATTTTAATGGGGAGCATGAAACTCCCAAGATCTTTGAGCTTTTTGGGCATTTTCTGCATTACCATAGAACTACACTCCTTAGCGAGTAATACTGTCTCAACATTCTGCAGCTTAAATTTGTTAGTGACTATATCCTTCAAGTACTTAGCATTCTTGGGCATTTCCCTCAAAATATCTAAAAGGGGAGGATTAAAGTGAATCTCTCTAAACGTGTCAAAGAACTTCTTAAAGCATGCATCCTCCTTCTCTTTTCTAAGACTCTGTGGGAAAGGTGGTGGTGGTGTCTCCTTCACCTATTCAGCAACCTTGGTTTTTAAGTACTCAGACTTTCTCAAATTTTTAGCAACTTTTTCATCTACCTGTTTAGGAGTTATCTTTGCATCTACCTCCTTAGTTGTCTTTGGAATTTCTTCATTGATCTTTTTACCACTCTTCAAAGTTATTTCCATTACTTGTTTAGGAGGTTTAGTATTACTAGGTAAACCACTTGAGGCCTGGAATTTTGTGGCTACTGCATTTTCCCAACTTGCATCTCCAAGTTCTTTGTAGCAATATGCTGGCTCTTCATATCTTCTGCCAACTGTGGTTGAGAAGCTAAAATTTGTTTGAGCATCTCTTCTATATTTATAGTGGCCTAATTTCCTTGAACCTGATGCTACTGTTGGTTGTTCCATGATGGAATTGAGGCTGAGTCTGCCATTTTTGACTGTAGGCGTTCCTATAATTTCGCCTTTGAGCATTGCCCACAAATATCACCGACTCAAGATTTGCACCACACATGGCTGTAGAATGACCACTATTACAATATATCTCCCACCAAGTATTCATCTACTGAACTGCATTAGCTGCTATTGCAGGCTGTATAACCCCTAATTTTATATTGCTGAGCTGAGTAGTCAACTGATTTTGTAGTAAAGCAATCTGAGAGGATATTGCAGTAAATTGGTCCACCTCCAATACACCTGCAACCTTATTTATAGAACTTCTTATGTCAGAATTCCACTCAAGATTCCCTTATGAAATCTGGTTCAATAAGGTGTATAGCTCATCCTACGTCAATTTCAATACTTACCACGTACAGCTGAATGTAGCAAATTTTTTGAGTTATGATCAAGTGCCTCTAAAAAATTGTGAGCTAGTAACTCATTAGACTATTGATGATGTCGATAGTCTAGAAGAAGAGCTTTCAACCACTCTCACACATGATATAAGTTCTCATATGGCTTCTGTTTAAAGCTCACAATCTCACAGTGTAGTCTCGCAGTCTTGCCAGATGGGAAGAATCGAATGAGGAATTTCGAGGTTAAGTCCTCCCAGGTTGTCATTCAACTTGCTAGATTAGTGTTCAACCACTTCTTCTCATCCCCTAATAGTGAAAAGGGGAAAAGTGTCAGCCTAACATAATCAGTTGACACACCCATAGGGATGAATATGTCACTGATCTCCAAGAAGTTTCGAAGATGGAATTAAGGATCTTCATGTGAAAACCCCATACTATCCCTTGCTGATCAAAAGCTGCACCATGTTTTGTTTCATCTTAACGTTACCTCCAATAGTTGGTTTTTGAAAAGGGGAGGTCAAACCATCAGAAGTAGAATTGCAACTTCGCGAACTGTCTTGTGGGGTGGTTGATCTTCGGCCATGAGAGCAGGATTGTCTTGTTCCTCTTGAATTTGTGGGGTCTGATGGAGAAGGACTGCTACTTTCCTCAATTGCTGAAAGTGTTGCCCAGATTTGGGGCTTGGTTCAACTAATTCCTTATCCGAAGCCAACTTACCAGTCTATAAACCTATTTCCTACAAATTCAATACCAAGACCAAGTGTAAAGAACCAAAAAATCTAAAAATTAAAACTAAAAATAAAATAGTATCCAAATTACAAGTCCCCGGTAATGGCGCCAAAAACTTATTATGCCCAAGCGCACACGCAAGTGTACATAGTCTCACCAAGTAATATAGTGTCCTTAAATAAAGATGAATATCGATCCCTTAGAGACTTGTGTTGAGTACATCCTATCCTAGTTCATTGTTGAGATTAAATTAGTGCAATTTAAATCAAAACAATTTGAGAGTTATATAATCTAGAAGTAAAGTAACTAATACGTAAACATAAAGCTTGGAATGTCAATAAGGAGAAAACCCGGGGTCAAGGATATATGAATAATCATACTATGTTATTGAACTTCATTCGTTAGATTACTTATCTTGGTTGTTGATGTGCAGGGTTTACCATATGATCATGGTCTCCCGAACTCAAACCTTCTACCTAACTGGACATTACAACTACATCATAGATCGGGGATGTAATAATCCATTTAGATGCATAAAATATGTAATCCTACAAGTGAACTAAGAAAGTATTCTAGGTATATCCCTATAATAGATGATAATTTAAATTCCGTATTTTATAAAAGAATAAGAACCTTGCTCTATTTATCCCCACGTACTATTTTCTTATTCCCCTACCCGGGCTCACAAAGACGACAATTGATATATTCTAAGGATCAAAAATCCTTAAAATATTTATATCAAGGATAAAAAACTACCAAATATGATAAGCAATCAAAACTAAATAATTTCGAAGCAATAGTAATCATGTTCTTGGTATTAACCCTGGAAAGGGGGCGTTTAGCCACTAATGGACATAACCGTAATCAAAATCAATAAATACAGGATATAATACATAGTAAAACCAAAATAAATATATAAACACCTCAATTTAAGTGTTTTCCATCCCCTATAAAAGCTTCAAAGTTGTCTAAAAGTATTTTACAGTGTGTTTAAGTGTCCTATTTATAGGACTCAAATTTGGTCGTGTAGGAGTATGGTCCATGATGCGCCACTTAGTCCATAGGATTAGGTGTCACGATGAATCATCTATTTCTTGGGAATTATGGTCTATAAAATACACTTATTCCATGGGAATGGGGGTCGTGCCACCCCTCTATCGTGAAGGCTTACAGGAAAGGCCTTAATGTGAAGTCTAAACTTGTTTGTGCACTTTCTCTTCAATCACAAACTTTATGGTGTTATTTACACTTGATTTACATATTTTTAATCATACATATATCATAATAATCAACTAAAAAAGCACCATATAGCATAAAACACTATGGATTAGAGGTCAAAACAACACACTATCCATAACGGTGAACTAGAAACTCAAGCTAACACTAGTTTAGCCGATAATGATCTTTAACTTAGTTTTGACTCTTGGGTTGTTTTAATTGAACCATAGGAACTATAAAAAAGTTTAAACAAAAATAATTACATGATAATAACTATATTAACTCATTAAACACATTAAAATCCATCACGATCAACTAGAACAATACCTAGCTCAAGATAAAAACACTAGTTTTCTCGTTTAAACTCTAAGTGACCAAATTGAGTACAAACTTGTTTGAAAGACACCTTAAACATTGTAATAAATTACATAAACACTTATATTCTCAATTATATCATCATTAACACATTATGCACACAAGTTTTCCTAAAAACAAGACTAAATAAGCTAGGATGACAACACTGTGGTGCATAAATCCACCTCAAATCACCACCCTACACTTAAAACCTTGTTCAACCTCAAAAAACTCTTTACTCTAATAAACATAAATTGAGGTGACTCCATACTTCTACTACAATCAAGACACTTAAGCTAGTACTACAATGACTACAAAGAATGCAAGTTTCTACATTAAGCATGTTACATACACAATTGATAGTTCAAGATTACTACTCCAAAACATCTTAGCCTAAAAAATTGACTCAACAAGTAGGCAAACTCATCCATATTTTTCAATCAAAGACAACATATAATTCACCCATCTATCATCAAATATGTGCCCTCACAACAATAGAGTTACCCATAATCACTCACATAAATGCAATTTCTAACAAAATGGGTATAAGAATCAAATTGTGCGCACTCTCACAAAGAATTCACAAGTTACACACAATGAACCATAAGTTATCCCTTAGTGTAGTACTCCACTAATATCAGAATGTTAAAGTTTAGGATCAAGTAGGTCTTTAAAGGTTGTAATGTAGGCTAAGGGATGGATAGGAACTATTTAGGCAAAGAATAGGGACTATATTCCCTAAGAACTTTAATATATCACACTTTCCATTCAACTCACCTTTAATAACTAATTTCCTTCACTTTTGTCTACCACATCTTCTGATTTTTCCCATTCATTAAGATCATTCACTTGAAATATGGAAGGGAGAATTATCTATTAATTCATGATTCTATTTTTTAGAATAATTTCCTTAACTCCCAACCATAACACATCAATAGTTCACACCAATAACTACTACTTTTGTTCTTCACCATCACCTTTTCCCTGCTTAAATTTCAAACTCCTTAACTCAATTAATTTTACACCAAAGTTCTTAGGAGTTTTGGATCAAATTATGGTCAATTAAATAAGGGGATAAAGACTATATTTGAGGCTACTAAAGAAAATAAGACAAAGTCTCAATAGGGTTAACTAGGATAATGTACAAAGGTAGGTCAAAGAGGGTATGAAACATAGCTATCAAAGAAATGCCTATATCATCTCCTAAGACAACACTCTTTATTTCTCTTTACATACACACGAGGAAAGTTATAACATCAAATGCATCAAGAAATATACAAGCACCTCACACCTATATGGAATATGCTCAACTCGAGTAGGATCCTTATAGACTCTTAACCAGACAATCACATGAATTCAACATTAATCCAACATGTACAAGAGTCATAATCATGATCCCAGGAGTCTCAAAAGTAGTAATTCACACAATCAACATGCTTTTTTTAAAACCAAAACACTTGCATCATGTAGCCAAACATAGCACCAATAAAAACATCCCATTTTTTCCTAACATAAATTTTTTTAAATATACTCCTAATAGGAATTTCCCCATACCACACTTAAAAATTTACTTTGTCCCCAACATATACTTAAAAGTAGAGATATAAATACTCCCTGAGGCCTCTAGGCCTAGCTAGTAGTATCTTATTGCATTCTTGGTCCCCATACTTAGTCTTCACCATGATCCTTAGCTTTGCTTTTTCGGTACTCAGACTTTCCATCAACCTGTGACTCAGCAAAAAAAAAGAAACTAGTGAAGTAAAAACTAAAATACTACAAAAAAACCTACCTGAACTTGGGTTGCCTCCCAAGCAGCGCCTAATTTAGTGTCGCGGCACGACCTAATCTTTGACTCATCTATTTTCCTTCATCCTCTTCCTCCTACTTGGAGACCATCTTCTAATTTGTTTCTGACCTCTTGAGTATAGATGCTCAAGGTTAATAACTCTCTTAACAATGGCCTTTTTAGGCAAATCAATGTGAATCAGTTTAGGCTAGGGTATTTATGGATTGGGCTTCTCAATAAGGAAGTTCAAAAGGTTTTTCATGGTCTAAAATCCACCACCCTATGCTTATACCCATAAATCATAGTAATCATGCATAGATCTTTGTAGTGGGATTGTGTGTTAAGTGGTTTGTACACTTGGAAAATTGTCTCTTCATCATCTAGCCTCATTATGAGAGTGCCCTCTCTCAGATCTATCTATGCTCTTCCCGTTGCCAAGAATGGACGTCCCAAGATGACTGGCACTCTTTCATTTACCTGGAAACCAACACAATAAAATCAGCAAGAATAAAAAACTTACCAACCTTGATGAGAACATCCTCTATGATTCCTTCAGGATGGGTTATGGTCCAGTCTGTCAATTGGATTAATACAGAGTTTGGTCTTGTCTTCCCCAAACCCAGAGTGTTGAACAAGGAGAAGGTCATCAAGTTGATACTTTTCCCAAAATCACTAAGTGCATATACCACCTCACTATTGAAAATTTGAATGGAGAGCATGAAAATCTCAAGATATTTGACCTTTTTGGGTATCTTCTGCATCACCATAGGACTACATTCCTTAGTGAGTGCTACTATCTCAAATTATAGTAGCTTAACTTTGTTAGTGATGATATCCTTCAAGTACTTATCATACTTAGGAATTCCCTACAAAATATCTAAAATGGAAAGATTAATGCGAAGCTCTCTAAATGTGTCAAAGAACTTCTTGAAGCACGCATCCTCCTTCACTTTTCTAAGCCTCTTTGGGAAGGGTGGTGGTGGTCTCTCCTTCACCTATTCAGTAACCTTGACTTTTGAGTACTCAGAACTTTGTCATCTACTTGTGTAGGAGCTATCTTTGTACCTACCTTCTTAGTTGTCTTTGGAGGTTCTTCATTGATATCCTTACCACTCCTTAAAGTGATTACCATTATTTGTTTAGGAGGTTTAGTATTACTTGGAAAACCACCTTGAGGCTTGGCATTTTGTGCCTACTACATTTGCCCAACTTGCATATCCAAGTTCTTTGTAGCCATCTACTGGCTCTTTAAATCTGCTTCCAACTGTGAATAAAAAGCTAAAATCTATTCCAGCATCTCTTCCATATTGCTACAGCTAAAATCTATTCCAGCATCTCTTCCATATTGCTACTACCTTATTTCCTTGAACCTGCTATTGCCATTAGTTGTTCCATGATGGAATTGGAGGCTGAGTCTGCCACTTTTGATTGTAGGCATTCCTATAATTCGTCCTTTGAGCATTTCCTACAAACATCAAGACTCAAAATTTGGACCACACATGGATGCAGAATGACCACTGTTAACAGAAATCTCGCACCAAGTATTCATATGATGAATTGAATTAGTTATTGCTGCAGGTTGTGTAACTCCAAATTTCATATTGTTGAGCAGAGTAGTCAACTAATTTTCTAGTACAACAATCTGAGTAGATATAGCAATAAAATGGTCCACCTCCAACACACCTGCAACCTTTTTTGTAGAACTTCTAGAGTCGAAATGCCACTTAGGATTCCCTTATACAATCCGGTTCAACATGGTGTATAGCTCATCATACGTCAATTTTTATGCTTTCCCACCTACAGATGAATCTAGAAAATTTTGATGTTGTGATCAATTGCCTTAACAAAAGTGTAATCTAGTACCTCAATGGACTATTGATGATGTGGATAGTCCTGAAGAAGATCTTTAGACCTCTCTAACACATGATGTAAGCTCTCATCTGGCTTTTTTTAAAGCTCACAATCTTACTATGAAGTCTCGTAGTCTTGCCTGATGGAAAGAATCAGATGAGGAATTTTCAGGCTAAGTCATCCCAGGTTTTGATTGAACTTGGTGGCACAGGGTTCAACCACTTCTTCACTTCACCCAACAGTGAAAAAGGGAAAAGTGTCAACCTAACATAATCAGTTGACACACCCATAGCGATGGATGCGTCACTAATCTCCAAGAAATTTCATAGATAGACTTGTGGATCTTTATGTGAAAGCCATATAAATTTTCCACTACTGATCAATATCCGTACCATGTTCTGTTTTAGCTCAAAGTTACCTCCAGCAGCCTAATTTTTAAGAGGTGAGGTCAAATTCGTCAGAAATAAGATTGCCACTTCGCGAACTGTCCTGGGGTTGGTTGATTTTCAACTATGAGAGCAGGATTTTCCTTTTCCTCTTGAATTTGTAGGATATAATAGAGAAGGAATTCTTATCTCCTCAATTTATGAAAGTGCTGCTCGGGTTAGGGGCTTGGTTCAACCTATTCCCTATACCTTGCCAGCTTACTAGTCTGTAAACTCATTTCTTACTATTTCAATACAAAGACCAAGTGTAAAGCACCAAAGAATTGAAAAATTAAAACTAAAACTAAAACAATTGCCAAATTACAAGTCCCTGGCAATGGCGCCAAAAACTTGTTGCCCCCAAGTGCACATGCAAGTATATGTGGTCTCACCAAGTAATATAGTGCCCTTAAATAATGTCGAATATTGATCTCTTAGAGAATGTGGATTTATGTTAGATTTTATGGATGGTTGGAATATTAAATTTAATTTGTCTCACTTAGTTGGTCTATTAGTTGGATATGGAAATTCTCATTTTGGTTTATTGTGAGATTTATATCCTCGTATCATATGCATTCATGAAATATTGGTACCACAGTGGAAATACTGGAAATAGTGGCTTTTTCTGACAGAAAATATAGTAACTTTAAAACTCACTATCAATGGATGTGCCATAAAGAATATATGGATATTGGTATTAGATATTGGTTGTATATAGGTTGACCACCCCCCTTCCCCCACATGGGTCCTACCTGAGAGCAGTGCTCTAAAGTTGTGCCATGACCTCGTGCATCATATAATCATTAGTATCATCATCATCACCACATTCTTATATACCTTGCACTTTATTGTGTGCATTATTGTATTTGATATAATACTTGTCAATATGTATTACATTCTTTTAATTGTACATGTGATATTTATATTCTTGTGACCTCTTATTGAATTTGCGTGTGATACATATGAATATTATAGAAGTGTTAGTGAAGAAGAGGTGGGCTATCATTTGGGGAATTTTCTGATTACAGGAGACGTGTCCTTAGTATGTATTTGGTATGCTTTATTTTCTACTTTTCTCAGTCAGTCTATGATACTTATAGAGTATAAGTGGATCATACCCACTCTTACTATGAAATTTTAATGCAGATCCAGGTTTGAGTTTGCCTCTTGACTGTTGATTTCAGGAAATACTTAGAGCTCATTTTTATGTAGCAGTTGGTCCTTGCATCCGAAGTTAACTACTACCTTCTTTATAGATGATGTTTTTATTTGTATCTAGAGATGGAGTTATTTCTTTTTGGATATCCTATGTATTCTGACTTTGGGTTTTACTAGTTAGTTCTTACATCGTGACACCAGGTTTTAGGATTATTATGTGGTATCCTTGGTTATATGTATATTCTTGATCTCATCATATTAATATAGTTCGACTTTATTATAGAAGCCTTACCTTGGGTATTTAGTTTTATTCCTTTTTATATCAATTTAGGTGATAGGATTACTTGTCAAGGTTTGCCACAACAAGTTCCATCTTGACCCTTGGATATTGGGTTGTGACAAATTAGTATTAAAGCATCCAAATTTATTGGTCTCAATAGTGTAAGAACAAGATATCAAATAGGGTCTCGCAGATTGGTATGTAAATATCTGTATCTATCTTCAAGAGGCTATGGGATGTTTTTAGATAATTTTCTTTATTTTGGTTCCTTATTGTACGAATTTCCTTCATATCTTGTATTCCAAGTCACATTTTACTCTTTCTGTATAGATGGTGATGAGAGATCTCCTAAGGTTAGAGATATAGAGTCTTCATCAGAGGAGAGAGACCCATCTAAAAGGTGAGTTATGAGTCATAAACAAGCTTGAGGTAGAAGAAGGGCACGCGGATCTACCCTATCTAGAGGTAGTATTAGAGGACTTTCCCCTGAGCCTTGGTTTATGCATGTTAGAGATGTGAGGCCTATTCTAATTCCACTGAGTTTTTCCACCTTTGTCTTAGAGGGGTTATTGGTTTGCTTGTTGACCCATTTGTAGGAAAGTAGGATGTTTCTCTAGTTCTGAGTAGGGACCCTCTAGTAGTACTGACATCTACTTTTAGTACTCCACAGACTTTGAGTGTTGTTCCTCCTTCAACACCTACATCTGAGTATAGTATTCCAAAATCAGGAGTTCAACCTTTATCTATGTTGCCTCCTCAAGTGGGGTCTCAGCCAGTCAGATACGCCATGTCTCTTCTTATTGTGAGTAAAGTTATATCTTCTGAAGATTAGAAGAGGTTTGAGAGATTTACTTATTTGGGCTACCTAAGTTCAATGGTGTTATAGGCGAGGATTCCTATGAGTTCTTGATTGATTATCATGAGAAGTTTCTAACCCGGATTTGTTGGAATCAGAGCGTATACTACTTATCAGTTGAGAGATGCTGCTAGAGATTGGTGGAGGTCACTTGTTGGCTTTAGACCTCTCGATGCTCCTAAGATGACTTGGAATTAATTTACTGAGGCCTTCTTAGAGAGGTACACGCCTTACATTCCAAGGGATCGGATGAGAAATGAGTTTGATCACCTGGAGAAGGGCTCTATAATTGTGGCGGAGTATGAGGCACACTTTTATACCTTGTTTAGATATTCTTATGCCAGCAATGCCACCAAATCTAAGAAGATTCAGATGTTTGTGAAGGGGTTGGATGTTTCTCATTAGTTAGCTACAACTCAGATGGTAGTGTATAGAGCATCATTTTAGAGTATAGTGGATTATTCTAAGATGATTGAGGCTATTCCTCGAGTATCTCATGGAGGCGCTAAGAAGATGCGTCATTAGGGAAACTTCAAAGGTCATAATTCTTGAGGTAGGGATCCTAGAGGGTTCCCTAGGTATCATGGTAGACCCGTGTAAGCATCCTTTTAGAGTTCAAGTAGTGGATATTCTGTTCAGTAACTTTGGGTGGTTGTTCTGGGCTAGCTGCACCTCTTCCTATCAAGTTGGGTTGTAGATTTTATTTTGTGTGTGATGAGATCAGCCAAGTGTCCAAGGAGTGTCCCTACTGTGTGTTCAGAGCTACTCCATTTCAGCTTTGAGAGGTATAGGTTCTAGTAGAGGTGCACGAGACAGAGGTAGTGGCCACTGACCTTATTTTCTCCTATTTCATTTGAGCTTTGGTTTTAGGGTTTCATCATGTACTATAAATACCCCCTTTTTAGTAAGAGTTATGCACTTTTGATACTCATAAATATATTTTGATTCCAAGATTTAATTTTGATCTTGGGATTCTCTTGTATTAAATTGAGTTTATTAATCCAGTCATGGTTTTGGGTTTTTATACTTCTTATTATTATGACTTCAACTATGCTCTCGAATATGAATGTTGTTTATTTCTTCAGAAGAATGAGTGGCTAGAAACCCATAGGGTAGTGGAAACATTGACAGATGAAGTAGAGGAAATACTATTGTTGTCATGAACTAATACCCATTCATGTATTGCTTTATCTTCATAATAACAATTTTCTTAATGGGTGCACAAGTTAGGATCCCGTCGAGATTATTGCAGCTTACTCCAAAACAGTAGTAATGACTAGGAAAAGATAAATACAACAGTAATTTGCAGTTTAGCTGTCGATCCATGCTTCTAGGTTTATCTTATTAAGATGGTTAGGTTTCATCTAATAACTAGTAACTTAAAAGGTAATAGTTAACTGGGATCAAGAGAAGGGTTATTAAGGCGACATCTTGAGACTCAAAAGGTAAAGGGTTAAATCCTTTTACTCGTCCAAAATACTATAGAAGGTACATAACTTATCGATTCTGCATGCAAGGTATTGAGTAGGTTCATCAAAGCACGATAAGTCTATGGAGTTAAAAATCCAGGGGGAATAAAATCCTAGTGTTCACTTATGACTAATTACAACCAAAGTTGATTTTTACTACTAGTTCGACAATGATATTCAAAACCCCCATTTACTTTTCCAGTTCAACCTATTGATAACAATAACTGTGAGCCGTGAATCCATGTATTCCCTTGGCTTTTGACCCTAACCTTTGTTGGGTTACTATATTTGGTAGCGACCGTATCATCTTCTGAGATGAGGTGTAGCTTGGACGTTTCCATGTGCTTAGAACCACAAGTCATCCCAAGATTATCCATGTACTAGCATACTGTTTGAACAACAAATTTATAATATAAATAAAAGCTAAATTTGTTGACGGAAGTATAGTCATGAAAAAATCCAAATAAATACTATACTATAATAGTTTACGTCACAATAAATATAAGAAATAACTTGAATTACATGAATGACTCTGACTGACTATCTATGAAGCCTCTACTATACTGACTGTAGGTAGCTGGGGTATGCCTCCAACTACCACAAATAAATACATAAGAATAATAACAATACATTATGTTAACTACAATTGACTGGAGTTCCCGAAATAAGAAAACTCATCATCTACTGGATGAATACTAAGAACTGTCTAACCTTGGTGTATGGACTACATGTGGTACCATCATAAAGAAGGAATGTAGCCATAAAGGAATATAAGTGATCATCCCTTTGGAGTGCACTGAGTATATGGGGACATTCAGTAAATCATAGGAATATTTAAAACATGCTTAAAAACTAAGGACACAAGTTATTTGTTGAAACATACATTAAAACTTGGATATACGTGAAAACTGTAAGTCATAGTGAGATTTATAAATCATGAGCTGAAAAGAATTTTGTAAGATGGGAAGCAATAGAAACATGAATTTGTATGTAAATCTCATGTAAAGCTGAGCATGCTGTAAAACTGAACTGAGGATCATGTATGAATACTGATCATGAAAACCTGACCATATTACATTTCAATAACCTAATAAATTACATGAAATTTAACATGGGGATAAGTTAAACTTGGGTGGTTAAAAATATCACATGGTTTAATTCATGAATTGAAAATTTAACATGAAATCAATTTAATATGACATGGGTAATTGAAATTTAAAGCAAGAAATAAACTAGTTTATGTAGGAACACATATTGACACGACTTGAATTCAAATTTCTAAGAAGACATGGATTAATTCATGATTTACATGGATAATTTCACAAAAGAAGATTAAAAATCCATACTTGAACAAAAAGGAGATTTTGAGACTCAATGGATTGAAGGAACCCATTGATGAATACCCTACATACCTGAATGTAGAAACCTTGAATAAATTTCTTGGGATTGAACTTGAAATTAATGAACCCTAGTTGACTTTGGGGAGAAAGAAATCACCTCTTTTTGATCTATGATGAATTATTTCTGAGTTATAATAGTTTAGGGTGGTATTACACTTGATAACTATTGGTTAGCGGGTGAAAAGACGTAGTTTTGGGGTTAAAAGAGTGGGAAAAGACTAAAAACCCTTAGGAATAATCTGGAAAATGTCTGGAAGCCATCCCAATAAATTTGGTCACAATTTGTAAGGTATGGTTATGACTCGTTAACTTGAGTCGTAGTCATAACATTGAATCAGGCTATTAAGGGAAATCTTTCGTAATTTTTAGCCATAACTTCAGATTAAGATGAGGCTTGAAGCGTTGGAAAGCTAAATTTGTGGCCTATATTTTTAGAGGTAAAGAGCTTAAAAAATTCGAGGTATTATAATATCTACCCCTTGAGATCATTCTTCCTCGTATGAAGACCGACTTGGATGAAAAAATAGAAATAAAGAGCTATAACCCCTGACATGGAATTCTGAGAGCCAAATATAGACATGATTACTAAATTTCCAACTAAATCTAACTAGCTTTAAAATTTGAGAACTCACTAGGACCGTCTGGCTGAATTTTGAAGTTTGATAACCAATATATATTGATTTCTAAATTTATATTCATGAATCATCAAATAGTAAGACCAAATGAAAAGATGGAAAACTATAGTAGCTCATATGTCTGATTGCTAAACTGAATTGTTGGCCGTACAAATTATCTCATACTGAAAGCTTATAACTCAACTAAAGTATTTCTTCAACACTCTTTCTAAGAGGTTCTAATAACATTAGGGAGCAAAGAATCATGGGCATTATCTGAGTCAGATAGCTGAATAATGAATCACAATATGGATACAACTCTATAACATGGAACATAAGCATATAAATCATAAGCAAGGATAGAATTACTATGCCTTAGGCAATGCAACTGCCCACTTTTAAGCTTAGCCATACTTCTCAAATACTCCCTCAACTATGTTTTTCCTATTATATACTTGGATCATTTGATGCCATTTATAATTCTCACATGGGTACATATACCCATTCCAGCCAAAGTATAAGTTAAACTATATGCTCTTACCATGTTCTAGCCTAACTCATAATCATGAGGTACAACATATAACACCGTAATACTTACCATGAATTCAATGCCCCATGAATTTTCACAGCTCCCATATCAAGAATAATTCTTCTTACCAATTCAACAACTAACTTCAACCTTTTACTAGGAATTAACTAGCACACAATTCATTCATCCATATATATACCGGATTGAAATTCAAGCCTATCATTATAACCGCATATAAACTTCTTGGCAACCAACCCACCTAGGAATTTTCCCATATTCTCTAATGCCTTCATCAATAACAATTCTCATACATTATCTCCCAGAACTACAAACAAAATTTCAACTAACCATGACATATATCAAAAGCTTTACTTTAATATTTATTCAAACTTATAGCTTTAGATAAAATCAACATACAATAATCTTTCCTCAACAAGAATCATTTACTCTCTCCCATCTAAATAATTATCCATCACCACTATCTTTATATAAGGAGAGGTCACTTAAATGTTAGAACATGAGGACCTGAAGCATGAAATAATACTATACATAACTTTGACACTTAACTAAGGCCTGGGAATAGGGTATCCCACGAAATGGATTTAGTAAAGAGATCTTAAATAAGGACATACATCGCATAATCTTAATTTTGTTGATCATTAAGAGTGTAGCATAAGTACCTAGAACTGAAAATAATGTAAAGAATAAGTATATGAGTCATGAGTTGCATGACTCGAGTTTGGAGTTCATGAATTCATGGAATATGCTTTGTACTTTTGAGTGAACTGGAACTCCTAATACATAGAACTGGGAGCATATATGATTTTATGGAAAATGCGTGAATATGAGCAATGATCACGAAGCTAACTTGAAAGGATTGAGTATATGTCGTGATGACTAAGTGCAAAAATTTGCGCTGAGATAAGAATGGGTTGAGTATCTTCGTTCCCTACTTCTGTTCTACAATACACTGATATCACTACTAGAATCTGAGAGTCTGACATGGTTCCTTGTTCTATTATCTCCCTCTTATATTTATGCCATCATATAATAACTTGAACACTTACTAACTTAGAATCTTCATGAGTATCACCATACCCTGACTGCACACTATCTCAACTCTTTTTTTTTATTAGCTCAGTCTTCCTAAATTCAAATTTAGATTGTAACACTTAACATGGGTTCTTCCAGACTTTTAAAGAACTATACTAACAACATTCTTGAACACTCCCTTAATATATACTCTCCTTAACTTTCCTTAGCTTCAATAATCATCACATACTTACACCCATCTTGACAACATTCTTGCCTCACTAAACATATAATTTGCCTCTTTTCCTTCATAGCCTATTAATATCATATCTCTAAACTAATAATTTTCCCTAAACCATGAGAATTACCATTACATAAAATACTTGACGTCAACAATATATAGCCCATAACTTAGCTAGTAAGAATATCATATACTACATTACTAGCCTCATTTGCACTTAGAAACTCAAGGGTACTATTTAAGAACACACACTTTAAAAACATATCAACAACACAATCCCACATAACCTCGTGTACACATCTAGATCATACCCACACCATCATACTTAATTTCAAATTAATAAACTTAAATTCTTGCATACACTATTTCAAGCCTACTTGTTCAACATCCATACAACTAGCCCCATAGATACATAATCTACTAAATATGAATCAATGATATCCCTACTTCACTGCTGTTAAACTTCTAGGTTCATTCCTCTTGCTCTAGATCATATGTTGTTATAGGATTCTGGGAAGGGATCTGGGGGCACATATGACTTTAACTCAATGTATGATTTTCATAAATATGAATGACATCTTTCATACTTTGGAAATTAAGGACACTGATGGGATCCTTTTAAGCCCACATGTAATCTCATAACGGTCTATAGAGATTGTCTAAGAAAACTCTATTTGTAGGAATTTAAGCTTGACTATTTTTGTTACCTCAAGAATAAGGCAGAGTTAGTATTAATTGAGCAAGATAAGAATTTATATAAGTTTCTTAGAGAACATCTCTATAGTATGATTTGAGATATAAAAGCAGGAAAATATATCTTAAATGCCCTGTAGCCTCTCTAAGAAAGTACAAACATATCTGTACCTGAAAAACCTTAGGTTTTGACCCTTAGAAAACTTCTTAGTTTTTGGATTCTGGACGTCATATGGCTTGGGGTACTTTTTGTATGATGTGGTATGGTTTGGTTAGTCTTGGTCGTATGGTGACCATTGTGGATTGAATAGTTTCTATCCCAGGTACGGTTGGAATATACGAGTCATATGTTAGGGTATTAATGGTAAGGTGCCAATCGTATGTTGCCCTAAGTTTAGTCTAGGTGATTCTATTCTTCCTATGGTACAATTTTATGGAAATAATCAGACGGTTGGCTATGCTTTAGCTTGGGTAGTCATATGTTGGATAGTGTTAGGGTCTAAGGAGAGGCCTAGGGTACGAGATAAGGGTACCACTCATACCCTAGGTTACAGTTAGGGTGGGGTGGTCATACCATCCTACGAGAATCTTAAGTAGTTTAAGTTGGGGGCAATTTGGATATTTCCACTCTTAGACTATTATGACCCCACGACATAAAACACCTTTTCGAGTCTTCATTAACTTATTTGCAATCATTCAAAATCTCTTAAACACTCTCAAATTCTCTCAAGGCTCTTGGGTTAAGGAAGGCTAGGGTTTCCTTCAAGGTGGTCAATTTGGGACTTACAAAGGTGATTTCTCCCCATAATATTATTAATCTAAGGCATGCACTCCTCCTTTATTGTTAGTTTCAAATAAAGACATATTTTATGAATTTTTTTCATTGCATAAATATTTGGTTTTGGGTTTTCAAATAAATATTAGGGGTTTTGGTTACAATGGTTAGTTATGGTCTTCCTATGTCTTTTACTTATTGTTTTCATATTACGGTGGTTTGAACATTTGGTTTCTTGGGAATGGTTAATTGGTACATGATTTTGGATTTAGAAACACTATGCCCCCAACTTGTTTGATAAAATGTCTATGAGAATGTTTTTGGTTAAGTTGTTGGACTTTTATTGAACTATGCATGGTATAACTTGTTAATAGAACCCTAAATGGTATAAATGGTTTGGAATGGTTAAATGGTAAGGTCTAAGATGTTATGGTTGGTCTAGGTGAAGGCCTTGTGGGGTACAAGGGAATCCCCCAAGAAAACTTAATAACAAACATCTTGTGGGGTACACGGGATTCCCCCAAGTTAACTTGATAATGTAATCCATGGGTACATGGGAATCCCTTTACATAAAAAAGGTTGGATAAGGACATTGCTTGCAAGCTATAGTCGGTATGATGATACCACTGCTCATAGCCTTGGTTAATAATAATGGAATAATGATTTGGTTGGATGATAATGGTTTTAATTGGGAAATAATGGCGGGGTGTGATAGCTAACCGTGAAGGTGCAAGTCCAATGGAAACTCATGTTTTCCTATATGAGGGTTGGTCATAGAGACCATATATGATACTATGAGGTACATGAGAATCCTCTAAGTACACTGTACATATGTATCATGAAGAGTGAAGGGTACTCGGGAATCCTCTACTCTTATGGTATCTCCAGTTTATGCTACTACATGCATCAGGGCTCGTTCAAATGGTTACACTAGACCCATATAGCCCATGGGTATTTCTAGGATGGTTAAGCTACACATACCCAATAATGGTTTTAGAGGCATGCTAAACCTGACTATATATGTATATATATATATATGTATGCTAAACCCAACATGGTTATATATATATATGTATGGTTGTGTGCATCTGGTTGGTTTACCTGGTTTTACTGGATGTCATTATTTTATCCTTATCCTGAGTTCATGCTAGCATTTGTCCGCTAACCCATCTTTTGGCGACTGTATCCCCATGCGATACAGGATTTGGCCGTTATACTTCCTTCTGCTTAGTGATCGAATTAGATATCAACTATTGGATTGAAGTGGTGGGATTCCATGTTTCAGAAGGTTTCATTTCATATCATGGATGTCTTTACATAGTTTGGTTATTTTATAGACATTAGTTTTGGCTATGGTTGGGGCATTCCCCAACCGAATATTGTTTTACTTTTTGTTAGAGGCTTTGTGGAACTACTATGGGTTAGTATGGGCGGTGTCAGTAGTGATGTTATCCTTAGTATTGGGATTGGTTATTATTTTGGTTTTGGTATGGTTATTATTTGGGTATTGGATGGTTGGACTTGGTTGCGTCATTCACTATTATGGACGTATCCCAGAGTCTGGAATTGTACAAAACTCTATCTTTTTTTATATTTGGAATTCATCTAACTTAGGTTAGGTGTTTGGAGATTAGGTTGGATAACGGGGTTGGTCCTCGATCTTGGTTGGACTTAGGATGCTCATTACGATAAGTCCCCGGTTTGGGTCATGTCAGTACTGTTCCGTAAGAGTGTACTAGACACGACTTCATAGACCCCCTAAGACATTTGAACTCTAGGCTCTAATACCAAGCTTGTCACGACTCGAGGCTGCCCCTAGTTGTACTACAATGCTTAGAACCACAAGTAAAGCTATATGTAAATCTTGAGTAAAGCTTGTCACAAGTAAAGCTTGTAACAAATGGTAGAAACATAACTACTTTATGTAAATCTCATGTAAAGCCGAATATGCTATAAAACTAAAATGAGGATCATGTACGGATACTGAGCATGAAAACATAAACATCCAAGATGAATGAAAGACCGAGTAAAGCATGTACTGAAATAATCCGAATAACTGATATTTAAATAATTGAATAACTGAAAATATGATTACTTGGTCAAGCAAAACCTGAACTGGTATAGATTGAGTACTGACTAAACCTGTGGGATCTATTATGTAACTGACATACCTCAATCTAATCTAATCGGGGTCCAACCTGTAACCCTAGTTGGAAGGGTATCAGTATCTTGCCTCGGGTACTAACACATAGCTATGTGGATCTACTAAATTGGTGTCCTGAAGGACTAAAGTGTAGCTCCTCTACTGGAGGGTGACCCCTAAGAGAGTGTCAATCCAGTACTATCGGGTGACATATCATAATGTACGCTGGTTATATAGTTTAGGAACTTAGCGATTGTTACTAAAGGTCTCAGTCCTCTACTTTTGGGTGAGCCTTCATCCCTAGGTTCGATTGGTGCTAAATCCTACTCCCAACATGATATGGTACTGTAATGATAAGTGCTCAACATGAACATGGTAATCTGAATATAATAATAAAATCATGGTGTAACTGACTTGTATCTTTAAATAAAGACATGTATAAATACATAGGTATCGGGTGTTCATAACTCTCCAGCACTGAATGATTGTAAAAATACAATAACAACATTTAGAACAGTGGTATAAAGTCACAATTCAAAGACCCAAAACATATTACATTTTAATAACCTGATAAATTACATGAAATTGAACATGGGGATGAGTTAAACTTGGGAGGTTAAGAATTTCACATGGTTTAATTCACGACTTGAAAATTTAACAAGAAATTAATTTAATATGACATGGGTGATTGAAATTTAATGAATGAAATAAACTAGTTTACGTGGGAACACATGTTGACATGGCTTGAATTCAAATTTCTAAGAAGACATGGATTAAATTCATAATTTACATGGATAATTTCACAAAAGAAGATTATAAATCGATACTAGAACAAAATGGAGATTTTGGGACTCAATGGGTGGAAGGAACGCATTGATGAATACACCATATACCTGAATTTAGAAGCCTTGGATAAATTTCTTGGGATTGAACTTGAACTTAATGAACCCTAGTTGGATTTGGGGAGAAAGAAATCTCCTCTTTTTTCTTTGTGATGAATGATTTTTGAGTTATGATAGTGTAGGGTAATCATTATACTTGATAACTATTTTTTGAATGGTGAAATAACGTAGTTTTGGGGTTAAAAGAGTGGGAAAAGACCAAAAAACCCCTCAAAAAATAATCTGGAAAACGTCTGGAAAACGTCTAAATGACTTAGGTCACGACTCGTAAGGTCTGGTAATGAGTCATGGCTTGATTCATATTTAAAAACCCATTTTTCGACTATACTGCCTAGATTATGACTCCTTCTCAAAGACCTATAATGAGACATTACGAGTCATAATCTGGGCAACTTTGACAACGCTTCAGTATTTTGGCCATAACTTTTTACCCCGATATCGGATTAAGGTGAAATTAGTATCGTTGAAAATATAATTCAATTATATATATCTTGGTGGGTATTGAGATAAAAAATTCTAAGAAGACAAAGAGGTATTCTCATTCGAAGATGACTATAGTTATATTCTTCACAAGAACTTAATCACTAAGGGATGTTTTGACATTTCTTTAAGTTAGGAGATATTTGTGGTATTAATATATGTCTAAGTAACTTGTAAAACCAAGACATGAGTCTTGATTCATGGATCCTTTGATGGTCAAGCTACGAGTTTTCATAACGACTCGTTATGTCTGGATACAAGTCATATGCTGGACTCATAACCACTGGGTTGAATTTTTTGATTACATACTATTGTGACTATTAATCATTCCATAAAAATAGTAGCCATTGATTACGAATCATAGTAAGGACTCATAGTTGCTTGGATACCATTGAGGGATCCACTAGAGTGACTATAACTCACTCGTGATGATTCATCATGAGTGGTTATGACTTGTTACCTTGAATCGTAGTCATAATAGTGAATCAAGACATTAAGGGAAATCTTCCGTAACTTCTTGCCACAACATAAAATTAAGACGAAGCTTGAAGTGTTGGAAAGCTAACTTCGTGACCAATATTTTAAGAGGTCTAGAGATTGAAAAAATTAGGTTATTACACAAAACTATCATAAGAACACCAAATCCACATAAAGGTGCCTCTGACTTAGCATTTTCTCCATTTTAAGCATAAAAATGTCATGAAACTATGACACACTTGAATCTTCGATCAAGGATTTTATAAAGTGTTTCATTTTTTTCAAAATTAATGTTTCTCAGTGGTACTAATCTCAAGTAAATGAATGAGTGAAAAGGTTGTAATACTCATAAGTCATAACCAATCAACTTGAAGATAATGTGTCATTTCAGTAATGGTATAAATAAGCTAAGAATCTACTCAATATGTCAATAATTCATGAAATAATCCATCACATGGCACCACTAGAATACAGAGTCATGTAAGACATTAATAATATCAATACAAGCCCCTCTCTCAATAATCATCATCATAATAAAGGCAAATAATATCTATTCAATCCCCCACATGAGCACTAAGACAATAATAAAGGCAATTAATGCAAAAATAAGGCATATAATATTAATTCAAGACCCCACACAGGTATCAAAATAATAATAAGCTCTCAAGTAAACAATAATATGGACATAAGACTCCACACGGGCAATATGATAATGATAATAATCTCAAAAGATGAATCTCCTAATAAATTTCACTACCCATAGTATTGAATGAGTGGTTAGTACCAAGAACAATATGAAAAAAGTTTAGCCATAACCTACCTAAAAAGTCAAAATCCATGCCTAAACCATTTAACTTGGAGCTTTTCCTTTATGAACAGTCTTATAATGAACTAAATCTATCAAAACCGAATATACATGTCTAAAGGAGTCCAATAGACATAAGGTTGAAGAAATGCTAATTTTGTTGTTTACAAGGTAAATCTTCAAAATCCAAGTTTGAAATTAAGGATTCAAAGGTAGATTTGTAAAGAAATTAATGGGAAATGATGAAATTAAGAATTTAAATATTACCCATACAAGATTGATAAAAAATCTCATTGAAATCACCAAGAATCAGTGACTCAAACATGAAAATAGGGAAAATAGGGTTTTGGACAAGAAAATGATTTAATTCTGTCTTGGTACCAATATGTACTTTGCGACCGCATGCTATTGGTCGTGATTGCGAACTGACCCAAATCAAAACCATCACAATCTTGGATGGTCTATTACAAATACTATGAGTAATTGGTGAATAACCAATCCCATTAACCCTTTGGAAATGTGACCACCATCACACATTTATGATGAATAAATTAGGTATTCCTCTACGAACATGGTCCCACCATCATGTTTACTATGAGTAATTATTTACATCTTTGTAAATGTTACCAATAGACCACAAGTGCAAAGAAAAAATTGATGATGCACCAGATATCAACATAATGCTAAAGGAAAATAGTCATCTCAACACCTCCATATTTTCCAAACTTCCAATACCCACAGGCTTTTGAATCAAAGCATCCCCCATCATATTAGCCTTGCTCGGGTGATAGGGAATCAAAATAATATAGTCTTTGAGTAGCTTCATCAACCTTTTCTATATCAAATTCAAATCTTTCTGCTCAAATATATGTTGTAAGCTACGGTGGACCATGAGTACCCACACTTAACCCCATAAATATAATGCCTCGAAATTTTAAGAGAGAACACACTTCTTCCATCTCATTATCCCATGGGGAAGTTCTTTTCATACACTTTTAGATACCTCAAAACTCAAAAATAACATTTTTTTCCTATATCAAAATAGCATCCAAACTAGAATGTGAAGCATCACAATACACAATAAAATATTTACCTTCAACTGTCAAGGTATGAATGGGATATGAGGTTAGAAAGGTATTAATATATTGAAATCTCTCCTCACATTCATAAGTGTAACACCTCAGATTTTCGGTCCTTGAAAATTTCTGAATTTTATCCTGACTACGACTTACCCTACGAGTTGTAGGGAGTCTTGATGAGTCGTTGGATCTAAATCGTAGCTTAACCAGTGTGTGTGTATATTTCTTCTGATCTGAGTATGAGTGGCTCACTATAAGTCACGAGGACTCATTACGGGTCGTTTTATGTTAATCATATGATGTCCAGTGTATACCCAAATAATTTTTGTGCTGACTACAACTGAATACTATGAGTTGTAGGTTATTATCATGATCCATGGTATACGATTCATAAGGTCAACAATGTGTGTTCCTGGAGACACTTTCTTAACAACAACTCATGGAGACGAGTTGTTATGAGACCTGTAACGACTAATGGTTTATTTTTTTAGCTTTTTAAATAACGGTATTTTAGATATTTTCCTCTTATCCAATAATAACCCATGACCTATAAACATACTTGGGACTCTATTTTCATCGACAACACACTCCAAACACTCTTTCTTCTCTCTCAAATCTCACAAGCATCCATACTTTAGGTTTCCAACAAGTGGGTCAAGTAGAGCTTCAAGGGTTAAATTCTCTCTATAATATTCTGTATTCCAGGCATGTTACTCTTCCCAAAGTATTACTTTGATAAAAGAATGTGTTTTAAAGTATTATTTATATGGTTTTGATGATTGGTTTTGAACATGGGTTGAGGTCATTGAATGATTGTTGTTTATGTGATGTTTAATGTTTGTATATGCATTATTTATGTGTAAATAGTGGTTTTGAAAATAAGTTGATGCATAAATGTGGTGAATAAACTAGGGGATTATAAATTCACTAAGTTTTTTATATAATGACAATTGAATTGATAATATCTTCAATCTATATTGTGAAATTAGTTATGAATATGAAAAATATGCACATTGCACAACTCTTGAACTATTGCATAATATGAAAAGTCAATGAAGTATAATAATTTTGAATTGAACCTTATTGGGTTGTGCAATTACCCAAGCTAATGTATAATTGAACCAAGAAGTTATTGAATTTCCCCTAAGTGATGATAAATGTTTTGGCATATTGGCATTACCTTGTAAGAGTAGTTGGTATGCCAATACCAATAGTGTATACCTAAATGTGTATCATGGTTCAAGGAATGGGAATGTGTGTTAAATATTCTAATTGGGATTTAATGAGGGTTGTGTAGCTGAGTCGTTAATGTGGAGGTCCCGAGCGACCGACATCAGAAATTGTAGTTGCTGATATGGGGGTCTACATGTCTGAGTGGTTTGAGTCCCCCATATTATTATCACATGATTGAGAGGTTCGAGTCCCATATATTACATTACACTATTGGGTTCTTCAGTCATTTTGGTATGTCGGAATATTTGAGTCCCCCATGGTGCATACATACATCTTTTTTTCATATGGCTACACGGATTGGGGACCTTTCATCTAGGGAAGAGCTGGACCCATAAAGATTGTGAGTGCCTTTTTATGTTATGAAGGTTGAGCTATATAACCCATGCTAAGATTTTAAAGGTTCATGCCAAGCCTTGTTCCTTACCCCAGCTTGTGGTAATATATATATATATTTATGTGCATTGGATTTTAACTGACTTTAAAGTATTGATCATGTGATTATTTTTTTCCCTTACCCCTGAGTTATATGCTAGTTCTCAACCCACTATCTATCTATGAATGTTGTATCCCCATGCGATGTAGTCATTAGAGATACTTTTACTTTTCCTGCAAAGAGTTAGGTGGATTAGCCCAGTTTGTCGGTTCGTTGGGGTGAAGTGGTGAGCTTCTATTCTTTAGAAGACTTAGACATTTCATTAGTTCTTATCATTAACTAAAAATTGAGAGTTTATGTTATCATTAACATTGTCATTATCATTGTCAGGATCGGGGGCATGTCCCTACACTTTATTGATTTAGGTTTTTTCTTAAAAGACTTTGTAGGATTATTGTGGACTTTGATGGTGATGTTTCTTGGTTGTTTTATCCAGTTGTCAGCCATTGACTCATCCTGAAGTCTTCGAGTTTATCTCATACTATCTTGTTATATGTTTAAAATTAATTTGACAGTAGGGTATTGTGTTTTGTTGGTTAGGTGTAGGGTGTGGTCTCCAGTCCTCGATGGACTTGAGATACCCTTCACGTATAGGACCTGGTTTGGATCATGACAAAGTTGGTATCAGAGCTAGGTTCATGGTCTATTGGGTGTCCATAAAGACGTGTCCAGTAGAGTTTCTTTTATGGGTGTGTTGCACGCCACACTTATAAGGGAGAGGCTACGAGACATTTAGAAATGTATCCCTTTTTTGTTTTTTCTACTTTAGGCTATATAGTCTAAGATCTTGAGATCTCCTCAAATTCCTATATGTTCTCTTTTTAGTTCATGCCTCCCAGAATATCTGATGCACATGGAAACTAATCTGTCCCATCTGAGGACAATATGGATGGAGCTTATACTACTCAAAGAGTTCAGACCTGATCTAGGATTGCTGCTTCTGATTTCCCTAGTGGAGTTCCACTGATTTCCTCTAGCCCTTCTTGGACACCTCAAGCTGGCGTGTCTAATACTGAGTTTCACCAGTCGATCCTTTGCTTACCTAATTGGTGGCCTCTTAGACTGAGTGTGTAGCTTCTGTTTCTTTATCTTCTGAGGTCACTAGGGTTGGACAATTTATGAGATTAAGTCCTTTGACTTTTATTGGTTCTAAAGTTGAGGAAGATCCTCAAAACATTATTGATGAGATAGAAAAGATTTTTTATATAACACATGCTACTGATGTGGAGGGTGTGGAGTTCGTTGCCTATCAGTTAAAGGATGTGGAATATTTATGGTATGAGGAATGGGGCCAGTATAAGGGCGATGATGCCGAGTATGCTCTATGGGATAACTTTTCTAGTGATTTTCTTGATTACTTCTTTTCTCAAGAGTTGAGAGAGGCAAAGGCTGAGGAATTCATGAATTTGAGGCAAGGCGGTATGACAGTAAAGAAGTATGCCTTGAAGTTTCATAAGCTGTCATGTTATGCTCTGGAGTTAGTGTCTAGCATGAGGACTAGAATGAGAAAATTTTCTTTAAGGTTGTCCTGTGAGTTGATTTTGGAGAGCAAGGTTTCCTTGTTAAATAAGGATATAGACATCTCTAGGCGTGTGGTATATATGCAACAAGCGGAAGAGGAAAAGAAGAAGCAACCAGATATGAGTGAAAGATAGAATAAAAGGTTTTAATAATCGAATCAGGATGGAGGTCTGTAGAATAGTGGTAGAGATGGTGGAAAATGGTCTAATAAGAAGTGGGTCAATTCTGTTTCCTACTCTAAGGTTAGTACTTCTTATCCGAAGTTGTCGGTTGATCATCATTTTTAGAATAGTGTGTATCCTAAGGTACAAGGTTCCTAGCCTCTAGCTAGTGAGGCTTAGTCAGCTCTATCTTATCCCCTTGTAGATTTTGTTGTTAGATGCATTATGGTGTTTGTGAAGAAGGGAGGAAAAAGTTCTTTAAATGTGGTCAGATTGGTCATATGTACAGGGAATATATTTCCATGGTTGATTCTGGGGATAATAAGATCCATGTTTCTACTTCGTCAGCTCCTTCACCAAAGGGTGCTACTTTTGCTTCTAGCTCCGACATTGGTCAAAACTATATGTACACTCTTGCAACCCTTCAGGATTCTGAGTCATCCCCTGATGTTGTTACTGATATGCTCAAACTTTTCTCTCTAGATGTATATAGTCTACTTTATCTTGGGTGTACCCTCTCTTATGTGACCCCTCATGTGGATATTTGTTTTGGTTTTTATCCTGAGTGTCTTTTGAATTTTTTTTGTGTCTACCCCGGTGGGTGACTCTATTGTGGCTAGGATGATCTATAGCGGTTTTGTGATGTTAGTCTATGTTAGAAAGACATTGGCGGATATGATAGAGTTAGAAATGTTAGATTTGATGTGATCTTGGGGATGGATTGATTTTAGTCATGCTATGTGTCTCTTGACTGCCAAACCCAAAGGGTCAGTTTCCACTTCCCTAACGAGCTGGTGATCGAGTGGGAAGGTAGTTCTCTAGTTCCTAAGAAAAGATTCATTTCGTATGTTAGAGCCCAGAAGTTGATTTCTAAGGGGTGCCTCTATCACTTAGTACATGTTAAGGATTCTAGATCAGAAAGTCCATCCTCACAGGCTGTTCTTGTGGTCTGTGAATTTCCCAAGGTGTTTCCTAAAACTAATCCTATTTTAATCCCTCCTTATAGAATGGCCTCGACTCTCAATTCCCTATCAGGAAGAATTGACACCCATAATGACTGACATTTTTTTTCCAACTTTTTAAATGGGGGTATTTTAGATATTTTCCTCTTATCCCAGTAATAACCCACGACCTACAAATATACCTGGGGCCTTATTTTTATCAACAACACACTTCAAATACTCTTTCTTCTCTGTCAAGTCTCTCAAGCATCCTTACTTAGGGTTTCCAAGAAGTGGGTAAAGTAGAGATTCATAGGTTGAATTCTCTCCATAATCTTGGGTATTTTAGGCATGTTACTCTTTCCAAATTATTACTTTGATAAAATCATGTGTTTTAAAGTATTATTTATATGGTTTTGATGATTGGTTTTGAATATGGGTTGAGGTATTTGAATGATTATTGTTTATGTGATGTTTCATGTTTGTATATGCATTGGTTATGTTTAAATGGTGGTTTTGAAACCAATTTGATGCATGGGTGTGGTGAATAAACTAGGAATTGTGAATTCCCCTAAATTTTCGAATAATGATAGTTGAATTGGTAATGTCCTCAACCTATATTGTGAAATTGGTTATGAATATGAAAAGTATGCACATTGACCTATTCTTGAACTATTGTATAGTGTGAAAAGTCAATGAATTACAATGATTTTGATTTGAACCTTATGGGGTTGTGCAATTCCCCAAGCTAACGTATAATAGAACCAAGAAGTTTGTGAATTTCACCAAGTGATGATAAATGTTTTGCCATGTTGGTGTTACCTTGCAAAAGTAGTTTGTATGAAGATACAAATAGTTTATGCCTAAATGTATATCATGGTTCCAGGAATGAAAATGTATATTAAATGTTTTAATTGGGCTTTAATGAGGGTTGTGCAGCTAAGTTGTGAAAGTGGAGGTCCCAAAGGACCAACACCGAAAATTGCAGTTGCCGTGGGGGTCTATATGACCGAGTGGTTCAAGTCCCTCTTATTATTATCAGATGGTTGAGAGGTTTGAGTCTCCCATATTACATTACCGGATTGGGTACTTCAGTCAACTTGGTATGACTGGAGGTTTGAGTCCCCCGTGGTGCATATGTGCATCCTATGGTTTGTGTAGCTACATACATTGGGGGCCTTCCAGCTAAGGAATAGATGGACCCATACAACTCATAGGCTCCTTCTTATGTTATGATGGTTGAGCTACATGACCTAGGCTATGATTTTAAAGGTTCATGCTAATCCTTGTTCTCTACCCCGACATATGGTATTTTATACATATATATATATTTATAAATATAAACATATATATATGTATGTATTTACATATGATTATGTGATTTGGATTTTAATTGATGTTGAAGTATTGATCATGTGTTTATTTTTCTCCCTTACTCCTGAGTTACATGCTAGTTCTCAACCCACTAACTATCTCCAAATGATGTATCCCCTTGCGATGCAGGCCTTATAGATACTTCTACTTTTCCTGCACAGAGTTAGGTGGATTGAATTGGTTTGTCGATTCATTGTGGTAAAGTGGCGAGCTTAAATTTTCAGGAAAACTTTGACATATCATCAGTTCTTATAATTGACTAAAAATTTAGATTTTATGATATCATTAACATTGTCAGAGTTGGGGGCATATCCCGACACTTTTTTGATTCCAATTTTTATTTAGAAGGCTTTGTTGGATTACTGTGGACTTGGGTGGTAATGTTTATAGGTTGTTTTAGCCTCTTATCATCCATCGAATCCTCTTGAAGTCTTCGAGTTCATCTTATAATATCTTTTTATATGTTTGTAATTTATCCGACATTGGGGTATTGTGTTCTATTGGTTAGGTGCAGGGGGTGGTCTCTGGTCCTCATTGGACTTGAGATACTTGTCACATCCAGGCCCTGGTTCAGGTCATGACAATAAGTCAATATAAAAGGTACCTCCTTCCAAGTCAAACGTGTTATATACAAAGTAATGGATGCAAACCCTTTCATAAACAACTTGTAATACTTGGTAAACCCTACAAAACTATGTATCTCTAACACAATGGTCAGTCTAGAGCAATTCTTAAAAGACTCAATATTCTGTGGGTCTCTCTTCTTTAGATACCACGTTCCCCAGGAAAACACCAAAGATAACCAAAATTCACACTTGGAATACTCAGCATAAAGTTTCTTCTCCTTAGAAACCCCAACACTATATGCAAGTGAGTTTCATGTTCCTCATTACTCTTGGAGTAGACCAAGATATCATCAATGAAAATAATTAGGCATCATATATATGTGCCCTTTAACTTGGCTTCAAGTTTCATCTATGCCCTCAAACTTTGGGTGTGCATAAGTAGGCACTTGTATAAAGTTTAACAAGTAGACACATATATCCTATGTGGAATCCTACAATGATAATTTATGTCCTACATGGAGTCCTACATGTATTATTCCACAAAAGAAGCATATGTGTACTTATTTAACTTTATACAAGTTTGAGTGCCTACTTGTGCACATCCAAAGTTAGAGGCCATAGATGTAAGTTGAATCCAAGTTAAAGGGAATGTTTATGTATTATGCCAAATAATTAGGAATGAATACAAATAAGATTTAGTACCTCATTCATCAAACCTATAAAGGTAGATGGGGAATTTTTCAAGTCAAAAGACATTACCAAGAATCATAATGGCCATAACAAGTCTAAAAGTTGGTCTTTGGTAATCCCTCTACCCAAATCTTAAACTGATGGTAACCTGACCTTAATTTCTAGAACATACTATAACTTCCTACAATTAGTTAAACAAGTCATTTGTCATAGGAAAATGATACTTATTATGAATTATCACCTTGTTCAAATGTCGGTAGTCTATGCACATCTATATAGTACCATTTTTCTTCTTAACAAAAAGGATAGGAGTACCCCACAGAGAAGTACTATAGTTCCCTACATTACCAGTGCCATCACGTAAAGAGAAATAGAAATAGGTTGAGTGACCGACACTATGTCTATACGAAAGTAAATGTCATGGTCAGGTGGCATCTCAGGAAGATCATTAAGGAACACCTCTAGAAATTTACATACTAGTGAAACTAAAGCAATAGAAGGGTACGATTTACTATCATCTCAAATATAGGCTAGAAATTCCAAAAACCTCCTCTTAACTAGATTTTTATCATGACTTAATTTATGAGTCATGATGGCGCCTATTTTATCCCGCTAGTAGCTAAGCCAACTATAATGACCCTCCAGGTTATTTTTTTATATCCACTTATTTTTTCCAGTTAGATCTTTCCCATAGCTTCCCCAAGTCAGTCATGACTTGCTGGAACTAAATGTTCGATTATCGAGCAGTTCGTTTGATTTTTAGAGCCAATTCCCTATTTTGAAGCCTTTGTTGGTTCAAATTTGTTACAAGCAAAAAATTTAGTTAAATGACCTCGTATGCCAATTTGGTTAGTTCAAACAACTCTGGAATGTTGATTTTAGGTTAGGAGAACCCTTGGTGTGGGTATCGAGGCTTCCAGAGTCATTTCGAGCTCGACCAAAGGTTAAGAAAAATGGCAAATGGGTGTGGGACCCACTTTTTGTTGAAACAGCCACAGATGGAAATTTAGACTGCACCATTGAGTCTAAAACATTGAATTTGATAGGGTAGCATACTCCATTTTTATATATGATATTTTGGATTAAACCTGAGGGGTTGGCGGAGACTTTGAAAAATTCAAAGTCTCAGCAGGTGATGGTGCACCATTTAAGCAAACGAGCTGCTAAAGTGGCTGGCCCATCGCTTATGCGATCGCGTCATCCCAGTGGTGGTCCGATTAAGAGAAACCCCTACCTGTTAAGAGGTTGTTGCTATAACGATAAGGGGTCATTTATGTGTTACATTTGTAGTCAATCGGGTATTGCTAAAGTGATACTAGAGCGGCCTAATATCCACTTAAGTGGTACCCAAATAACTAGTAGGGATATAGAAACTCCACCTAGCCTTATTTTCAAATTTTTTCATCCATTCCCAAGAATAACCTTCATTAGTGGGAAAACTTGGGACAATCATTTTTGTGCGAGTTTGGGGTTTTTGTGAAGTTAAAGGAGAAATGTTCTAGTGGACACTTGTACTTCCTGATTGTAAAGTAGACACTTCTACTTACCTTTTTTCATTTGAACACTTAAACCCGTCAAAATAAAATATTTTAAACCCTTTATTCATCAAAACATAACATTTTAAATCCTTTGTTCATCCAATTAATATAAGTGTAATACACTCGACGACACATGACATGCCATGTCATTTTTAAATGACACATAGGAAATTAAATATTTCAGAATATATATATATATATATATATATATATATATATATATATATATACATACATATAATATGTATAATTTAGAAAACAAACTCCCCCACCCCATCCCCAACCCACCCCTTCATTTGTTCAAAAAATTATTTATATTTATATTTATATTTATATTTATATTTATATTTATATTTATATTTATATTTATATTTATATTTATATT
Organism: Capsicum pubescens; assembly: GCA_030864215.1. NCBI lineage: Eukaryota > Viridiplantae > Streptophyta > Magnoliopsida > Solanales > Solanaceae > Capsicum > Capsicum pubescens. The sequence goes on along the minus strand of CM061538.1, from coordinate 207,944,762 downwards.
TATATTTATATTTATATTTATATTTATATTTATATTTATATTTATATTTATATTTATATTTATATTTATATTTATATTTATATTTATATTTATATTTATATTTATATTTATATTTATATTTATATTTGGGACCTATAAAAATAACCTAAAAAATGACAATTCTATATATTATTACAAAAAATTGAATTTTTTTTTATTTAATCATAATTTTTTTTTATGTCTGAATATTTCAATAATCAACAATTGATTTGAGGTGGATTTATGCACCTCAGTGTTGTTATCCTAGCTTATTTAGTCTTATTTTGAGGACTTCTTGTGTGATTAATATGTTAATGATCATATAATTGAGAAAATAAGTGTTTAAGTACTTTATTATAATGTTTAAGGTGTCTTTGAAACAAGTTTGTACTCAATTTGGTCACTTAGAGTTTAAACGAGAAAACTAGTGTTACTAGCTTGTGCCAGATGTTGTTCTAGTTGATCGCGATGGATTCTAATGTGTTTAATGAGTTAATAAAGTTATTATGTGTAATTATGTGTGTAAAAACTTGTTTATCGTGTTAAAGGTTCAATTGAAACAAGCCAAGAGTCAAAACTAAGTTAAAGATCAAAATGTGCTAGACTAGTCTTAGCTTGAGTTTCTAGTTCACCGTTATGGATTGTGTGTTGTTTTGAGCTATAATCCATAGTTTTTAATGATATTGGATTCTTTGTAAGTTGATTAATATGATATATTCATGATTAAAAATCTGGAAATCAAGTATTAATAACACCACCAAGCTTGGGATTGAAGAGAAAGTGCACAAAAAAGTTTAGACGTCAAATTGAGGCCTTTCCAGTGAGCCTTTGAGACGGAGGAGCAGCACGATCCCCATAACCATGTACTAAATGTATATTAATGACCCTAATTTCAAAAAAATAGGTGGCACATCGCTACCCCTACTCCCATGGACTAAGTGTCACATCGCGGACCATACTCCCACATAGCCAAATATTAGTCCTATAAATAGGACACAAACGCATTGCAAAATACATTTAGGCGACTTTGAAGCTTGGATAGGGGATGGAAAGCACTTAAATTAGGTTTAATTTTGTTTTATTATTTATTATATCCTGTTTTGATTGATTTTGAGTACGGTTATGTCCATTAGTGGCTAACCGCCCCCTTCCCGGGGTTAAGGTCAAGAACATTAGTACTATTACTTTGAATTGATTTAGTTTTGATTTATTATCATATTTTGTTATGTTTTTATCCTTTGTATTATTATTTTAAGGATTTGCAACCCTTAGAATATGTCAATAGTTATCTTTGTGAGCCCGGGAGAGGGAATAAGAGTATAGAATGCGGGGATAAATAGAGCATGGTTCTTATTTTTTTATAAAATAAGAAATTTGAATTAGCATATATTATAGGGATATACCTAGAATCCTTGCTTGTTTCACTTGCAGGATGACATCTTAATGCATCTAAATGGATTATAACATCCCCGCTCAACGATGTAGTATTAATGTCTAGTTAGGCAGAAGGTTAGAGGTCGGGAGACCATGATCATACGATAAACCCTATGAATAAACAACCAGCATATGTAATCTATAATTGAAGTTGAATAGCGTAATATGATTGTTCGTAGTGCCTTGACCCTGGGTTTTCTCCGTATTGATAGTCCAAGCTTTACTTTTACGCATTAGTTACTTTACTTTTATTTCATACAACTCTCATACTATTTTTGTTATGATTGCACTAATTTAATCTCAAAAGTGAACTAGGATAGGATAGTTGTCAACACGCTAATCAACAACCCGATAACCAGCTAGAATACGATAAGAATAGAGCTCTGTAAGATTGTTAGAAGTACCTTAACCCTAGAATTCTCATCATTACTGTTTACAGTTGTTGCTTGCTTTGCTATAATTAAAAATTGATATTTCTTATTTATTTACATTTTTATTCAAAATTTCAAAATCATCTTGATACTTGACAACACTTAATACCTCCTTGTCTAAAAATAAAGTTGGTTGAATTGCTATTTGCATAGTCCTTGTGGGTACGATATCCGACTTTCTGAGCCACTATATTACTTGTAAGATCGTGTACACTTGCATATGCGTTTGAATGCAACACCCATCTTACAGAATTATTTTTGGCTCATGATTTATAAATCTCCCTATGACTTAGAGTTTTTACATATAGTCTTGTTTAAATGTATGTTTCAGCAAATAACTTATGTCTTTATTTTTAAAACATGATTTAAATATTTCTATGATTTAGTGCATGTCCCCATATACTTTTTAAATCTAAAGTACTGACCATATATATGTGTTTTTGGCTACATTCCTTCATGATGTAGGTATCAAATATAGTCTATGCACCAGGGTCAGATAATTCTCAACATTTAACCAGTCAATGATAAGTCCTCTTATTTCGGGGATTCTAGTTCATACAATTCATGTATTTTATATTATTATTCATAATGATTTGTGGTAGTTAAAGGCATGTCCCAGATATCTATATTCAGTAGTAGAGGCTTCATAGATAGTCAATCAGAGTCATGATATGTATTTCAAGTACTTTCTTCAATTTTATCATGTTGTAAACTTTATCAGTATTATACTTATTCAGATTCCCCCAAGATTGTGTTTCTGCTCAGTAAAGTTATATTTTATATACCATTTAAATCAGTTGCTCAAGTAGTGCCAACACATAGATTATCTTGGGATTACTTGTGGTTCTAATCACCGTGTTACGACTAGGGGTAGCCTCGGGTCGTGACAACTCGGACTTTGCCAAGGTCTATTTTAGGATAAACTCTTACTTCCTCCAGGTTTCCCATATAGTGCTTCACTCGCTTCCTATTTACTTTAAATAGGATATCACCATCACACTTTATTTAAATATCACCTTATGGGAACACCTTAACCACAATGAATGATCCAGTCCATCTTGATTTCAGCTTTTCAGGAAACAAGCATAGTCTTAAATTATATAACAAGACCAAGTCACCGGGTTTGAATATTCTCGTCTCGATCTTCTTTTCATGATAAAAATTTATTCTTTATTTATATATAGCTGATATCTTATAAGCACGGAGTCAAAATTCATCTAACTCATTCACCTTGCTCAACCTAAAGTTTGCTGCTCCACGCCACTCAAAATTTACCCTTTTCAATGCCCGTAGTGCCTTATGCTTAAGCTCAACAGGTAAGTAGCATGATTTTTTATATACTAGAAGATATGGAAAGGCACCTATGGGGGTCTTAGAGGCTATCCGATAAGATCACAATGCATCATCTAACTTTCTAGACCAGTCAGTTCACTTGGTATTCACAGTTTTCACAAATATGGACTTTATCTCTCTATTGGAGACTTCCACTTGCCCACTTTTCTGAGGATGGTAAGGTGTGACCAACTTATGCCTTATACCATATCTATCGAGAAGTTCTTAGAATAAATAATTGTAGAAGTGTGACCCACCATCACTGATAATTGAACGTGGAGTACCAAATTGGGAAAAGATGTTTCTATTAAAAAAGATGGTGATTCTTATACCTTCATTGTCAAGAAGTGCAACTACCTCCACCCATTTTGATACATAGTAAACCACTATCAGAAAGTATCTTATGCCATAGGAGCTCACACATGGGCCCAAGAAATTAATCCCTCACACATAAAAAAATTCTAACTCTAGAATAGGTGTCATGGGGAGATCCTGGCGCCGTGAAATATTTCCTTAATGCTGACATTAGTCATAGGATTTTTCAAAATCATGAGCATCCTTTTAAATTAAAGGCCAGTGAAACCCATACTGTAGAATTATGTGGGTTGTCCATGTTCCACTGTGGTGACCCCCAACTGTGAAGAATGACAAGTTTCCAAAATGCTTATAATCTCTATCTTTGGAATGCATCTCCAAAAAATACCATCAATGAAGATCCTAAAAAAATACATCTCATACCAAAAGAAATTTATTATGAAGTGCATAAATCTTTGTCATTTCTGGAAGGATAGATCTTCTGGGACAAGATCATTTTCCAAATAGATGGAAAAATCAGAAAACCAGGGAATCCAATCTTGATAGGTTGCCAACACTCGCTCATCAGGAAAAGCATCATCTATCTTAAGATTATCCTTTAGTTTCTATATGGTTTCCTCCTCAAGTATGGATAAGTGGTATGCAACCTGATTTTCTTTCCCTTTTCGGTCCTTGACTTTAAAATCAAACTCTATTAATAAGAGAACCAAACAAATAAATCAATCTGGGTCTGGCATGTTTATTCGACATTGTAATACCCCATACTTCTACCTAGCTTAAATTCATCCCAGAAATGTTAAAGACTTAATTCAAAGATGAATCCATTTTTATACATGTGCTATTTTCAACATTTTCATTTTTTCCATGTGGTAAATTCAATAAGATTTCCATAGATACCAAATTCACCCAAATCCGACACCTGGGTGAAGAGTTAGAGCCTTTTTAGTGAGACGGTGTATCACCTGAGCCATCAGCGCGTCACGGAGAAGGTCAAAATGACAATCGTCAAAATCCAGTGAGCCTCCACGATTATAGTGCATCACGCCAGGGCACAAATTTAGAATCATCCTTTTCCAGTGTCTTAGCGTGATACCACCTCGTCACGTTGAACTTTCAGGTCGCATCCAGTATTGTAACGTGATTTCACCACATCCCACCGTTAGCCTAGTTACAAGTTGGCCATTTCCAGTGACACAGCACGACAGTGCGGTATTGCGCCAGCCTACCAAATTGGGAAATTTTCTCAAAAATAAAATACACATCCAAGGGTTAAAAAGGTCAATTTCTCAACCCTATATAAACCCAAAAACACGTGATTTAGTCATTCTTCCCCCAAAATATACTAGTTTCTCTCAAGAACAAGCTAGAGTTTCTATTGGGGATTCAAATTCAAGAAGTTTTCACCGTCAATCATCATAAAATCATGAAATAAGGTATGTGTAGTATTCATCCATGGATCCCTTTCATTCATGGAGCTCAAAAATCAAGTTCTAAATAATAAATTATGATTATCTTGTTGTGGTATGATTACGTTCATATTAATGGTTGTTATTTGGGTTTCCAGGTAATTTCTTAATGTATTTTCATGAAGTATGTGAGCATGTTAGTTGAAATCCATGAGTTTGGGTGACTTGAGATTGTTAAATTGATAAGTATACCTATGCCAAAGTTATGCATGTAAGGTGTTTGCTAAAATGCGTAGAATGATAAAAACCATGTTTTCATGACTCAATAGTGCTTAAATGACAAATCCATGCTCTATACCCTATGATTCAACATGAAGTCCATGCCATTGTTGTGTATTGATTGTTGTGATGTGGATTGCACATGAAATTGAAGTTATGCAAGTATTTACATGTTATATGCATTCCCTTCCACGTATAAGATGTTGAGAACCATGTGTAGTATGAATACCCTTCTTATGGCATTATGAATTGTGAGATTTATTCCTATGATCAAGAAATGTCATGTTGTGTCAGTTTCCTTCTATCGAGTCCTGGGGGTACTTGTACCCAAAAAATATAGCTATGTGCCTAGAGCCAGTGTTATGTCTTCACGATATCCTTAGTCAAGCCATGCTCCATAGAATTCAGTCAGTCATGTGACTCAGGAAAGTTCAGTAACTCAGTAACCTCAGAAAATCTCAGTAGTTTAGCAATCTTATTGATTTCAATACTCAGTGATCTCGGGAACTTCAGTAATCCTAGTAACTTTAGTACTCTCAGTTAGTCTTCAGATCTCAGTAGTATTTCGTCAGTCCACGGAACTCAGTGAACTCAGTTCAGCTCAGCTAAGAAATACCATCAGTATCTATTCAGTATAGTTAATTAGTTTAGTTAATCATGATCAGTCTATTCAGATAGGAGTAGGAGTTAGCACCGAGTGAGCCCAAGGATGGGAAATCACCTGTTATTTTTAGGGTGTGATTCTTTGAAGTGATCCTTGCATTCTAGAACTACGTAGCCAGCATAGGTTAAGACATCATAGCCTATTATATGAGGGTAGATGAGGTGGCCTAACCTGCTATATGAGGGTTTCCACCATTGTCATTAGAGTAACCTGTTATAAGAGGGTCACTCACAATTGTCTCTACCAGTGGCGCGGTATTGTCACCCTTTCAGACAGGGCAGAGATTGGATCCTAGCTTAGCTATAATGGCATGTATGGGGCATGTCGATTAGATGACTACTTCCCACAGTTACAATTTTAGTCTCAGTCTCAGCCTCAGTAAAAGAACTCAAATAGTTCTTCAGATTTCAGGACTGTCAGATACAGTCAACTCAGATATAGAATAGAACTCAGATAGCTCAATTAGATTCAGGACTTTCAGATACAGTCATTCATGTTATCAGTTATATCAGTTATCAAAACTCATGTCATCAGTATTCTTAATCAAAACTATCATACACAGTTATTTATGTATCAGTATCATAGTATCAGTCCTTCAGGTATCAGTAATTCCATGTTATTTGTAAATCTCAGTAGCCAGAATTCAGTATTCAGTCCTAGCACGATCTCAGTTACAGTGACATATGCATGCATTTATTCTTACGTTTATGTTAGTCAGACAGTTAGTATTGTTCATGCATATGAGCCTATTGTATTCAACCTACCTCACTTACATACCAGTACATTCAAAGTACTGACGTATTTACGCTATGGTGTCTTATTCCATAGGTTTAGAAGCACGAGTTCCAAAGAACCAGTAGCATCCCAGTTCAGCGATCAGAGTTAGCAGTGAGTCCTCATCCTTCGAGGACATGATGATCACATTAATATTTAAGTTTTTAGTTTATTTAAGTAATTGGAGTTAGTTGGGGACATGTCCCATCAACTCCTTATTCAGACAGTTTAGAGGCTTTCAGACTACAATATGTTCAGATAATTATCTAAGTTGTTTGGTATTGTTATACCATACTTTTCAGTTATATACTAGTATTAAACCTTATGGACTTTCAGTTCATGTTTCCGTATTTATGTTATTATTACTATTATTCAGTGCTTAGTTTATAGATATCAGTCATGGGTTAGCTTGTGGTCCTTCAGGGTCATGGGCACCATGTGGCATTTTGGGTACCATATTCAGGATGTTACAAACTTGGTATCAAAGCCTAAGGTTCAACAATGTCCTAGGAAGTCTGAAAGTCACATCTAGTAGAGTCTTATACATGGGTATGTTTGCACCACACTTATGTGCAGGAGGCTATGAGATGTTTTAGGAACAATTTTCCTTCTTTTATGTCTCAGGTCATGCTATAGAAAGGTTCTCTAAGAAACTCATGTAGATTCTCTCATGCTTCACTTATGTCAACTTCACCTTACTTTCAAGGTAACAGAAATGGTGAAGCTTAAAGTCCTAGAGATAAGGCTTTCTTAGACAGTCCCTATAGACAGTTAGTATGGGATTTCCCACAAGTTCAAAAGTATCCCATCAGTTCAGTTATGCTCCAAAGTTGTACAACTCTTATTCATGATCATGAGAACTTATATGTCATCAGATCCCTTCTCAGAATCCTATGATAGGATATGACCTAGAGTAGAAGCATGAACTCAGGAGTTTAGTAGTAGTAGAGTTAGTATAACATTATCCAGGTTGAATAGATTATGTATTCATGGGGATAGATGTACCAGAGTAAATTATTTGGCTTGAACAGTGCAAGCTAGAAATTAAGTTATTAATTTGATTATAAGTATGAAGGTGTATATATGATTGAGGTGATGTGGTATTAGTAGTCTATGAAGAAAAAAAAGCAGATAATATGTTTAGTAAGTTAAGAATGTGGCGAACAGAGTATTAGTAGGTGACAATGATTGCAGTTTAGTTCAGAGTTTAGTAAAGTCCTCACAGACTTATGATGATTTCTTAAAGCTAAGGTGAAGATGATAGATCAAGTGACTAAGTAGGCTCTCAGATCCTAGTAGTAATACTAGTACATATAGAAAAGCAGTAAGGGAAGATGATTCCCGACCCATCTTTATCTTAATGTAAAGTTTGGTACTTTAGTCAGCATGATACCTACGCATGCTTCACATCTTAGTTCCATGAACACAACTTATATTCATATGCTTCCTAAAGAATCATGTATAATTTCAGTTCCCAGTATAAGGAGTATAGTTCTATTCCTCTCAGTAATACAAATCATGTCCCACAAATGCAGAAAACTCCAAACTCAGGTCATACAACTCATGAATCATGTACACATATCATGTTTTATAGTATACTCAACTTTCATGGCTCATTCTATGCCTCTACTGATCAGTTAAATTCAGACTATGTTACACATATCCTCAGTTTAGACCTCTTGGGGAATTTATGATATTTATATTCTATTCCTCAGGCTTTAGTCAAGTGTCAAGTTCAGTTAGTGTCCATTCATGCTTCATGTCCTCCTGATTTAACCCCTTAGTGAGCTCTCATTATGAAAATAGTGTAGTGGAGAGCAGTTGCTGAGAAGGGAGAGAGTGGATATTTCATATTAAGACAAGATTGTTGCATGCTTATTTTACATGAGGGTGTAGTGGTGAAGATAGGCTTGAATGTCATGTTAGTGTACAAGTAAATAGATAGCAAGAGGTTGTATTTAGAAGTTGGGAAAGCACAGAGTATGAGTGTGCATTCGGATCCCTAACTTATGTCAGCCCCCGTCGTGTAACTATCAAAATTCAGTTGCTATTTTAGTTACAGTTTCAGTGTTCAGTACTCAGTAATTAGTGTTCAGTCTCAAAATTAAGCACTTCAGTATCAGTATAAACCTTAGTTATCAAAAACCAGTATTCAGTCCCAATTACAGTCTTAGTTACGGTTACAGACTCAATTACCGTCTTATCTATAATCTCAGTCCCAGTCCCAGTTTAATAATCAGGTCGGTAACTCAGTTTAGTTTCGGGTTTACTCGACCATAGCATACAGTTATCAGCTACTTAGTTGTCAGCCTTCCAGTACCTCAGTTTACAAGACTATTCTAGAAATATGTTGTACTATTGGTGTTGCATTCTTAAATAATACAATTACCCTCACTTCATGCTCAGTATCTCATGTCAACCAGTCAATCCTTATCTCCTATGCATGATTCTCTGCAGTTGCAGTCTAGTTATTCAAGACTAAGTATATTTCAGTCTTACATGCCCAATATTCATCTATTAACTATCCAGTTAATCAGATAAGTTAGTGTATTTATGGATTCGTGTTCAGCACCCATGTGAATCTTTTCAGTTGCCTCAGTTGCAGTGCAAGAGAATTAGTCATTTCATCTTAAATAGTATTCGTAGGACCCAACTCATCTTACCAAACTTTAGCCATGTGATGATTTTCTTATTCTGTTGTCTTGTTTAGACAAGGACAAGATTTCCTTGCGCCCTATAGTCATTAGAACTCTAGATAAAAAGTTTCATAGAAATTCTCCAATTGAGCATAAGTTTTCAGTATGAGTTAGTCCGTAAAACTAGAAAGTCAGTTTATCAGTCAAACAAACAAGTTCGCATGGTTTAGGTTTCCGTAGCTTCCATCTAGATGTACTATCTTAAGACTCATGAATGTAACCATTCTAAGATGAACCGACTAGATAGATGCAAGCTTATCCCAGTTCATGTATCATGCTTCAGTTTCAAATCCCAGATATTCAGTTAAGACTCATTTCGTAGATGCCTTGTGCATCGCTTCAGTTTCCCTAGCGACTCATCCAAGTCAGTATTCTTTGAGGGGCATAGCGTCCCAAGGGGGAGATACACTATAAATCCCCTAAGCTTTCATAACATAAGAATGCCAATCTCTTTTCACATAATGAATCCAGTTTGGAGAAAGGGGTACTCATAAATTGATCCTCAAGCTTCAACTTTAGTGGTACTCCATGTATTCAAGACTCAGTTCAGTTCAGAAAAATTCAGTTCATGCTCCACGTTTCAGTCTAAGTTATGTCCTCATGTTCTCGTTCATGCATACTCCTAGCATAATCATGGGTTCACCATATTTATGGCTTAAGTAATGGGTTTTTCTTGCACTTACACAGTTCCATGTTCAAATTACCATTACAAACTTGGTATTCAGTTCATTCTCAAATTTCCATTACAAACTTGGTACCTTTACCCTTACATGTTTAGTCGTATTCTCATGAGTTGGTTTAGTTATGTATTCACGCATCAGATATGCGTGAGTAGCTTATCAGTACTCTCAGTCATCATTCATGTATCAGCTCGTTCATAAAATCATGCATCAGATATGCATGCTCAGTATGAATCTCAATAATGTCAGCCAAGTAGTCATGTTTCCATTGTTAATGTTCATTATAAACTTCATCTTATTATTCTTCCCATTTCAATCAGTCTCATTCGAGGACGAATATTCCCAAGGGGGAGATATTGTAATACCCTGTAATTCTACCTAGATTAAATTCATCCCAGAAATGTTAAAGACTTGTTTCAAAGATGAATACACTTTTATACATGTGTTATTTTCAATATTTTCACTTTTTGTCATGTGGGAAATTCAATAAGCTTTCCATCAATACAAAATTCGCCCAAGTCCGACACCCGAGGAAAGAGTTAAAGCCTTTTTAGTGAGAGAGTGAATCACCTGAACCATCAGTGCATCGCGGAGCAGGTAAAAATGGAAATGGTCAATATCTAGTGAGCCTCTACGATTATGGTGCATCGTGCCAGGGCTCAAATTTAGAATCATCCTTTTTTCAGTATCTCAGTGCAATACCACCGCATCGCGGAGAACTTCCAGTTCCCATCCTGTATTGCAATGCAATTTCACCGTATTGCGCTGTTAGCCCAGTTTCTAGTTTGCAATTTCAAGTGACATGGTGTGATAGCACCACATCACGCCAGCCTCCAAATTGGGAAATTTTCTCAGAAATAAAATATGCATGCAAAGGTTAAAAGGGTCAATTTCTCAACCCTATATAAACTCAATAACATGTGATTTAGCCATTCTTCACCCAAAATATATTAGTTTCTCTCAAGTTTCTCTCAAGAATAAGCTAGGGTTTCTATTGGGGATTCAAATTTAAGAAGGTTTCACCATTAATCTTCATGAAATCATGAACTAAGGTATGCGTAGTGTTCATCCATGGGTCCCTTTCATCCATGGAGCTCAAGAATCAAGTTCTAAATAATAAATTGTGATTATCTTGTTGTGGTATGATTACGTTCATGTTGATGGTTGTTATTTGGGTTCCCAAGTAGTTTCTTAATGTATTTTCATGAAGTATGTGAGCATGTTAGTTGAAATCCATGAGTTTGGGTGACTTGAGATTGTTAAATTGATAAGTACACCTATGCCCAAAGTTGTGCATGTAAGGTGTTTGCTAAAATGCCTAGAATGATGAAACCCATGTTTTAATGACTCAATAGTGCTTAAATGAAAAGTCCATGCTCTATCCCTTATGATTCAACATAAAGTCCATGCCATTGTTGTGTATTGATTGTTGTGATGTGGAATGCCCACGACATTGAAGTTATGCAAGTATTTACATGTTATATGCATTCCTTCCACGTATAAGATGTTGAGAACCATGTGTAGTATGAATCCCCTACTTATGGCATTATGAATTGTGAACTTTAATCATATGATCAAGAAGTGTCATGTTGTGTCAATTTCCTTCTATCAAGTCCTGGGGGTACTTGTACCCAAAAATATTGTTGTGTGCCTAGAGCCAGTGTTATGTCTTCACGATATCCTCAGTCAAGCAATGCTTCATAGAATTTATTCAGTCATATGACTTAGGAAACTTCAGTAACTCAGTAACCTCAGAAAATCTCAGCAGTTCAGTAATATCAATGATTTCAGTACTCAATGATCTCGGGAACTTTAGTAATCCTAGTACTCTCAGTATCTTTAGTACTCTCAGTCAGTCCTCAGATCCTAGTAGTATTCTGTCAGTCCACAAAACTCAGTGAACTCAGTTCAGCTCTTCTAAGTAATACCATTAGTATCAGTTCAGTTTAGTTAACCAGTTCAATTAATCATGATTAGTCTATTTAGATGGGAGTAGGAGTTAGCACCGAGTGAGCCCAAGTATGGGAACTCACCTGTTATTTTGACGGTGTGATTCTTAGAAGTCATCCTTGCATTCTAGAACTACGTAGCCAGCATAGGTTGAGATATCATAGTATGTTATATGGGGGTAGATGAAGTGGACTAACCTTCTATATGAGGGTTCCCACCGTTCTCATTAGAGTAACCTATTATAAGAGGGCTATTCATAGTTGTCTTTACCAGCAACGCGGTATTGACACCCTTCCAGTCAGGGTAGAGATTGGGCCCTAGCTTAGCTATAATGGCATATATAGGGCATGTCGGTTAGATGACTACTTCCCACAACTATAATTTTAGTCTCGGTCTCAGCCTCAGTTAAAGAACTAAGATAGTTCTTGAGATTTTAGGACTGTCAGATACAGTCAACTCAGATATACAACGAAACTCAGATAGCTCCATCAGATTTAGGACTGTCAGATATAGTCATTCATGTTATCAGTTATATCAGTTATCAAAAATCATGTCATCAGTTTTTATAATCAGAATTGTCAGACACAGTTATTAATGTATCAGTATCATAGTATCAGTCTCTCAGATATCAGTAATTCCATGTTATTAGTAAAACTCAGTAGTCAGAACTTAGTATCCAGTCCTAGCACGATCTCAGTTACAATTACGTATTCATGCATGTATTCTCACATTCATGTTAGTCAGATAATTAGTATTGTTCTTATATATGAGCCTATTGCATTTAGCCTACCTCACTTGCATACCAGTAGATTCAAAGCACTGACACATTTGTGCTATGGTGTCTTATACCATAGGTTTAGAAACACTAGCTCCAAAGAACCTGTAGCATCCCAGTTCAGCGATCAGAGTTTGCAGTGAGTCCTCATCCTTTGGGGACATGATGATCACATTACTATTTCAGTTTTCAGTTTATTTCAGTAATTGGACTTAGTTGGGGACATGTCCCATCAACTCTTTATTTAGACAGTTTAGAGGCTTTTAGACTACAGTATGTTCAGACAATAATCTCAGTTGTTTGGTATTGTTATACCATACATTTCATTTATGTACTAGTATTGAACCTTATGGACTTTCAGTTCATGTTTCCGCATTTATGATATTATTATTATTATTCAGTGCTCAGTTTACAGATATCAATCATGGGTTAGCTTGTGGCCCTTTGAGGTCATGGGCACCGTGTAGCATTCCGGGTACCAAATTCGGGGCTTTATAGACATCAAGTACCTCAAGGCTTCATGGTCAGTGTGCACTATAAACTTAGTCCCAATTAAATTATTCCAAAAATTTTCAAAAACAAAAACCACCGCATGTAGCTTCTACTCTGTAACTATATTATTTTTCTGTGTGGGGTTTAATGCTTTGATGACATAGTAGATGGGATGCATTATCTTTTCTCTTCTTTGGACTAGAACAACTCCCAAGGCTACTCCGCTCGCATCACACATTACCTCAAAAGGTACAGACAAGTCAGGAGACACAATGATGGGCTATGAAATCCACCATTCCTTTAGGCATTTTAAAGCCATGAGTAAAACATCATAAAAAAGAAATTCTACCTCCTTATCTAAAATCTTGCATTGAGGACTTGCAATTTTAGAGATTTCCTTGATGAACCTCTTCTAAAATCCTGCATGACTCTAAAAACTCTGTATGCCTCTAACTGAAACTGGCAGTGGCAACTTCTCAATTACCCTAATCTCCACTTTGTCCACCTCAATACCATGTTTGGAGATCTTGTGCCCTAGCATGATACCTTCTATCACAATGAAGTGGAATTTTTTCCAATTTTAGTACCATGTTTCACTCTTTAGATCTCTGTAGTGCACTGGACAAATGGGTTAAACGGTCATCGATGAGTCCCCAACCACTGAAAAGTCATTCCTGAATACTTCAATAGTGTCTTCCACCATGTCGGATAATATGACCATCATATATATCTTAAAAGTGATGGGCGCATTACATAACCCAAACGACATCATTTGGAATGAAAGGTCCCATAGGGGCAAGTAAAAGTAGTCTTTTCTTGGTCTTTGGGAGAAATAATGATTTGATTGTAACCCAAATACCCATCAAGAAAACAACGCCAACCCCCTCCTGCTAATCTGTCCTACATCTAATCCATGAATTACCTAGATAAGTAGCATTTTTGTGTCCACTTATTCATCTTTCTATAGTCCATGCATACTCTCAAACTGGTCACTGGACTCATCGGTACTAATTCATTCTTCTCATTTAGAACAACTATGATTCTTTTTTTCTTTTACATATATTGAACCAAGCTCATCCACTTGCTATCTGCAATGGGATAACCACCCCAACATCTAACCACTTAATTATCTTTTTTTTCACTACTTTCTATATTAGAGGATTCAGTCGCCTCTGGTGCTTAATACTGGAAATATTGTCTGGCTAAAGCTGTATCTTATGTATGCATATACCAGGTGAAATCCCTACAATGTCTGTAATGGTCCACCCAATAGCTCTCTAGAACTTTGTCACACTGATATCAAATCATTCACCTATGCTTCTGCTAACTCTTCCACAATAATTAACGGTAAAGTATTATTGGCCCCCAAGAATACATACTGTAAATGAGGTAGGAGGGTGTTTAATTCCAATGCCAGTGATTCTATAGTCGATCGTCTTGCAGGAGGTGTGGTTTTATTTTTTAAGTCAAGATCTAGCTTCTTAGGGGCATATTTTTAAGAACCTATGCCATGTAGTGCATGAACCAGCTCATCATATTCATCTATCCCATCACACTCAAAGTTCATGATCACTGCTACTAATGTTTCTAACCTTAATATCTTTTCAATAGGTACATCCACTGCAACTACATCCTTATCCTCTGCATTAATCCCTACTACCACTCTCATATCATTAGGTCGCTGAACTGTCATGCATATATTCAACACTATTTTCTTATTATTCCATTTGAAAATGATCTCCTCTAGGTCCATATCAATCAACACCTGACCAGTGGACAAGAAAGGTCTACCAAAGATAATCAAAGAGTGGGCATCTACTTCACAGTCTAAGATTATGAAATCTGCTGCATAAGTGAATGATGCCACCCACACTTCTACATTGCGCACAATACCCACTGGCTCTTTTATAGATGAATCAGCCATCAACAACCTTGAAGATGTATGATTGAGTTTTCCTAACCCCAATACCTTGTATATCACAAATGGCATTATATTTATTCCTACTCCCTAACCGCATAGAGCCTGTTTAATGTCATAAGGCCCAATAGAACATGAAATAGTGATTGCACCTAGGTTTTCCTTATTTTCTATTGACAGTACATGAAAATCTACACTAAAATACTACACTATATATTAGATCTCTTTTACTACCCAGTCGTCAATATCATCACTCCCAAAATTATCATCACTATAAGTCAGCTTCTCAAATTTAGCTTTAGATAGCTCATCTGCAACAATGTTTTCCTTCTTTGGCTCATTAGTAGAAGACAACAAGTTCTCATCAGGTGGGGAATCACTCCTCGTGTTACTAGTCAAATAATGAACCAGTATTGGAGGGTTCAACACATTGTCACTAGGAAGTGCACCTGTCGAACATTGGACTAAATTGACAGTGATTTGCCCATACCGCTGCTCCAACTACTTAATAGCAGTTGAATATGGTTCAACCTTCTGGGTTACTCTTAAAACATCTTCCTTGAGTTCTTTAAGGCAAGCTTCCTGAATCTCTTGACCCTTTATCAGCTTAGCCAACATCCCTTTTATTTTCAATTTCACATCTCGTCTGCCAGGTGGAATGTATTTGTCTCTATCATCATAGTTTTGAACTTGATTCCCTTACTGCTGGGCTTAAAAACCCGCTAACTGATGATCAACATACTTTGACTCCTCTACTAACTCAGACTCATGTGCCCTAAAAGTTGCACCCTGTGCTACTACTGCATTAATTTTTGTAGAATCTATATTCTAAATTAATTGGACAACTCACCAATATATGTCCTCAATATTGAAATATCCTAAGCTACTAGATCTTAGACACTCCACGTTCACCAGAAGCATCGATGGTATAAATGTCAGACCCTCTCTCAACCTCCCAAGTTTTCCACCCTCAGTTAGTTAATAAGATCTGATCCATAATACTCGAAGCCATCTTTCATTGTAATCTCATGAAGGCTCCTTCAGAGATAGTGTCTGCCATTGATCTAGAACTAATAGTCAGGGCTCTATGAAAGATGTTTAATAATTTTGTCCATGAAATTTAGTAGTTGGGAACCATGCTAAGATTCTTCTCAAACCTGAACAATGCCTCATAAATAGATTCTAACTACAGCTGCCTGAAATTATAAATCTCGTCCTTGCGCTACAATACCTTGGATAGAGAAAAAAACCTATTCCAGAATTATCTGTGTAACTTACTCCATGTAGTGATAGGCCCTATTTGATATTCCCTTAACAATAAAGATGCTTCTCCAGTAAGCGAGAATAGAAACAACCTCAGTATCAATGCCTGTTGATCTACCCCAGGTATGGTATATGAAGTGCAGATCATAGTAAAATTCTCCAGATACATGTTTGTGTAATTTTTAGGCAACCCTGAAAACATGCCCTTCAAGTATAAGAGTTGAATCATCAAGAAATGTTGAACATAACATTAGGGGGGAAAATGGGAGGAATGATGGCTCCAGTCTCTGATGGATCAAAATATCCCGGATCTTCTTCATCTTCAACATATGGTTGCACGTACTGATAAGCTGGGACTACTTGAGGATAGGTACCTCTGGTTCTATCCAGGTTTCCACCAAGTGCTGCTCGGTGGCCTACTTTCTATCTCTTCTCAACTAACTCTGCCTCCTAAGCTATGCATTGAGATTTTTATACTACCCTTCTCTCTGTTTTAGCTTGATCTAAAAGCTCACCAATCTATCAATCAACAATTTCTTGAACTCCTTTAGGAGGAAGGGGAGACAAATTATCTTTTTTGGCTCTGTCATCCTACTAGGTATTTGTAGGATCCTTTTTGGATTTGGATTCAGTAGGAGTAAGGGATTGACTCTACTCTATGTGCTACGCATACACTGGTGTATACTCAACTAATAATAAAAACAAAATAAAACCCAAAAACTACAATAACTTCGAATTACAAATTCACACAGTGTTTCTTGGAAATGACTCCAAAATTTTAATGACATCAAAACTTTACCTCATCTCAGAAGATGATATAGTCTCTATCAAAATATTGCAACCCAACAAAGGTTGGGTTTGAATCCTAAGGTAACACATGGAATTTTGTCTATCAATATTTATAGTCAACGGGAAAAACTAGAAAAGGAAATGAGGGTATCTTGTGTAGTAATCTCAAGAAAGTAACTATATTAACTTTGGTTGTAATCAGTTGTTGGTGAGCACTGGGATTATGTTTCCCCTATCTTTTGAACTCCGTAGGATTATCATGCCTTGTTGAACCAACTCGATACTTTGCATGCAGAATCAATAAGTTTTCTACCTTCTATAGTCTTTTAGAAGAGCAAAAAGATTTCACCCTTTACCTTTTAAGTCTCAGGATGTCACCATGCTAACCCTTATCTTGATTAAAGTTTACTATTACCTTTTGAGTCTCTAGTTATTAGATGAAATATAACCATCTTACTTAGATATTACCTAGTAGCATGGATCGACAGTTAAACCTTATATTACTATTGTCATTATCTTTTCCTAGTAATTACTCCTCTTTTGGAGTAAGTAGCAATAATTTAGGTGGGATCCTAACGGTTTCAACCATTAAGATAATTATTATAATGAAGATAAAACAATACATGCATAGGTATTGGTTCAGAATAATAATAGTACTTCCCCTATTTCATCAATCTGCCAGGCTTTTTACAACCCTAGCTATGGGTTTTTAGCCACTCATACTTGTAAAGAAATCAATAACATTCATAATCAAAATCATAGATTAAATCACAATAATAATAAGTATAAAAACCCACAACCGTGAATGAATTAATCAACTGAAGTCAATACAAGAGAATCCCAAGGTCAAAATTGAATCTTGGATTCAAAATATGTTTGTGAGTATCAAAAGTGTGTAATCCCTTATAAAAATACACATAAAGGGTATTTATAGTACATGATAAAACCCTAAAACTGAAGCTCAAATAAAATAGGAGAAAACAGGGTCAGTGGCCATATGTGCTCTACACTTGTGCTTGATACTAGGGGCAGGTAGTACCTATGGTCACTAGGCTAGGCGCAGGTGTAGGGTGCAGGTACTAGGATTCAAAAATCCTGCCGATCAGCTCTAGGTATTTTGGACTTCTGGAACTTGCTTTGCCTACTTGCGATATGTAGGTCCTACTTACCATCCACATATTGACTTAGTAAGTGCCAACAGTTATCTTTTCAGCTCTTCTTATATTATCAACAAGCTTTGATCATGAACAAGTCAAAAAATATCCCAAATTCCCATAATTGCTTTAGAACGTAGACAAAATACCCTTTTTAATCCTTTTTAGGAACTTAGCATCTAAAATATGATTTTCTATCATGTCTACATGATTTTCTATCATGCCTACATGATTTTCTTAGAAACTTACATATTTTCATCATTTTAAGCATTGAAAGTGCTATATTTCTATAGCACATCAGAGTCTAAGATCTTGAATCTTTCTAATGTCCATTTATTCACCTTTCATATCATGCCTACCAGATGATCTGATGTTTTTTCTATTCTGATTGGGGATAATGTGGATAAAGCTCCTTCTACTCCTAGGGATAATGTGGATGGATCTCCTCCTACTTTAACTATTTTCATGGAATTCCACCTGTCTCCACTGATCCTTCTCCAACTGGTGGTAGTCAGACTCATCCATCTTAGGATGATATTACTAGTACTGAGTTTCACCAATCTATTCATCTACTGACTTAGTTTGTGACATCCTAGTCACGTCAGATGGGTTCAGTTGGTATTGCTATGAGTTTTTCTAAGGCCACTAGAGTAGGCCAATCTATGAGATTGAGTCCTCCTACTTTCATGAATACTTCGGTTAAGGAGGATACTTAGAGTTTTATAGATGAAATGGAGAAGATCTTTAGAGTTATGCATGCTACTTAGATAGAGGGTGTGGAATTATTTACTTATCAGTTAAAAGATGTAGCATACCAATGGTAAAAAGAGTGGGAGTAGCTTAGGGGAGATGGTGTTGAGTCTTCTTTATGGGATGAATTTTCTAGTGCTTTTCTTGTCCGCTTCTTTCCTCAAGAGTTGAAGGTCGCAAAAATGGAGGAGTTTGTGAACTTGAAGCAAGGTGGGATGACAATAAAAAAGTATGCCTTAAAATTCCTCTAGTTGTCTCGATATGCTCCCGAGCTAGTGGCTAGCATAGGAGCTAAAATAAGGAAATTTGCTTCTAGTTTATCTCGTGAGTTAATTTTAGAGAGCAAAACTTCCTTGTTGAACATGGATATAGACATATTTAGACTAGTAGTGTATATGTAGCAAATTAAGGAGGAGAAGAAGAAACAAAAGGATATGGGGGACAAGTAGAGTAAGAAGTTTCAATATTCAGATTAGGGTAGAGGTCAACAGAAGAGTGGTTGGGATAGTGGTAAGTGGTCTAAGAAGAAGTGGGGTAACTATGGTTCTGGGTTGACGCTGAGTGCTCTTTATCTGAAGCTGTTCGGGGATCACCATTTTTCATAGTGGTGAAAATTATTTAGGACAGGGTGCCGAATCTTAGGCCAGTGGAGCCCAATCATCTCTAATAGATCCCCCTTGTTGATTTTGTGGACGGTTGCACCATGAATTTTGTGATGATAAAAGGAATAAGTAATTTAGATGCATTCAGCCTCGCCATATTCAAAGGAATTATCTTTCAGGCAATATTGTTATGGGGGAAAATAAGGTTTATCTTGCTTCTTCATCAGCTCCTACACCAAAGGGTGCCACCTCTGGCTCCGACACTGGTCAAAAATGTCTTTATTATCTCCCTACCCATCAAGAGTGCCAGGTATCACCTGATGTTGTCACTAGTATGTTGAAACTTTTCTCTCATGATATGTGTTGTTTGCTTAGTCTGAGGTCTACTCTTTCTTATGTGACCCATTTGTGGCTGTGTATTTTGGTTTCAGTCCTTAGTGTATTTCAAACCTTTTTTCTATTTCTACCTTGGTTGGTGACTCTGTAGTTGCTAGGAAAGTCTATAGGGGTTGTGTGGTATCCATTGGCAGTAGGGAGACTTTGGTGGATCTGTTTGAGTTAGACATGATAGATTTTGATGTATTTTGGGGATGGACTGGTTTTATTCTTACTATGCCTCTTTACATTGTTGGACCCATAAGACCATCTTTAAATTTCCTATTGAGCCAATTATTGAGTGGGAAGGGAGTTCTTTAGTGCCTAAGGGGAGGTTTATATCATATCTTAGAGCCCGAAAATTAATTTCTATGGGTGTCTTTATCATTTGGTCTAGGTTAAAGATTCTAACTCGGAAGATCCTTCTTTACAATTTGTTCTCGAGGTTAGTGGATTTCCTTAGGTCTATGCTGATGATCTTCATGGTGTTTCTCCCAATAGGAAAATTGTTTTTGGGATGTTCTTATTTTGGATACTCAACCTATCTCTATCTCTCCTTATAGAATGGCTCTAGCTAAGTTGAAGGAGCGTAAGGATCAGTTAAGGGATCTTCTTGACAAGGGTTTTATCTACCCTAGTGTGTCTCCATGGGGTGATCCCATTCTTTTTGTTCATAAGAAGGATGGTTCACTTTGGATGTGTATTGATTTTCGGCAACTGAATAAGGTGACAGTAAAGAATAAGTATCCTCTTACAAGAATAGATGATCTGTTTTACCAAATTTAGGGTGCGAAGTATTTCTCTAAGATTGACCTCTATTTGGGCTATCATTAGTTAAATATTAGGGTGTAGGACATCCCTAAGACAACCTTTTGTACTCAGTATGGACATTTTGAATTCTTGGTCATGTCTTTTAGGTTAACCAATGCCTCGACGACATTTATGGATCTCATAAATTGGGTGTTTCATCAATTTTTGGATTTATTTGTAATTGTATTTATTGATGATATTTTGGTGTATTTGAAGAGTGAGGTAGTCATGCCAATCACCTATGTGTTATCTTACAGACCCTGAAGGACCAACAATTGCAGGCTAAGTTTTCTAAGTGTGAATTTTTGTTGAATGTTGTATACTTTTTAGGTCATGTTGTTTCTAGTGAAGGGATCATGATGGATTCTCAGAAGGTTGTAGTAGTTAAGAGGTGTCTTAGATCCATGGATCCAATTGATATTAGGAGCCTTTTGGGTTTAGCGGGTTATTATAAGAGATTTTTTGGAGAGCTTTTCGATGATTATTGCACCTTTGACCAAGTTAACTCAAAAGAAGGTAAAGTTTCTTTAGTCCAATGCTTGTGAGGGGAGTTTTGAGAAGCTAAAAAATAAATTGACTTTTGCTTTAATTTTGACTCGAAGGGTAGTGATGGATTCATGGTTTATTATGATACATCCGGTATGGGACTTAATTGTGTATAATACAGTATGACAAGGTAGTAGCGTATGATTCCTGGCAGTTGAAAGTACATGAGAGAAATTATCCAACTCATTATTTGGAGTTGTTAGTTGTGGTGTTCATATCAAATATTTGGTGGCATTATCTATATGGGGTTCATGTCGACATCTTTTTAGATCCTAAGAGTCTGCAGTATGTGTTAACCCAGAAGGAGTTGAAACTCAGGCAATGGAGATGGCTTGAATTGCTCAAGGACTACAACATAAGTCTTCACTATCACCTAGGAAAAGCTAACATAGTTGTTGATTCTCTTAGTAGGTTATCTATAGGGAGTTTGTCCTATGTGGATGAGGAGAAGTGGGACTTGGTGAGGAATATTCATTGCTTAGATAATCTTAGAGTTCATCTCTTAGATTCTGAGAATAATGGTGTGTTTGAGCAAGAGGTGGCAAAGTCATCTCTTGGTGTTGAGGTAAAGGAGAAATATGTGTTAAATCCTATCTTGATACAAATAAAGGATAATGTGCGTAAGCATAAGGTGATGGATTTTAAGATTAGTGGTGATGGTATCTTGAGGTACCAAGGTAGGGTGTGTATTCCCGATTTGGATGGGCTGGGAGGTAAAATTTTGGCCAATGCTCATGAGTCACGTTATTTGGTTTATCCTTGTTCGAAAAAGATGTGTCATGACCTTAAGGAGATTTATTGGTGGAATAACATTAAGAGGGATGCAGAAAATTTGGTGTCTAAGTGTGTGGTGTGTCAACAAGTAAAAGTGGAGAACTTCAGTCCTGGTAGGTTGTCTTAAGAAACTAAGTTGCCAGTATGAAAGTGGGAAGTGATAAATATGCATTTTGTTACTGGTGTTTTGCGGTCTCGGAACCAGTTTGATTATATTTGGGTAATCGTGGATAGGATGACTAAGTCTGCTCACTTATTGCTAGTAAAGACTGATTATTCTGCTGAAATCATTCAAGATTATTTATTTAGGAGATTGTGAAATTGCATGGTGCTCCAGCCTCCATTATTTTTCATTGTGGTACTCAGTTCTTATCTTATTTTTAGCAGTCGTTTCAGTAAGGGTTAGGGACTAAGGTAACCCTTAGTACCATTTTCCACCCGTAGACGGATAGACAAGTGGAAAGGACCATTCAGACTTTAGAGGATATGATTTATTCTAGTGCAACTAATTTTTGCGGTAGTTGGGTTGACCACTTACCTCTTGTATAATTTACGTATAATAATAATTATCACTCTAGCCTTAGTATGGCTATATTTGAGGCGTTGTATGGTAGAAGGTGTAGATATCCTATGGGATGGTTTGAAGTTTCCGAGGCAAGTTTGTTTGATCGTAATTTAGTTCATCATGAAATGGAGAAGGTAAAGGTGATTCAGGATAGGCTTAAGAATGCCCAAAGTCACAAAAAGTTATATACAGACATGAGGTGGAAAAAGTTGGAGTTCAATGTGGGTGATTGGGTTTCCCGAAGGTGTCTCCCATGAAGGGAGTGATATATTTTTGAAAGAAGGGAAAGATCATTCCCTGTTACATTAGTCATTTTTAAATTTTAAGAAGAGTGGGAGATATTGCATATGAGTTAGAGTTTCCTACGAGTTTGGTTACTGTACACCCTGTGTATCATGTGTTTATGTTGAGGAAATACGCAGGTGATCCATCCTTGGTGGCACCTATTGAGAATGTTGGTGTCTCGGATACCGTATCTTATGAAGAGTTCCCTATAGAAATCTTGGATAGACAAGTTCGTAGATTGTGAACTAAATATGTAGCATTGGTAAAAGTCCTTTGGAGGAACCATGAGGTGGAAGAATCCACTTGGGAAGTGGTAGAGGATATGAAGGCTATGTATCTATTTTTATTCCATATGATGGATAAAGAAGCTTGAGGTATTAATTCCATTCTTACTTGTTATTATTCAGGTTTATACTTTAATTCTAGTGTATTTTAGTTATTCTCATGCGAAATATATCCTAGCCTATCATTAGAGGATGAATGATCCTAAAGGGGGATATTGTAACACCCTCAAAAGTTTAAGTATTTATTTTTGGCCTTCCCCTGATTTAAATATCAAATTTTAACTCAAATCATGTTTGGGGATGTTAAAAGGGTAACCAGGAAGAGTTTGAAATTTTTGATTGGGGTTCGGTGTAATTTTTGGTCACGGAGGCAGTGAGCCTCTGCGATAGATCCGTTCATGAAGTCTTGTCTCTGCTATAGACTCCGTGTCATGGTGGATGTGTCTCCACAATAGAGTTTGGGGCACGGAGGCTTGCCTTCGTAATGAGGTCTGTGCCATAGACCCGTGTTATTTTTGGGTTGTCTTATTGATGTTAAATGAGATGAGGGGTAGTAAGGTCCTTTTTCTAATACTTAAATTTTATACATCGTAAGGGCCTATTTCCATCGGTTTTCATCCTACAAAGTTCATTTATATTACTCTTAACCACTCTCTCAAAATCCCCTTTTAAGTTAAGAGTAGGGCCCAAAAAGGTGATCATCTAGGGTCTAAAGGGTGTTTGTTTCTTCCAATTCTCTTATATCAAGGCATGTACCTCTTTCCCCTGAATTTGTATTTTCTAATGACATCAATTAGTTGTTAATGGATGGTTTTGATATGGGTATTGATATATTTGAGGGCTTTTTGACATGGCCAGTTAATTAATTAATTTCCCATGGTTATTTATTCAACCTTCATGTTTTACTTATGATTTGTATGTTGTGGAATGTATGGGAAGGGTAAATAGATTTCAGGGTACTACGGTATTCCCCCAAATTACTTGGTTACAATTTTGGAAAATTATGTGCCCTCAACCTATTTTGTGAAATTGTCAACAAATATGATTTTTTCACTTAGTTTGACTTATCCACTTATGTAATTGCATGATTTAAAAGGGTTAAACAATGAACATAGATATTAAAAGCCTTGTTTGTTATGTCTTGATTTAATGAACAATAAGGGGGTCGAGTTATTACCCTAAAATTAATGTGATTGTTATGACATAGAGATAAGCTTGCAAGTGCAAGGGTATGACGATGCCTATGTGTGCCTTAAAGGATGATTTATTGAATAATAAATGGGTTATGTGAAACTTGCTTTAAATTGGGCTTAAAGGGGGTTATGTAGCTAAGTCGTGAAGGTGTTAGTCTTTGATGACTTGTACTGGAAACTCGTGTTTGCCGACATGAGGTTTGGTCTTGAGGATTTGTGTGTATGGTTCACACTAATGATGTATATTTGTATCTTGGATTGATGTGGGGTAGGGTCATTCCCTGGTCTTCCTTGATACCTCCGGTTCATGTGGTTAACGCGCATCGGAACCCTTTCCGCAGGGGGAGCTGAACCCATATAGCCAGTGGGTGCCTACTTATGATAGTTGAGCTAACATAGTCTAAGTAAAAGTTTTAAAGTACATGCTAAATGTTGTTCCCTACCCCAATATATGATATATATATATATGTATGTATATATATATATATGTATGTATGTATATATGTATGTATGTATATTTGTATTTGCATTTTGTGGTGTGCATGAGTTTTGACTAATATTGAATTATTATGCATGGCATTATTTGTTCCTTTATCCCAGAGTTACATGCTAGTGCTCTAACCGCTAACCGTCTTCAGACGTTGTATCCTTATGTAATGCATGAACTTTCCATACTTCTACTTCTCCTACACAGTGATCAAGTGTTCACGGTTAGTTCGAGAGTTGACTTTAAGTGGTGAGCTTCCATCCTTTGAAAGGCTTCATTTTATATTTGGTTTATTATTTCATAGACTTTATACTATTTGTTTAGGGCTATTGTCGGGGGCATGTCCCGACACTTTATTGGCACTCGGTTTTGTTAGAGGCTTTGTGGATACTGTGGACATAGGTATTATGGATTGTTTTGGATTTTTATTTTATATAGATTTTGAGTTTATATTTAATATCTTGCTTTATATTGGTATCCATCCGCTGCTAGGTGTTCTTGGTTATATTGGAATAGGTCACTAGATGGTCTCTGATCCTCGGTGGACTTTACATGCCCGTCACGACAAGGCCCTGTGTTGGGTCATGACATATGCTAGATATGGGATGGAATTTAGGTATTTGAAGCATGATTTTTATGATTAGTATTAATTGGATTGTTTAGGCTATGTTGGAATCGTAATTTAGGTGAAATTGACCTAGTTATTCACATTTTTGATGGAATTGACTTAGTTTCTCATACCATAGGAAGAATTGTTATCTTAGGGCTAGTTATAGCTTATTTAACATCTAGAAATGAATTTAGATACCTTAGCCTAGTCTGGGATAGGATTTGCCTAAAAATAAATTTTGGAGATTAGAAGTGAGCGCCTTCCGATCCACCTTAGGCTAAGACTTGTGTTATCTTGAATAGATTTTTATACACATGATATACCATTATTAAAGATTACTTTGGGACTTTGAGGAGATTAATTACTTAATGATTATGCTTGTTTGGTAATTGTGGTTTAGTGCTAATTTCGGGTAAAATCTAGTGGGTTGTTTATATGGTTTAGTGATATGGTTTATAGGCATGGTTCAATGGTATGGTCTATTGATGATGGTATTGATAATTTGAGTTCTAGTTCAAGTCTTTTGATTGATGATGATATTGATCATATGAGTTCCAATTCAAGTTCGGCAAATAATGTTAATGCTATTGTGGATGTTATGATGATGGTGATGATAGGAGTTTTGGTTCGTGTTTGGCATTAGGATTTGGGTATGATATGATACACTATGGATGGTTTGATGGTTATAGATGATATTTGTCAAAGTTATAAATATTCCGTCATTAATTTTCCTTTAATTGTACCTCCGGAACTTATGGAAGCCCGCATTGGATTATTTACATTTCTGCGCTTATTGGTTTATAGGGGCCAATTTAGTAGTTAAAATTGTGTGATCTTTATGCTTATTTTTCAAAATTATTTATTTATTTATGCATAATTATGTTTGAGTTTATTTCTAGGTTTGCTTTTTTTACCTTAGCCTATTTTTATCCTGTATCTTATCGTATTTATATTATGATTTAGCTCAGTCGGTTGATGATGCATACCAAGTAACTATGGTTTTGGTACTCTTACTACGCTTCTGTACCGTTTTGGTGCAAATTTGAGTACTAGTATCAACTACTTACGTGACGCTCGTGCTGGGTTGATTTCGAAGAATGGAGAAGATCTTGGAGTCGGAATTGCCTTTTTTCCTTCCGTTATCCATATCTAGTCTTTCATTATCCGAGATGGATTGTATTTGACTATTTCAGTACATATATTTTATTATATTCGCTTTTGTACCAACATTTCTAGGTTGTGGGATAATTGTTGATCTTTGATCTATGTATGAGACTATTATGAATATTATATTGTTGTTTTAAGTCTTTAATTGGTGATTTTCGGCTTTTAGGCCATTTTCCACCAAGTTAGGACATTCCTTATAGCTCTGGGATATGATTTGGTTTACCTACTAGTGGGATAAAGTAGGTTCCTATAACACCCCCGATTTTTGGTCCTTGAAAATTTCTAAACTTTTATCCATATTGTCCAAAGTAGGACTTACCCTACGAGTCATAGGGAGTCTAGACGAGTCATTGGACCTAATCATAACCTAAGCAGTATGTGTGTTACGAATTTCTACTCTGAGTATGAGTGGCTCAATAAGAGTCGTAAGGACTCATTATGAGATGTTAGAAGCAAATTGTAGGATGTCCAGTGTATACCCCAAGTGGGTTCTATGTTGACTACGAATGGACCCTATGAGTCGTAGGTTCCCACTACGAGTCATATTAGTTGAGTCATAGTGTCAACAGAGTGTGAGTGCCCTGGACACTATCTTGGATACGACTCGTAGTGATGAGTCATAAGGTGTTGTTACGAGTCACCGTGTGACCCATAGCCATTAATGACACTTTTTCAGCTTTTAAGTTGAGGGCACTTTCAAAATTTTCCACTTTAACCACTTAGACCCCACATCTATAAAACACCTTTGGGGCATTCTTTCCATACTTTAACACATCAAAGACTCTCTTTATTCTCTTTAAATCCCCTCAAGCAAGATACTTTGCGTTTTTAAGAAGTTGGTCATCAAAGCGCTCAAGGGTTTTCAAGCATATTACTCTTCCCTAGTTACTAATTTGCTAAAATCATATGTTTTAAAGTGTTGTTCATATGGTATTGATGGTGTCTTTTAAGCATGGGTTGGGGTTTTTTAATGTTTTTTGTTGAACAATGTTTCCTATGGTTTACCTATGACTATTTATGATTTAATTATGGTTTTGAAATTGTGAGATACATGGGTACGGTGAATAAACGACGGGATTGTGATTTCCACCAACTTGTGACTTTTGAAGTGGTAATAACCTTAACCCCATATTACGAAATTGGTTTTGAATATGAAAAGTATGCATATTGAACTACTCTTGAATTATTGCATAATTTGAAAAGTCAATAAAGCATAATGATTTTTAATTGAACTTTTTGGGTTTGTGTAATTCCCCGAGCTAATGCATAATTGAACCAAGGGGCTATGGATTTCCCCAAATAATGAAAGTATTTCGACATGTTGATATTACCTTGCAAGTGTAGTTGGTATGATGATACCAACAATGTATGCCTAAATATGTATCATGGTTCAATAAATGGGAATATGTGATAAATTATTTAATAGGAATTTAATGAGGGTTGTGTAGCTGAGTCGTGAAAGTGGGTGGTTCGAGTCCTTCTTATTATCATCATATGATTGGAAAGTTTGAGTGCCCTATATTATATTACATAATTAGGTGCTTGTTTCACCTTGATATGTCGGGAAGTTTGATTCCTCTATAGTGCATATGTATACCCTCTGGTTCGTGCGGCTGCACGTACTAAAACCGTTCTAGATGGGGAGAGCTGGGCCCATATAGTCCGTGGGTGCCTTCTTATATTATGATGGTTGAGTTACACAATCCATGCTAAATTCTTAAAGTATATGTTAAGTCTTGTTCCCTATCCCGACATGTGATATATATATATATATATATATGTATATGTATTTGATTATGTTCATTGGATTTGAATGATTTTGAATGGTTGATCATGACATTATGTTATCCTTATTCATGAATTATATGCTACTGCTCAACCCACTAACTATCTCCGAACGTTGTATCACCACACGATGTAGGCACCAAAGATACCTGTACTTTTCCTGCTCAGAGTTAGGTGGATTGGCTCTGTTCGTCGATTTATTTTAGTGAAGTGGTGAGCTTCCATTCTCTGGAAGACATAAACATTTCATCAATTCTTATCATAGATTAGGATTGTGAGTTTTTATTGTTATTAACATTGTCATTGTCATTGTCAGAGTCGGGGACATATCCCGACTAAGATTGGTTTTTGGTTCTTTTTGCATAGAGGCTTTATTGGATTAATGTGGACTTGGGTGATATTGGTAGGTTGTTTGGCCAATTACCAGTTGTCGATTATAGACATGATTTAAATATCATTAAGTCTATTCTTATGCTATCTTTTTATATGTTCAAAATTCATCCGACATTAGGGATGTTGTGTTCACTTGGTTAGGTGCATGGGGTGGTTCCAGCCTATGCGGGACTTAAGATACCCGTCATGGTTAGGGCCTGGTTCAGGTCATAAAAAAGTTGGTATCAGAGCCTAGGTTTAGTTTCACTGGGTGTCCACAAAGCTGTGTCAAGTAGAGTTTTTTTTATTAGTGGGTAGCGTGCCATGCTTATAAGGGAGAGGTTACAAGACATTTAGGAATGTTTTCCTTTCTTGTTTCTTCTTTTGATTTCCCAAATGGAGCTCTACCGATACCTTCTATCCCACCTAGGCACCTCAAGCTGATGTGTCTAATGCTAAGTTTGACTAGTCGATTCATTTTCTTACCCAGTTTGTGGCCTCTTAGATTGAGTGTGTTTCTTATGTTGCTCCATCCTATGAGGTCACTAGAGTTGCCCAATTTATGAGGTTGAGTCTTTTGACTTTCACTATGTCTAAGGTTAAGGAATATCCTCAAAATTTCATTGATGAGATGGAAAAAATCTTCCATATGATGGTGGAGGGTGTAGAGTACACTGCTTATTAGTTGAAGGATGTAGTATAAAAATGGTATGAAGAGTGGGAGAACCTTAGTGGCAATGATGCCAAGTCCGCTTTGTGGGACAACTTCTCTAGTGCTTTTCTTGATCTCTTTTTCCCCAGGAGTTGAGGGAGGCAAAGTATGTGGAATTCATAAATTTGAAGAAAGGCAGGATGATAGTAAAAGAGTATTCCCTGAAGTTTCATTAGCTGTTGCATTTTGATTCAGAATTAGTGTCTAGCATGAGGGCTAGAATGGGGAAGTATGCCTTTGGGTTATCCCATCAGTTATTCTTGGAGATAAAGACATCCTTGTTGAATAAGGGTATGGACATCTCTAGGTTGGTTGTGTATATGCAACAAGTAAAAGAGGAGAAGAAAAATCAAACAAATATAGGGGAAGGAAAAATAAGAAGTTTCAATATTTGAATCAGGGTAGAGGTCAGCAACAGAGTGGTAGAGATAGGTGAAAGTGGTCTAAGAAGAAGTCGGGCAATTCTGGTTTTTAGTCTACGACTATTTCTCATTGTCCAAAGTCGTTGATGATCGCCGTTCTTAGTATAATAGTAGGTTTAGACCACCAGGAGCCTAATCTCAGACTGTCGGGGCTCAGTCTTCTATCATATCCTCTTTGTAGATTTTGCAGGTAGGTGCATCGTGGTGTTTGTGAAGAGGGGAGGAACATGTGTTTTGAATGTGTTCAGATTGGCTATATGCATAAGGACTGTCCTTCTAGGGTTGCTTCTGAAGTAACTAAGATTCTTGTTGCTACTTTATTAGCTTCAGCACCAAAGGGTACTACTTCTTCTTCTGGCTCCAGCACTAGAAGAAACCTTCTGTACGCACTTGCTACCCATCATGATTCAAAGGAATCCCTTGATGTTGTTACTAGTATGCTCAAACTTTTTTTTCGTGATGTATATTGTCTACATGATCCCGAGTTTACCCTTTCTTATGTGACCCCTTATGTGGCTATCCATTTTGGTTTTGACCCTGAGTATATTTCGTACTCCTTCTTTGTGTGCACCCCGATGAGTGACTCCATCCTGGCTATAAGGGTATATAGGGGTTATGTGATGTCGGTCTATTTGGTAGGGAGTTTGGTTGCATTCGTGCTTTGAGTGTGTTGATTGTCGAACCCAAAGGGTCAGTTTCCATTTCCCTAATGAGCCGACGATTGAGTGGGAAAGTAGTTCCCTAATACCTTAGGGACGATTTATTTTGTATCTTAGAGGCTGAAAATTGGTTTCTAAAAGGTGCCTCTATCACCTAGAGTATGTTAAGGATTCTAGATCTGAAGTTCCTTCTTTGAAGACGATCCCCGTAGTCTGTGAATTTTCTGAGGTGTTCCCTAATGATCTTCTTGGTATGCCTCCCAATAGGGAAATTGATTTTGGGATTGATCTTTTTCCAGACAATAGTCCTATTTCTATCCCTCCTTACAGGATGGCTCTGGTGAGTTGAAAGAACTCAAGAAGTAGTTGAAAGATCTTTTGGATAAGGGTTTTATCCACCCTATTGTGTCTCTGTGTAGTGATCCCATGCTCTTCATACGTAAGAAGGATGGATCCCTTCAGATGTGTATTGATTACCGCCAATTAAATAAGTTGATTGTAAAGAATAAGTATCCCCTTCGGAGGATTGATGATCTCTTTGATCAGCTTCATGATGCTAAGTACTTTTTTAAGATTGATCTTCGATCTGGGTACCATCATTTGAAAATTAGGGAGGAGGATATAGCTAAGACTGCTTTTTGATCTTAGTATGGTCTTTTTGAGTTTTTGGTGATTTTCTTTGGTTTGACTAATGCCCCGACGACATTATGGATCTTATGAAACTGGTTTTCTGTCAATTTCTGAACTTGTTTTTCATTTTCTTTAATGATGATTTTTGGTGTATTTGAAGAGTGAAGCAGATCATGCCAACCACCTCCGCCTTGTGTTGCAAACCTTGGAAGATCAACGGTTGTATATGAAGTTCTCAAAGTGTGAGTTCTGGATAAATGCTATGACTTATCTAGGTCATTTTGTTTCTAGTAAAGGGATCATAGTGGATCCACAAAAAGTTGCGGTGGTTAAGAAGTGGGCTAGACCCACGACTCCAACTAATAATCGGAGCTTCCTGGGCATAGAGAGTATTATAGATGGTTTATGGAAAGTTTCTCTTCTATTACTGGCTCATTGACTAAGTTGACTCAGAAGAAGGTAATGTTCCTGTGGTCTGATGCTTGTGAGGGTAGTTTTGAGAAGTTGAAAGATAAGTTAACTTTGGCTCCGGTCTTGACGCTACCTGAGGGTACTGATGTTTTTGTGGTCTATTGTGATGTGTCCTGGGTGGGACTAGGTTGTATGTTGATGCATCATGGCATGGTGGTTGCGTACTCTTCTAGATAGCTGAAAGATCATGAGAAGAATTATCCGACTCATGATTTGGAAGTGTTAGCTGTGGTATTTGAATTAAAGATCTGGTAACATTATTTGTATGGGGCCTATATAGACATTTATTCTGATCATAAGAGCCTGCAATACATGTTCACTCAAAATGAGCTAAATATTAGGCAAAGAAGGTGGCTTGGGTTGCTAAAGGACTATGACATGAGCCTCCACTACCACCCAAGTAAAGATAACATAGATGTTGATGCTCTTAGAAGGTTATCCATGGGATGCTTATCTCATGTGGACAAGGAGAAATGGTATTTATTGAAGGATATTCACCATTTGCCTAACCTAGGAGTCTATCTCTTGGATTCCGAATACGATGGTGTGATTGTTCAAGAGGTGGCTAAGTCATCTCTTGGTGCTGAGGTAAAAGAGAAGCAAGTGTTAGACCCTATCTTGATACAAATCAAGAATGATGTGGGTAGGTAAAAGGTGATGGTTGTTGAGATTGGTGATGATGGTGTCTTTAGGTACCAAGGTAGATTTTATTTTCTTGATTTTCATGGGTTGCGGGAATTTTTTTTGGCCAAAGCTCATGAGTCGCGTCATACGGTTCATCTTGGTTCAACGAAAATCTATCATGATCTCAAGGATATTTATTGGTGAAATAATATGAAGCGGGATGTGGCCAATTTTCTAGCTAAGTGCATGGTGTGTCAACAAGTGAAGGTGGATCACTTCAGGCTCGGTGGGTTGACTCAAGAGATTGAGCTATCGATATGGATATGGGAAATAATTAATTTGGATTTTGTATCGATCTTTCACGGTCTTGTCAGAAATTTAATTTAATTTTTGTCATCGTGGATAGGATGACTAAGTCCGCTAATTTCTTGCCAGTGAGGACAAATTTTTCTGCTGAGGACTATGCAAAGTTATTTATCAAAGAGATAGTGAAGTTGCATGGTGCACCAGTTTCTATCATTTTTGATTGAGGTACTCAATTCTCATCTCACTTTATGAGGTTATTCCAGCGAGGTTTGGGGAATAAGGTAACCCTTAATACTGTTTTCCACCCTCAGATGGATTGGAAAGAGGGAAGGACAATTTAGACCGTGGAAGGCATGCTTCATACTTATGTATTCTTATTAGCATTGTCATTTCCATTGTCAGAGTCGGGGACATATCCTATCCAAGACTGGTTTTTGGTTCTTTTTACTTAGAGGCTTTGTTAGATTACTGTGGACTTGGATGATGTTGGTAGGTTGTTTGGCTGGTTATCGGTTGTCGGTTATAGACATGATTTAAATATCATTAAGCTTATTCTTATGTTATCTTGTTATATGTTCGAAAGACATCCGATGTTGGGGATGTTGTGTTCACTTGGTTAGGTGCAAGGGGGTCTCCATGTGGGTCTTGAGATACCTTTCATGGCCAGGCCCTGGTTTGGGTCATGCCAGTGCCTTTATGAATCATAAATTGGGTCGTGACACCAACCATAGCCTGAAGCTATAAGCAATGGGCTAAGTTTGGTAGAAAACGGCCTAGAAGTTGGAAATCAACAATTTTAGACTTTGAAAATAATAAGGCAATAATGATAGTCTAAATGTTAGATAAAACATCCATAACCATCCCACAACCTATTAGTGTCGGTACAAAAGTAACATAAGTACAGAAATAGCCAAATACAAATCTGACTCGAATAGTGAAAGACTATAAGTGAAAGACTATAAATAGATAATAGAAGGAAAAATGGGAAACTCTGACTCCGAGAGCTTACCCTATCTCCAAAATCAACTCCTCATGATTGTCACATCAGCGGCAACCACTAGTACTTGAATCTACACCAAAAGGTACAAAAGTGGAGTAAGCGTACTAAAACCATGGGTACTTAGTAGGCATCATCGACCGACTAGCTAAATCATGATATAAATACGATAGGATTCAAGATAAATAAGCTAAGTCAAGGTAAAAGGGCAAACCTAAAAATAAGCTCCAACATTGTAAATAAATAATCAAAATAGATATCTTATGAAAATCATAAGTAATACTACAAGACTGTCTCAATAAGCTAGTAAGTGTGAAAAACTAAATAACCCAATGTGGGCACTGACAAGCAGGTTGTTGGACTCAAACAGGAACTCATATCATCATCATCATTATCATTATTTGTCGGACTTAAACCCAAACTCATTTCATCAATATCATCATCAATTGCTAGACTTGAACCGAAACTCAATATCAATAAACCACTGGATTTGGCTTAGAATTAGCACCAACTCGTAATTACAAACTATAATAAATATCATGTATCTAGTATTCACAAAGTCCAAAATAAGCATTATATAGGGTATAACATGCTTATGAAAGTCTACAAAGGATAAAACAAATCTTGGCCTAAGGCTGGTTGGAAGGGCCAATTTCTAATCCTCAAAATTTGTTCTAAGACAAATTCTACCCCGAACTAGGCTAAGGTATCTAAATTCACTTCTAGATGTTACACAAGCCAAAATTAGCCTAAAATAGCAATTCTAACTAAGTCATGAGCAACTACGTCAATTCTACCTAAATTACGGTTCCTTAATAGGCTAAATAGTTCAAATAATACTAATTATATACATCATACCTCCAATACCTAAATCCCATCCCATAGCTAGAATAATATCACAATTATACTATGAATTAGTTCAACCTATGAAGAAGGTTAAGCTAGCATAGATATATACCAAACAAAAGCCCAAATAATATGCTAAATCGATGGATTTCCTTTTCAAGAATCTTATGCAAGATGATACATTATCAAAATAAAAATTTACTCATCAAAATAAGAACAATGATACCTATATCACACAATTGTGCTTCGGGTCTAAAATAACATTAGAATTCCATATGGGGCCCACATGTGGAATCGCAGTTTTAGAATAAAAAATATGTCCCTATATGCTTAAGGAATATTTACTCCCAAGAATGGGTGAATTTCAAGCTCAAATGGAGCTACAATTAACCTACCAATATTTTTGGGATTTAGGGATATTATGAGAATATAATCCATGAAATTGATGGAAACTTATCAAGAATTCGAAGAAGAAATGTGTTATTCGAGCTTATAAACACTCCAAAATCACCTACTAATAGGTCTCCAAAGTTTTCACACTATTTTGGGTTCTACACTTTTGGAAATGGGTGAAAAATTTAAGAAAATGGGCTAAGTGGGGAGTTTATAGTGTTACTAGGTGCCTAAGTGTCGCTTAAGCGGACACTGGGTCTCTTAAGCAATGAAGTGTCGCTTAAGCGATAATTTCAACTCCTGTGCATGTCCTTTAAGTAACATGTGGCTTCTTAAGTGACCATCGCTTAAGATCCAAAGGCATTACTTAAGCAATACTTGTTGGG
Organism: Capsicum pubescens; assembly: GCA_030864215.1. Classification (NCBI taxonomy): domain Eukaryota; kingdom Viridiplantae; phylum Streptophyta; class Magnoliopsida; order Solanales; family Solanaceae; genus Capsicum; species Capsicum pubescens. The sequence continues at coordinate 207,909,341 of CM061538.1, read as the reverse complement.
AAACCTAGGTCGCTAAAGTGGATGGTTGGCTGCTTAAGCAACTTTTTCTTAAGTCACCCAATGGGTGCTTTACCGAATGCACCAATACCAACTGAGACCTAGAATTATTCTGAGTCTCCATCGACCCCTCAGGATTTATCCAAATTCTCATATATGGAAGTTAACTATGCTACCCAATCAAATTTGACGTTTCAGTCTTAATGGTGCAATCAAAATTTTCATCTAAGGTTGTTTCAATAAAAAGTGGATCCCATACCCATGTACCATTTGTCTTAATTTTTGGCCAATCACCAAAAATTAGTCCAGAATCCTTGTGACCCGGAGCAAGGGTCCACCTAGCCTAAAGTTGACATTTTTGGAGTTGTTGGAACTATCAGAATTGTCATAAGAGGTCGTTTGACTGATGGTTTTTCCTGGTAGCTTACTCTAACCAACAAAGACTTTAAAACAGAGAATTGGCGCTAAAACCAAATGATCTTCTCAGTAACAAAACTGCCAGCTCTAGCAAGTCATAAATGACTTGAGATAGGTATAGAAAAGCTCTAAATAACAAAATAAGTAGAAATGTAGAAAATAACCTGGAGGGTCATTACAATAACTATTAAAGGAAATTTCATCCGCAAAAGTAAAGGATAAGGATGTACCTGAATCCTTAAAAAGGTGAGGATACTGGTCCTGCATCTTGCTCTCAATCTACCAAGTAGTCTCCTCTACTGGGTAGTGCATCGACTGAACCTTAACTACTGGAATCTCTCTAGTTTGCAACTGCATAGCATTACTGACTAATACGAGCATTGGCTCCTCCCCAAACATCAACCACTCATCCAACTATATTGATTCCTATCTAGGAATATGAGATGTATCAGGAATATACAGTCACAACAAAAAACCATTGAAAATCAGATTCCAATAACAAAATCTAAGGGTATGGCTAACTCATAAGACACCTCACCAATTATAGGATGGATCTTAAAGGGTCTAATGTATCTGAGCCTGAGATTTCCTTTCCCCCTAAAACTCATCACAACTTTCATAGGCAATACACAGAGAAATACCCAGTCACCAACTCCAATTATCAAGGCACGAAGTCTATGATTTGTATAAGCCTTCTACCTGCACTGATTTTCCCTCAACACATATGATATGTCATGGTTTCATGGTACTATCGATGCCTAAAATTATGACAATATGCAAATACTTAGGCTATTTTGTTATATATGATGTCTGTTTTTGTGTTTGTTGTAAGGAAACTAGGTTGGAAGTGAAGTGGACCAAAATAAGAAGAAAAATCTCTAAAAAATAAAAGTACTTCCTAGAGAACGAATCGTGGAGACTATATGAATCATAGCCCAAGTCATCATGAGACCAGCGAGAGCTACTGAATTACTGAGTCAAGTTGAGCCTGGCTGACTCGTAGGGAGTTATTAAGATCATACGAGAAATTCATTTAAAGTAAAATAATACAAAGTTTTGAAGGTATCCTAGTTTATGTCCAGTGGAAATGATGGTGATTATGAGTCATAATGTCAGTCCATGACTTGGAGAATGAATTGTCCTAACAACAATAAGAAAAGTTTTGAGAGGTGAAAATCTATTGGAGTGACAACGGGTCCAGCCAATGATTCATAGGATCTCACAATGATTCTTCATCACTAAGCAAAGAATGGAGACAACGGAGTTGACAATGAGTCATCGTCAGTCCAGATGACTCATTTCCTAAGTCGTAGGCATTGTCGACTTTTGTTTCCTAGTTTGTTTTTCTTAGTATTTTTGTGTTATGTTGAGACACTATAAATACTCTTTTGATATTTTTTAATAGTTTACTCACTCATAATATTCAAAAACATATATTTGATTTTAACATTGACTTTTGATCTTGGAATCTATTTGTTCTTGGTTCTTGGTTGATTATTAATTTGAGTCTTTGGGTTTATTCATCCATTGTTGTGAGTTTATTTCTATGGTTTCTTTATTGAATTCCATGGGGTTTCTTGCAACTATGAGCACTAAACCCTTTAATTAGGGTTGTGGGAACCCTCGTGTAATAACAAAGTAGAAAAAGTATGAGGTTCTTCTAAATAATTGTTTACACATGGATTGTGATTGTTTTTGGATTTTTAGCTTCCTTAGCTACTGCAGAAGTTAAGGACTTGCCTATATTCGTGTTTATCTTCACAAGACAGGTCAAGATTGGGGAAAAAGATTAAAGAAATGATTTGAGGCTCTCAATCAGAGTTTAATTAACTTGGTATTCATAAGGTGATAGTTAGACTGGGACCGAAGATAAGGGTTTGAAAGGCGAACCTCTGTGACTCATAAGGTGAAGAGTAAAATTAACCAAGGTGTTCATAAGACGGTTTTTTTTACCTATGTTCTCAGGTTCTGCATCATGGCAGTGAGTTAGTCAAATTAAGCATAATAAACCTACAAAGTTAGGAAGCTTGGGGGAACACAGTCCTAGTGTTCATCTCAGATTGACTATAACCAAAAGCAATCAAGGCTTGTTATAATTTACTTCTTACTACAAAACCTCTTATTTACTTTCCTGCATTGCCCAACTATTTCAATAAGTTTGAGAGATATTTCTAACCTATTCCCTACAGGTTCGACCTCAACCTCATTGGGTTACTATAATTCGACAGCGACCACATTGTAACTTCTTGGAGGGTATAGTTTGGGGGACATCAAATTTTGGTGTTGTTGTCGTGGAATACAATTACGGATTGATTGATTGAAGTTTTTTGGTTTTACTTTTCTATTCTTTTTGAGAAGTACACCAGTGTATGCTTAGTATTAGGATAAAAGGCAATCCTTTGATCCCATTTGATCCAGATCTAGAAAGAATCCTTTAATAGAATTTTAGGATGGAAAAACACAACTGTAAAGCTCATCATGAAAGGCTTCAAGATGAGCCACATGACTTTTCTCCCCAACCTCTGCATGGTGTTTAGGAGATAGACAAGAAAACCAATATGTGGTTATTAGTAGAAGTAAATACAAGAAGGGATATTAAGGCTACCCAGCATGTAGCTCTAGAGGTTAGACACAGATAGAAAGCTGATTGTTAAGAAGAACTCAACAAAGGTATATGAGATAGAGCTCTAGTACTCCCAACTTTTCAGTGTATGCCAACATATGAAGACCCAGACAAAGACATGAGGCATATAAAGCCTACTGAGATAAGAGATATCATTCCTCCTGAATTGCCTAAGGGGATAAAGTTTGATGTCACAAGTACTGTAATTCAGTTGCTAAATCTAAAGGGTACATTTTTGGGTTTGTCGACTGATGATGCAAACATGTACTTCATAAATTTTGCTGGAATTTGCACTTCATATAATATACTTTGGGTGAGTCAAGAATCTTTGACACTCAAGATTTTACCATTCTCTCAAACTGGTGAAGAGATATTATGGTTAGGGTAACTACGTTGTGGGTCCATTACTACTTGGTGTGAGTTGTGGAAGTAGTTCTTAGACCGTTTCTTCTCTCTAGCTAGAAAATTATTATTTAAGGATGAGATCAATAATCTCAGGTAACTGCATTCTAAACCTATGTATGAGGCATGGTTTCAATTTAAGTAGAAGTTGATGATGGTGCCTAATCAAAGAATTTTGGGGAGAAATCTATTGGAGATTTCTATCATGACCTGAATATCAGTTCTAAAGCTATGGCAGATACTATTACTGACAGAGTGTTCATGAACCTATGTTAGGATGTTGCATTAGAAATCTTAGATTAAATATCTCTTTCCAATTGAGGGTGCCATATTCGGGAGGCAGAGAGAGGTGCCGACAGTTATGCTATTAGTGCCTCTAGTGTGCATACAGTTATAGATGAATAAGTGGATCAAGAGGTTATGCAATTGAGGATAGAGATTAGGTTATAGAAAAATAAGTTTGCAACTATGAATGTCAAGAAGGTGAATAATATGGGCACACAAAGTAAAGCTTCTAAGTCATATGATTCTACTGTGGATGTAAAAGGAAAAGTATCTAGATAGAGAGTTAGCAGGTTTTTAAGCCAAGGGACAATCATCACCTTAAGACAATTAGAACTTGAGGCAAGGAAACCAAGGTTGGAACTACTATGCGAATAGATATAGTGATAAAATCAGTCAGAAAGATTCTGATCGGAGGTGTAAGGATGATTGTAAGAAGAAGTATGGTGCATATGTTCTATTGGAGAACCGTGAATCTGAGTCAAGGATGGAGGCATTGCTCACTAAGTTGGTTAAGGGATTAGAAAGTTAATAAAGTTTCCTTAAGGAGATTAAGGAAGATATTTTAGGATTGACCCTAAAAGTGGAATCTCATGCTACTGCGATCAAGCATTTTGAGCAGCAATTTGGTCAGATTTTTGTAATCTTGAATTAGATTCAATTGGGCACTCTTCCAAGTAATACTATGCAAAATCCTAAGACTGACAATAAATATTTTTCCATCACCACTAGCAGTGGTTAGTCAACTATTCATCCTCTCATGCCTGTAGTTGATGAAGCTAGGGATGATGTTGTTGACGTTGATGAGGTACCTAAATCTGAATTTCATAAGTTAGTGACTAGTGGTGAGTCATCACAAAAAATAATAGATATTGATAAAAGAGCTGAGAAGTATAAAGGTAAAGAAAAGGTAGACAAGTCCATATTGAAAACCATTCCATGAACTTCCTCTCCTTTATCTTAGAGAATAAAGAAGAAATAAGAGAAAGGAAAGTATCAAGCGTTCGTATCAATATTGAAAGAACTATCTGTTAATATTCGTCTTGTAGAAGCATTAGAGCAAATACCTGGCTATGCTAAGTTTATGAAGGATTTGGTTACTAAGAAGTGTACGGTAAGTTTTGAGCCCACTGATAATATGCACCACTATAGTGCCATTGATTCTCGATCGTTGGTTGAGAATAGAGAGGACCCTATAGCATTTAATATTCTATGGACCATTGGGTCCTTCAGCTTCTCTTTAGCTTTATGTGATTCAGGATCTAGTATCAATATGATGTTATTGTAGTGTACAAGTAGTTGAGTTTAGGCGCACCTAAACCTACTTCCATGAGGTTATTGATGGCTTACCAGACTATGAAGAGACCAATTGGTATATTGGGTGATGTTTTGGTAAAGGTTGCATCCTTCATATTTACAACTGACTTTGTAATCCTTGATTGTGAGGTGGACTTTGAAGTCCCTATTATCTTGGAAAGTCCTTTCCTTGATACGATTCGATCCTAGCTTGACATGGAGATGGGGCAGATGAAGTTCGGACTCAATGATAAGAAAGTTAAATTTAATATGTGTCAATCTATGTTGAAACTGAATGATATGAGGGTGGTATCCATAATTAATACTATTAATGATGGTGCAGTGGTTGTGACCATTAAAGAGAGGCTTGGGTTTGAGGCATTTGCAACAATTATCAAAAACTTTGAAAGCAATGGCATTGATGAGTATGATGAGATGGTGAGCACATTGTATGGTAAAGGTTAGTATACTTATTCTCCAAAGAAGCTAGATATTGATCTGAAGAATAAAACCTCCTCTAGCTCAACCATATATTAAGGAGCCATCGGTATTTTAATAGAAAGCCCTATTATCTCACTTTTGTTATGCATTTTTAGGGGACGACAATACCTTGTTAATTATTAGTTCTGAATGATTTATTGGAGACATAGGTTGACATATTGATTAAATTTGTAAAGGTTGAAGAGGTCCATTGGATGGACTATTGCAAATATTATGGGGATTCTACTCGGTATTTGTACTCATAAAATATAGCTTGAACTGAGGTGTATACCCAACATCGAACACCAGCGTCGGTGAAATCCTCTTATGCAAGAGGTATTAAGGAAAGAGATCATCCAGAGATTAGATGCTGGAGTGGTTTATCCCATTGCAGATAGCAAGTAGGTCTGCCCATTTCAATATGCACCTAGGAAGGGTGGGATAACTATGGTGCCAAATAAGAAAAATGAGTTGGTTCCTATGATACCGGTTATTGGATAGAGAGTATGCACAGATTATTGAAAGTTGAACACTTGGACTCAAAAGGACCATTGCCCTATGTCGTTCATGGATTAAATACTAGGCAGACTTGTAGTAAAGGGTTGGTACTATTTTCTTGACGGTTTGGGATATAATCAAATTTCTGTTACTCCCAAAGACCAAGAAAAGACTACTTTCACTTACCAATATGGTACTATTTTCTTAACAGTTTGGGATATAATCAAATTTCTATTTCTCCTAAGGACCACGGAAAAACTACTTTTACTTGCCCATATGGTACTTTTGCATTCAAGAGGATGTTGTTCAGACTATGCAATGCTTCTTCACCTTTTAGTAGTGTATGGTGTCAATATTTTCTAACATGGCGGAGTACACTATAGAGGTTTTCATGAATGACTTTTCAGTAGTTGGGGACTCATTTGATGATTGCCTGTCTCATCTATCTAATGCACTCCAGAGATGATAGTTGTTCAATCTGGTGTTGCATTGGGAGAATTGCCATTTTATGGTGAAGGAACGTATTTTTCTAAGTCAAAAAATCTCAAAGTAGGGTATTGATGTAGATAGAGTAAACATAGAGGTGATTGAAATATTACCTCATCTGGTCTCAATTAAAGGTATCCAAAGTTTTTGGGTTATCTTGGCTTTTACAGAAGGTTCATCAAGGACTTTTATAAAATTACTAATCCCCTATGCAAGCTTTTATAGAAGGAGGTGAAATTTATAATTGTTGATGCATTTCTCAAGGTCATTGAGTGCCTTAAGGAGCGCTTGATTTTGGTTCCCATTATTGTGTCTCCCACTTGGTCTTTAACATTTGAGGTTATGTGCGATGCTAGCAAAGTTTCCTTAGGATCTATCTAGGCCAAAGACGTGATAAAATCCTTTACCTGATATACTATTCCAACAAGGAATTAAACCCCACAAGGAAAAATTATACAGTCATTAAGCAGGAGTTACTCATGATGGTTTTTTCCTTTGAAAAATTTCGATCGTATTTTATAGGGACCAAAGTTGTAGTTCATACGGATTATGAAACATTGAGGTATATAATATCAAAGAAAGATGTAAAATCAAGGTTGATACATTAGGTACTCTTGTTGCAAGAATTTGACTTTGAGGTGAAATACCAGAAATGCACTAAGAACTAGGTTGCTGATAACTTATCTCGCCTTGAGGAGGAGGCAATATAAAAGATAGGGGATGAGCTTGATATAAATGATACTTTTATAGATGAGTGAGTCGTGGAAGCATCTCAAGACGTAATCCCCTGGTTTCCTGATTTTGTCAACTTTCTGACAAGTGATCTTGTTCTGGAAGATTTATCATTCCAGCAGTGTAAGCAATTTATGCATGAGGAGAGAAACATTTTCTAGGATGAGCCTTATCTCTTTTGAATTTGTGCGGATCGTGTTGTTTGGATATGTATTCTTGAGGTTAAGATAATAATCACTTTTAAGGCTTGTCATTCATCGCCAGTCGGGGGTCATCATGGTTGTACCGGGACAACCCAAAAAATTCTATATTATGGGTATTATTGGCCAACTATCGATAAGGATGCTCATGATTTTAGCCAAGCCTGTGAACAGTGTCAGTGGCAAGGTAAGATTTTGCGGAAACATAAACTCCCCATGACACCTATATTGGAGTTGGTGTTGTTTAATGTATGTGGAGTTGATTTCATAGGTCCGTTTGAGAGATCCTATGAGAATAAGTAAATTCTAGTAGTAGTCGACTATGTTCTAAAGTAGGTGGCGGTGGTTGCGCTTCACAAAAATAAAGTTTAAAGTGTCACTACGTTCTTGAAAAAGAACATGTTTTCTTGATTTGGCACCCTATGTGAAATTATTATTGATGGTGGGTATCACTTTTGCAATCATCTTTTCAAGGCCCTGCTTGAAAAATATGGTGTGAATATTAAGGAGGAAACACCTTATCATCCTCAGACAAGTGGGCAGGTAGAGGTCTCCAATCAGGAGATCAAGTCCATATCGATGAAGACTGTGAATGCCAATAGGACTGATTGGCCAGTAAAGCTAGATGATGCTTTGTGATCCTATGAGACAACTTTTAAGAACCCCATAGGTGCCTTTCCATATCCGATTGTGTACCGCGAGGCATGCCACTTCCCGATCAAACTTGAGAAAAAAGATCTATGGGCATTAAAAAAGCTCACTTTTTAGTGGCATAATACATCTAAGTTGAGAAAGAGCAAGGTGAATAAGTTGGATGAGTTTCATCTCCAATCATATGAAAGTTCAACTTTGTACAAAGAAAAGATGAAGTTGATCATGATAATAAGATTGAGAAAAGAGTGTTTGAGATTAGTATTTTGGTCTTGTTGTATAGTTCAAGACTTCGCTTGTTTCCTGGCAAGTTAAAGTTTAGGTGGTATGGACCATTCACTCCGGTAAGAGTCTTTCCATATGGTGCTGTTGAGCTGAAATGTTATGGTGAAGCCCCACTTAAGGTGAATGACCAGCGGACGAAGTACTATATAAGAAACCCTAATGAGGTTAAAAAATGTGTTGACATGAGCCTTCGTGAAATTTAAGAAAACAAGGAAACTACATCATGTTAAATCAGGTGCTGCATGGGAGGCAACACATAGTGTAGTTGGTAAAGTCTTAGTATCCAACCTAGCCACGTCGTTCTGTCATATTAAATTAAGCACTGCGTGGGAGGCAACCCATGTTTTGTACTTATTACATTATAAGGTAGCTTGTATGATCAATGTGCAGGGCTAGATATTGCAGAAAAGACTTAAAACTCATTGGTGTTAGGTCTCTTCGAGGGACCCTACGAGTCTTAGGGTCACACTATGACTCGTCAACGGAGTCGTAGGATGTAGGAGCCCAAACCAATCCCAGGTAAAAGTTCTCTGGAGTCATGACGACTCTTAGAATGAGTCGTTGTCTCATCACCTTGAGTCATCATGACTGGGGAATCTAGGTAAGGTTCTAGTCTTAATGAAGGGAGTCTAATACTTATAGCCACTGGCTACGATTCATCACCAAGACTCATTGTCAGGCCCAATATTATAGACTTAATAGGTCGACCCGGTTCAAACGTATGATTTAAAAGGAAAAATAACCCCCCACAATTGATCTTCTTTCTATTTTAAATGTACATGACTCCCTATATTCCCTATAACCTCTCCATGAACTCTTCGAAGACACTTATAAGTCATCCCCAATCATCAAACTTCCAAGGTAAATCTCCCAAAGCCTTCTTCCTAAGAACTAGGGCAAATTGGAAAAGTTCTAAAGGATCTATGCAAGTTATTTATTATTATCCAAGTATGTAATAGGATTTAATGTTCTAGAACTTAAGTTGATGTGCAATATAGTAGAAAATACATGGATTCCTTAGTTAATTTTGTGCATAAGGTGAAAACCCATGAACTTTTTCTTGAGACATATTGATGATTATGAACAAAAAAGAGGGAGTAAATGAAATTTGTTCTTAAAATTAAATATGGGAATGAATTAAGAGTATATTGTAGAAGTTAAATATATGGGGAAGTGTAAGTACCCATTCAGTATATGAAAATCAAAAATCAAACGCCCTAAAGCACCCATGTTACAATTGCTATGGGACTCATAACTACTCTTAGGGTGATCTAATGAGTCTTTACGTAACTCATAGCTATGGGTAACATGGGTGAAAAGAGGCGCTTTCTCTCCGGTAACACTACGACTGACACTTTGAGTTGTTGTCTCACCATACGACTCATAGTGTGGTGTCATGGTGATTGGACAGGGAAAGTCACTAAGGCACAGTTTTTGGTCAGCCTATGAGTGTTGGTGATGAGTCATTGTATGACCCAACGAATCATTAGGAGGACTCGTAGGGTGCCTAGTGAACGATCCCTATACACCCATCAACTCTACGAGTCTTTGTATGACCAGTTACCTCTAGCAACAAGTCATACTGACTCGTAGGGTTGGCGGCCACTGCTACACACTTGTTTTTTTTACTTGATTTTATTTTCTTTTCCTATAATTAACTAACGTGTGTGTCTTAAAAATACCAATGACACCCAAGGCTGATTCCAATAAGTAAACACCAAATCCCCTCCACTCGACACCTTTGAGAAAAAATAATAGATGATGAGTCAAGTGGATTTGTTGAAGAATATCCATTAGCAGGGGCGGTGGAGCCAAAAGTTTACCAAGGGGAACCAAGGATTCCGACCCGGGCCAACCACCTCCACAGGATAGGCCTCGAATGAAGAACCTTAGAAATTCACCACTCCACTCCCTCCCTATCTGATAAGGGACGGGATTCTGAGTCTAGTTCTGGGGAAGATGATGGTAAAAATGAGGATGTATTGGATAATGGGACCAAAAACAAAGGGTTTGAGAATTTTGTCTTGGAAAATGATAAGGAAAATAAGGAAGAGGAGAAAGATGAGTCTAGCGATAGCCTAACAGAGAAACCACCTCCTCCCCAACTGATCCACTACCAATTGAGACTACCTCAGTGCCTATCATTAAATAATGAGGGTACCTTGGGATGTAGGAATTATACGAGAGATATAGCACAATCACCCCTGCCACCCAAAGACAAAAATACAAGTTCTACTTAGAGCTAAAAGTGAGTACGGTGGGCATATATGAGATGCCAGAGTTTGAGGCTCACTTTAGGTAGTAATATTTTGAGTGGATGACTAGAGCTCTAGGATGATATAGCCGATGTTGGTCTGAGAATTTTATGTCTCTTTTCAAATAGAGTGGAAGCAAGTTTATCCGCAGGGGATGTTGTGGAAGGGCAGTGATCCATTGCTTTAAGTTTTGATCATAGTTGCTCTGGTGAATATTTTAACCCAGACTATTCCCAGATTCCTTCATGATCTGAATTTCTAGTTGCCGGTTAACAATGTTGAAATTGATCACCGCATTGATGAAATACAAAAAATGAAGATGAATCAAATTGGGATGGAAGATAAGTTCACCCACTTTAGGTATATGGCTGGTATTATCACTATGACACAAAAGGTTGTGCCTTGGATGGTTGGAATTTCAACATGGATCATGAAGGACCCATTGAATTTTTCTATGGAAGCTAGGTGGACGTCGGTCCATCATTATTTGAGTACCACAAAGGGAGACAATGTGCTGAGTCATAATCGAGACAGCATGGTTGTGGGCATCATGGGGTCTATGAGATTATTGTAGCCAAGATTTTAGCTAGAGAGATCAACGATTGGGCGGTAAGAACGGACACCACCTTAGCCTTTGCATGCCCATTGACATTGATTTATTTGGACCAGGATGTAGCAATGATTCTAAGTGTGGACCAGTTCATGACGGTCTAGAGTACCATAGGTTTAATTAGAGATTATGCTAAGGACATCTCCAAGGATAATGTGGGGCCACTTTATTCCAGGTAGAATTTCATGCTGGGGGAAGAAATATGTTGATATCTAGGGTTCATCGATCTTGGTAACGCCCCTATAAAGACTACCTACTTTGAGCCTCAGGAATCTACCGACACTGTTGTATCTTCACAGGACCCAACTTCACCTTCTACTATAAGGCCATTTACATCTAGGCTAGCCCCGAGCTAGCTACTCTTTAGTCCCGCAGCCAATCCTAACTGATGTGCTTAAAATATTAGGCACACTTGAGCACAGGGTGATGAACATTTAACAGAGAGTGCATCCATGGGTAAACAATGAGATCCAATGAGAGATTTGGAGTAAGCATACATAGTTTTATGGGTTTAAGTAACGAACTAGCCAAAAGTTGATGGGCATTCAGGCCTCAGATCTGGAAAGCATGCATGAGGATTTGGCCTTGCTCTAGGCTACAATAGAGGATATGCAGGCAAAGTCGTTCCCTTCTTACCCTATTATTAGAGAGATCTATGTGGATAAATATTTAGGGCATAAAGGGGAAAGAAAAGATATAAATAAGATGGTTAAAGGATAAGGAAGAAGATAAAACAAAGAAAAAGTATGTTGTGGAAGTGTCCAAGGAGGCCAGTATGCAAAGTGCACCGAACCATCAGACGACGGTCCCTTATATGGGGGTGAGAGCTGGTAGCTTTTAAGTGGTTGACACAATATCTACAACTATATATAAGTTGAGTAGGGGGGTACCACTTTGCCTCTCCCAAGACAAACACCATTAAGTGCACCAACCACCACTAGTGCCACTTCTAATATGAGCATCCCGGCCACCACTGGGACTACTACTAATGAGAGTAGGGCCTATTCTAGGCTTCCACCTGCTGAGACTTCATGAGCTAGCACCTAGTGCACCCAGGTATGTCTTTATTCCCATGCTTTTAATTGTGGTCATATACTGGGGATAATGCGTCATCTTGTAGTTAGGAGTAGGGGTTTACCATAACCGTCAGGGGTTTTGGTTGTCGTTCTTCTTTTTTCATCGGTCATGCTGTTATACTAGAACTGACATATCTAGGATGTATTGTGTTTTGTTTTGTGTTTTTTTTTAACTATAAGAAAAATAAGTACCTAAGGGTAGTTGTGATTGTTCTTAAACGTATTGGAAAAATGATACCCCTCCAAAAAAATTGTTTTAAACTGTGTGATGTACTTATGTGTTTTACCACTGTGAATTTTGTTATGGCATTAGTATTAGGGAGATATTAATCATGGCTAATTGCATGAAACAGATAGGTAGTATTTTGTGATACAACCCTATGACACGTGTTTGTGAGATGCTTACTTATTTCTCCTTGTGTATTTAATCCAAAACTTTCCCTTTTAGTCTTACCTAGGTTGCAGGATATTCAATTAGGAAAGGATCATAGGTCGATCTTGAATTACTTCACTTTTAGCGTAAACGACCTTCCAAATGAGAATAAGTATCCCTTGATCCCTGCTTTGAGCCTGAATAGGCTATTTTTTCTTGTTTTCACCTTTCACCTTCTAAGTTTAGTTACAAGGAACATGTTTTAGACCTAGTCCTCTTTTGACATTGTTCACCTCAACTCAGCCAAATAGCCTAAGTTGAGGTGTCTATCATAGGGGTGCGTGATTAGAAGTAGGTTTGAAGAAGGGAGTAAATAAGAGAAAAAAAGTAGGGTTGGGTGTGGTAGAGAAAAAAATGGAAAAAAAAAAGCAAAGAGAAAAAATATAGATTTGAAAAATAAAAAAAGAAAGAATAAAACAAACTGCACCGATCCTGAATAAGCAATAAAAGAAAAAAGGCAAAATAAGGGAGGAATGAAAGAAAAGTTAGTTAATAAGTGGACCCCTGACGTAATAGTAGTGGCACGGTGGATTAGTCACTAAATTCCTAAAAGTACCATACTAGGCCCCAAGCCTATGTTACAAGTCGAGTAAATCCGTAAAGTCATCCTAGTCCAACTTTCTGAAAAACTAAGATAAAGAAAATAAGGGAAAGACTATGGTATTTTATGCACATTGTTAGAACTTCTTTATGAGTGTGAGTGTCTCATGATTGTCCCCGCATTAACATGCATGATTATACCAAGTGAGTAGGACTTCTTTATTGTGAGGGTACATGGACTGTGTTACTAGCTGCTTATTTGTATGGGTAGTGTGATTTGTACGTATTCTTAATTATGTGTTGATAATGTAATGTCATAGCTTGATTCCCTTATGTCACCTTATTGGGCTACTTATATCTACATAGTTGGTTTGGAAAAGGTAAAAAGTAGGAGGGGCTGATGTTTTTGAGCTAAAATTGAGATTGACTGTTGTGGGTACTTTAGGTTTCTCTTGGTTAAGCTTTATTGTATTTTTGTTCCCCAAGGACATGAAAATTCTACGTTGAGGGTGTTTATGTGCCATGATTTCAGGGCACAGTCGATGCTTAAAACTGTGAAAATATGTAAATACTTAGGCTATTTTGTTAGATATGATATGTGTTTTTGTGTTTGTTGTAGGGAAACTAGGTTGGAAGTAAAGTGGACCAATATAAGAAGAAAAAGCTCTGAAAAATAAAAGTACTGCCGGTACTAAGAGTTGTTGTGTGACTATATGACTCATATCCCAAGTCGTCATGAGACCAGTAAGTGCTAGTAGATTAATAAGTAAAGTTGAGTCTTTCTATGAATCATAGGGAGTGACTATGAGTGATAGAATGAAGTTCCTAAATCACTCTGACTCTATCCAATGACTCTTGACGCAGTCAGTACCGCGGGGTCTAATCTCGAAGGTCTCAAACCACCCAATTGGAGAACGACGTCACCTACCATATAAAGCCTCAAAAGGCTCCATCTAAATACTCGAATAGTAGCTATTATTATATGTGAACTCCACCAAAGATAAGTGCTACTCCCACCAATTTCATAAATCCATAACTCAAGCTCAGAGCATATCCTTAAAAACCTTATTAATCTACTCTAACTACCCGTCGGTATAAGTATAGAAGGTTGTACTAAGATCCTCCTGAGTACTCAAATCCTCATGAAAATATCTCCAAAGATAGAAGTGAACATTAAACCCCAATCTAAAATAATAGATAGAGGCACACGATGCAAATAATATAGCCCATAAACATAGATATGGGCTAACCTCTTGCAACTTAAAGATATCTTAATAGGAATAAAATGTGTTGATTTGGCCAACCGATCTATAATGAAACAAATACCATTAGAACCACGAGAAGTACAAGGAAAACCACTAACAAAGTCCATGGTAATCCACTCCTACTTTCCCTCTAGAATATGAGACCTCTAAATCAAGCCACCAGGTCTTTGATGCTCGGCCTTCAACTGCTGATCATAGAGGTAATGAGCTACAATGTCTACCACATCTACCATCATACAACTTTACCAATAATGCTACCTCAAATCTTTATACATCATAGTTGTAGCTGGGTGAATGGAATATCTAAAGTCATGAGCGTCATGCAAAATCGACTGAATCAAGTCATCACCCATTGGAACATAAATGTGTCTATAAAATCTCAAAACACCCTTAGAATCTATGGTCCGTATTGGACTCACAACACAACACCTGATCACAAATGATGCAAAGTCTCATATCCTCAAACTGTTGACTTTGAATCTACTCAAATAGCAAAGACCTCGCCTCAATACTAACACAAATCCTCCTAGGGTCTAAAATATCTAGTCGCACCATCAAGTTGGCTAAAGACTGGACATCCCATGCAAATAAACTCTGAGAAAATGAGATAGAACCCAAACTACCCATACTCATTGCCCTTTGGCTCAAGTCATCTACTACCACGCTCGCCCTGCTAGAATGAAACAAAATAGAGATATCATAATCTTTAAGAAACTCCATTCATCTATGCTACCTAGAATTAAGTTCTTTCTGGGTCATAAGATAGTGAAGACTATGATGATATATGAAAATCTCACAATGGCTGCCATAAAGATAATGTCTCCAAATCATAAGTGCAAAAACTATGGCCAACAACTCCAAGTCATAAATGGGGTAGTTTTACTTGTACACCTCAACTGCCTTGGTGCATATGCAATAATTCAACCCTTCTTCATCAACACACAACCAAAACAAACACTAGAAGAATCACAATATATGATGAATCCCTCATCCTAAATAGGAAGAGGTAAGATAGGAGCTAAAGTTAGAAATCTTTTGTGCTTTCCAAAGCTAAAATCACATTCCTTGGACCATCACAATAGTTGGAGATTAGGTATGGACCAATCATGAATTGCCTTAATATTTGCTGGGTATACCATAATCCCATCTTTAGATGCCACATGGCCAAGGAATGTCATCGGCTCCAGCCAAAACTAATACTTGGAAAAAATCATATGATCTCTCAAAGCCTAGAGCACAATCCTTAAATACTTCATATGCTCCTCTTTACTCCTCAAGTACACAAAGATGTCATCAATGAACAAAATCACCAAGGAATCAAAATAATTCCAGAACACACGATTCATCAAATTGAAAAATGCGGCTGGAGCATTAGTCAACCCAAAAGACATCACTAGGAACGCATAATGACCATACTAGGTCCTAAAGGCTGTCTTTGAGATATCCTCAGCTAAAATCCTTAACTTATGGTAATCAGATCTCAAGTCAATCTTAGAAAGCACCATTGCACATTGAAGCTGGTTAAAAAAATCATCAATGCAAGGCATAGAATATCATTTCTTCACCGTCACCTTATTAAGATGACTATAATTAATACACATATGCATGGAACCATCCTTAATATTCATGAACAATACGGAAGCACCCCAAGGAGACACACTAGGTCTAATAAAACTCTTACCTAAAAGATCTTGAAGCTGATAATTTAACTCCTTAATCTTGACAACTGCCATATGGTAAGGTTTCATAGAATTAGGTTAGGTTTATGACTCAAGATCAATAAAAAACTCAATATCACGCTTAGAAGAAAGACTAGGTAGATCGATAGAGAAAACATTAGGAAATTTGCGAGCGATAGGATCATAGTACAAGAAAAGTCTCTCTATACTAACACCATGAATTTAAAAAAGATAAGACTCGTAACCCCTTGGAATAAGTCTCCTAGCCTCAATATTAGAAATAATCCTCATTGTCTTGTAGATAATAGCTCCCCATCACACAACTGGGAGTACATCGAGTATGCCTAAGGTAACTTGTCTTGACAAAATAATCAAATACCTCATGATAGTGGGATAACCAGTCCATGACGAGAATCACATCAAAATCCACCATATCTAACACAATAAGATCTATAATAGTATCAAACTTTTTCATACTCACTTATAATTATGCACCCCTATGATAGTTGTCCTTAACTTAGGCAATTTTCTTGAGTTGATGAAATAGTATCTAAGAAGGGACTAGGGATAAGGTAGGTTCATTATAGTCAAAATAAGAAAGATGAACAGGTTAGTAAAAGAAAAAGGCCTATATAAGCTCAAAGTCAGGAAGAAGGGATATTTATTCCATTTGGCAGGGTATTTAGATAATAAAAATTGAATATTCAAGAATGACCTATGCTCCTTACCTGACCAACTATCCTACAGCGTGGGAAGACTACCTTGGAAAGTTTTAGATCTCACACACACCCTTAAACAAAGTAGGTACCTCACACATATATAGCACAATTCTATATTATCAGCTACTACCTATTCGATTCATGCATTGCCAAGCTATGGTTATCATGACTATAATTCTAATTCCTTAACAAGATCCACAAAGATCATAGTTCAAAACAAACACAAACCATAATTAAAAATATTTTTTTAAGGAGGGATATCCTTAAATAACACAATAAAAACATTAAGAAATTTTTATTGAATACACTAAGTTCCCCTATTTTTTATGCTAATTAAACACTCAAACATAATATTAAACACAAATAAACTCCTAAACATGTTGGTTCTACTATGATAGCACACTTGGGAAAAAACATAACAACTAAAACCCTTGATTGGTTTACACTACTCGAATATGTTTACCAACTCTCAAGAACAAGTATATGAACTTAAAAGATGTAATTATGTGTAAACCAATAAATAGATATGGAAAATAAATGAATAAACCAACTTTATTTGGCCTCCACGGAGGCACCTTACTTTATGACTATAGTAAAAAAATGGAAAAATAAGGGGCAAGGACATACCTCTAGTGTGCTAGGTTGTAATGCCTTGGAAAATCCAAGCATAGACAAGAACCATGCTTTAAGTAGATGTAGGGTAAATCATCAACTTTTAACATCATAATAAGGGATTTGTCCATTTATCAAGGTCCTAAGAACCCCCTAGACCTTAACATAGCCAAAACCTTCCTTACCAAGATATTCTTAAAAAGGTGATCTACTTTAAACAATCATAACTTAAAGATTCAGAAGCATTTTTAAGTCCTAGACCCAGTAAATGAAAGATATTTGAATTACCTTCAAACACATCTAGTTTCCCCTTTATTTGATACTGGATTAGGAAGTTATAGCTTGTTTAGTGAAGCATTTCTCTGTAGTGAGAAAGAATAAGACCAAACACGACCGTGATTACTTTGTATGACCGTATAATTTCCCATTTGGTCAATATAGACCTAACTTCTAAAAGATGAAAATGTGTACCCTTATGCCACAAGAAGAAACCACGATCACACTTTGAAACCATGACCCTTAGGCATGATCATGTGTCCTACAGATGCCCTTGATAAAACCAACAAATATACAGACCAAGCAATGATCGTAGATACAACCCACCATCATACCAAGGATCATCTAATCATGTTTAGAGAGTTCACATCCAACTCCCAACCAAGATCTTAACCCATGATCGTGGAAAGGCCTCATACGTTTATCCCCGCAATTTCCAATTATGAAATTTTAAGGGGAAAATTAGTATTTTCCCACCTTCTTAATATTAAATCTATATTTTTTTAGGAATTTCAATGGTAATTATTAGGGTTAATAATAACCTAATCTCACACTACTAATAATTTTATATGATACTTAGTTTCAGATCAGAAAAGAAGTGATTTCATTTTCCCAAGGCCAATTAGCGTTCATCTTCCTCAGGCATCAAACTTTAAAGAATTCTTTAGGATTATCATCACCAAGTTTCAGGGATTTAATTAGTTGGTTTAGTTTCATCTATTTAGTCCCAAAGTTAACCTAATTCTCCAGTACAATTCCTTTTTCACAACTCAAGGTGATGGATATTAGTAGAGTCACTGATATTTTAGTTCTTTGGTGTCATTGAGTTATAATCCTTTTAGCATTAATTCCAGTGTTACTATTTTATTATAATACCAAACCCTAGTTATATTATTAAATCCATGATTGTTGGACCCGGGTCATTGAATATTATGTTTATTTGATCAGTTTATGAATTTGACATAGTAGTTATATTCTTCACAAATGGCAGGTTATGAACACATGATGACCTAGGATTTCATGCATATACTATTGGATGCTATATTCCCTAATTTACATATTTTGAACGCTTTCAGAGAATATATTTATTTCAGTTATCAATTATTGCCATCAATGTGCATTAAAGTTGTTAGTGTCATTCTGTTGGGAGTAGTACTTAGAACCAACCAAATGCAGGGATGAAGGCTCATCGCCAGTTAGGCTGAGACCTTTAGTAGAAATCACTATATTAAAAAATATGACACCACTATAAGTTATAAAGGATCATCCCTCTGAACAAGCTTGACATCTTATTCCTTTTGAACATCATTTTAGAGGATCCATGCCTGTTAGTGTTCATACCCTTAGCAAGGAACTAAATATCCTTCTAGAAAAGGTTATAGGTTTTACACCATTCACTTACATTGGTTTATGTTGGTTATTAATATCTCCCACAATCCATAATTTAAAATTCATATTTCAAATTCTTGAATGAACTTTTATTTAGTTATTCAGTTCAGCTTACAACATATGTTCATTACTTGGTATTGCACTAGTTATCATGTTATGTGTTTCATGTTCAACTCATATCAGTTATTTCCCTATATACATACTCAAAACATTAAAAGTACTAATTATATACTTTATTTACATTATATTATCTCATAATATAGGGTTGGAAGCTCAGCTTCCTCATAGTGCTTATGATGATCTGATCTTGTATCTACAGTAGTAGTATTAGTAATTCCTCATCATGCAAGGACTAGAGTCATCTTTTTACTTTATGTTATCTTGGTCGTTATTAGTTCTTAGATATTTCAATTTAGCTTGGGACTTGTCCCAACAACTCATCTTAGTAGAGGCTTTTCAGACATACAATTAGATGTTCAGTTTTTATCTCAAACTTATTTAGTGATGTTTTAATTTCCTTGGATATTTATTATATTATTCAAGTTCGTCTTTTATATAAGTGTTGGTTGATCTCTTATTAGCTATATTTATTAGTATTTTGCCAGGCTATGGGTTAGCTTGGAGTCACTTGTGATTATTAGCACCGTGTTACGACTAATGGTTAGTCTTGGGTCATAAAAACTTTGTATTAGAGTAATAGGTTTAAAGTGCCCTAGGGTGTTTGAAACTTGCATTGAATAAAGTTGCATTCATGGGTATGAAGCATTCCACACTTATGAGAGACAGGCTACAAGACATTTTAGGAAAAATTCCCCCCTCTTTATGCACATGTTGTGCAATATAGTGTAAGCACTATTAAACATTCTTCTATCTCATTCTCTATATATTTACAAAATATGCCTCTAAAGAGGAACGATGGAAGAAGAAGTGGAAATAAGAGCGAGGTAGAGAATCAATGAGCATCACCAGCTCCAAAAAAAACTCTCAATGAACAAGCCTCCCATACCTAATTTAGTTCTACCTTTACATACTTAGCACAATAAATGACTACCGATAATAAACAACCTATTATGGTACCAACCAAAGCGATAAGGAATGAGGTAGTAGCAATAGGTTGAGACTTCACTTGGATAAATCCCTTAGTGTTTTCTGGTTGCAAGTTTGAAAAGGATCTATAGGAGTTTGTGGAAAGTATCCAGAAGGTTATCGAGATTATAGGTGCTATCCTAATAGAGAGTGATGACATGGTTGCCTATAGCCTACAAAGATTACCTTACAATTAGTATAAGTAGTAGAAGAAGGATAAGGGGATAGACATAGATCCGATAGAATGGAATGAGTTTGTGATTGCATTTTTATATAGATTTTCCCACAGAAATTAAGGGAAACTAAGTTATAGTATTTTATAAGTTTAAATTAGGGTAGCTGATGAGTGGTGAATTTACCACTCATTTGCACTCAACATTCTTGCACATTACCATGCTTCGAATAAATAAGTGGGAGATATTTGTGATTTAGTGCACTAATATCCACATTTTGTAGGAACATAGGTGATGAAATAAAAATATGTGGATACAAGCTAAAAAAGTTCAAAAAAAGGAAAAAAGTGCAGTTTGAAGACTTGGAGTAGACATAGCCTCAGTTACCGTGATCACATTATAAGGACCGCAATCATGGTCTATCAACAAGGTCAAACATACCTCAATATCGTGGCTGAGACCATGGTCGCAGGAGCTGCAAATTCAAACAAGATCTCGCGATCGTAGCCTAGCAAAAAATACTGTCCAAGGGAAAAATCATAAATGCACATAACTGATCCTAAATGTTGTCATCTAGACATAAAACCCTATCTCTTAAGACATTATTGAATCCATTCCTATTTATTGGAACTTGGTCTACTCCTTATGGGTAGCTTATGGGTAGCTAGTTCTTCCTTTGAAGCTACACACATGGATTAGCTATTACTCTTATGGGTAGCTAGTTCTTCCTCTTAAAATTTTGTTAGAATATGGTGCATTTATGTGTGGGTTGTGGTTTATTTTTGTATGTTCTAATGTGTTGGTGTTGAGTTCTACTATCTATTGAGTAAATTGAGTGGTATTTATGGGTGAAAGTCCTAAATACACAAAATGGGTTTGGGGGTGAAAACCCCAAGCTCTTGAAATCCCAAACCATCCTTTAAAGAGAGGTTTGGGTGAACTTTAGGAACCCTCATCATCCTTGAAAGATGGATGTGGGAACCAAGTCAATAGTAGATAATTTTTGGGTTTAGTTTTCTAATTTTCATTATATTAGACATAAGGGTGATTACGAGGTTGACTATCCCTTGGGTACTATCCTAGAAATAGGAGTGCCTAATTGAGGTATTGGATGGATTTAATGGAAACACTCATTAGGTACTCGAGAGAGTCAACGAGTGACATCTTTGAGGTTTTGTTGAAGGACTAGCCTTAAGGACTTAAATCCTAGCCTACCATATCATCAACGATTAGAATTTGCACCGAATCATCATGTCCCCATGCATAGTTTTACCCTAGGAAAGCAAAGTCCCAAGATCTATTTTAATTTATTATACTATAATTATTCGCAGCCCCAAATTAGTCCTTTAAAAGTCCTTCTATACATACTAGTTTTTATGCTTGTTCAAACCCCCCATTTTTTACATATTTGTAACTTAGGTTTGAATTTAGCAAGTACTTAAATTTCTAACGTACCCATTCGCCGCTCACATTTTTCCTCGTGGATTCAACCTTGACTCTTGTTGGGTTATTATATTGACAATGACCACCTTGCACTTTATTTGATGTGTAAGTTTAGTGTTATCAAAAATGGCGTCATCGCAAGGGAACAATTTGGTGTATTGAGTAAGTTTGAAATTTTAGCCTACTTTCTTAAATCCAAACTTGTAAATATTTATTTGTGATTCTCTTTTGTTTTCTTTGTATTCGGTAGATTTTTGTTTTTTTTTTTTAATTTTTTCTATGGCATCTTAGGATAAATATGATTTTGGTAGTTGGAAATCCTATCTTGACAATACATGTCCATATTGTGATGGACACCACTTTTGTAGAGATTGTTAATATGTTCCTTGAAGAGAGATAGAAGAACCATCTTAATCATATTGGGAGTACAATTGTTGTTTATGTGGTGATCGTGATGGACATTAGAGTGATTGTCCAAATGCCTCCTCCCCTTAATATGCTAACCCAAATTCTATTTCTTCTTATAAGTTTGATAGGCTTGGTGATGAAATCAAGGAAGAACACATGTCGGGTACATTATTTTTGAAGCAATGCTTCAAACTATTTTGGATCAGATAACTACAACAGGGGAGAATATGCACGACACGAATTAATCCAATGAGGTATTTGGAAGGAAAATTTCCAAGATAGAGAAAATAGGTAAGGAAACAAATCTTGTAAATTCCATCACCTTTCCCACTTCCCAAAGATGAGGTTAATCAATAATAGAAACTAAGCTATGTGGTTAATGATGAGATTGGTAGTGAAGATTCCTCGATGATTTCCCAACCATCTAAACCAACTGCTATTGAAGATGCCAAAGTTAAGAAACTGGTGCTAGAGTAAACAGAAAAAGTCAAGCCAATCTCTTATGATGACTCTAGTCTATTTCGGGGCGATGATGCTAACAAGGATGAAACCATAGAACTAAGGGATATACCTCATTCAAATCATTTTTCAACATTACGCTTATAGGATGCGATGAAAGTCTATCTACCTAAGAAAAAAAAGGATCATAGGGAGAAGGATAAATACCCCTATATTTTGGAGTTCGTTATTCCAAAGGAGCATATGGGATCCCCACACTTGAAGGTCAAGGAGCTCAAATTCTGATATCCAACTAGTGGCGTCTTCATGTTCCCACCATTACCCAAGGAGCTAAATTAGAAATTTGATGTAAAGTTGGGTAAAAGATTCAAGTCTTCAAAGTGGAGAGATAGAATCTTTATCGCCATGTCCTCATGACTATCATGTTTAATCTTAGAAGATTTGAATCTTCTATCCCTCTGTCGCTCAAATCATAGAGAGCAAAAGTTGGGACGGAGATTAAAACCTTCTAAGTGGAAACACAAGTGATAGTTTGGAAGGTATCTACCCACCAAAGAAGGGAAACAACCCAT
Organism: Capsicum pubescens; assembly: GCA_030864215.1. Taxonomy (NCBI): domain Eukaryota; kingdom Viridiplantae; phylum Streptophyta; class Magnoliopsida; order Solanales; family Solanaceae; genus Capsicum; species Capsicum pubescens. Next base: position 207,885,997 of record CM061538.1, on the reverse strand, counting down.
CACACCACAAAAGTGGCACATATCATTTTACTTATGCATGGTAGAGTAGATTTTATTTTTATTTATGCATAGTCCATGAAGTTGTATTGCAATGAAGAGTGTTGGTTGAAATTGAAAAAAGGATGGTATGAAAGTATTGTGTTTTAAACTGAGCAGAGAAGTGCAGAGGACCAAAAAACTTATCTCAGTTATCGTGATCGTGGCCTGTGTAAGCGTGATTGCAGTAGCTGAGTACACACGATTGTGATAATTGGACCGTAATTACGGCCAAAGTAGCTTAAAAGACCATTTGACTGCCATTTCTCCCCTATGCCCTTTTCAAATTCTCTTAAATTTCTCTAAATCTTACATGTGTGTTGAGTTTCTAAGTGTGCATTCCACATCATTTTCATCTTGCAACTCGGTAAGTGGTCCCAACTCCCTTGTTTCTATGTTGTTTTAGGATTGTAACCTGTGTTTGAGGAATAGGATTGAAATAATATTTTCACTTGTCAAACCAATGCTTAAATGAGATTATTTTTGTGGTTAGATATTATAGTAGGTGTACACACTAACGGGAAAGTCTTGATTACCCAAAATTTTGTCTAAAATGGGATACAATTAGTGTGTACACTACGTGTTTGATTAAATTCCTCAATAAATTCCTTATTGATTTCTTTTTGTTTTGAGGGCATAATCGAACATTTGGGGTTTAAGTTTCATGAGCATAATGATATATTATTTAGTTGGAATTCATCTTGGGGTCTGATGCCAATGCTGGTGATGATGATGCTGAGGTTGCAGGAGATAGAAGCACATGATGTAGACAAAATAAGCACATTTTCCCCCTTTTATTGATTACATGATTATGCAGTGAGGTCACTGCAAGCTATGTGGTTGGGGGTTATTTTCCCTGTGATTGCATTTTATATTGTTTGTTTCAAAATATTCTTGGTTATTTTGTTTTTTTATTTATGGATGCTTTATGTTGACTTGGATGATGGATTGTGATTTTTGGGCACTTTAATACTGCTCACGTTTCATGGATTAGTTATTTTTTGTTTTTAGATTTTTTGTTTTACTTTATTATTATTTTAATTGTGGTGTTATTGGATGATCTTTTCCCTATGATAGATTAAGTGACGACAATCTTAAGGGAAAAGCATCGTAATTGGGTTTTTGAGCCATGGATGTAGGGAAAGTCTGAGTACTCGTGGCATCGAGGTCACTAATGCAAGGGAAGTCTGAGTACGTGTGGCATTATGGATTTGGGATCTTGCTCATGTCATTGGCAAATTCTGAGTAGCCATATGGTTGGTTTGCCCATATGAAGCTACAATGTGAGGTAAAGGCTTCGGTTGTTTCCCTGGATAGAAAATTTTGCGTGGTGTAAATGCAATAGCAAACACCCCCTTTATCCAAAATTTTTAAAAAATTAAGGGCATGGACGTGATCAACCTTGTAACAAAACTTTTTCTCTTTTAGTGACTCCAAATTTTTCTTCTTGTAAATATTGATAGCTACTCTAGTTTTGTCTCAAGTGGGAGGGAAAATTGATCTCTCTTTGCGAATTTGTATTCCTTGTGTGGTGAGTTTATTTGTAGAAATCTCTCTTGTACTTGGGTTATATAGAACTTGCCCCATTAGTCTCTCAAGGATAAATTGTGATTGTATTTGGTTGGTGAGCTGATCTTAGGCCATCTTGGTGGTATTGGTGTAACGACCCGAAATCACCTCCGAGGATGTCACACAGTGCTTAAGGCTACAAGTAGCCCCAAGCTAACCCTTTGAGCCCGTTTCTACTAATAACACTCATTTCAAAATGAAGTAATTCAAAACACTAGCATAGTCATATCATATGAAAGGAAATACGGAGAAAAATGTTCGGTCCAAACGACAACAATACTGGAAGCCTCAACACAACCACAATCTGATAACTAGTCTGCCAAAGCCTATACTAATCCATAAACTAGAGAGTTGTTGGGACTGGTCCCCAACTGACTCGAAATGAACTAGAAATAACAACATAGTCTCTCAAACTATGGAAATGTTTGAATATAGGTCCTCGAACCATGAGGACTCACCACTGTAGGAACATAGATAGAGATACTCAAAAATCACTGACGAGGTTGGTACTGAGCACCTGAACTTACATTATCAGACAATGTAACACATAGACGTATATGTGGATCAACACTCGGGAATGTACTGAGTATGTGGGGGTGCATGAATTTATATAAAATAACATCAATAATCTTTAATCAAATCATGCATGTAATAAGTAATGACTCACATAGCTTGAATAAGTATAAAATGCAAAACTCATGAATCATGTAAATTGGAACATGTAACACAATTTGATGAGTCATTATAGTCAGCTTTGAAATTTGTACTCTTCTCTTATTCTCATTACTCAAGGCTAAAGGAAACTTTAATCAATACTTTCAACTCATGCATATGTCTCATGGAGAGTAAAACTTCTTCAATGCTCAAGAACTCATAACTCTTTTGAACTCAAATACTTGGAATTCAAAATCATATAACTTTGGAACATACTTGAAGGCATTTCGTCCACGTTAGGAAAATATCTCATGTCAACCTTTAGGGAAAAATACTCATATCAAGGGAAAGTATTTTAGTTTTAAAGGAAAATATCTTATCTCAATGGAAAATACTTTAGTTTAGGGAGTTTTTTTTAACCGACATAAACCATGTGAGCTACATGGAGTCCAACATTTTTTCATTCTAAGGAAGATACCTCATGTTGGGGAGAGGCGTCATACTCTTGCCAGGGATTATAACCTAGGTCTAGTGATCACTAAACAAACTTGTCCTCGGGCCCAATATCAACTCGGCCTTAGGCCCAATGATAATCATAAACTCGGCCTCAGGCCCAACCAATGGTGGCACGTAGTTTTGGGGTAAGAAACGGTAGTAACTTACCAGCTCGGTGCTAAATACTACTCCCTTTAGTTTATCTTGCTCATCTCATGAAAATCCACTTTAGAATAATCTCATGGTTCAGTAAGAACCCGATAATCAAATTTGTAATCTCATGTAGTAGAGTGGATTTCAAAACTCAATGACCATTAGGTCAATACATTTCTCAACAATCTCAGAATACTCAAATCATGGGTACTTATAGCACAAGATTTCGTAAAATCTCAAGTATCAAGTAGGATTTAATAACCCATAATTCAATCTCAAGTTAAAACTCATCAAAAGTATAATAGATAGCATATAGCTTCATAACTCATGTGGAAATCTAGAAATTTCGGCAATTTATTTCGAAATCTCAACATACTCATATACTTTAATGTTTCAAACATTTCAACTATTAACTTCTCAAGGATTAAAATCATGGGAATAGACCCAACTGTAATTTCTCAAGAAAACTTGTAAAAATCATGCCATTAGACACTCAATTCAAGGGAAACATCAAACGCTTGCAACCAATAACAATGGATGAAAAATCCTAATTCAATTTCATGTAAAATATCATACATTATAGAGAATAGTAGTTTAAATAAGCTTTCGGGCACAAGGGTGAAAGGATTACCCTTGTTTAAAACCCCATATACCTTGAATTAGAAGCTTTGGATTAACTCTCACTTTTGGAACTCTATTCGTACTATTGAATGAGGGTTCTTAAAGCCCTTGACTTGGGAACCTTGAATCTTGACTCAATTTAGAAAATCTATGGTGGATTCTTGAGATTCTTGGAAGAGGTTTTGGATGCTTAGGGTTTTTGTTGAGAGAAAACTTGAGAAAAACTTCATAGAATGCTTGTAAATGACTTTGATTTGGTGTTTTCACGGTTTAAGAGGCTAGGAAAAAGTCCAAAGTACCCTTTTTAACTTTTGAAAGAAGATGAAAAAAAATTGAACTGGGAACCCGATTTCAAGGGCCACCGCGACGCGCCACTATTGCGATGGCTCACTATAAATTGACAAATGGGAAATTGGTAGTCCCCTTGACGTGGATCCATCACTTTATCCCACTAGTTGGGACCTGGAACTTCAGTGTGACACGTCACAATTGCGTCAGACACTAAAAATTAACTATTGGTAAATTGGGGTCCTACGCGATGCGCCACTATCGTGGAGTTCCACTGGAAATTGACAATTGACAAATCGACCCTCTCCAGGATGCGCCAAGTACAAAAATGATGCTATTTTACAACTACGACTTAAATTAGCCATAACTTCTTACCCGGGTATCGAATTTGGGCGAATCTTATATCAACGAAAAGCTTATCAAAATTTCCATGTGATAAAAAGTAGAAATTGTGTAAATTACATATGGCTAAGATGATACTCACTTATGAAGTCACTTATCAATCTTTTAGGGCAGGAATTACACTTTACTTGACACGCTCTAAGGCTCAGACTATAAGGAAACTTTGCGGGGTCTTACAATTGGAAGTCCACTTTAGCCTATAAATCCTACCCTTGCATAGATGTTATTATTAGTCATCCACTCTGAGCCTTTGAACCTTTCTTTGGCAAACACATTGTAAGTCGTGAGCCATTCAACTTTTATCCCTCTTTTGAACCATACACTCTTTGATCTTAAAAATGCAACTTGAGGCTAAAATTCTAAGTTGGGGGTGGTAAAGAGTGAAGGAATTAACTTTGGGCCTTGAATTTGATAGTGAGTGCCTACGTGCGTAAGCATTAAAACAAATACATAGAAGAATAAAAGACCAAACAAAGGAAAGAATTGCATGAAATTTGCAAGAAAAAAATGGAAGAAAATGGGAGAAACAAGGAAATTAAAGTAGGCACAATTGTAAAAGAAAAGAAGTGGCCCATAGTGAAAGGCTAATTACATAAGTGTGATATAGATGTTCAAGGAGGTTATAATCCATGATTGTTCCTAAATAATATCCTACACTACCCCGAACCTACGTTACAAGAGCGAAAAGAGGGAGAGAGTTTTGTACTTAAATTACTTGTTTCATAGTTGGTAGCTTAGTGTGTGAAATTTTCCTTCTTGTTTGAAGGCATGTGAACAAGTTGAGGTGGGTGATTTTGTCATCTTCTGAGAAAATAGTCAAAGGAGTATAGTGTAGTTGAGATAAGAAAGTGAGTCACTTCTAGAGTATCAGTAATTGTTGCATTATTTCTCTTTGAACTCTTTTGCACCCTTGAATATTGTATTTTATGTTGAGGGGTGTCAGGAATAGCTTTGCCCATGTTTGAAGAGATATTTGAGGTAGTAACTAATCTTGATGTCATTGTTATCATTGGGTCATCTATTTTGGGCATAAATGTGCATTGTCTCATAGTAAGAGGTAGTGTTGCTTGAGAACAAGCAAAGCTTTAAATTAGGGGTATAGATGATTGGTGAATTTACTACTCATTTACACTCAGCATTCATGTACATTACTATGTTTTGAATGCATAAGTGGAACATATTTGTGATTAATTGCACTAATATCCACATTTTGCAGTAACATTGGTGTTGAAATTAAAATGTGTGGATACGAGCTGAAAAAGTTCAAAAGAAGGAAAAAAGTCCAGTTTGAAGACCTGGAGCAAACATAGCCTCAGTTACTATGATTGCAGTCAGTCAAGATGGTCAAACATACCGCAATCGCATAGCTGAGACCATGGTTGCAGTCATTCAAAATGGTCAAACATACCGCGATCGCATAGCTGAGACCATGGTTTCGGTAGCCGCAAAAACCGACAAGATCCCACGATCGCGGCCTAGCGGAAAATGCACCCAAGGGAAAAAACATAATTGCATGCACCTGATCCCAAATGTCCTTATCTTGACTCAAAACCCTATATCTTTAAACATTATTAAATCTATTCCCAATTATTGGAAGTTGGCCTAGTCCTTAGTATCCATTTTTTGGAGGACATTTATTGTATTAGTTTTGGTTTAAGAATACATTGGAGTAGCTTCCAAGTGAAGGATTAGTTAACTCCCAATGAAAATTTGTTGAAGTTCAAAATTTGAAGTAGTATTCACTTAGTCTTTCATAAATCTAATCAGTGGAGATTATTGGGTATATGTTGCTTATTACACTTATGGGTAGCTAGTTCTTCCTCTTGGGATTATATTAGAATAGGGTGCATTTATGTGTGGGTTATGGTATATTTGTGTATATGCTAATTTTTGTGTGTTGGGTTCTACTATTGCTTAAGTAAATTGAATGGGATTTATGGGTCAAAGTTCTAAATACCCAAAATGGGTTTATGGGTAAAAACCCAAAGCTCTGAAAGCCCAAACCATTCTTGAAAGAGGGGTTTAGGTGAACTTTAGGAACCCTCATCATCCTTGAAAGAGGGATATAGGAACCTAGTTAATAGAATATAATCTTAGGGTTTAGTTTGCTAATTTTCTTTATCTTTCACATAAGGGTGATTACGAGGTTGACTATCCTTTGGGTACCATCCTAGAAATAGGGGTGCCTAATTGAGGTATTGGGTGGCTTTAATTGACACACTCGTTAGGTACTCAAAAGAGTCAATGAGTGAAAACATTGAGGTTTTGTTGAAGGACTAGCCTCAAGGATTTTAATCCTAGCCTACCACATCATCAACGATTACAATTTTCACCAAATCATCATGTACCCATGCATATCTTGCCCCTAGGAAAGCATTGTCCCAAGATCCATTTTAATTGATTATACTATAATTATTTGTAGCCCCAAATTAGTCCTTTAAAATTCCATCTATACATACTAGTTTTGACACTTGATTAAACCCTCTATTTTTACCTATTTGTATCTTAGGTTTGAATTTAGTAAGTACTTACATTTTGAACTTACCCATTTTCCACTAATATTGTTCCTCATGGATTCGAACCTGACTCTTGTTGGGTTATTATATTGACAACAACCTCCTTGCACTTAATTTAACGTGTAAGTTGACACTTATTAGTAGAATAAGTGTGAAAGTGTATTCCCTTAAATTTACTTAGTTGGTAAGGTATGCTCTAGATATAGTTATTGACTCCAAGGCCTTCATAAGCAAGTTTGTGTTTGGTATTTTAGAGGATGACGTCAAGAAGTGTAGGACTTCTATGTTGGTAAAAGAGATTGTCATCCCAGGATAATAGTCCAAGATCAACCAATAAATAAAGAAAAATTAAAGAAAATGGAAAGAGAGGATAAGAGGGCCAAAATAGGAGATTCAATTTCTCTCTGCAAAGGTTAGATTGTGGAAACCATTTATAGTTCCATTTGGAATCTTTAGCTCCAAACTACACTTTTGTTAGAGCCCTAGTTCCCAAGTTTAAGTAGGATCATCGTAATAGGGAACTCGTCTCCATGTCTCAAGATGGTGTGAACAGTAGGGTTTAGTTTAATAATTGACTAGGTTCCCACATCCTTCATGACATAAGGGTGACATAAGCTAGTCATAGAGTGCAGGGTTAGTACCTCAGCACCTATAGGTTAATTTTTCTCTTACCTTAAGGCTAGAAAGTTGATCTTTGTAGGGTGTATCTATCATCTTGTTGAGTTAAGGATTCAAAGTCTAAAAACCTAATTCTTGGGTCAATTCCAGTGATAAATGAATTTCAAGAAGTATTTCTTAAAGATCTATCCAGAGTTCCTCCAAAAAAGAAAATTGACATCGGAATAGATCTCCTTCTAGATACCCATACTATTTTAATTCCACCCTATAGAATGTCTCTATTTGAGCTTAAAAAGTTGAAGGAAAAATTTAATGATCTCCTAGAAAAGTGTTTTATCAGCCCCAACATCTCTTCTTGGGGTGCTCTAGTTCTTTTGGTTCATAACAAAGATAATCCTTTTAGAATATGCATCAAACTAATGGTCACAATAAAAAATAAGTATCCCGTCCCCTTAATTGATGAAATATTTGAAAAACCTTAGAGAGCAAGTTGCTTCTCTAAGGTATACCTCAGATTAGGTTATCATCAATTTAGAGTCAGAGAACGTGGTATCCTAAAGAAAACATTTAGAACTCAGTATGGTCACTTGGAATTTGTTGTTATGACTCTTAGACTAACTAATTCTCCTACATCTTTTATGGACTTGATGAACAGTGTGTTCAAGTAGTACTTGGACATGTTCATTATAGTCTTCATAGATCAAATCCTTGTTTATTCTTGGAGTGAGGATGAACATACAGATCATTTAAGAATTATCTTAAATATTGCTAGCTATTATGCAAATTCAGCAAGTGTAAATTCTGGTTGAAATTAGTAACATTCCTGGGTGATATTATCGTCAGCGAAGGAATTGGGGTTGATCCTCAAAAGACTTAAGCAGTTAAAAACCGGCCTAGACCCATCTTCCCAGGAGATATTAGGAGTTTCTTCGGTTTAGATGGCTTCTACATATGGTTTATTGAGGGATTTTCCACTATTTCTTATCCCATCTCTAGGTTCACTAAAAAAGTCAAATTTAAGTGGTCTAATTCTTGCAAGAAGCATTTTGAGAAGTTAAAGACTCGACTTACTACTGCTCCAATTTTAACTCTGCTTGATGGATCAGATGGTTTTGTTGTTTATTGTGATGCTTTCAGAGTTAAACTTGTTTGTGTGTTGATGCAGTTGGGAAAAGTAATGGAGTATGCCTTTAGACCACTTAAGTCTTATGAGAAGATAGAGTTAGCAACAGTGGTATTTCCCTTAAAGATTTGGAGACACTATTTCTTTGGGCTTCATGTTAATATGGTCACCAATCACAAGAGTCTTTAGTATGTGTTCAACCAGAATTGTTTAAATCTTCAATATAGAAGATGGCTAGAGTTGCTAAGGGATTATGGTATGAGTGTTTTCTACCACTAGGGTAAGAAAAATATGGTGGAAAATTCTCTTAGAAGATTTTTGTATGAGGAATGTTACTCATGTAGAGGATAAGAAAAAGAACTATTTCTCGAAGTTCATAAATTGGGAAGATTAGGAGTTTTGTTGGTTGACTCAAACAAAGTTAGTATTTTGATTCAGAATCCCTATTAGTCGCCAAGGTTAAGGAAAAGCAAGATACTGATCCTATTTTTTCTTAAATTAAAAGTAGCAGTCCAGAGTCAAAATGTTGAGGTTTTCTCCTGAGGAGGATATTGTGTTCTTCGCTTTCAGGGTAGACTTTGTGTTTCGAATGTAGTTGAATTAAAAGATTAAATGCTAGAAAAGTAGCATAGTTATCGATATTATACTCACCCAGGATCAATTGTGATGTACTATAATTAGAGAGAAGTCTAATAGTAGAATGGTATGAAGAAGGATATCGAAAAATTTGTGGCTAAGTGCCTGAATTGCTCGCAGGTTAAGGTTGAGCACCTGAGACCTGGTGGCACGATTCAGGACATCAGTATTACTACTTAAATGTGGGAGGTACTGAATATTGGCATTGTTATACGGTTGACTTACACTCATCGAAAACATGATTCTATTTTGTTTATTGTGGACAAGATGACTAAGTCACTCATTTTCAGCCAGTTAACACTTCAAATCAGCCGAGGACTATGCCAAACTCCACCTAAAGGAGTAGGTGAGATTGCATTTAGTCCCCTTGACTATCATTTTAGATTGATGTACTCAATTTACCTCCTGATTTTAGAATGAATTCCATAAAGGTATTGATACCCAAGTTCATATCAGTACAACTTTTCAGTAGTGATCTTAGGTGAATTTATGCACCTAAGACTTGTTATCCGACCTTAATTAGCCTTGTTTTGAGGGATTTTGTGTTATTAATGAGTTTTTAATGATAAAATTTAGCATATAAGTGTCAAACTACTTTATTATAATGTTTAAGGTGTGTTTCAAAAAAGTTTGGAATCAATTTGGCCACTTATTGTTTAGACGAGAAAACTAGTATTACTAGCTTAAGCTATGTGTTACTCTAGTATCTCTATGGATCCTAGAGTGTGTAATGAGTTGATAATGGTATAATTGTGTAATTATTAGTGGAATAATTTTTTTTTATAGTTTTTGAGGTTCAATTGAAACAATCCATGATACAAAACATTAAGTTAAAGACCAAAAGGACAAAGCTAGTACTCTTAGCTTAAGATAATAGTTCATCGTCTTGGATTTTATTTTATTTTGAGTTCTCTTATGTGGTTATTTATGATATAGGATGATTTTTTAGTTGAAAATAATGATATATAGTATATTTACAAGATGTAAATCAAGTTGACACAACACTACATGGCTTGGAAAGAATGCACAAACACATGGGACAAGACTTGACAAAAAATGAATGTTTTGGAGTAATTGCATGCCATGAATATTAGGCACCATATTATGGCCATTACATGCCATTGGTATCATACTAAATTACCAATTAAATAATATCACCATAATAAGGGCATGCCACAGACCCTAGGCACCGCGATAAAGGTGTGGCACTTTCCAAAGTCAAAATCAGCAGCTTGTGTCCAAGTGTAATATGACACTTAGTTGTTATATTTCACACCTTGGACGACCTTAGAAATTGAATGGAGGGATGTATAACACTTAAATTATTGTTTTTATTACATTAAATTTGTATTTTTATAGATTTTAACATATATTCATTCATTGTGATTACAGTTACATCCATGAGTGGCTAAACACCCATTTCTGGGGTTAAAGCCAAGAACATGAGTATTATTGTTATGAATTGACTTAGTCATGGTTGTTTATAAATGTTGGTTGTTTATTTATCCTTGTTATAACTATTTTAAGAAGTCAAGACCCTTATAATACATGCATAATCATCTTATGAATCCAGAAGGAGGAACAAGAGGATAGAATGAGGGATAGATAGAGTAGAATTGTAATCTTCCAATTGAATGAACTTATAATTTGCAAGTAGGATGGGAATATACCTATTTTAACTATTTGGTTAAAGCACGGGATGAAATATGAATATATTTAACTTAGTTTTTGTATCCACTCAACAATGTAGTTATGGGGCTAAGTAAGATAATAGACTAGAGGTTCGGAAGTCCATAGTCATAGTATGAACCCCTTGATCCAATAACCAAGAAAAAAAACCTAACCAATGAAGTTTATATCTTAGTATGGTTGTTCTCTGTGCCTTATCCCTAATCTTTTCCTCAAAAAATTTTCAACCCTTTACTTTATAGCATTGTTAAGTCTATTCTTAGTTTTAACTTACAATTATTTTTGGTTATGTTAGTACTGAGTTAGTCTTATTAGTTGGACTAGTCTGGGATAGTTCTTAACACTAGCCTCTGAAGGATCGATACTTGTGTTGTAAAAGACCACTATATTACTTGGTGATACCGCGCACACTTGCGTGTATTCTTGGGTGCAACAAGTTTTTGGTGTCGTTGCCAACGAATTGTAATTTGGCAATTAATTTAGTTTTAGTTTTACTTTTTGATTTATTTGATGCTTTTCACTTAGTCTTGGTTTCTGAATTTGCAGCAACAATTTAATAGGATAGTAAACTAGCAAAAAGATAGGGAGTTGGTTGAACCAGACCCTAAGCTTAATAAACACTTTCACCAACAAATAAGAGAAGCAGTCCTTCTCTACCATATCTCACAGAGTCATGAGGAACAAAATCTTCCTACTCCCATGGCTAAGGATCCACAAGTGTGCAGGACAGTTCGTGAAGTAGAAATCCCACTTGTGAGTAATATGACCTCTTCCATTTGAATACTTACTCTTGGAGGTTGATTTGTACTAAAGAATAGCATAGTGCATCTCTTACACATCAGTGGAAATTCACTGGGTCATCACATAAAGATCCATAAGTCCCCCTGCAAAACTTTCTAGAGATCAGTGACACATTCATCCCCATGGATGTGTCAATTGATTATGTGAGTCTTAAACTCTTCTACTTTTCACTTTTAGGGGAAGCAAAAATGTGGTAGAATGCTGAGCCAATAGGTTCAATCATTACTTGGGATAACTTAGCTCAAAAATTTCTCATCCACTTCTTCCCATCCGGTAAGATTGTGAGACTTTGCAGTGTGATTTTGAGATTCAAGAAGAGGTCAAATAAGAACCTATATCATACATGGGTGAGGTTTAAAGATCTTTTTTAGGACTTTCAACATCACCAAAAGTCCAATGAGGTACTAGCTCACACCTTTGTTAAGGAACTTTACCATAACATGAAAATTTTGTTGGATTTAGCTGTAGGTGGGTAGGCTTCGAAAAAGACTTAGGATGAGCTACACACCTTGTTAAATCATATTGCATAAGAAAATTTTTATTGGAAGGTGATACCTCAAGAAGCTCAGTGAAAAAGGGTGCGGGTATGATCAAAGTTGATAACATAATAGTCTTAGTCGCCCAACTTTTGACTATTCATAATCAAATGATGAATCAATTCAGAAAGTTGGGTATCCAATAGTATCAGTCTTAGGTTAATATAGTAAAACAGAATCCTATATGGTATGCGATTTGTGGTAATAATAGCCACTCTATAGACTTGTGTGGAGCCAATCTTCAATCTGTCAATTTTGTGGGCAATGCTCAAAAGCCAAATTATTGTAATACTTACAACCAAAAGTGGAAGACTCAACCCATTCATTCTTGGGGTGATAATCAGCATCAGCAATGCCAAAAACAATAACACGATACACAAGAAAACAATATTTAGGAAACTTTGAAGAAGATTCTAGCTAATCAAGGGAAAATGGCTGCAGATATCAAAAATCAACGAATTGCACATAAACAATTGGAGCAGCAGTTGGTGAAATTATAGGAGGCACAGAATATTGGGCTGTAGAATGGTTTGCCAATTTATAATAAACCTCCAAAGTAAGTTGTGGAAATCACTTTGAGGAGTGGTTAAAATCTTACTTACAAACCTCGAAAGATAAATAAGGAGAAGATGTAGGATTGGTTCCATAATAGGTTGCAGACAAAGTTGCTAATAATTCGGGGAAGTCTAAGAACTCAAAAACAAAGGTTGATGAACAAGTGAATAACAAACCACCACCACCATTTCCTAGATATTCAAGAAATCCATAGAGGGTGTTTTTTTCAAGAAGTTCTTTGACATATTCAAAGAACTCCACATTAATTTGCCTCTTTTAGATGTTTTTCAAGGAATCCCACAGTACACTAAGTTCTTGAAGGATTTCATGACAACAAGGTTAAGATGAAGAATATTGAGATGGTGACATTGACAGAGGATTGTATCTCTGCGTTAATTTAAAAAATGCATAATAAGCTTAATGACTCAGGGAGTTTCAACCTTCCCATATATATTAGTGATGGTGAAGTAGTCCATGCCTTGAGTGAATTAGGGGCAAGTATAAATTTGATGTCTCTGTCTATGTTCAACACTCTTGGGTTGGGTGAGCTGAGACCATTCCCTACATGCGTAAATTGGAAGACATTTTCATATAATTAAGCATAAAGTAATAATTGAAGATGTGCTCAAAAAGGTTGGTAAGTTTTTAATTCCTACTAATTTTATTATTCTTTATTATGATGCAAATAACAGGGTACTAATTATTCTGGGATGTCCATTCTTAGCCATAAGAGGAGCATTGATAGGCTTATGAGAGGGCACTCTCACAATTAGATTGAATGATCAAGAGGTTATTTTTAGAGTTTATAAGCAACTTAATCCACCTTTCCACTACAAATATTTGTGTAAAATTACAGTGATGGAAGTGATTAAGTATGGGGTGGTAGAAAGTGCACCACCAAAGACCTCTTCTTAAAATCTCATTAAGTTGCTCGAGCCACTATCTAAGCCCAAAATTATGATGATTAATGAGCCTAAAAATACTATTCTTAAGAGAGATATTGACCTTGAGAGTACACACTCACATGGTTAGAAGCAAATAAGAAGATAGCCTCCAAGTAGGAGGAAGGGGATGAGGGAATTCCTCTAAGTAAGGATGTTGGTTTTTATCTTGACACTATATCAGGCGCTTCTTTGGAGGAAACCCAAGTTAAAGTTTTTTTTTATCTTCAGTAATTGAGTTCTTACTTTACTTTAAGGAATTTTTTTTTTTTGTAGAGTCAAAAGTTGATGGGAAGTCTAAGTACTGGAGACCTAAGTTAAGGAGTATGTCAAAGAGTAAGTGGGATCCTTATACCCTCTTGATGTTTAAATATTCTACTAGCTAGGCCTAAAGGCCTCAGGGAGTATTTTAATCTCTACTTTTGAGTTTACTTTAGGGACAAAGTAGATTTTTAAGTGTGAGGTGGGGAAAGCCTTATTGTTTTAGGTGAACTGATTATGGTAAGATCTTAGTATTTAGTATTTAGTTGTTTTCCTAGTTTTTGGGTTAAATTTGAAAATTTGAAAAATTATAAAATGCCTTTTCTTTTTAGTTTATAGTTTGTGGGAGTTAGTTGAGTAGGTGCACACTTCACCCACTCTATGGTTGTTCTTTTTGATTCTTTTCCATGTTGTTTCCCCTTAAACCAAGTATTATTTTATTCTTAGGAGTAAATTTGAATCCTTTGTGATTAGGATAAGTGATATGTCCTTGTTGGTGCTATATGTGATACCTGAAGCAAGTGGTATTTGGTGTACAAACATTTTGATTATGTGAGTGACTACTTTTAAGACTCCTAGGCTCTAGTTTATAACTCATGTGTATTGCTAGCTTAATTTTGAATTCGTGTGATTACGTGATAACGAGTCTATGATGATTCTACTTGAGTTGAGCATGTGTCATGTGTTATGTAAGGTTTATGTGTATTCCTTGTTACATTTAATGTCTAGAACTTTCCTGGTGTGTGTGTGCAAATAAAAATAAAGAGTGTGTGCTATATGTAGTTTTGATAATGAGCAGATTACGATAAGGTGCCAGGTCCCTAGATGTTTGAAGCAATAGTATAGTTGGCACGCGTCTGCACAGCTTTGTCCATTTGTGTAACAAACTGGCAGGTGCTTCTTGTACTAAATAGGACACCTAGTCCAATGATATTTTATCCCTAATCATCACTCATCTATAAAATGAAAAATTTTCTTCTTCATCAGGTAGGTTTGAAAAATCAGAAAGAGAGAAAGAGAGGGCAGCAAAAACTCATTTTCAACATTGCTCAAGTATTGCTATTTTTCTTATCTTTGTAGTAAGCTAAATGAGTGAGTGTTCTAGAGTCCTGAATTGTAATCGAATTACTTAGTCTATAAGAGTAATGATATCTTCTATTTTCTTAGAGAGTTCTTAGGTAGAGTTGCCTAAGTTTGATACAAATTATTGTTAATCAGTTTTGAGTAGTCTTAACAAGGTTGCCAAGTTGAGGATGTACTAGGGTTAATACTAGTGAGAGGATCCTAGAGTAAGGATAAAATCGAGTCTTTAATCAAGAGGTTGATTATAATGAATTTCCTGGGTGCTTATGAGGGCAAGTCATGGTTTTTCCTCCCTTGAGAAAGGGGGTTTCCACATTAAATCTTGTGTGTTGTTACCTTCCTACACAACCTTTAGTTTTTCTGCACTTTAGTGTTTGATTACCTGTGATTAACTTTGGGGGACCTGGTCCCTCACTGTGTGGTGCAAACCCCAAGGGTTGTACAAGTGGTATCAGAGCAGTTTCACTCTAAAAGGTTCGTTCCTAAAGTGTTTTGGTTAGCATGGATGCTCCACCTAACCTGGAAGAAGGGAAATCAACCACTAGACCACCAAGATTTAATAGATAGTACTATGGACGGTGAAAAATAAGGATGTTTGACTTCATTATGACTAAGGATATTGAACTAATGGACATAATCCTTGATGGTCCTCATTTTCCTATTAGAGAGGTAAAAGAGGATATATGACAAGAATGTGGTGAAAACTAGAAGAGAATTTGATGATGAAGATTGAAAAATCATTGAGAAAAATTACAAAGAAAAAAAATTTCTTTTCTGTGGCATTTGACCATATAAATACAGTAAGATTTCAGTTTGTGAAATAGCTAAGGAAATTTGGGTCTACTTGAAGTTAGCTCATGAGGGAACCACTGATGTGAAGGATTCAAAAGTTGATCTGCTGACCATTCAATATGAAACCTTTACCATAAAAGAAGGAGAAATAATACAAGAAATGCATACAAGATTCACTTCCATCACAAATGAGCTACACTGCTTAGGAGAAGTGATTCCAACGTATAAGCATGTAAGGAAAATTCTGGGTGATCTTCCTAAGTCATGGTAAAGCAAAGTAGATGCCATAACTAAGGCAAGAAACCTAAAAATCCTTACTATGGATGAACTTATTTGGGAACCTAAAACCTATGAACTAAAAAACAGCAAGGAAAAGAGAAGAACAAAGTAAAAAGGGAAAAATCTTTGGCCTTAAAATCTTCAAAATCAGAGCCAAAAGAAGAAGACACTGATGTTTCCTACTTGGAAAAAAGAAATGTTAGAGCTATGAGGAAAAATGGCCAGTTCCAAAGAAATGGAAGTAGTCACAGAAAAGGTGTCACTATGGAGATTTCTCAAAAATATGGTAGTCCTAATCATTTCATAAAATATTATCCTATGCAAAAAATGGACCATTAAGAGTATCTCAATATTAGAGGTGACAAAGGAAAGAATAGTATCCAGGTCCCTATAAATGAAGAACACAGGTTGTAGTTGATTTTTGCAGTTAAACAAGCCTTAGCTGGTTGGCGGTGACTCCTCTAGTGAATTTGATGAAACTGAGAAGTCTGTAGATGTTTCCATGTTTGTAGTGGAGAATGATAAAGTGACCTTTGACTCCTTGTTTGATTTCATGGAAAACACTAAATCTGAAGAAGAAAATGAGGTAACACTTTTTGACCTTAAAGTAAACTTGGACAACTATTTTTCTAGAAAGATAAATAGGCTTGCAAATGTGTTGATTGACTATATGTGTAAAATAACTGAGAAATTTTTTTCTCTGGAAGATAAAGTGGAAAGTCAAGAGCTTGAATTAATTTCTCTAACTCTCCAAATATCTGAAGAAAAAATTTTCTCTGGAAGATAAAGTGGAAAGTCAAGAGCTTGAATTAGTTTCTCTAACTCTCCAAATATCTGAAACTGAAGAGTAGGGTACTAAGTTAAAATCTGAAAATCTGAATTTAGTGAGTCAATTAGAGAAAAAAGATGATGCTTATGATAAAAAAATGAATAATGATTTAGAGAAAAAGATAGAAGATCAGGAGCTTGAATTGATAGCTTTGACCCTCCATGTATCTGAAACTGAGAAATCGGTTGCTAAGCTCAAATTTAAAAATCTAAGCTTGGTGACTCAATTGGAGAAAGTAGATGCTTCTGAGAGTAAAGGAGAGAAAGAAGAATCAAGGTTTCAGGTTGGTCTTGAAGAAAAATTAGAGGATTTCCAAAAGCATCTTAGCATTGCACTCCAAAAGAATGAGGATTTGGAGAGGGACCTAATCCGTCTGAGGGAAGAACTCAAAAAATCCCTTCAGTGGACTTCATCCTCACAAATTATTTCTAACCTAACTGGTTAATGGGTCAATAATATTAAAGGTCATGGGTATCATCACAAAATTTAATTCAATCATTTAGGTCACAAGGCAAGGTTGTTCAAAATGTTAAAAACAAAGAATATAAATCCTTGTGCACTCACTGTGGAAGATATCGACTCCTGAAAAAAGACTGTCAAAGATGGATCAGAGCAAGAATGAAAAATGTTAGATATGTTCACTAGGGAAGCACTTATACCAAAGGTGTAAGACCTTGGAAAATATGAAGAAGCTCACGTCACCAATAATGACAAAGTTCTGATTGTATTTTGTTTCCTAAGACACTTAAAGGTGAAGGTTTCTTACGTGAATAGGTAAAAAGGGTAAAAAAATTGCATGAAATTGATTGGAATAGTCAAGAGCCTTGCAGAAGAAAAGATAAACAATGATCCAAGATCTCAATCATAAATGTCAGCTCAAATAGAGAAATACCAAGAAGTGTCTAGTCAAGATTTCATAGGGACCTAGTCCTAGTGGAAACGTTAGCTCAACAGAGGAATTCCAAGAAGTATCTAGTCAAGATTTCACAGGGACCTGGTCTCAATCATGTAAAAGGATAATACTAGAAGCATATATCTTAAAAGCTTGACATGATGAAAGAGAGAGGTAAGACACCTAACATGGTCTTAAAGCTTGACATTATGAAAGCATATGATATAGTGGAACGGCTGTTTTTAACAAAGGTATTGAGATCATTTGGTTTTTTAGAGGTGCTGATAGATATGGTCTTTAGACTGTTGGAAAATAATTGATATTCAATATTTTTAAATGGCCATCCTACAGGATTTTTTAGATCTACAAGAGGGTTGAAGAAGGGGGATCCATTGTCACCAACTTTATTTACAATAGCAGCAGAGGTACTATCAAGATCACTGAAGAGATTGATGCAAAAGAAGGAGTTCAACCTATCTGGGATGCCAAGAGAAAATCCAAAATTAAATCACCTTGCTTTTGCGGATGATATGATAATATTGTGCAAAGCTGGAGTGAAAAGTTTATAGTTGGTCACTACAGTTTTGGAAAAATATGAGAAAATATCAAGACAGAAAATAAACAAAGAGAAGAGTGCAATTTATTTGCACAAAGGAGTATCTACTGGAATAAAGGTGTTAGCAGAAGTGGCTACTGGTATTTTGAGAAGATAATTCCCTTTACTTTACCTAGGCTGTACAATTTTTTACATGATAAAGAAAAAGGATTACTATCAACAATTACTGAACAAAATTTCTAGTAAAGTGCAGACATGGAAGGGCAAATTGCTTTCTCATAGAGGTAGAGTTGTGCTAATCAAGCATGTTTTACAGAGCATCCCAATACATTGTTTATTAGTACTGAACCCTCCCATGAATGTATTGAATACTATTCAAAGAAGGCTAGCTCAATTTATTTGGAGTAGTAAAATTGGAGAGAAGGGAAGGCATTGGGTAAAATGGCAAACTTTGAGCTTACAACAAGAGGAAGGGGGTTGGGTTTTAGAAGGATTATTGATTTCTCTATGGAACTTTTTTGTAAGCCGTGGTGTTCTTTCAGGACTACAAAAACAATTTGGAGAGATTATATGATTAATAAATACTGCAAAAAGAAGCATCCAAAATTAGTAAGGTGGAGAACTGGTGCAAGTGAATCACAAGTGTGGAAGAAGATGCTACTGGCAAGAGACATGGTGGAGCATTTAATAGTATGGCAAGTAAGGAAAGGAAATAGTGATATATGGTTAGATAACTGGAATGGATAAGGAGATTTATATTTTATAATGGAAAGAGCTAATGAAGAACAAAGTCAGTATAGGCAGCTTAAAGAATTGATCAGAAATGATACATGGGATGAACAAGTGATTAGAGCTTTATTCACTGACGAAGTAGCAGATCATATTAACCAAATCAGCCCTCCATCAGGTGCAGAGGAGGATTGGCCCATATGGAGTATTAAACCAAAAGATTTATTCACAGTTAAATTAGCCTGGCAGTATATAAGGAATAGGGAAGGGATAGATAACATTTTCAAGAAGATTTGGGTGAAAGGTATACCTTTTAAGATTAGTTTCTTCATGTGGAGACTGTGGAGAAGAAGAATTCCTGTGGATGATACTGTTAGGAGATGGGGGATGCAGGGGCCATCTAAGTGCTGGTGTTGTAATACCCCAGAAGTGGAGACAATAGCTCATGTCTTCAGGAATTCTTTTCAAGCTAATAGGACTTGATCCTATTTTTCTTCTTTTGCAGGTATTCATATTCACAATCTGACTCTAAGGGGAACAATCCTAAGATGGTGGAATGCTAAAGTAAAAGAAAGAGAAAAGCCATATTACTTTGCTCTTCCTAGCATGATTTTGTGGGAACTGTGGAGGAGAAGGAATAGGAAGAAACATGAAGATAATGAAACTACAGGTTTGAGGATAATATATAATGTTACAAGGAATCTTAGAATGATGTTGAAGGTTAGGAAGCCAGCAATGGAATTCCCAACAGAATTACCACACATAATTAAAGAGATGAGCAAATTACAAACAAAATTTAAAGCCATTACAGTAATGTGGAAGGCTCCGGAGGAAGAATGGGTAAAATACAACACAGATGGAGCTGTGAGAGGAGAGGAAGGAGGTAGTTCCTATGCTTTTTGTTTGAGGAATAAGAATGGAGATTTCTTATTTGCTAAGGGAGAACAACAACATTATACAGATAGTATGCAGGCAGAGGCTAATGCAATTTTACATACAGCTAAGCATTGTTCATAATCAAGGCATAGTAAAATTATCATTCAGATGAATTCCCTACTCATGTAGAAGGTATTGAAAAATGAATGGTTGTTTCCATGGAGCATATCAAATACAGTCAAACAGATACACTATTTAATGCAAAACAAGCAAGCTCATTATCAATATATCTATAGGGAGGGAAATTAGTTAGCTGATTATTTAGCTAACTTAGTAATAGATAAAGGTGCATTCACCATCACAAGATATCGACAATTAGAGGAAAGACTTAAAGCCATTGTAAATAGTGACAAATGGTAGAGTCCATACTTGAGGATCATACCAGGTGGATGATAAGGGGTAGGAAAATATTCAACCTCAATAGTTTACATGTAATATGTATACAGAAGTATGTATCATCACTGAAATTATATGTATTAGTAAGCTTTTATAGTAATCAGTTCCCAGCATCAAGAAAGTGTAGATGGACCAGATGGAGCTGCAAAAACCTGAGATGTAGGCGACTAGATAAATATTTGTGATATCAAGACTTCCTTTTTCTTTAAAACTATCAGATCTATAGATTACAAGCAACATAAAATGGGGTCAATTTTCTCAGATCTAGAAATTTGAAGGGAAATAAAAAGAGGATATCATACTTAGCTATTAATAATGTCTCAACAGACCAGGGTTCTCTGAGTCGCATAACAATTTTCAATTGTCGCAAATGCGAGAGAATGAAGCTAAGGAGAGGAGAGTATCAAGATTTGGATGAAAATAGGAATAAAAGAGTAAATTTTTGAATGTAATTCTTTCATTATCTCAGTAATTTGAATGAAGCATAAAATCAAGAGGAAGGAGTTGCAAGACCGATCAGCATCTTCAACAGGAGGAATCAAAACAATAGTGTAAAAAGCAGTGGAGCTGAAATATGGTTTAGGAAACTAATGTTTTTGGAAACCCTACCCTTTTTATTTGTTACTTTGTTTTAGGTTGGGTTGGGTATGGTGAAGTGTAGGATTTTGTTTTGTTGTGAGATGGGTTGGTCCATCAAGTGATAATTATTAATAAAATTCAAAATTAACCCCCCCAAAAAAACTAGAAGCACATATACTCTTATCTCCCTAGATATTCTAATTTCACATCTAGAGGGAATATGCAAATAAGAACCTAAGTCAGAAATCTCATGACTTTTTAAGCATTTCTTTTCCAAAGATAAGCTCACAAAGGTATGAAAGATTTTGAAAGATGTTGGCTAGTCTAAAGTAATGCAGAAGGAACCTTGAAAATTCAAAGGATGATAAGTCTGGGAACTAGTACTCAGACCTACCCTCAGGAAAACTTCTGGAATAAAATGGTGTGTCAAAACTAACAATCTATAGATGGGATTGATCAAATCAGCATGACTTAATAGATTGATTAGCTCTTCTTCCAAAATTTGGCTATGCTTAATAAGAATGTATCCTTGGTAAATGAGGTACATATTGGTATAACTCTGTACCATACCTTTGTATGTATACTCCCATGGGATAAACTTTGGAAGTGGACAGATGTGATAAGTACACAGTTAAAGATTCATACAAACTAGAGAGGGACCTGGTCCCATCTCTCAGGTTAGTATCTTGTATGTTCAAATTTTATCGTTTCTATTAAGAAAAAGCTATGCCCTCCCTGTCTTTGTGTCAGAAAAAGGTTGTCTTATTCTAAAAAGAAAGGTGAGTCGCCTAAAATCTGAAATTGATCATATACTGTTCCCACCTGAAAACCTTTCTTGGTTCTTATTATTCCTTAAATCTTGATGCACTCTTTCCGTTTTTATATCAAAAAGAAAAATCCAAATTCCAAATAGCCCTTCTAATAAAAAGACCTTCCTAATGGCTACAGCTCTCCCATTTTCAAGTCCTTCAATGGATTTTGAGCTTAGCATATTTTAAAATTCCTTCCCAAATGTTCCTAAAAAACACCCTTCTATTCTTAATCTTCAAAATCCTAATTCCTTCATCACTTAACCTATTGATGAAGAATAATCCTTAAATCCTCAAAATTGTTATGATAGTGTAGTGGTGGATGAAACTTGGGTTGCTGAAAACCTCATCTTATTGTCAAATAGCCCAAGGAAAAGCATAGTTTATCATAAGAAAAACAATGTTAGTAAAACACCAAGAATATCTGGAAAATGGTTTGGAAATTTTACTGAGAAGCTGTTGACACTTGAGAGACCTGGTCCAAGAAAAGGAAAGTAGCTAAAAAAAAATTTGTGATCACTTATACTAGAAGAAAGAATAGGGAGAGCAGTAAGGTTGTATCCAACGAAGTCAAAAATATGTTCATAAAAAATCAAACAATGTTAAGTGGAAGGATTTTTTTATTCAAATGAGATAACAAAACCTGGTATAATAGAACTAGTTAAGTTGGTAAAACATCAAGGATAGATGCATCTAATGGAAGGACCTATTCCCACTATTTTTGGTAAGATAGTTAGGGAGTTCTATTTCACTTTAGAATTATCAAAAGATGGCTTGAATCTGACTGCACAGGTCTAGGGAAAGAAAGTAAAGCTAAATGAAGAAACACTGGGAAGAATTCTAAAAGTTCCTATATATGGTGTGAGAATTGTCTCAAAGAAGCTGCCTTTAATAGAATTCTTAGCTAATGCATCAGAGGTCACAGGAAAATCTGTGGCTGCAGTGAATAGGAAATCACTCAAGAGTGAGTTTCAATTGGTTTTTTACTTTGTGAAGCAGGTGATTCCACCTAGATAACAAAAGAAAAACATTGCCTCATCCACTAATTTGTATGTGATGGAATGCCTTAGTATCTTTGAATTCATTAATCTACCTACATTGATGATGGAACACATTCATAAAGTTATTTTTTGGAAAATAGAAAAATGGCATGCCTTATGGATATTGGTTGAATAAAGTATTTGACTAATTTGGTATTGTCTATGAAAATGGCACCCAAGGAAGTGTGCTACAAATGTTTGTCATGAAGACACTGGTCAAAACTGAATGTATTAAATTAGGTAGCATTTCTCAAAGGGAGTTTAGCAAGGAAATAGAAGAACTGAATTTCAACCTAGCTGTTAAAAATGAATAAATTAGCAAGCTCTAGTTAAAAATTAAACATCTCTCTAAAAGAATCCCATGTGTCTCTGTAATGCTCAGAACTGAGATTATTGAACGAAAGAAGAGGGTTTCAATCTTAACTGATGAGGTAGTTTTCCTGAATGTAGAGATAAGACATCTTAACATCAAGATGACCCTATTCCTTCAAAACCTTTTTGCCAATCCTTCATTTGTTAATCCTTCTTGATTCTTGTGGCTTTTTCCCCAAAATATTTTAATTTTGTACTGCTATGATACTTATCCTCTACTAATGAATGAATCTTTTCTTTATGAAACTTATCCTCTACTTATGAATGAATTTTTTTTTTTGTGTTATATTTGTTCTATTTAAATTGCAAAGTTATTCTTCATGTTAGTGTTGTCCTAGAGGCCATGAGTTAAGTAATTTGTGATTATTTTACTCTTATTTTATTGTACTCACTTTTAAATGACACTAAAAGGTTTATGTAGTAAGGACCAGGTACCAGGTTCAACTGATACAGATTCCTATGATGAGTTAAGTTGTAGATTTAAATAACTTGCTGATAGGGAGAAGTAAGTGATGTGATGAACAGATGAATGAAGGAAGGCATGTTTATAGGGGAAAGTAAGAAAATAACAACAAATGACTAGGTCGCTATGTTGTATGATGGTGGAAGCATGATAATAGGGGGAACATTCATCATCAGAATGGTAATCATACTGATTGAATGCGATGAATGTGCATTTATATGATTAAATCTTTGTGGTTGGTTTTTTATCATAAAAAGGGGGAAAATTGGTATATGTAGTTTTGATGATGACTAGATGACTGCAAGGGACCAGGTCGCTGGATGTTCAAAGCAACAGTACAACTGGCACACATCTACTCAACTTTGTCCATTTTTATAACAAATTGGTAGGTGCTACTTGTACTAATTAGGACATCTAGTCCAATGATATTTCATCCCTAATCATCACTCATCTATAATAGAAAAAATATGCTTTTTCATTAAGCAGTTTTTTGCAAAATCAAAGAGTGAGAGAGGTAGCAAGAACTCATTTTCCACATTGCTCAAGTATTTTTCTTGTTCTTATGTTTCTAGTAAGATAAAAGAGTAAGTGTTCTTGAGTCCTAAATTATAATTGAATTATTCAGTCTATAAGAGTAATGATCTCTTCTCTTTATTTATAGAGTGATTAGGTAGAGTTGTCTAAGTTTGATACTGATTAGAGGTAGTCTATTTTGAGTAGTCTAGGTAGAGTTGCCAAGTTAAGGCTGTAGTAAAGTTACTACTAGCAAGAGGATCTTAAAATTAAGATTAAATAGAGTCTGTAATCAAGAGGTTGATTATAGTGGATTTCTTAGGTGCTTTTGAGGTCAATCCATGGTTTTTCCTCTCTTGATTAAGGGGTTTACACGTTAAATCTTGTGTGTTGTTACTTTTCTACATAGCTTTTAATTTTCCTGCACTATAGAGTTTGATTACCTATGATTGAACTTGAGGGACTTGGTCCCTCACTCCTATGGTGCAACCCCCAAGGGTTCTAATAGTGTGGTTTTAGGAGATGATGCAGTCATTTCTTTGATAGGCATGTATCAAACCCTTTGTAACCTATAGTTGTGCATAATCCTAATTAGCCTCATTGATCCTTTAGCCTACTATTTTGTAGCCTCATATATAGCCTATTTCCCTTATTTATTTGACCTAAAATTGATCCAAAGATCCTAAGTGCTTTAGTGAAAACTTAATGAGTTAACGAATGTGTAAAACAAGAAGAAAGGAGGTGAAAGTGAGACCCCTAGAATTAGCTATTGGTGTAGTAAATTGATTTGTCATTATTTGGAGTTATGTGATGAAAAGAAAGAAAAGTGTTCAAAATTGAATAACATGTGAATGTAAAATACTACCACTTCATTGTATGTGAACTAGCTTAATAAGATGGGGAAAAACAAAAGATGTGGGTAAAGTTAGATGAGGTGGAATATTTGTTGTTACAGGTGAATTAAATGAAAAGTTTGATGTATTAAAGGTCTTAAGGAAGATTGTAAAGACCCATTTCATCGTTACTAAATTATTCGTAATAAGTTCATAAAAATTCTTAATTTTTATTCCTCAATATTAACTTGGGTCCAAAATAGCTAATATTTTATTTATTATGACACCTCAAATTTTTTTGGTGAAGATTTTAACCTTCGGATATGTCTAGATAGACTCAAGCTTGATGAATTTTAATTATTCGTTAGTTCTAATATCAATAACTTAGTTTGAAATTTCTTTATCTATTAATTAAGGTCATACAATATCCCTAACACAAAGTTAATTTTAAAACTTTCTTTCTGATATAGTTTCGATATGGTTTTTTATTAGGGACAACTTCAAACAATCATATCTCATAGAATATAAAAATTAGGGGTCCCATTAACTATCAAATTAATGATCTCTGAGTTCTCTTACCAACGCAACAAACTGTTCCTCAATCCGAATTCGGAGTAAAAAGTTATGACTATTTTACAGAGCAGTATCCGAGCTAAAATGAGATTTTGTTGTAGCAAAAATTCTGATAGTATTTAAATCAGCTTCAGCAGTATTTTAAGTCCAAAACCCCCAAATTTCATTCTCCAACCCTAGAGAGGTGATTTTCCAAGGCTTAAGGTGAAATTTCTTCGTTGAGGTAAGTTTTTCCATTAATTTCTTTGTATTTTAATCCTTTAATATCTTAGAATCCTTAGAAAGACCTTTAATGGTGGAATTCCTTTGGAAAATACTCATGGGTGTTTTTAATATGATGTAGATCTGATCCTAAACTGTAAATTAAAGATTCTTAACATGAATTTCATAAACTAGATTATTAATTTTGATGGTTAGGAACCTTGAATTCCATAAAGATGAGACCTTTAACATAAAAACTACATTAATGGAGATGAGTTAAACTTGAAAGAGCTAATTAATGGCTCACTGACCTTGGGGAATGATGTAGACCTTTAATTAAGGGTAGAATTTGTGGGTTTGAATCCCCAAGGTATTTGTTTGAAGAATAAATATTTAAATACTCTTATAATTTCTTGATTTTTAGATGATTGAATGTTCCAAGGCATGAAAGAAAGGAAGAGCATCCTTATTGCAGCTTGCTTCTTCCAAATGCTTGGCATCCAGGTAGGCTAGGTTTTATGAGAAGTAGATTATGTTATTTTATATTTTCATAATTTAAAATTGATGGGAGAAAGCATGTCTAGGCTTGCGGGCATGGAGTTGAGATGGACAAAGACACGAATACTTACCTTTAATCCTAAAAACTATATTATTGATTGATTATATAATATTTATGATATTTTGTGTCATGTTTCCGAAAAGAGATTGTTATAAACGTAGTATATGAACATGATGTTTTTTTAGTTGTTCTAGTGATGAACCTAGTTGAGTTGTAATGGTATTAGGTTCTATGTATTGGGCAATAATATGATGAGGAGAATTATACTAAGATTGAATATTGATGAGCATAGTAATATCTAAGGGATAGATGACTTGAATTAGTGTGATGATTGTATTATGTGGAAAGAGGTAGAGGATAATGATACGCGTGAAATGTGTTAATTCTAGGTGGTGATGTTAGAACTCAAATTGCAATATTTAAGAAGATAATGATATTTTTAATAATTAATAAGTAATTAAGGCTCCAATGGTGACTTGTATGCGTAAGAATTAAATTGTGATTTACTTTAGGATATTCTTGTTTTGATATTGATAAAAATACTATATCTATTGGATGCCCATGAGAGGCTAAATTGGTGATAATGGTGGTTTATTAATTGTTCCTATGAGAGAATTTTTTGATAATAATAACTCCTTAAAGTAATGTTATGAATACTTGTTGATTGGTATTTGGACATGCTTGAAATTGTTGATGTTTGGAGTGTTGATTTGTGTATAAATGATTATTGAAAATTTACTTGATGGAATTGCCTTATGACTTTAAGTGTACTTGTAAACTTGGTACATTGTGGTGTATGTTGTAAGGCTGTGTAAATTTGATATAGATAATAGTTATTTAAGTTGGATTGGGTACTAAGCCGATACGGATATGTATATGTTGGATCGGGTACCACGCCGGTACGAATATGTATATTTTGGATCGGGTACCACGCTGGCACGGATATATATATATTGGATCGGGTACCACGTCGGTATGAATATGTATATGCTGGATCGGGTATCACACTAGTACGGTTATGTATATGTTGGATCGGGTACCATGTCGGTACGAATGTGTATATTTTGGATCGGGTACCACACCAGTATGGATGTGTATATTTTGGATCGGGTACCACGCCGATATGGATATGTATATGTTGGATCGGGTACCACGCTAGTATGGATATGTATATATTGGATTGGGTACCACACCGGTACAGATATGTATATGTTGGATCGGGTACCACGTCGGTACGGATATGTATATGTTTGATTGGGTACCACACTGGTACGGTACATGAACATAGATTGTTCCCTGCAGGTCATGACTATTTGGGCAAAAATAAGTCCCATAGAATGTGTGTACATATTTGTGTTGAGTCTATTGATATTTACGGTATGGTTGATACTCTTGATGATTATGTGGCTTATTTGTGAGCACTGTTTGATTTGTTATTGTTGTATTGTTGATTTATTGGATATTTGATTGTGTGATATGTATTTGAAAAAGTAAAACTTTGTACTTACTCATATGTAGGTTGACTTGCTTCATTTATACATTTTTTAATCATATCTTACAAGAATGGCTAGTTATCATTCTTTAATATTATAATAGAGCATTTGGTTATTAGACCGAGAGTTTAGTGTGGGTTGTCTATTTTTACGGGTTTGTTCCTGTGAATATGAGTAATGAAAAAGATAAGGTGAATAAAGAGGAATAGTGATGTAAGATAAGGTGAATAAAGAGGAATAGTGATGTATTACCATTGGATTGTGGTTGATGGTGTGAACTAATGAGGCTAGAGTATGTTAGTAGAGAATGTAATATTGATGGAGTTGGAAGAGTAGTTGGATGTTGTAACTTATATAGGTAAAGTAATAATATTATTTCAACCTTAGTTGTATTATATTCCATTAAAGAAGTCATGATTTATTTTCCTTAATTCTATTTTATGATTATATGAACTAACACAGTCGGCCGATGATGCCTACCAATACGTGTGGTTGTATTGTCCCTACTCTTCTACGTTCCTTCTTCGAGTGTAGACTGGATGCAGGTTATTTGTATTTACTAGATGGATGACGATATTCGTCACTAACTTCTGCACTTTCTTCCTGGCAGATATTAGAGTTTTTGTATTATTTATTTCATTGTCAATCTATGTTGTAATAGGTAGCTCTTATATATGTCTGGCCAAGTCTTGGGATAGTGAAGGACATTTGTAAGAAGTATTTGCAAATTGTTTGTTTATAAGTATTTAATTTACTTTATATTTCCTTAAAATTAGAAGTCTTCCGCATATTTTTAGTTGGGTAATAAAGGTTCTCCTATCTACTTAGAATAGCGTAGGTGCCCGCACGGTCCGTTAGTCTGGGTCATGAAAAAGATAGTCACTATTACTCGAATGAACAGTTCCTACACATCCCTTAGCCTACATTATAACCTATAAGGACCTATTTGATTTGGAGCCTATTTGATTTGGAGCTTTAATAATCTGATGTTGTTGGAGTACTACACTAAGGGAACGCCTATGGTTAATCTTGTGCAACTTGTGAATTATTTGTGAGAGTGAGCGTAACTTGATTCTTGTACCCATTTTATGATAAGTTGCATCTGCATTAGTGATTATGAGTAACTCTCTTATTGCGAGGGCACATGCTTAATGATAGTTGGGTGATTTGTGTGATATGTTTGATTGATCCATATATATGAGTTTTCCAACTTAGTGAAGCAATTCTTGAGGCCAGGGTGTTTTGGAGTAATATTCTTGAGCTTTCAATTGTGTGTATAACATGCTTAGTATAAAAACTTGTATTTCGTACAGTCATTGTAGTACTAATTTGAGTGTTTTGATTGTTGTAAAAGTATGGAGTACTCTCTTATTATGATGCTTTGATTAAAGATTTGTTCGAGGTGAACAAGGCTTTAAGTGTTGGATGATGATCTTAGGTGGATTTATGCACCAAAGACTTGTTATCTGAACTTAATTAGCCTAGTTTTGTGGACTTCTTGTGTGCTTAATGAGTTGTTAATGAGATAATTTAGCATATAAGTGTCAAAATACTTGATTATAATTTTTAAGATGTGTTTCAAACAAGTTTGGAATCAATTTGGCCACTTAGAATTTAGACAAAAAAACTAGTATTAATAACTGGAGCTATGTGTTTTTCTAGTAGATCTTGATGGATTCTAGTGTGTGTAATGAGTTAGTAAGGGAATAATTGTGTAATTATTAGTGTTTAAGGTTCAATTGAAATAATCCAAGGGACAAAACATTAAGTTAAAGATCAAAAGGACAAAGATAGTACTCTTAGCTTAAGTTACTAGTTCATCGACTTGGATTGTATGTTGTTTTGAGAACTAATATGTGGTTCTTGATTCTATAGGAAGTTTGAAGAGTTAATCATGATGATTTATAGTTGATTTATCAACTGTTAATAAAGTGTAAACAACACCACAATTCTTGTAAGGTTTGGACAAACGCATGGGACAAGACTTGATCAAAAATGGACATTTTGGAGTCATTGGCGTGCCACGGAACTTAGGCACCGCTTTAGGGAGATGACACTCCCTTGGTATCATAAAAAATGACCAATTATAGTATATCACAATTATTAGGGCATGCGATGGATCCTAGGCACCACTATAAGGACAGGCCATGTCCCTAGGTCAAAATCAATAGCTTGTGTCCAAGTATAAACAGGACACTTAGTTGTTATGTTTCACACCTTTGAAGACCTTGGAACTTTATGGGAGGATACATAACACTTAAATTAGGGGCTTTCTTCCATTATGTTGGTTTGTTTATGGATTTTAACAATGTATTCATTCATTGTAATTATGGTTACACCCATGAGTGGCTAAATACCCTTTTCCAGGGTTAAGGCTAAGAACATGAATATTGTTTTTATGAATTAAATTGGTTATGTTTTTTTATCAATTTTGGTTGTTTTTTTATCCTTTTTATTACTATTTTAAGGAGTTGTGACTTATGTGACGTGGTTTCATGGCACATACAATCCTTAAAATGGTAAAAATATGCATTCACTTAGGTTGTTTTGTCGATATGATATGTGTTTTGTGTATGTTACAGGTAAATTAGGTTGAAAGTGGTATTGACTGAAAAAGGGTGAAAAAGTTCTGAAAAATGTTAAATATTGATCAGGCTATGAGTCGTTTAGTCACCTTACGACTCTTAGCCAGAATTGTGAGGATAACAGTGGCAAAAGTTGAGTTCTAGGTGTGAGGTAATGGTTGACCATGACTCATTATGTGTGACTATGAGTCATGGTGTGAAGTTTTATGTGTCGTGTAAACACGACACTTTCAATGCTTAAAACCTTGAATTTATTCTTGGACCTTCGTTGTTTTAGTAGATATGATGCACTTTAGTGTTTGGAGCAGGTAAAATAGGTCTACAATAGTGTTGGGATGAAAATGGAAGAAAAAGACCTGGAAAGACAAAGTATGATCAAGATACTGGTTACCTCACGATTCATCAACACACCATACGACTCATAGGATGACTCATAAGCACAACAGAACCCAAAGCAAAACTAAAAATCTAAGTATGGAGAAGATATGACTGGAGAATTTGAGTAGTAATATGAAGGTACGGGTCGTGATAAGGAATTGTACGCATAATAGAATCTAAAGCTACAATTCAAGATTTAAGTCTCATAAGTATACGAGTTGGAAGTCTGAGTGTGACTCGTATAGGGAAACCATAAGCAGACCAGTGTTAAAATCTTGGAAAAACAAAAGTCCCAGGTGGATATGAGTGAAGGTCACGAGTCGTATGGTCAAGGTATGACACGTGATCAGAAGTCATAAGAAGAACAAGAAGTTGAAGCCTTGGTGATCAAACGCTGGAATGGATATGAGAGGCACAGTATGACTTGTATGATGAGTGTATGAATGGATGAGCGAGTCATACCATGTGCTAACATAACTTTATCTTTCCCATTTTTATTAGGATTTCTGAGTATTTTTGAGTTACTATAAATACCCTACGGTTTATCTTTTATTAGGTTACATTCTTTAACATCTTTTGATGTCCAATATACTCTATTACATACTTTTACAATTATTCTTGATATTTTGGGTTTTCTTCAATTAAAGACTTGGGATTTTATTCATCTTATTCTTGTGGAATTAATTTTATGTATTCTTCATTGATAATCATGGTTTCGTGCATGAATATGAGCGGCTAATCTCCCTAACTAAGGTTGTCGGAATCCTGGGAGATTATCTACATAAAGAAAGTGGTAGATTTATCTATTTTAAGGTTTATGCATGTATCTTAATCTTCTCCACAATAATTTACCTCAAAGCTACTGCAAAAGCTTGAGGATAACCTGTATTAGCATACGTCATCACAAGGGGGTTTATGATTGGGAAACTAGGATTTAGACAGTAAATTGAGATTCACTTCAATCTTATAATTCCATCATCTCATCAAATCACTTGAGACTCTAATGGTCAAAGTGAACTGAAGTCGTAAAGAAGGAGCAATAACGTGACACCATGAGAATCACAAGGTAAAGGGTGAGATTTATCAACACGTTCACAAGACGAATGAGAATACATATCCGATTGAATTTACATGTAGAGCAGAAGAGTAGGTGGACTGAATGTTGAAACCTAATTTTTTTCCCTCCATAATTAAGTTTAGTACCAATTTTCAAATAAAATTACAATATTTATTTTATTCGAATCAAAAGCTTTCCAATGTAATTATCTAAGTAATTTTTCCATTTTAAGTAGCGATTATATATCATTGAAATTATATAATTTTGTTACATAAATATTTATTTTACGAAATATCAGATATTAATCAATGCTTATCTTGAAAATTAATTCAAATGGGTAAAATCTTGATTTATTCTCTAAAATTTTTTTTTTTGGAGAAACATTTATTTAATTTTATCTAATCAAGAAGATCAGGGTTAAAGAAAGTATTAATTCATATCGAATTTTAATTTAATTTAGCCAATCCATTAGGTTTGGCCATAATTGCAACGCAATGCACCAATTGATTTTCAATATGATCAAAATTAACTAAATTTGGATTAATTTTAAATTTCAATTGGGTTTATATTTTAAAAAACCCTAAGATCCCAAAAGATGACCTAAATCTACCCAACCTTATCCCCTTTTTCATTTTTGAATTTCAAATTTGTACTAGATGGTACGATTCCACCTTAACATTATCCTCTTTTCTATTTAAATTTCAAAATTTGTTCTAGATTGTACAATTCCACGTCAACCTTTTTCTTTTTTTCATTTTTGAAATTCAAATTTTGAATTTCAAATTTGTACTAGATTGTACAATTCCCTCTGAGCCTTGTCCTTTTTCTATTTTTGAAATTCAAAATTTATACTAGATTGTACAATTTCACCTCACCTTATCCTCTAAGAAACCTTTTCCTCAATTTTTAAATTCTCAAAATACCCCTAAATTATTTCTCCCTTATTGGTGGATGAAAATAATTGAATCCTCATATTTTTCTAAAAATACTACCACTATTTTGGTAGAAAGATCAACCCCAAAAAATTAGAAAAAACTTTTGAGCAAAGAGTTAAATTTTATTTTTGTAAAATTTTTCAAGCGGTAGTCTAATCGGGGTTCTCAAAAGATTGTTTTTCGATTGTGATCAAGACTCCGAGAAAATCTTGAAGTCCCATTTTTTTTCTCCTAAAAAGGTAAACAAACCTTTTGTTTTTTAGTTTTGTTATCATTTTCTTCTTCATCTCCTTCTTCATAGTTTGTAGTTGTAATTTTATTTGTTGGGATTGTTTTCTGTAGACGGCCTTGAAGGCCATAGGACGTTGTGGTATCAATATTATCGCTATTTTTATGTTCATGGTATAGAAATGAGCTAATGATAATTGAACGTGTTTCTTTGTCCTTGTTCTTTGATTATTATGGATAAAGTATCGATCTTTGCTTAAAAGACATACTCATGCCTTGTTTAAATTCGTTGTTGGCGGATATGTTTGATTTTAGCATGTAAAGTTGTTTTCTTTATGTTGAAAAGAATAGTTAATATTGATTGTTTCGCCTTTTGGCCTTATTCCTTGATTATTATGGATAAAGTTTCGAGCTTTGCTTAAAAAACATACTCATTCCTTGTTTAAATTCATTGTTGGCGGATATGTTTGTTTTTAGCTTGTAAAGTTATTTCCTTTATTTTAAAAAGAATAGTTAATATTGATTGTTTCGCCTTTTGGATTTATTCTTTGTGATTATGGATAAACTTTTGACATTTGTTTAAAAGACATACTCAGGCCTTGTTTGAATTCATCATTGGCGGATATGTTTGTTTTTAACATGTAAAGTTGTTTCCTTTATGTTGAAAAATAGTTACTATTAATTGTTTGGCCTTTTTTTAAATTAGATGGATATATTTTTTATCTTTTCTTAATTAAAATGCATGCTCATGCTTTGTTTAAATTCATTTTTGGTGGATATGTTTGCTTTTAGTATGTAAAATTATTTCCTTTATGTCGAAAATGAATGGTTACTACTGTGAAGGGTCTGTGAAGTTGTTTCTTAATTTGAAGTAGTGAGTTACCCATAACTCTGAATTTGGTGTTATTTTTGAAAGACATATCATGGAACATTATGTTTTGGGCCTAGCAATTTGCAAAATTACTGCTTATGCTTGAGAGTACTATTTTACCATCTCATTATTTATCTATTAAGTGTAGAATTTTGGAACACATATTAATTCTTTTCCTTTTTCTTTTTCTTTGCATGAATCTGTTTTGGACTCCAAATGGACTACTTTCCTCTTTCATTTTGTAATGGGCCAATGAGGCCTAGCTCTTCAAGTCAAGTCAAAAGTTTAAACCCATGGTTGACTATATACCGTGTGGGTGTATTAAGATGGAAGAAGAAGAAAAATGGGTCAAAACCCAATGATGAGGCCGCTAAGAGACTTGAAAATTCTCGATTTTTATTATTGTATTTTTATTTCTTTATTTATTTATCTATCTATTTGTTCATTCATTTGGGTCTCAAAGACAAAGTTGTAAATTAATATAGTTGAAGTAGGTTGTGGTCCAAAAGCCCAAAGATCTAGATTAGGACAGGTAAAGATGGGTAAAAGACCAAATGAATAGTTTATGATAGGTCCAGGTGGGCCAAATTCCAATTAGATTAGGACAGGGATTTGAGATTACGAGCCTAAGTCTTCTAATTCTCCCCTTTTCCTTTTCGTGCTATTTGATATTAGCTTTGTTAGAACTAGTTAAATTCCCTACTAAGCTGCCCAAACATTGATTTTGTGCAAATATTTTCTTAATCAATTTCATTTTAAAAACCAACTTCTTTTCTCCAAGTTAGTCAAAGAATCATTTTCAAATAGTCCGTCTAACCACAAGTTAGCGGATACTCTTGGTTCCTTAACGACCTTCCAAGAGTATTAATAGTAACCGCTTATTCTGAATCTTCAAACTTAAATGATTTTTTTGTTATGGATCGTTTAAGTAATTTCAAAGGTTTTCTTGATTTTCCTAAATAAATTAAGTGGCGACTCTATTCTCGAGTTTAAAAAATTTTCTTTGAAAGTATTTGAACTTGTGAAAAATCCAAAAGTCATTTCTCTGCAAAACAGAAATAATGACTCTGTTGGTGACTTTAACTAGGTCCCAACCAAATATTTGAATTAAATTCTTTGACTAATTGTTGTAGTGTTTATACCGTTTATGTGCCTGTGTTTAAAGTTTACAAAATTAAATTGTTGCATTTCTTAGCATACTTACCATTTGAGATATATAAAATGTTTGGGGTTTCGTGGATGTCCCGGCCCCTATTGTTCAATTCCAAATGAAGTGTTGGGAATACAATGGTTTATTAGCATGTTAGGCTTCTGATGGTTGTTCGTATTCCCAAACCCAAGTCGTCTGCTTAGGAACCTGGTCTAAACCCTCTCTAGACACTTAGGATAGAGCGAAACCAAAATCTTTTTTTAGGTATGAGCCTAGGACGACCCAATACCCGAGAGGTATTGGGCTTATTAGAAAATCTACCCCTCATTTATTGTCCATGAGTCAATTAATGACGAATCATACTTATTTGTTAAAGAAATATATGTTATTTATTCCAATCCATTATCCTTTGGGGTAGGGAAAGGCTTACTTTATTTTCTTTCATGTGAGGATGCCTCAATCATACACCAATTTAGAGAAGAATTAAAGTGATTCAAGAAAGAGGTCGTTGATGCTAGGTGGTGTTTGATCAATTTGTGTGATCTCATAATTTTCTAGATTAATGACCTATGAGTATAGATCACAGTTATATGGAAATCACTTGATCATCAACAGATGTCGAATATGACAAGAAGTGGACAAAGCTAATAGGACGAAGGTCGATAGAATAGAATCTAGGAGCTAGTATTTCCTATCCACTACACATTGTTATTTTTCTCATGTTATTACCCTTTACCTAAAGATTGTATCCTTTTTGTGAAAATTTTGTAAGAATCTATGCCTTTTTTAACTATGGAGGTTTTTTGGGATAATGGATTGGTTTTAAAAAAATGTATAATTCCTTCAAATACATTAGGCTAACCCTTGGCTCAAAATGGTCACCCAATTAGGATGCCCATTTATTATAATATGGTTGTGTGATATAGTTATCTTATGTGTTTATATGTGTTATATTGATTCAAATCAAAGGAGAATTGATCTAATCCCATTTTTCGAAGAGCACCTTTAAGCAGAAATATATCGCCCTATACAAAAGTCCAACCAAGCATACTCCAAGTCTCCCAAGTCTCTCAAAAAAGTTCTCAGTCATTGTTAAAAATTCCTAAAATTTTGTTACCATTCCAGGGAGGTTGACTTTAGACTTAAAAAAATCCATTAAGGAAGGACCGAAAATAGCAATAGGTGAATTTCTTAAAGACGATTGGTGACCTTAGACCAAAAAGAAGATATGTTAAAGGCGGAAAATAAGAAAGTGCCTAAGAAGAATGTTGGGACCAAAAGAAAGATCACCAAAGTCAATCAATTGATTAAGTTCAAACTACGTAGGGCCTAATTTCTCCTTCGTGAGATATGTAGTTAGCCTTTTGGATCATCCCCTATCTGCAAAAACTCTATTGTCTTCCACGTTATTAAAAGAAGAAATAAGGTTGGAAATAAGAAAAATTGAACTTTCATGATAAATTTCACTTATCTATATCATTGACAAAAATACTGTTCATTGAAATTCTTCAGTCATCATTACTCCATGGATCAATTAGCATGAGATGAGAAACAACTTTATGTGCTTACTTTCTGCCTTATCATCTTGCTTTGCTTATTACTAACAGAATCTAACACATCAACCTTTGAGTTATTTTTACATTGCAGGAATTAGAAACTACTCTGTGTTGGCATAAAGTGACCCTACTTTATTAAATCAAAGTGAATAAAGATTCCTCTCTTGATTATAGCTTTGTTACAGGAAAGGAAAAATGATTAGTAATAAAGTTAGACTCTACCAGTCATTTTCTCAAAACCTATAAGTAATGGTCTAGAGGATGGAATAGGTAAGAATGTAATGCTACCATTGAATAATTTTCCAAAACAATCGGGATCATGGAAGTTAAATTGGAGGAAACATTGTTGAATTAGACCTCCATTGCACTCATAACTCATTTCCCATTGGGTAACAATATTTAAAACCTACCGATGTCATGTCATATGAAGGGATAAATGAACAAAGCAAGATGAATAATGATGAATGAAAAGACCATGATAAGGAGCGGTTAGTGGAAGATATAGTAGAAATTGAAATGGAGAGAAAACCAACCTGGAAAAAACTAAAATAGTCAACTTGGGAAACCGCAATAAAGTTAAGGAGATAAGAGTAAGTGCTTACTTAATAGAGGCCCCAAAAAGATGACCCATCCACTTTCTATGGGAGTATATTGATACATTTACTTGGTCCTGTGAGGATATGTCGGGGTTATGCACCAATATTGTGTCACATAAGTTATCGATCAATCCCAAGTTTGATCTTGTAAAGCAAAAAATATGTGGAAATTCAAGCCAGACTTATGTTTGAAGATCAAGGAGGAAGTGATGAAGAAAATTCAATCTAAGGTTGTGGAGGTCACAAGATATCCAACATGGCTAGCCAATATTGTTCCAGTACCAAAAGAGGATGACAAGATTAGAATTTGTATTGACTACAGAGATTTGACTAGAGCCAGTCCTAAGGATAATTTCTCGCTACCCAACATTCACACCCTCATCGATAAATGTGTGAAGCCCCTAGGATACAAAATGAGTTTGTTGGTACTTTGGCTACTATATCCTCCCGGACTCAACACCAAGATCAGAGTTACATTGATCTTTTGGAAAAAAACTTGAGGGAACAACCACCACATTATGTGTATGTTGAAGAGGAACCTAATGGAAAACCATGGTACTTTGATATTAAAAGGTATCTAGAATTTGGAACTTATCCTAAAGGGGCCAGTAACAATCAGAAAACGACAATCTGTCAATTAGAAAAGAATTATTTTCCAAATAGGGAAATTATTTTAAGAAGGACTCCAGGATTGGGATTTCTAATATTTGTTGTTGCCATGGAAGCCACAAAAAAAACTACATGTCAAAATTTGTGGGCCCCATATTAATGAAAGTTCCCAAAATGCCAAATACATGGAAATTTGATTTGGATGTGTCTATATGAGCTTCATGCGATGAGTTCATCTTTGACTTTCATAGCTTGGGGTATGGATTTTATCACACCAATAAAGCCACCAGCGTTAAATGGGCATAGATTAATTTTGATTGTTATTTATTACTTCACCAAGTGGGTGAAAGCTGCCTCATATTGAGTCGAAACCAAGAAGGTAGCCACAGATTTTGTCAAGAACAACTTGATTTTCCTATTTGGAGTGCCGAAATCAATCATTACTAATAACGGGGCTAACTTGAACAGTCACTTGATGAATGTGATTTGTGATCAGCTCAAGATTGTTCATCAGAACTCGACCGCATATCATCCACAAAAGAATAGAGTTGTTGAAGCCGCTAATAAGAATATCAATAAGATCTGAGGAAAATGGTCAAAAATGATAGATCATGGCATGAGATGTTGACCTACACTTTACTAGGGTATCACACAATAGTTCGAGCCTCAACTGGGATAACTCCTTATATACTTGTTTATGAAAATGAAGTTGTGATACCTACCGAGGTTGAAATACCTTTCTTCAGGATTATTCAAGAAGTCAGATTAAGCAATGAAGAATGGGTTCATGCTCTCTATGAACAACCCATGTTGATTGATGGAAAGAGAATGGTTGTCATGTGTCATGTCTAGCTATAACAACACAAGATGATCCATTGCTTCAACAAGAAAATAAGAACTCAAACATTTAAAGTTGAGCAATTTGTTCTCTAATGCATATTCCCTCGCCAAGAAGAGTAATAAGACAAGTTTTCACCGAATTAGCAAGGGCGATATATAGTTCGAAAGGTATTATCTGGAGGAGCCCTGATCCTACTGAGATGGATGGTCAAGAGTAGGCCAAACCAATCAATTTTGATGCGGTAAAGAGATACTATGCTTGAAGATTGTTTTTCGCTTTTTTTTCCTTTATTTATTTGTAATCACTTCTCTAAAGGTATTTTTTTTATGATACGAAATTGCCTAAAGTCCTTTTCATTTTATGTACGGACTCGTTTGACCTGAATTCCCAAGAAAGGGATACGTAGGTGTCCTATGTCAATTTTGGTCAACCACTTAGGAGAATTTATCCCTTTTTTATGTATGAACTATGTAATGACCTGAATTCCCAAGAAAGGGATACGTAGGCGGCCTATGTCGGCTTCGGTCAGCCCGTTAGATTTTTTATATATCCTTAGCATAGTCCTGAACTACATTTGTCCTGGTTCCTTCTTCAACGGGATACGTAGGCACCCCAATAGCTTGGTCATATAAATCCAAGAAATGGAAACTGGGGTAGAATTTTTTAGAAGGAATCTCAAAAATTCCTGAGAAGAAGATCATCAACAAACAAAGAGAACGAAGACCAACAAGGACTTTGGATCCTCTAGAGCTAAGATCATCTCAAACAAAATTAAACTCAGGAAGAAATTTGAGGAGGGCCTCAAAAATTCCACCAAGCACTGTAATATATTTCAAATCTCCCAACACCAGAGGTCAAAGGAAAGTTTTGGATATCACTAGATGCGACCAAGTCTAGGTAGACTAAATCTTTGGCTATTACAAAACTTTTGATAGAAACCCTTAGCGATGATGATGAATCCTTTGAATTCCCCCGTCAAACGTCGGATACATTAAGAACCAAGAGAAAGATTTTCGTTGAGCTACTACATGACATGACTAGCAGAGATTTTCTAAAGCTTTTACAGAAGTTTTGAAACTAGTTTTTAAAATTGATACTACTTTTGAAAATCTATAAAAATATTTTTTTCTTAGTAATTGCCTAGGTATCTCTTGAAATTGGGAGCCAGGGTGGAAGTCCAAACATGATGGTGTACCCAAAATATGGCGAGGATCAAACCAAGAATCGAAGGAGGTCAACACGGAGTAGTTACACTAAAAACTAATCATTTTTCTATGGATACAGGGATCAATACACAAAAATGAGAATCTTTTTTAAAAATCCCCAATTAAGTTGGGAGCCACACCAAAGCATATAATGCTAAAGAAAGGTATTCTTGGGCCCAAAGATGGGTTTAATACCCATTTATTGAGGATTATTTGAATTTTCTATATCATTTTTGAGACCATGAAGGACAATCAAAGGTGCCTTATCTTTTTTATAAATATTGGA
The DNA here is from genome assembly GCA_030864215.1 of Capsicum pubescens. Taxonomy (NCBI): domain Eukaryota; kingdom Viridiplantae; phylum Streptophyta; class Magnoliopsida; order Solanales; family Solanaceae; genus Capsicum; species Capsicum pubescens. The sequence goes on along the minus strand of CM061538.1, from coordinate 207,845,879 downwards.
TTTGAAATTTTTCTAAAAAATAGTCGCTAGCAAAAGTGACTTTGTGTCTACTAAATATTTACCTTGAGTGTAGGCACGGTCAAAGGAGGCGGTCCTATAAGACCACAATCAAAGGATTGCTCAAGAGAAGGAGGAGAAAAAAAGTTATCCTCAAATTTTCCATGAGGCAACGCAAATGGTACATAATGAAATAAAAAAAATACTGTCAAACGGACTTAGGTGAAGCTATTTTCATTGCCAAGAGGGCCATTTCATCTTATTTTATCTCTAAGAGGTCCCATGGCATTTCATATCATTTCCAAGAGGGTTATTTTATTTTATTTCATTTCCAAGAGGGCTATTGCATCTCATTTCATTTCCAAGAGGGCCATTGGATATCATTTTATTGCAAAGAGGACAACTATATTTCATTTTATTGCCAAGAGGGCCATTGTATCTCATTTAATTTCCAAGAGATCCATTGCATTTCATATCATTTTCAAAAGGGACATTTTATCTCATATCAGTTTTAAGAGGGCCATTGTATATAATTTCATTGCCAAGAGGGCCATTTTATCTCATTTCATTGCCAAGAGGGCTATTCCATCTCATTTCATTTCCAAGAGGGTCATTTAATCTCATTTCACTACTAAGAAGGACATTAGATATCATTTCATTTCCAAGAAGGACATTTCATCTCATTTCATTGTTAAGAGAGCTATTACATCTTATTTCATTTCCAAGAGGGCCATTGCATGTCATTTCATTTCCAAAAGAGACTTTTTATCTCATTTTATTGCCAAGAGGGACATTGCATCTCGTTTCATCACCAAGAGGGCCATTTCATCTTATTTTATTGCCAAAAAGGCTATTACATATCATTTCATCACCAAGAGGGACATTTTATATCATTTTATTTCCAAGAGGACATTGCATCTCATTTCATTGACAAGAGGGTCATTGTATGTCATATCATTTCTAAGAGAGCCATTTGATCTTATTTTATTTCCAAGAGGGCCATTGCATCTCATTTTATTTTCAAGAGGGCCATTGCATTTTATGTCATCGTCGAGAGGGCCATTTTATCATATTTCATAGACAAGAGGGTCATTGCCTCTTATTTCATTACCAAGAGGACCATTACATTTCATATCTTCACCGAAAGTGCCATTTCATCTCATTTTATTGCCAAAAGGGACATTTCATATCATTTCATTAACAAGAGGGCCACTTTATCTTATTTCATTACCAAGAGGACCATTACATCTTATTTCATTTCCAAGAGGGACATTTTATCTCATTTCATTGCCAAGAGGCCTATTAAATATCATTTTATTACCAATAGGTCCATTTCATCTCATTTCATTGCCAAAAGGGCCATTGCATATCATTTTATTGCCAATAGGGTCATTTCAACTTATTTCATTGCCAAGGGGGCCATTGCTTCTTATTTTATTACCAAGAGGGCCACTGTATTTCATATCATCTCCAAGAGGGCCATTTTATCTCATTTTATTGCCAAGAGAGCCATTATATCTCATTTCATTGCCAAGAGGGTCGTTGCATATTATTTCATTTCCAAGAGGGCCATTGAATTTAATATATATTGACACGCAATATAGAAAATACTGGCGTCGAGGATATCTCAGCATATAATATTCGTTGACACGCGAGATAGAATACACCAGCATCGAGGATATCACAACATTTAATATCCGTTGACATGCGAGATATAATATGGTGGTGTGGAGGATACCTCAGCATTTAATACTCGTTGACACATGAGATAGAATATGCTAGAGTCGAGGATATCTCAACATTTAATATTCGTGACATGCAAGATAGAATACATTGGTGTCGAGGATATCTCAGCATTTAATATCTGTTGACACACAAGATAGAATACACTGGCATCGAGGATACCTCATCATTTAATATCTGTTGACATACAAAGATAGAATAATCTGGCATCAAGATATCATCATGAATCAGCATTTGAATATATGAAGAACATATGATTCGAAGGGACATCTTTAAGTCACTATCTAAAGATGGATGGCATATGACATTTCCTAGAAATTGACAATTTGAGGGTCATTTATAAGTCATATTATTTGAAATAGGATAGTGTGAAAGATTACATATGAGTTGATATCCCATAGGTCATCCATAAGCTGCATCAACATCCTAACCGGATATGGTTAACCAAAAATCGATAGTCTAATGGTTATTCATAAGTCGCAACTATATCCTTACCAGAGAATATGCAAGAGCATCAAATTGATATGTCCAAGGGTTTTCTATAATTCATGTCATATCCAATATCGATTATGCACTTAATTACCCAAAGACTAGAAGTTTGATAGATGTCTATAAGTCATATTCTATCCAAGATCGGATGATGTGCGGGAATACCTGAGAACTAGCAATTAGAGGGATATCTATAAGCCATATATTATCTAAGGTCGGATAACATGTAGGATTACCTAAAGTCTATCAATTCAAAGGATATCTGTAAGTTGCCTCGTATCCAACATCACATAATGCGCAAGATTATCCAAAGATTGAAAATTCAAGGAAAATCAATAAGTCGTATCGATATAAAAGATACAAAAGACTTACCCAAGGTCACATACAAAGAATCATTCTTAATAACCAGAGAGGTTATCATTCCACATACAAAAATCATTATAGGGGACCAAAAAGGTTACCACATCAGCATAAGATCACACGGTTGCAGGGACCATTCTACATAAAGTATTGTCGGTGTCCAAAAGAGTCACTCCACTTTGAAGACATATTCTATCGACAAATGATCTAATTATGCAACAACCAAGAGAGTTGTTGTGTCTGTTATTGCAAGTTATTTCCTTCCAAATAGGTATATAACAGGATGACTTCACTTTTAAGGCAACAACTCACGTGGAGATATAGTAAAAGACTATATACCCCTTTCGTGAATTATGTTTAGCACTAATAATTTTTGTTTGAGAAATTATCGAGAGCATCCCAGAGGATAAAATCTCAAATCAAAACCACATGTGCGAACGACTCCAGATAGGACGCAACACAACATTAAGCTCTTTCTTAGTAGTAAAATGAGACATAGTCTAGAGAGAAACGTCAAACTCTTTGGATGCGAGCTAAAGGATGATCCCACAACCATCAAACCACACTCCTATTAGAAGAAATGTGGTTATTTTGGGATATTTTAATTTCAGATTTACCTTCGAAATATTTCTAAACTCATGCTGAAGGTAACTTTCTCTTTCTTTCAAATTTAAGTGACAACATACTTAGAGTTTTGAAAATTATATCCATGTAAGTTCTTGACTATAGATGTGAAGTATCCCACATTCATAGTTAGGATCTTACAAACCCTTTTTCAATAATTCAATCAACTTGTCACTCCTCCTGAGCCAAAGATCATCTGAAATAAAACACTATCTTTTCTATCAATTGAGTCGAACTACAAGCAGTCTGATTCCCTGAGTCTCGGGGATATATAGGTTGGTATCCATGTTAAAAAATCGATTGCATTCCAACCTCCCCTACAATCCTCTTATTCCTCAACGTTTTGGTTTCACCAAAATTTGAAAATTAGAATAGCTCGTGAATTCCTTGAAAATCGTGATTCCAAGATTTATGAACTATAAGTGGCCTGAATTCTCATCACCCCAGAGATATGTAGGAAACCCAATATTGTGGTCCAACCATAACTCCACGAAAGTCATGTGAAAGTCAACTTCTCTCAGAAATGAATTTGTGGTCGAACAAAAATTAGAAACGTCAAACTCCCTTTGCCCAGGGTTACTTCCATCCACCCTACTCAAAGAGAGGGGACAGTTGTTGAGACCTAATTTTTTCCCTCTACAACTAAGTTTAGTCTCAATTTTCTTTGATTTTCAAATAAAATTACAATACTTATTTTATCCGAATAAAAATCTTTTAAAAGTATTTATTTGAGTAATTTTCCATTTTAAGTAGTGATTATATATCATCAAAATTATATAATTTTTTTACTTAAATATTTATTTTATGAAATATCATATTTTAATCAAAGCTTATCTTGAGAATTTATTCAAATGGGTAAAATCTTGATTTAAATATGATTTGTTCTCGAAAATATATTTTTTGGAGAAATATTTATTTAATTTTATCTAATAAATTTTTTTAGGATTAATGAAAGTATTAATTTGTATTGAATTTTAATTTAATTTAGCCAATCTATTAGATTTGACCATAATTGAAATCAAATTTTTCGTAATTGCAATGCAATCCGCCAATTGATTTTCAATTTGGTCAAAATTAAATAAAATTGGCTAAATTTTAAATTCCAATTCGGGTTATATTTTAAATAACCCAAAAATCCCAAAAAATGACCTAAATCTACCCAACCTTATCTTTTTTCCATTTTTGAATTTCAAATTTTTACTAGATTGTACAATTCTACCTCAACGTTGTCCTCTTTTCCATTTGATTTTTAAAATTTGTACTAGATTGTACAATTCCACCTCAACCTTATTCTTTTTTCATTTTTTAAAATTCAAAATTTGTACTAGATTGTACAATTCCCTCTCAACCTTGTTCTTTTTCAATTTTTGTAATTCAATTTTTTATTTTTTCAAATTTGTACTAGATTGTACAATTTCCTCTCAACCTTGTTCTTTTTTCATTTTCTAAATTCAAAATTTGTACTAGATTTTACAATTACACCTCATCTTATCTTCCAACAAACCTTTTCCTGAATTTGTAAATTCCCAAAACACTTCTAAATTATTTCTTCCGCATTGGTGGATGAAAATAATTAAATTATCATCCTTTCCTATAAATACTACCACTATTTTGGTAGAAAGACCAAGTCCAAAAGAGTGAAAAAAAATTTGAGCATAAAGTTAAATATTATTTTAGTAAAAATTTTAAAGCGGTAGTCTAATCGGGATTCTCGAAAAATTTCTTTTCGGTGGTGATCAAGACTCTGAAAAAATCTTAAAGTCCAATTTTGCTACTCCGAAAAAGGTAAACACACCTTTTCCTTTTTAGTTTGGTTATCATTTTCTTCTTCATCTCTTTCTTCGTAGTTTGTAGTTGTAATTTTATTTGATGGGATTGTTTCCTATAGACAGCCTGGAAGGCCATAGGATGTTATGGTATCAATATTATGACTATTTTTATGTTCATGGTATAAAAATGAGTTAACAATAGTTGAACGTGTTTCTTTGACCTTATTCTTTGATTATTATGGATAAAGTTTCGATCTTTGCTTAAAAGGCGTACTCATGCCTTTTTTAAATTTATTGTTGGCGGATATGTTTAATTTTAGTATATAAAGTTTTCTCTTATATGTTGAAAAGAGTAGTTAATATTGATTTTTTCTCCTTTTGTCCTTATTCCTTGATTATTATGGATAAAGTTTTGATCTTTTATTAAAAACGTACTCATGCCTTGTTTAAATTCATTGTTGGCGGATATGTTTGTTTTTAGCATGTAAAGTTGTTTCCTTTGTATTGAAAAGAATAGTTAATATTGATTGTTTCTTCTTTTGACTTTATTTATTGATTATTCTGGATAAAGTTTTGATCTTTTCTTAAAAGACATACTCATGCCTTGTTTGAATTCATCGTTGGCGGATATGTTTTGTTTTTAGCGTGTAAAGTTATTTTCTTTATTTTGAAAATAGTTAATATTAGTTGTTTCGCCTTTTTAAAATTGGATGGATAAATTTTGATCTTTTCTTGATTAAAATGCATGCCCATGATTTGTTTAAATTTCTTATTGGTGGATATGTTTGCTTTTAGTATATAAAGTTGTTTCCTTTATGTCGAAAATGAATGGCTATTAATGTTAAGGGTTTGTGAAATTTTTTATCAATTTGAAGTAGTGAGTTACCCATATCTCTGAATTTGGTGTTATTTTTGAAAGGCATATGATGACGCGTTATGTTTGTGGCCTAGCAATTTGCAAAATTACCGCTTATGCTTGAGAGTACTATTTTACCATCTCATCATTTATCTATTAAGTGTAGAATTTTTGAACAAATATTAATTCTTTTTCTTTTTCTTTTTCTTTTTCTCTGCATGAATCTGTTTTGGACTCCAAATGGACTCCTTTACTCTTTGATTTCGTAATGGGCTAATGAGGAGAACCTCTTTGATTCAAGTCTAAAGTTTAAAACCAAGGGCGACTATTTGGCGTGTGGGTGCAAGAAGATAGAAGAAGTCTAAACCCATTGATGAGGTCGCTAAGAGACTTGAAAAGTCTCGATATTTAATATTGTTTTATTCTTTGTTTATTTATTTATCTATCTATTTGTTCATTCATTTGGTCCTAAAAGTCAAAGTTGTAAATTAATACAGGTGAAGGAGGTTGTAAGCCAATAGCCCAAAGATCTAGATTATGACAGGTGAGAACAGGCTAAAATCCCAAATGAATAATTTTGGACAGGTGCAGGTGGGACAAAAGCCCAATTAGATTAGAAAAAGGATTTGGTCTTATGAGCCTAAGTTTTATAACTCTCCCCTTTTCCTTTTTGTGTTATTTGATTTTAGATTTCTTAGAACTAGTTAAATTCCTCACTAGGTTGCCCAAAAATTAATTTTGTGCAAATGTTTTTATAATCAATTTCTTTCCAAAAAATAATATCTTTTCTCCAAGTTAGTCAAAGAATCATTTTCAAATAGTCTGGATAACCACAAGTTCAAAGATACTCTTGGTGCCTTAACAACCTTCCAAGAGTATTAATAGGAATCGCTTACTTAGAATCTTCAAAATTAAATTATTTCTCTATTTTGGATCATTTAAGTAATTTCAATGGTTTTCTAGATTCCCTAAATAAATTAAGTGGCAACTCTATTCTCGAGCTTAAAAACTTTTTTGAAAGTATTTGAACTTGTGAAAAACTCAAAAGTCATTTCTCCGCAAAACATTTAACACGAGAAATTTACGGAGTTGAGAAACTAGGGGGAACACAAGCCTTGTGTTTGTATTCTATTGTTTACAACTCAAAAGCATTCAAGATTTTGTTACTAGTTAATGATAAATCTAAATCCCCCTATTTACTTTCTACACTGCTCGTGAGTTGCATCAAGTTAAGCTACTGTTCAACATTTTTCCTATGGGTTCGACCCTAATCTAATGGGGTTACTATATTTGGCATCAACTGCAACATACTTCTTTTGGAGGTTAGTATTGGGTGACATCAAAATTTAGCACCATTGCTGGGGAAGACGATTTGAGTAGCTAATTGAATTGGTGAAGTTCACGGGTTTTATTTTTAATTACTTATTTGGCATACGGTGGTGTATGTTAAACACTAGAAGAAGAGGCAATCCCTTACTCCCTTTTGATCCAGAGCTAGACTGAATTCTTCAAACACCAAGAAGAATGTCAGGACAAGTTCATGATGGGGTTCAAGACCCTCTACCCATGGATCCAAATTTGGCACTCCTGCATGGACAATTTGATCCATAGAATGTTGAAGATTTACAAATGCAACAACTAATAGCTGCAGCTGAGTAAGAAAGAAGAGCAACCAAAGAGGTTCGATTATCTGAAGAGACTGGGTTAGCTCAACAAGGAGGACTAGTTAGACTAAATAGTCTGAGCAACAAAAAGGTATTCGGAGAGGCAGATCTCAATTTATTCCTATATTTCAAATCTTAAACCCATACAATGATGAAAAAGATATGGGTTATGTTAAACCTATTGATACATGAGCCATCATTCCTCCGGAATTACCCCCTAATGTGAAGTTTGATATTACAAGCGCTATGATCCAATTGTTGAACTTAAAGGGTGTATTTTTGGGATCAACGACTGATGATGCAAACATGCATCTTGCTAATTTTACTGGGATTTGCTCATCATTTACTAACCTAGGGGTGGATCAGGAAGCTTTGAGATTGAGGTTGTTCCCATTTTCATTGACTAGCAAAGCATCACTATGGTTGGGGGAACTTCCAAGAGGTTAAATCACTACTTGGCATGAGTTGCATAAATAATTTATGAACAATTTTTTTCCTTCTGCAAGGATGCTACAGTTTAAAGATGAGATTTATAATTTTAGACAATTACCTGCAAAATCCTGTATGAGGCATGGTTTAGATTTAAGAAGAAGCTGAGCATGGTACAAAATCACAGAACCATAGGGTCGAATTTGTTGGAAATCTTATATAGATCACTGAATGTCAGTTTGAGAGCAATGGAAAATACAATTTTAGGAGGTGCAATTATGCATCTTTGATGTGATGTTGCCTAGGATATGATGGATGATAGTTCAGTGAATAATAAAGTTTGGTATATGTTATGCCCAAACACACACAAAAGTGTACATGGTGTTACCAAGTAATATAATGGCCTTAAATAAAGCCGAATATCGATCCCTTAGAGACTTGTATCAACAAATATCTAATTCAAGTTTAACTATTGAGATTAAAGTGGTGCAATATAACCAAAAGAGTTTGAAAGTTTGTAAACTAAAAGGAAAGTAAAATAATGCAGAAAAGTAAAAACTTTGGAGAAACAATGGATGAAAACCCAGGGTAAGACTCTATGAACAATCATACTATACTAATGAACTTCATTCGTAAGATTACTTATCTTGGTTGTTGATTCGTACGGATTATCGTATAATCATGATCTCCCGACCTCTAACCTTCTACCTAGCTAGACATTACAACTACATAATAGAGAAGGGATGAAATAATACATTTAAATTAATTTATATATCATCCTACATGTGAACCAAGAAAGTCTTATAGTTATATCCCTATCCTAGATACTAATTCAAATTCCTTATTTCATAAATGAATAAGAACCTTACTCTATTCATCCCCACGTTCTATCTTTGTATTCCTCTCCCGAGTTCACAATGTCAACAATATATGTATTCTAAGGGTTGAAAATCCTTTAAATAGTGATAAAAGGGATAAAAAATAACCAAATATGATAATCAATCCAAGAAAACTCAATTCAAAGAGAAAGTAAACATGTTCTAGGCCTTAACCCCAGAATGAGGGCGTTGAGCCACTAATGGACATAGTCATAATCAAGATGAATAAAACATAATAAAATCCATTAAAAATCTAAATTAAATAAATAAAAACCCTAATTTAAGTGTTTTCCAGTCCCTCTAGAAGTTTCAAAGTCTTCCAAGGTGTATAACATCAAGTATAAGTGTCCTATTTATAGGAGGACAAAACTGCCGATTTTTGCATTCGGACGCGTTGCAGGGTTAATTTTCTACGTCTATCTGTGAACCGTACCCTTATAATGTAGATCCACTGTTTTTGGTACTTTATAAAGCTCCTGGTTTATGTAATATTCCATTTGTACATCGCTTTGGTCCATGACGCTCCCTTGACATCCAAGGTGTCCAATTCACGTTAAGTTGTGTCTTGTGCTTTCGTTGATCCATTCCAAGCCTTTTTATGTTGTTTCCACTTGATTTAAAACCTATATTTAATTAATATATCATTATAATAATCTCACCAAGAATCCTATAGAATTAAACACTACAAATTAGAGCTCAAAACAACATAACATCCAAGACGACGAACTAGAAACTTAAGCTAAGAGTACTAGTTTTGACACTTTTGATCTTTCACTTAGTCTTGACTCTTGGCTTGATTCAATTGAATTTTAACACTATAAACAAGTATTTAAACAAAAAAATAAACAATCATACCATTAGAAACTCATTATACACATTTGAATCCATCGCGATCAACTAGAACAATACCTAGCTCAAGCTAGTAACACTAGTTTTCTCATATGAACTCTAAATTATCAATTTGAGTACAAACTTGTTTGAAAGACACATTTAACATTGTAATCACACAATTAAACACTTATATGCTTATTTAAATTGTAATTAACACATTAAATAAAAAAGTTTCCCTCAAAATAAGGTTAAATACACTAGGATAACAATAGTAAGGTGCATAAATATACCGTATATCATCACCCCACACTTAAAGACTTGTTCGTCCTCAAACAACTCTTTACTCTGAGTATCTTAAGTAGAGGATAATCTACACTTAGACTACAAGAAATACACTCAATATAGAACTACAATGACTACACAGAATGTAAGTTTCTACACTAAGCATGTTATACATATTTGAAAGTTCAAGAACACTACTCCAAGACATCCTGCCCTCAAGGATTAACTGACCTAGTTGGAAAACTCATGCATGTCATTTAATTAAATACATCATACAATTCACCCAACTATTATCAAATATGTGCCATTACAATAAGAGAGTTACCCAAAATCACTCACATAAATGCAATTTATCACAAAATGGGTACAAAAATCAAATTGCGCTCACTCTCACAAGAAATTCACAAGTTACACAAGATGAACCATATGCTTCCCCTTAGTGTAGTACTCCACTAATATTAAAATGATGAAGCTTGAGATCAAATAGGTCTTTAACTATTTTAATGTAGGCTAAGGGACAGTTAGGAACTATTTTCACCAAGAATAGTGACTATCTTCCCTAAGAACTTTAATACATCACATTATACAGTCAACTCACCTTCAACAACCAAATTACAACACTTTCGTCTACCCCATTCATTTGTTTTGCCCCATCTCATTAAGCTTAATCATATAAACTATTGTGGGGGTATTCTGTGCATAACTTATTCAATTTGAATGACCCTTTTTTTCTTTACACTACTACACTCCCAACCACAAAACATCAATTTTTACTCACCAATAACTATCACTTTAGGGCTTCAATTTTAACTTTCTCCTACTTGAATTTCTAACTCCTTAACTTAATTATTTTTGCACTAAATCACTTAGGAGGTTTGGATCTAATTAAGGTCAATCAAAGAAGGGGATACATATGAAGCTACCAAAGAAAAGATAAAGGCTTAATAGAGCTAACTAAGATTATGCACAAAGGTAGGTTAGAAAAAAGTGAATGAACATGGCTATCAAAGAAATGCCCATATCATCTCCAAAATCCACACTCTTTATTTTACTTAGCACACACACCAGACAAGTTCTATACATCACATGAAAAAAGGAGTAAACAAACATCTTACACACATATGGAACATACTCAACTCAATCAAGACCATCATAGACTCTTAACCAAACAGTAGCATGAATTCATACCCATAAGTACAAGATTCATAAACATGAGCCTAGGAGTTTCAAAAGTAGTAATTCACACAATCAACATGTTTTTTACAACCTAAACACTTGAATCATGCCGTCAAATATAGCACCAACAAGAATATTTTATTTATTCTTAAAAAAAAATTAAAATTACCCTAAAACTAGGAATTTCCCCACCTCACACTTAAAAATCTACTTTGTCCCCAACGTATACTTTTTAAAAGTAGAGATATAAATACTTCCTAAGGCCTCTAGGCCTAGCTAGTAGCATCTTTATACTTCAAGGGGGTTCAAGGACCCCACAATTAGTCTTCACCATGCTTCTTAGATCAGATTTTTCGGTACTCAGACTTCCCATCAACTTGCGATTCGACAAAAGCAAAAACTAGTGAAGTAAAAACTAAAATATGAAAATTAAAACCTTCCTTAACTTGGCTTGCCTCCTAAGCAGCGCCTGATTTAGTGTCACGACATGACCTAATCTTTATCTAATCCATTTTCCTTCATCCTATTCCTCACACTCAGCTACTATCTTCTTATTCGTTTTTGACCTCGTAAGTGTGAAATCTCAAGGTCAACAGCTTTCTCAACAATAGACTTTTCAGGATCATCAATTTATAACATGTCGGTTTAGGGTGGGTGTGTTTTGGGCTTCTCAATGAGGAAGTCTGAAGAGGTATTTGGTTGACTAAACTCCACCACCCCATACGTATCCCCTTCAATCACTGTAATCATGCACAAATCTTTGTAGTGGGATAGTACTTTGAGTGGTTTGTACACATTGAATATTTTCTCTTCATCATCCAGACTCATTATGAGTGTGCCCTCCCTCACATCAATCAAAGCTCCTCCCGTCGCAAAAAATAGACGTCCCAAGATGGTTTGCACTCTTTCATCTACCTTAAAATTCAAAATAATAAAGTCAATAGGAATAATAAACTTACCAACCTTGATGAGAACATCCTTTATGATTTCTTCGGGATGGGATATTGTCTGGTTTTCCAATTGAAGTATCACAGTGCTCAGTCTCAGCTTTCCCAGTCCCAACTTGTTAAACAAAGATAGGGGCATCAAGTTGATACTCACCCCTAAAATTACTGAGCACATGGACCACCTCACTGTTCCCAATTTAAATAAAGAGGGTGAATTTTTCTGGATCTTTAAGCTTTTGAGGCATCTTCTGCATCACCATAGAGTTTCACTCTTCATTGAGTGCTACTGTCTTGAAATCTTGCAGCTTGACTTTTTTAGTGACTACCTCCTTCAAGTTCTTAGCATACTTGGGAATTCCCTGTAAGACATTTAAATAGGAAGGTTAATATGAAGCTCTTTGAACGTGCTAAAGAACTTCTTAAAGCATGCATCCTCCTTTGCTTTTCTAAGCCTCCGTGAGAAAGATTGTGGTAGTCTCTTCTTCTCCTGTTCAGAAACTTTGGTTTTCGAGTACTTAGACTTTCTCAAATTTTAAGCAACTTTTTTGGATACCAGTGGGGGAATTAACTCTACATCTGCCTCCTTAGTTTTCTTTAGAGGTTCTTCATTCATCTCCTTACCACTTGGTAAAGTGATTGCCATTACTTGTTTATGATTTTTTGTATCACTTGTAAAACCACCCTATTTCTTGGTGTTATATGTTACTGCTATCTGACCTATCTGTAACTCCAAGCTCCTTGTAGCTACTTGCTTCTATTTTATTTTTGCTTGTTGACTCTTTAAATCTGCTGCCAAATGAATGCCATTTTGTCGCATTTCTTGAGTCGAATTCCACTCAGGATTCCCTTGAGAAATACGGTTCAACAGAGTATAAAGCTTATCATATGTCAATTCCAAAGCTTGACCACCTGTAGTTCAATCTAGACAATTTTTTGTTTTATGATCAAGTGCCTCAACAAAAGTGTGAGAAAGTACCTCATTGGATTGTTGATGATGTGGAAAGTCCCGATGAAGTTCTTTGAACCTCTCCCATGCGTGATATAAATTCTTATATAGCTTTTATTAGAAGAACACAATCTCACTGCGCAGTTTTGCAGTCTTACTAGATAGGAAGAATCGGATGAGGAATTTTTGAGCTATGTCATACCAAGTCGTGATTGAACTTTCCGGCTCAGTATTCAACCATTTCTTTGCTTCCCCCAAAAGTTAAAAGGGAAATAGTGTCAGCCTAACATAATCAGTTGACACACCCATAGGGATGAATGTGTCACTGATCTCCAAAAAGTTTTGCAGATGGACTCATAGATCTTCATGTGAAAGCCCCACAAATTGTCTACTGCTAATCAAAAGTTGCACCATGTTCTTTTTTAGCTCAAAGTCACTTTCAGCGGCCGGTTTATGAAAGACAAGGTCAAATTTATCGGAAATAGGATTGCCACTTCTCGAATTGTTCTGTGGGCTGGTTGATCTACAACTATTATAGAAGGATTATATTTTTCCTCTTGATGCAGGATACGAGGGAGAAGGATTGCTTCTCTCTTTTATTGATAGAAGCATTGCTCGAGTTTGGGAATTGGTTCAACTAATTCCCTATACCTTGCCATCTTACTATCTTGTAAACCTATTTCCCGTAAAATCAATCCTAAGACCAAGAGTAAATCATCAAATAAATCTAAAAAGTAAAACTAAAACAAAATAGTTTCTAATTTACAAATCCCCGATAATGATTCCAAGAACTTGTTGCGTCCAAGCACACATGCAAGTTTACCTGGTCTCACCAAGTAATACAGTGGCCTTAAATAAAGCCGAATATCGATCAATCAAAGTATTTTATCAACAACTATCAAATTCAAGTTCAAATATTGAGATTAAAGTGGTGCAATGCAACCAAAAGAGTTTCGAAAGTTTGTAAACTAAAAGTAAACTGAAGTAATATGGAAAAGTAAAGTCTTTAGATAAGCAATGGATGAAAACCCAGGGTTAAAGCCCTGTGAGCTATCATACTACACTAATGAACTTCATTAATTAGGTTACTTATCTTGGTTGTTTATTTGTAGGGTTTATCGCATGATCATGGTCTCCCGACCTCTAACCTTCTACCTAACTGGACATTACAACTACATCATTGAGAAGTGATGTAATAATCCATTTAGATGTATTAAGTATCATCCTACATGTGAACCATGAAAGTATTATAGGTATATCCATATCCTATATTCTTATTTAAATTACTTATTTTATAAAAGAATAAGAACCTTACCTTCATCCCTATGTTCCATCTTCCTATTCCCCCTCCCGAGTTCACAAGATCGACAATATATGTATTCTAAGAGTTGAAAAAACTTAAAATAGTGAAAACAAGGATAAGAAACAACCAAATATTATAATCAATTAAAACTAACTCAATTCAAAGCGAAAGTAAACATGTTTTTGGCCTTAACCCCAAAAAGGGGACGTTTAGCCACTAATGGACATAGTCATAATCAAGATGAATAAAAACCTGATAAAATCCTTTAAAAAGCTAAATTAATGAAATAAAATCTCTACTTTAAGTTTTTTACACTCCCTATCCAAGTTTCAAAGTTGTCCAAGGTGTATAACATCAAGTACAAGTGTCCTATTTATAGAAGGACAAAACTGCCAATTTTTGCACTAGGCAACGTCGCGGGTTAATTCTATGCGTCGAGCCGTGATATGAACCCGTATCATGGAGTTACACTCTTTTGGTTCCCTTACTAATATACTGATTTTTTCACTTACCATTTTCCCCTCTCTTTGGTACGTGATGCGCCCTTGACATCCAAGGTGTTCAATTCACGTTAAGTTGTGTCTTGTGCTTTTGTTGATCCATTCCAATACTTATTGTGTTGTTTACACTTAATTTCAAGATTTTATATCCATTATATATCATCTTAATCAATTCATAAATCATCTTATATCATTAAAACAACAAATTAGATCTCAAAACAACACAACATCCAAGACGACGAACTAGAAACTTAAGCTATGAGTACTAGTTTTGATCCTTTTGATCTTTCACTTTGTATTGAATCTTGGCTTGATTCAATTTCACTTTAACACTATAAAAAAGTTTATAAACACATAATTACACAAACATATGATTATTAACTCATTATACACATTAGAATCCATCACGATCAACTAGAACAATACCTAACTCAAACTAGTAACACTAGTTTCTCATATGAACTCTAAATGATTAATTTGAGTATAAACTTGTTTGAAAGACACCTTTAACATTGTAATCACACAATGAAACACTTATATTCTTATTTACATCATCATTAACACTGTAAGAACACAAGTTTCCCTCAAAACAAGGCTAAATACACTAGGATAATAATAATAATAAGATGCATAAATCCACCTTAGATCAGCATACTAGGGATGAAAAATATGGTGTGGATACTTATGCTATTGGAGTATACAATGATTATGGAGATGGTTAGGATTTTATATCACAAGAGGTTGCACAACTTCGTACAGATATTAGGTTGCTTACAAAATAGTTCATAACAAAAGTGTTGAGAAAGTGAATGAAGTTGCGATGTAGAGGTCTATTTCCAAACTTTTTTAGATTAAATCTGAAGAGGAAACAAAGTATCTTGATTGTAGGTTAGAGGATTTCTGTGCCTACGGGTAGGGGAATCAAGATCAAAACTATTGTAATGATAGATAAAGAGAAAAAAGTAGAGAGAGATGGTGATTTCTTGCCAAAAGATGTCTACAAGGAGAAAACTGACAAGTTTGTTCCACCAGGTAATCGTGATTTAGAATCAAGAATAGGGGCACTGTTGTTGATATTAGTCTAGGGGAATGAAAGTCAAGAGATCTTCCTTAAGGATATCAAGGTAGACCTGTCAGGGCTAAAACAGAATACTGAGTCACATACTACAGTAATAAAAAAGCTAAAGAAACAATTTGATCAGATATCAGCCACAGTAAATCAAAGACAGCCTGGCACTCTCTCGAGTAATACGGTGGCTAATCTAAAAAATCATGGTCACTACCACACCATTACCACCCGAACTGGTAAATCCATTATGGAACCAGCTGTACCAGTTGTAGATGAGCAAAAAAATTATGATGACCTATTTGATATGGCTATTAGTAGAAAATAAGATGAAGGAGAAGATAAGGCCAAAGAGCTTATCTTGAAGCCTATCCCAAGACCTCATCCTCTTTTTCCTTAAAGGGTGAAAAAGATATAAGAAGTTGGTAAGTATCAAAAGTGTTTTTCAATGCTAAAAGAGCTATCAGTCATTATCCCACTTGTATAGTCATTAGACTAAATGCTAGGATATACAAAATTTATGAAGGTCTGATCACCAGGAAGAGTTCAGTTAGTTGTAAGATAGTCAACAAAATTCATCATTGCAGTGCAATAGCTAGTAGATCATTGGTGGATAAGAATAAGGATCCCAGTGCTTTAACTATACTTTTCACCATTTGATCCTCCAACTTAACTCATGCATTATGTGATTTGGGCGCGAGCGTCTACCTCATACCATTTGCAGTGTTTAAACAGTTGGGGTTGGTAGCTCCTAAATGAACCATCATAAGATTAGTGATGGTAAATAGGACTGTGAAAAAGCCAATTGGTATCTTATATGACGTATTGGTAAAGATGGATTCTTCCATCTTTCCTGCGGATTTTGTGATATTGGACTGCAAAGTGGACTTCTAAGTCCTAATTATTTTGGGAAGACCATTCTTGTCTACGGGAAGGACGTTGAATAATTTAGAGATAAGACATCTAATGTTTAGACTCAATGATGAACATATGAGATTCACTGTATGCAAATCTATGAGGTAGCCTGATGAGTTGAGAGTGATATCCATGATTGATCTATTTGATGATGAAGTAGATTCACTCTATAATATTGATTCAGTTAATCTTTGGGATGATGGTTCTGATGTTGTAGTTCCTATTGAAGAGAGGTTAGGTGTTGAATCTCTTGTAGCCGTGATCATAAAATTTGATAGTGATGGCATAGATGAGTATGATGAGATAGTATCTGCACTTTATGGGAGTTGTTCATATACTTATTCACCAAGGAAGCTTAATTTGGATTTGAAGAATAGAACTACTCCACCTGCTCCCCCATCCATTGTAGAGCCACCGATCTTAGAGTTGAAGGCCCTTCATTCTTATCTGCAATATGTATTTTGGGGGGCGAACAACACTTTGTTAGTAATTATTGTAGCTGATTTGATTGACTCAAAAGTGGAAGCATTGTTATCAGTATTACAGAGATTGAAGTGGGCCATTGGATGGTCCATTACAAACATTGTGGGTATTTTGTGGGGTCATTATACTTATAAAATTCAACTTAAACCAAGTGTATTCCAAGTATAGAACATTAGCATCGACTTAATCCTCTTATGAAGGAGGTGGTGAAAAAAGAGATAATCAAGTGGTTGGATGCTGGTGTAGTACATCCCATTGCTGATAGAAAATGAGTCAGGACAGTCCAATGTGTTCCAAAGAAAGGTGGTATCACTTTTGTGACTAATGAGAAGAATAAGATAGTGCCAATAAGTCCAATCATAGGATGGAGAGTATGAATGGATTACAGAAAATTGAATACATGGACTCAGAATGACCATTTTCCCATACCCTTTATGGACCAGATGTTAGACAGATTAGAGGTATGAGGATGGTACTATTTTCTTGATGGGTATTTAGGTTACATCTAAATTACTATTGAACATGAAGACCAAGAGAAGACAATCTTCACTTGTCCTTATTGGACCTATGTATTCAGGCGTATGTCATTCTGTCTATGTAATGCTCTAGCCATATTTCAGATATGTTTGATGTCAATCTTGTCTAACACGGTAGAACACACAATCAAAATATTTATGGATGATTTTTTATTCATTGGAGATTCTTTTGATGACTGCTTAGTTCACTTGCAAATGCTCTTGGATGGTGTAAAGAATGCAACTTGGTACTTAATTAGGAAAAGTGATATTTTATGGTCAAAGAAGGTATAGTACTTGTACACTAAATTTCAAAAAGGTGTATTGAGGTTGATAGAGCAAATATTGAAGTTATTGAGAATTACTTCCACCATTTCTGTGAAGGGCATTCATAGCTTTTTGGGTTATGCTAGGTTTTATAGGTGGTTCATCAAGGATTTCTTTAAGATTGCCACCTACCCTCTTTGTAGGCTTCTTGATAATGAGGTGAAATTTTAGTTTAATGAAGTATCTTCGAAAGTTTTTGAGTATCTAAAAGATAAGTTGATGAATGCTCCTATCATTATATCTCCAGATTGGTCCTTTCCATTTGAGATTATATGTGATGTGAGTGGTTTTTCCTTAGGTGTTGTACTAGGTTAACAAAAATAAATGATCCTTCATCCCATCTACTATGCTAGCAAAGCACTAAATCCTACTTAGAAGAACTACACCGTGACAGAATAAGAGTTGTTGGTTGTGGTTTTTTCCTTTGTGAAGTTTAGGTCTTATTTTATTGGGACAAATGTGTTTGTGCATGCTGATCATGCAACATTCTGGTACTTAATGTTGAAAAAATATGCAAATCCAAGACTGATTAGGTTGGTACTATTGCTGTAAGAATTTGATTTCGAGGTCAAGGACAAAAAAGGCACTGAGAATTAAGTTGTGGATCAGTTGTCTAGACTTGAGGAGAAATCTATGAAAAATATTGAAGATGGGTTTGATATTGATAACAGTTTTCCAGATTAGCAGATATTAGAGCTTCCCAAGATCTAATTCTATGGTTTGCAGACTATGCAAATTATCTAGCAAGTGATCTAATCTCAGAAGATCTTTCCTTTCAGCAGAGAAAGAAGTTTATGCATGAGGTATGGAAATTTTTCTGGGATGAGCCTTATTTATTTAGAATTTATACGGAAGGTATTATTCGTACATGCATACCTGAGGTAGAGATGATGAGTATACTTGAGGCTTGTCATTCTTCGCCAGTTGGGGGTCATTATGAAGGAACCCGTACATCCCATAAAATATTGCAATGTGGGTATTATTGGCCATCTATCTATAAGGATGGACATGATTTTTTGTTCCATTTGTGATCAATGTCAATGATAAGGTAACATCTCCAGACTCCATGAACTTCTTATGACTCCTATCTTAGAATTGGAATTATTTGATGTTTGGGGTATAGGCTTCATGGGTCCTTTTGTGATTTTGTTTGGCATGAAGTATATTCTTGCAGTTGTGGATTATGTTTCTAAATGGGTGGAAGCAATCGCACTTCCAAATAATGAAGAACGTCGTGGCACTGCATTTTTTAGAAAACATATTTTTTCTCGATTTGGCATGCCATGTGCTGTTATTAGTGACAGTGGGTTGCATTTTTGTAATCGTTATTCAAATGTCCGCTTAAGAAGTATGGAGTTAAACACAAGGTGTAAACACCTTATCATCCGTAGAATAGTAGACAAGTTGAGGTGTTCAATAGAAAAATTAAGTCCATCTTGGCAAAGACATTAAATGGTAAAAGGACCGATTGGTCACAAAAATTAGATGATGCATTATGGACATACCGAACAGCATTCAATAATCCAATAGGTGCTTTAACTTATCAGCTAATGTATGGAAAGGCTTGTCACTTGCCTGTCGACCTTAAACATAAAGCATTGTCAGTTTTTAAGAAGCTGAATTTTTAGTGGCAAGATACAGCCAAGTTAAGGATTAATAGTATGAATGAGTTGGATGAATTCCGACTTAGGGCATATGATAGTTCTATAATTTACAAGGAAAAGAGGAAGCTGCATCACGATTGTAAAATTGAGAAAAGAATATTTGAAAAAGGTGACCAAGTATTGCTCTACAATTCAAAGCTTTGCTTGTTTCCTGATAAGTTGAAGTCTAGATGATATGGTCCCTTTACTATGCTAAGAGTGTTTCCATATAGAGCTTTGGATATGAAGCGGGATGGTGAAGTCCGTTTAAGGTAAATGGGATAGAGTCAAGCAATATATGGGTAAAACTAAGGAAATTAATGTAATTTTTGAGATGGACGTTGGTGAAGGTTAAGGAACCAAGGTCATTCCATCATGCCACGACGTTAAATCAAGTGCTGCATGGGAGGAAATCCACGAGGCTAGTAGGTGGAATTTGAGTACCTAACGTAGCCATGTCGTGCTATGATGTTAAATCAAGTACTGCATACAAGGCAACCTATGTTTTTGTACTTATTTATTTATAGGGTAATATGTTTGTTGAATATGCGGGTCATAAAATTTTAGAAAAGATCCAGGAGAGTTCAAGTTCATAGGTCATATGGACTCTTCACGAGTGGTATCTAGATGGTACGAATTGTGAGTAAGAGATGTAAGGACCTGGGAGAAAATTTAGAATCTACTAAAAGTTTTTGGAGTCTTTACGACTCTCAGAACGAGTCATACCCTAAGGTATGACTCATCACATTGATTCGTATCCACTCCAAAACCCAGATATGGTTCTAGGTCTATACAAGTTGAAGAAACGACCAGTAAGCCTAGGTAAGAGTTATACATATGAATCATACCCAATCTTACCAGGTTGGGGTCGTGGGTCAACCCGACCCAACACTTGATTTAAAAAGAATTGAGCACCCAAAAATGGGTACCCGATACCTAAAATTAAACCAACATCCATTGTTCACCAATTTTTGAGCTTTCAACTCATAAATTACTCAAAAACACTTCAAATAACACACCAACATGCTCAAAATTCTTTTCTTGGAATAATTTAAGCACAAATTAGGGGGGAAAAAGTGGAAATTAGGAAAACTATGAATTCATCCAAATAAGTAAGTTAAATCATAAATGTGAGTTAGTTATAACTTGATTTAAGTTGAAATTACTTGGTTGTTGCATTTTGGAACCCTAGTTCTTAGGTTTAGGTTGAAAATGGAAGTGAGAAAACATTTTGATATTTTGATGTGGCTATTTTTGTATTTTGGACTGATATGGGGTAAAAATTCTCTACAATAGATGGGTAGTTTGGGAATTTTGATTTTGAGTCAACTTTGAAAGCTGAACTTCTATGTTGTAGTGGATATAAGACTCCTTAAGACTCATACCCACTGACAACATAGAAGTATAACTAATTTGAATTCTGGTATGGGTACGACTTGCCTAAATAAGTCATACCCAATCTATATGAGGAGTACACTAAAGTCGTATTGACCTGGGAAAAAATTAAATGTTATAAGTTGTTTCTGACCTGCTTACGACTATTGGTAATGAGTCCTACCTTGTTGGTATGGCTGGATAAGAGGATTCATAAGAAGACCAGTGAACAATCATCACTACACTGAACATCATACGACTCGGTCATACGAGTCGTACCCAGTCCATATGACTGGTACCCTCTACTCGTACCCTAGACAATAATTTTACACTGAACTTTAGTTTTATGTTTTTTCTTTCATTTCTTTATTTACTTACTAATACATGTTTACTTTCAGATACCATGCCTCCTAAAATGCATTTTCTTCCAAACAAGTGCCTATAAAGGGAAACAAAAAGGCACAATTTTTAAGTTCTGACGCAACTGAGTCTTGCATCAGTAGCAGTGACTTATACGACTACCCACAGAAAGAAAAATTTAACCCAAAGGCACAATATTTCTAAAAGGGAAAAAAGGTAGCAACTCTAAAGTAAACACCTCCACGGGGTTCAAGGAGAAAGAACCCGACTATCTCCCCTTTTCACTTACCTCTACCTTCATATGCCAAAGATAATGCTGAATCCCATTCTAAAAAATTTTTATGAAAATGCTAAAGGTACAAAAAAGGTAGATGCTACACCAATCGATAGATAGGACTCTTCCCTAGAACTTACCACTGCTCTGGTTCCCATCATTGATCGATGAGGGCACCCCAGTATACAAAAGATATTTAATGATAGCTTGAGCATCCTCCATAATGAAAAGATCAAATGGGTATTGTATCTGGAGAAGAGGTTAACTACTACTGGGATGATAGAGTTACCCAGGTTTGAGTTGCACTTCAAGAAATATGGCTTTGAGTGGATGACGATAGCGCCCTGAAAGTATAATGATAAACTAGTACGGGAATTTTATGTAGCGTACAAGGGCAAGTTAAAAAGAAAGTATACACAGGGTCAATTGTGGAAAGTTGGTGACCCTATTACTTCACTGACTATTCGAGCATCATGGGTAGACATTTTTGCATGCACTATTGAATGATTCTTGTACGAACTAGATTACCAGCCTCTGGTGAACACTGAAGAAATAGATTATCGTCTAGAGGAGATGCAAAAGACTAGACGAAATAAGATTGGATTGGACGAGAAAATGGGTCAATTCAGGTGGATTGTTGAAAGGATAATAATGAATGGTGAGAATGTTGTGTGAGTGATCGGAGGCCCGAGAGTAGTCATACTAAAAATAGAAAAAAACATTCTAAATTTCAAGGCCAAGGCATGGTGGACATTTTTCAGTCACAGATTATGTCCCTCTACTGGGGAAAATATATTTCATCCAGTCCATGCTGCACTAATTGAGGGATTAATGGGCAGATATGAGTTCAATATCAGGGAGTTCTTATCCCGAGAGATGACAGACCATACTGTCAGTGGAGAGAAGTCTCTGATGGTGTATCTGTTCTTGATTACTCAGTTATGTTTGGTTGTGGAATTATAGGAACTCCCACATATTCATACAATGATTGAGGCTGCCAACACTACTGACCTTGGATAATTCCGAGATGCAGAAAACTCGATGGCTAGAAAACCAAGGAGAGTAGTGGATATGGTAGCTTATATGTTCTGGTAGAGTAGTCAGGATAATACTAGTAAGGCTGCTGAGCTAGGTGGACAGATGGAGACTACAGAGACTGATGCAATGGGTTATTCTGGTTCTCCTCCTCCAGTACAGTCTGTACCACCTAGGCCATGAGGTATGCCATCTGGGCTTATTATGATTTTTCAGGCCATTTACACTAAGTCCATGACTAGACTGGGTAAATTTGAGGCCAAGGTCCACAACATAAAAGGAGGTGGGAAACCATGGGTCAACACGCAGTTGGTGAGCCAAGATAGATAATTACAATAATGACTTTATGTGTTTAAGTCGAGGATTACTCGATAGTTGGGTAGCCGGTAGACACCTAATATTGCTGAGCTCAAGTCTAAAGTTGATGAAATTAAGAAGATATTTGAGGAGTTGTAGGATAGATTAGTGATTTTTGATCTCGTAATTGACATAGTTGTGCCTATAGTCTATTTGGATAATATTTGAGCTATTTCGGACCCGGTAGAGGTACTATTTGAGGAGACTCAAGAGAAGAGAAGAGAGAGAAAAAGAAAAAGGCATAAGTAGAAGTATGTTTCAAAGAAAGATAAGACAACTAGCCTACAGGATGGTTGCGGGTCCGTGAGAGGGATGATGGAGCTGGTGTTTCGACACCAATAATTGTTAATGCTGAGGAG
The DNA here is from genome assembly GCA_030864215.1 of Capsicum pubescens. Taxonomy (NCBI): domain Eukaryota; kingdom Viridiplantae; phylum Streptophyta; class Magnoliopsida; order Solanales; family Solanaceae; genus Capsicum; species Capsicum pubescens. Next base: position 207,822,377 of record CM061538.1, on the reverse strand, counting down.
GACAGTTTTGTACCCCCGACTACTATTGTTGACTCAGTCCCGATGGTTAATGGGATAATTTCTGAGGATAGTAGGACTTGACTAGAGGGCCCATATGCTGATACTACATGATTCGGTACCTTGAGTGCCCAAGTATGAATTTTCATCCTTGATTTACATTTTTTGGCACTGGAGACAGTGCAAGAACTTTCAGTTGGGTTGGGGGGGTTTATATATGATTTCAAATATCTGGAAGTAGCTAAAAAATCTAAGTAGGTAAATCTAAGTAGCTGAAAGTCTTTTATGGCTTGCAGGTTTGGTGCTGACAAAGGTCTAAAATAGAGAGAAAATCTGCACCAATAGTAGAAGACTGATTTTACTGATATTCAATTGATTTTGAAATTGATTTGTAATAAATTGTGGTTTTGAAATTTATTGATGAGTTTGGAAACATAAATGATTATGGATTTGAAATGATTATGCTGAAAGTCTTTGTGTTAATCTATACTGTGTTGAAACGTTGAGACCCTTCCTAATTTTTTGTTAAATGTATAATACGTGTATGTGTGTGAGTCCATTGTGAATCTGATAATGGCATTAGGATTAGGACTAGAAAAATCAAGGCATATAATTGTATAACTGGATAATTAGTACTTAGCAATGTAACCCTGTGCGAGTGTGTGTGAGGTATCACTGAGTTCCCAGCGTAAAGGAATTTAGAACTTGCCCAATTGTTTTTACCTTGGTCTAGATAGTCAAGTAGAAGATGATCATAGGCCCTTTTTATTGTAAGTCCACCTGAGCCTAAATGTCCTAACCAAATGAATGAATCCCTTTGATCAAAATATTTAAGCCTTAATTAACCGAATTTCATTGTTTACATCAATTTCACCTGCCTATTTTCCTTAAAATAAACCTATTTTTTCCCTGGTCCTCCTTAGACACTATGCACCTCAACTTAGGCAAATCGCCTAAGTAGAGGGTGGCTATTATAGGGGTGCATAGGAGAAAATGAGTACGAAAAGAGTCATGCAAAAGAATTTTTTTAAAAAAGGGATAGGTACGGTGAAAACATAAGAAAATGAAAGAAGAAGAAAAATTGCAATGAAAAGAAAAAGAAGAAGAAAATATAAATAAGGTGAGAAAACCGTACCTGGTCCAATCTGAATGTGTCAAAATAAAAAAGGGAGATATAAGGGTAGAAATAAAATTGATAAAGAAGTGGACCCCGAAGAAAGCATATTGTCATGGAGGTGTAGTCACTAAATAAATCCCTAAAGGATATCATACCAGCCCTAGGCCTACGTTACAAGCTGAATAAAGTCTTGTAGTGATCCAACCTTGACTGTTTGAAAATATAGGAAGAGAGCATAAGGGTAATCCTATAGTATTCTTTATACACTAGTGATACTTCTTTGTGAGTGAGAGAGTCACTTGTTATATCCCTAAAGAAATTGATTGATCCATAGTGAGAGTGAATGGGATTTCATTGACAGTGAGCACATACGGGTTATGTTGCTAGGTTGCTAGATTGTTTGGTGAATGTGATTGTGTCTATGACCAGTTGTCTATTACGAATGTAATGCCATCATTTAATTCCCTTGTTTTCTACGTGTGCTAAATCTTTATACACAGTTTGAGTCTTGAAATGATAAAATCACTACCATAGATATCTTAAGATTTTCCTGTTTAAGTATTATTTTTGAGTTTGGAGATAGAGTTTAATTTTTTTTTGCTTGATGACACGGAAAAGTCTAAGTTTAGGGTATTGATGTGTCATGGAAACAAGACACTTTCGATGCTTAAAACCTTTAATTTATGCCTGGACCTTGGTTGTTTCTGTAGATATGATGCACTTTGGTGTTTGTTCCGGGTAATATAGGTATAAATTAGTGTTGGGATGAAAATGGAAGATAAAGACCTATAAAGACAAAGTATGATCAAGATACGAGTTACCTCACAAGTCGTTGACACACCATATGACTTATAGGATGACTCATAAGCACAATAGAATCCAAAGACAAACTAAAAATCTAAGTATAGAGAAGATATGACTATACCATCTGAGTCGTAAGGTAATTACAATAGTGATTCAAGGCTATCAACCCTCTTCTAATAGATTGAGACCCTCAAGGTGATAGTTGAACTAGCATTAAAGACAAGGCAGTTAAACTTGGATTAAAGACAAGAAATAGTAAGGAGACACCCTGAGACTCACAAGGTGATGGGTTATATTTACCATTGAGTCCATAAGACAGTTGTTAATATCGAGCATTTTAGATTTTGCACTTATGCAGTGGTATAGTTGGGTTTAGCATGGGATATTTATAAAGTTAGGAGGTTAGGGGGAACACAGTCCTAGTGTTTATTTTGATTGATTACAAGCACAACACCCAATTTTTGTAACTACTTATTACTTTCATCCATATTTCTCACTATTTACTTTTTTGCACTGCCCATTGATTTTATCAAGTTCGAGACATAATTTTGTGCATTCCCTATGGGTTCATCCCCAACCTAGTTGGGTTACTATATTTGACAATGATCTTAGTATATTTCTTTTGAGGTGTTATTTTGGGCAACATAAAATTTTGGCACCATTGTTGGGGAGGCTGAGGAGGACCGGTTAGCTCAGTAGGCAGAGCCAGCCAGGACAAGATCGGTTGTTGATCGTAGATCTGCACTCAACGATAATCGAGATAGAGTTCAAGGTGATCAGGCTCAAGTGATCGCAACATTCCAGTATTTTTAGCAATATAATGATAAGGAGGATATGGGATATGTTGAACCGACAGAAATAGGAGCTATTATTCCTCCTGCACTTCCCCCTAATGTGAAATTTGACATAACCAGTACCATGATCCAAATTTTAAATTTGAAAGGTATATTTTTAGATTCGAATATATATGATTCAAATATGCATCTTGCTAAATTTTTTTAGGGATACACTTCTTATACTATTCCAAGGGTAGATGAAGAGGCACTTAGATTAAGGTTGTTCCTCTTCTTGATGACTGGAGAATATTCTTTGTAGTTGGGGGAACTTATAAGAGGATCTAATACCACATGGAATAAGTTGAGCAAGAAATTCTTAAACCATTTCTTTTCTTCAGCCAGGATATTACTGCTCAAAGATGAGATATACAATTTCAAACAACTATATTTAAAGTCGATATACAAGTCTTGGTTTTGGTTTAAGAAAAAGTTGAGTATGGTACCCAATCATCATATTTTAGGGACAAGCTTACTGGAGATATTCTATAAAGCCTTGAACATCAGTTCTTGATCCATGGAAAATAATTACTGGAGGAGTATTTATATGATTACTCTAGGAAACAACTTCTGAGATTCTAGACTAGATCTTTCTCACTAATCGAGGGTGGCATACTTAGGAGGGTGAAAGAGGTATTGGCACTTATTCTATTAAATCTTTTTACGACCATAGAGTTGTTGATGAGTCTGTGGTATAAGTGATTACACACATAAAGACGAATATTGGATTGCTTGCTAAATAGTTTGCTACAGTGAATTTTGAGAAGGTAAATTTAGTAGGTGCACGGGGTTCAGCCTCTAGAGCATATGAGTCTGAATTTCTAGAGGAGTTTAAGTATTTTAATCACAAATTGGTGGGTTTCTAAGCCAAGGGGTAAGTAAACCAAGGTTAGAACTATTACAAAAATAGATACATAGATTGAAGTAGAGAGAGTGATGGTGACTGGAGGAGAAGGACGACTATAATGAGAAGGGGACAAGTATATCACAATAGACAGTCGTGATACTAAATCAAGGATAGAGGCAATGTTGTCTAAATTTCTGAAAGTTCAAGAAAAATTAAGAGACTTACCTTAAGAAAATCAAGGTTGATATCTCAGGTTTGAACCAAAAGGTTAAGTCACATGCGACTACTATTAAGTAGTTAGAGCAGCAGTTCAGGATGATGTCTACTACTTTGAAATAGAGGCAACTAGGTACCCTTACTATTAATACACTTTAGAGTCTAAAAAATGAGAGTCATTGTTTAGCTATCACCACTCGGAGTGGTAAGTCTAATGTTTATCCCTCATTGCCTACTATTGATGTTACTAGAGAGAATAGTCTTATAGTTTTTAATACACCTAATGTGGAAGCAAAGAAAGCAGTAGGTGTTGATCATGCTATTATAGAAGATAAGGGTAAGGGTAAAGTTGATGATCTTGTACTAAAGATCATTCCATGACCTCCCCCTCATTTTTCTCAGTGTTTGAGAAAGAAATAAGAGAAAGGGAAATACCAAAAGTTCCAATCAATGTTAAGGAACTATCTATCAATATCCCTGTTGTAGAGACGTTGGATAAAATGCCAGGCTATACGAATTTTATGAAAGATTTAGTCACTATGAATCAAATGGTGTGTTTTGAGCCCAATGACATTGTGCACCATTGTATTGTTGTTCCTTCCAGATCGTTAGTAGAGATGAAAGAGGACCCTATAGGCTTCACTATTCCATGTACTATTTTGGGTCCTTCAACTTTGCTCGAGCTTTATGTGACTTGAGGGACAACATAAATCTAATGCCGCTAGTGGTGTATAAGTAGTTTGGGTTGGGGCACCCAAATCGACATCGATGAGACTATTGATGGCCAACCGCTAGGCTGGTTGGTATACTTTGTGATATGTAGGTGAAGGTAGCATCGTTCATCTTCCTAGTTGATTTAGTCATTCTTGACTGTAAGTTATACTTTCAAATCTCTAACATCTTGGACAAACCCTTCCTAGCTACGGGTAGGGCATTTGTTGATATAGAATTGGGACAGATAAAATTTAGGCTTAATGATGAACAACTGATCTTTAATATGTGTGAGTCAATGTAGTAGTTTGATGATATGCGAGTGGTGTCTATGATAGACACTAATGATGATGATGTTGTGGCAATGACTAAGCCCATTAAAGAGAGACTTAGGGTTGAGGCATTGAAAACGATAATCATGAACTTCAATAGTGATAGCATTGACGAATATGATGAGACAGAGAGTGCATTGCATGGTATAGGTTCTTACACTTATGCCTCGAAGAAGCTTGATCTGGATTTCAAGAATAGAACCACTTCTCTGGCTCGACCATCTATTAAAAAGCTATTGATCTCAGAATTGAAGGCCCTCCCATCTCACTTGGAATATGCATTCTTAGGGACCGAAAATACCTTATTGGTGATTATTTTAGCTGGGTTAGTGGGTACATAGGTAGAGGTATTATTATCAATGTTGTAGAGATTCAAGAAGGTCATTTGATAGACCATTATATATATTGTGGGGATTTCACCAGGAATTTTTACCCACAAGAAACATCTTAAGCCAGACAGTATTCCCAGTATTGAGCATCAACATAGATTGAATCCTCCAATGCAGTACGTTGTGAATAAATAAATTAACAAGTGGTTAGATGCTGGAGTGGTTTACCCCATTATTGACAATAAGTGGGTTAACCTTATCCAATGCATTCCAAAAAAGGGTGGAATTACAATAGTGCCCAATGAGAAGAATGAACTTGTCCCCATGAGGCCAGTTGCACGATGGCGAGTATGCATGAACTACAAAAAGCTGAATACATGGACTTAGAAGGACCATTTTCCCATACCATTTATGGATCAGATGCTAGACAGGTTAGCAGCCAGGGGTTGGTATTGTTTTTTTTATGAGTGTTTGGGATGGAATCAAATTTCTATTGCTCCAGTAGACCAAGAAAAGATGACCATAACTTGCCCCCATAGGGCTCTTGCTTAGAAAAGGATGTCATACAGTTTATGCAATGATCCAAGCACTTTTTGGAGATATATGATGTCAATATTCTTTGATATAGTAGAAGATACTATTAAGGTGTTCATGAATTTTCAGAGGTTGGAGACTCTTTTGATGACTGTTTGGCCCATTTGGCCAATGTTCTCCATAGATACGAGAAATGCAACTTGTTGTTTAATTGGGAGAAGTTCCATTTCATGTTAAAATAAGGTATTGTACACAGATACAAGATCTTAAAAAGGGTCATTAAGGTAGATAAACAAAATTTAAAGTGATTGAAAATTTGCCTCCACCAGTCTCGGTGAAGGGTATTCAAAGTTTCGGGGTCATGTGGGTTTTTACTGGTATTTCATCTAGGATTTCTCACATATCTCACATCCTCTATGCATACTTCTTGATAAAGAGGTGAAATTTATATTTGAGGATGCATTCCTTAAGGAATTTGAGTGCCTAAATGAGCGATTAGTGACAACCCTTATCATTATATTTTCGGATTAGTCTGTACCTTTTGTGGTCATATGTGATGCAAGTAGAGTGGTTCTAGGTATTGTTCTAGGTCACCATAGAGAAGATCCTTCACCCAATATACTATGCAAGCTAGGCAATAAACCCACAAAGAAGACCTATATGGTTACTGAGCAGGAGTTGCTTGCGATGTTTTTTTCCTTAGAGGAATTTTCATCTTATTTGATTGGAACCAAAGTCATTATTCATACAGACCATGCAGTGTGAAGATGCCTAATGTCAAAAAAATATGTAAAGTCGAGATTGATTTGTTGGGTTCTCTTAAAGCAAGAATTTGACTTTGAGGCAAAAATTCAAAAAGGCACTAAAAATCAAGTTACAGATCACTTGACTAGGCTTGAGGAGGAGGAAATCCAAAAACTAGGGGATGATCTTGACATATATGATACTTTTCTTGATGGAAGGGTTTTGGCAACATACTTAATCTCGTGCTTTTCTGATTTTGCCAACTATTTGGCAAGTCATCTTATTCCAGAAGATTTATCCTTCTAGCAGCGCAAGAGGTTTATGCATAAGGTGAGGAAGTTCTTCTAGGATGCCTTATTTTTTCTGAATTTATGCAGGTGGGGTGATTCGCAGATGTATTCTGGAGGTGGAGATGATGATCATCCTTAAGGACTGTCATTTATCACCGGTTGGGCTCCATCATAGTGTAACCCTCATAACCCATAAAAATTCTACAATGTGGGTACTATTGGCCTATGATCTTCATGGATGTGCATGATTATACACACACCTGTGACCAATTTCAGCGTCAAGTAAATACTTCATGATACCATGAACTCTTCATTACACCTACTTGGAGTTGGAGTTAGAGTTGTTTGATGTGTAGGTAATTGACTTCTTGGGTCCATTCGTGAGCTCTTATAAAATGAAGTATATTTTGGTGGCAGTTGACTATGTTTGAAAATAGGTAGAGGTGGTAGAGCTTCCAAACAATGAAGGTAGAAGTGTCATCTCCTTTTTGAAGAAAAATATTTTTTCTCGAATTGGCACTCCTCATGAGATAATTAGTGATGGTGGGCCTCACTTTTGCAACTATCTGCTTAAGTCCTTTCTTAAAAAATATAGCGTAAAGTATATGGTGCCGACACCTTATAATTCTTATACGAGTGGGTAGGTTGAGGTCTCTAATAGAGAGATCAAGTCCATATTAGTAAAGACAGTGAATTCCAATAGGATTGACTGGTCAAGAAAGCTTTATGATGCTTTATGGGCCTACCAAACAACTTCCAAAACCCCTATAAGTGCCTCCCCATATCATCTTGTATATGGTAAAGCATTTTACTTATTGGTTAAACTTAAGCATAAGGCACTATGGGCGTTAAAAAAGGTAAATTTGAAGTGTCATAAGGCAACTACATTGAGGTTGAACATGGTGAACGATTTGGATGAATTCTGACTCCATGCTTATGATAGTTCAACTATATACAAAGAAAGGATGAAGATGTACGATGACAAAAAAAATTGAGAAAATAGTGTTTGAGCCTAGTGATCGGTCTTGTTGTATAATTCAAGACTTTGCTTGTTTCTTAGAAAGTTAAAGTCTAGGTGGTATGGACCATTCAAAGTGGTTTGGGTGTTACCATATAGAACTATTGAGCTGGAGCGTAATGGTGAAGCATCATTCAAAGTGAATGGGAAATGGGAGAATCATTATATGGTAAACCCTGGGGAAGTATAAGTGGTTGATATTATAGACCTTGGTGAAATTTAAAGTATAAGTCGTTGATATTATGGACCTTTGTCAACTTTGAGTAACCAAGTCAATTACAGTGTGTCGTGACATTAAATCAGGCGCTACATGGGAGGCAACCCATGAGGCTGGTTGGTTAAGTCTAAGTATCAAAACTAGCCACTTCGTTCCACGACATTAAATAAAATTCTCCATAGGAGGCAAACTATGTTTTGTACTTTCTTGATTATAGGTATCTTATGTGTTCAGTGTGTAGGGCTGGAGATTGCAAAAAAATATCAGAAACTTTTTATAGGTGCCAGGCCTTATGACTTACTTTAAAAGTCGCAACCAGTCTTTATGACTCGTCATCTAAGTTGTAGGTAAATGGATCTCAGAAATATCTCAGGTATTTGGTCTCTGGAATCATCACAACTATCAGAACGAGTCATAGTTAGCGACTACAACTTGTCACCTTGAGTCATGATGATTGGAGACTCAGGTAAAGTTTAAGTCATTACAGGGGAAGTCTATGATTTGTAACCTGGGGTTATGGGTCATATTAATGACTTGTTAACACGCTCGACATTGTGGGCCTAGAAGGTCGACTCGGCCTGATCCATATGATTAAAATAAGAAAATTCAATTCAAATGATTGATATTACCAATTTTGAAACTAGAGACTCCCTCTATTCTCATTATTCACTCCGTAAATGCCTAAATACACTCCCAAAGTCATCCCAATAATCAAAGCTTAAGATTTTCAAGCACCCAAATAAAGTTTTCTCTCAAAGAACTAGGGTTCAAGTTACAAATGTTTTCTTTTCAAGGATCCAAAGAACTAAGTCAAGTAAGTTTTTGGTTCAATTGTTTATTTCTTAAGTTGATGGTAAATATTCTCAAGAATAACTTGGATTCCTTGATATGTTGTATGTGCTTAAAGATCAAACCCAAGTGTTTTTGAAAATACAAAAATATATTAGGTATAGCTTGAAATTTTATGCCTAAAAATGTAATGTTAGGATGTACTAAGAGTAGTATGAATTTACCATAATCATAAGAATGCATATTATTGTTTTAGGAATATGAAATAGGAATCCAACCCTTTGAACACCCATGTCTCAGTGGTCACGGGGCTCATAACAGCTCGTAGGGTAACCTAACAAGTCATTTCGTAACTTATAACCACTGGAAACTTGGATGCTAAAGGAATTTGAGATTCATCTTACATTACAACTCATGTCACGAGTCATAGTCATACTATACGACTCATAGTGAGGATTCGTAATGACTGGAAAGGGTAAAACATAAAGGGAATAGTTTGGTAGGACAAAAAGTGTTGGTAAAGAGTCGTTGTCTAACATAATGACTCATTAGGAGGAATTGTTAGCTGGACAATGACCATTCTTGATGTACAATCTATCCTTACGAGTCTCACGATGACTTGTAACCAGAGGTCATGACTCGTACCGTGAGTGGTAGGGATCCCAGTCCCTGAAATAGTGATACTAATTTTTCTTTCTTTTCTTAGAACTTACTAATAGGTATGTTTCAATAGGTACTAATGTCTCCAAAAGTGGACTCAACAAATAAACAAACCCCAAAAAATAAAACCTCGAAGAAGACTGCCCCGCAATCCACTCATAAACATAAAAATAAGGACACCACTAAGTGAGGCGGCTCAGTCGAGGAATATACATTGGTGGGGTAGGAAAAAACATGGAATCAGTTTTCTTGAGGCACCAAATAAACCTTGAAAGATGTCTCACCATCCAGGCCTAAGCCTAGGAGGAAAAATCATAGCATATCACCACCCCACTCAATGTCCCAGTTTGAGGAAAAGGGTGAAAATAATGATGATATTGAAGGTAATGATGATGATGAGAGGGAATATTACTGCGAGGAGGAAAATGCTAAGGATAATATTGAGGGTAATTACAGGTCCAAATCTAAAGATGAGGGTGAGTGTGAAGAGAGTGCTACCCCAGAATATAGGTCTTATATAAAAAAGGCATTACAATGAAACCTTGCATGGGAAATCCATAAAGAAGGATTTATTTAGAGAGAGTTGAGTACCATAAGAATGTCTGAGATTCCTGAATTTGATTCCCGATTCAAACACAACCACTTTGAGTGGATGAACACAGAACCTAGCTAGTTTAGTTCTGGATTAGTACATGAGTTTTATGTAGCGTATTAGATGGATCTCAAAAGGATATATCCATAGGTGTAACTACGGAAGGGTGGTAACCCATTGATAGATGTAATGATCAGAGGTGTTCAGGTAAGCATCTCCAACTAGAGCATTTCCCGTGTTACATAGGCTGGACTTCCTACCACCAATAAAAACTTTAGATATTAATTTTTCTAAGGCTCAAATACAAAAAATTAAGAGAAAGAAAATTTACACTGAGGACAAGAATATTCACTTCCAGTGGATGGTCGAGCTAATTGCAACTGAAGGAGAGAAGGTTACTTGGGTAGTTGGAGGAGCAGGCCCGGGTTCACAGCATAAAGGGTAGCCTAAATATTTTGGCTAAGTCATGATGGATGCTAGTACGTCAAAAGTTATGTCCCACCTATGGGGATAATGTACTCAGTCCAGACCACGCGACCTTGATATTTGGAATTATGGCAGGCTATGATATTTATATAGCCTAGTTGATTGGCTGGGATATTCTGACCATCACAGTCCTATCATTCCCATGCTTACTAATGCAGATATGTTTAGATGTGGGTGTGCTAGAGATTTCAGACATTTATCAGTTCATCTGACCGTGGAGAATTATAGATTTGGGTTTGATTCAAAATGAGTCTAACCCTATATCCAAGGAATCTAAGATAGGGTCTACCATGATTATAGATGCATTTATGGTTGGAGGGAACAAGTTGATACTATAGGGTTCACCGACATAGGTGAGACCCCTATTAAGACTGCCCAATCTAAACCTCAGACATCCATGGATGCAGTATGCACTTAACAAAACCTAACTCCACCACCTACTGTGGCACCTCAATTATTTACTTCATAACCAGCCTCTGCCAGTTATGCATTAGTGTCGCATTCATTCCTGGTTGAGGAGAAAAAAAGATTATGCATTATTGAGGCAAAGGTAAAATTTATTGAACGAGTTAATCCATGGGTGGACACACGAATTTGAGATGAGATGTAGAGCATACAAACCAAGTTTAGTGGGTTTGAAAAGATGACCGATCGGAGGGTAGAGGGTATGCAGTCCCTAAATTTGGCAATGTACGAGTTGACTTGGCTGAGCTCCAGAAGGCGATTGAAGATCTGTATGCCAGATCATTCCATTTCATTCTTATTATGGAAGAGGTTGCTGAGGAAGAGGTGCCCAAAATATGGGAAGTTGATAGATCATAATATATGGCTGATGTTGATGATGGTGATAGAGGAAGGAAAAGGAAAAAAGGAAGAAAACTGAGAAGGAGAAGATTGATGATGTGAAAGCAGCAAACATATAGGATGAACTGGAATGATAGACTAGGTTTTGTAAGGTTTTATAGGAGATGGTACTTCTCATGTTTCTTATACCTCTGATCTGAGCTGTCATACCGATCTGCCGCCAGATCCACAATTAAGCGCATCGGTCACAATCGATGCCACTATTGATAAGAGCATCTCAACTACTGCTGGGACCATTGATGTTGAAAGTAGGTCCCATCTTGAGTTCCTCCACACTGATAATGTCTGATATGGCTCCTAGTACTCTCAGGTATATCCTCTCCCCTTGTTTTTAATTTATATATAGACTACGAATAGTGCATATGCATTTAGTTTGGGGTGGGTGTGTACCATATAGCCATCGCGGGTTGTTGTTGCCTAGATTCTTTTCCCATCGACTATGGTTTGAATGTAGAACTGACATGTCTATTTTAAAATGTGTTGTGATGTGTTTTGTTTTGTAATGTTTTGTGTTTGTGTTTAGTTAGGAAGAAAATTTATAACAAAGGTAGTTGATCGATTGTTTGTGTGATTATGTTGAATCTATTTATGAAAATGAGACCCCTCTTAAAAATTCTAGATATAATTGTGTGATGTGTATATGTGTATGACCGTTGTGAATCTAATAATGTCATCAGGATTAGGAACATAATAATTGTGGCGACCAATTACATAAACCGAGTAGATAGTAACTGGCAGTGTGACCCTGTACCATGTGTTTGTGAGGCATTACCTAGTTACCTCTATGTATGGATTCCAGAACATGCTCAATTAGTCTTGCGTAGGTTGTAGGATAGTCGGTTAGGAAGGACCATAGGCCATTCTTGAAAATAGTCTAACTTAGCCTAAATAACAAACCAAATGTAATAAGAATCCCTTGAATTGCTATTTTGAGCTGTAATAGACCTAATTTTTTGTTTACACCAACTCCCATTCCCGTTTCAATTGCAATGAACTTGGTTTGACCCTGGTCCTCCTTGGGCATTGTGCACCTCAACTCAGGCAAATCTCCTAAGTTGAGTGTGGCTATCATAGGGTTCACTAGTAGAATTGGGTATGAATAAGGGGTGTGAATATAAAATAAAGTAGGGTTAGGTGTGGTTGAAAAAAATAAGAAAAAAAAAGAAAAAAGAAAAAAAAAATCAAAATAAGAAAAAGAAAATAATAAAAGATACCACACCCAGCCTGAATAAGTAGAAAAGGAATAAATAGGGAGAAATAAGGTCGGATTGAAAAAAAAGTTGATTAAATGAGTAGACCCCAAAGTAATTGTAGTACCAAGGAGGCTAAGTCATTAAAAATTCCAAAATATATCATACCAACCCCTAAGCCTACATTACAAAACAAATAAACTCCTATAGTTATCCGAACCCGACTGTTCGAAAGCTGAGGTAAAAGAAATAAGGGCAAACCTATAGCATTTTGCGCACACTATTGGAATTTATTTGTGAGTGAGAGCATCTCTTGACCGTCTTGGAATTAATATATTGATCTAGTTGAGAGATTGGGACTTCTTTTATTGTGAGGGTGCATGGTTGCATTGTTAGATTATTTATCTGTTTGGGTAGTATAAATGGTATATCCACGGTTGTTAATTGGTAATTTGATGCCATCACTTGATTACTTTGTTTCATGTGGTTGTACTACATTAGTATGCACAATTGGGTTTTTAAAAGTTCAAATTAAGGAGGGTAATGTGTTTTGAGCCAAAATTGATAATTAACAGCCAAAAGGTAGAATAGGATCTTTCTTGTTAAGCATCGTGTGTGTTTTTATTTTGTGTTGTTTCCTGAGGACACGCAAATGTTCTAAGTTGAGGGTGTTGATGTGACGTGGTTTCATGACTCATTAGATTCTTAAAATGATGAAATATGCATTTACTTAAGTTGTTTTGTCGGATATGATGTATGTTTTGGGTATGTTGCAGGTAAATTAGGTTGGAAGTGGTGTTGATTGAGAATTAATGTAAAAGCTAAAAAAAATGGGAAGTGTTGATTAGGCTATGAGTCGTTTAGTCACCTTACGACTCATAGCCAGAATCGTGAGGATAACAATGGAAAAAGTTGAGTTCCAGGAATAAAGTAATGGATGATCATGACTCATTATGTGTGACTATGAGTCGTGGAGTGAAGTCATTCTGGAAATAGTCGCTGAAAGTCTTGAGGATTGAAAAAGGGGCTCCAGTAGTAATGAGTGAATATCACAAGTCAATAGGATTGAATACGACTCGCAGTGAGGAGTCATCCTAACAACAAACTCAAAAGTCCTGAAAGTAAAATTCAATTGGAGTGACTACGACTAGAATCCTAAGACTTGGGAAGTCATCTAGCAAGTCGTGATCACTGAAAAAAAAAAAGAGTTATGAAAGTAGGCAGTAAGTCATAATCATTCTTAACGACTCATTGCCAGAGCCGTGACCACTGCCGACATAATTCTCCTATTTTGTTTTAATTAGGTTTCCTTTATTATTTTGGGGATACTATAAATACCCTTGGGTTATTCTTTTATTATGTTATACACTTTGAGATATTTTCACATACTTTGACATCTTTAATACTCTTGTTCTTGGTTTTTTGGTTTCATAATTAATCATGATTTTGGATTTTATTCTATCATCTTTGTGAAATTAATTCTATGTTTTCTTCATTAAACTCCATGGGTTGTTCCATAACCATGAGCGACTAATTTCCTTGGCTAGGGTTATGGGAACCCTGATGGACTGACAAACTAAGGAAAGTACGAGATTCAACTAAACCTAAATGTATACATGTATTATTGTTTCCTATGAGTTAATTGATTTCTTTGTGGTGGCCAACTCTAATAACCAGTCTGTATTCGAGATCATCTTTATAAGGTAGGTCGATATTGGGAAAAAATAAATACAACAGTGATTTCAGGATATCAACACTCATCTAATAACCTCAGACCCACAAGGTGATAGTTAAACTACGGCTGAAGACAAGTGTTACAACTCGACCTAGGGACTAGTCGTGATGGGTATCTTAAGGCCGTCGAGGGCCGGAGACCCCCCCTTAGTTTAGCCAACCAGAACACAAAATCCAGATGAAAAACTTATGAGTGATGTATTTACCACTAATTTTTACTCAAAATTCATGCATAATACCATTATTTGAATGTACAAATGAGACATAATTGTGATTAAGGGCACTAATTTCCACATTTTGCAGGCATACATGTCATGAGATAAAAAGTTGTTGATTGGAGCTAAAAAGAATCAAAAGGAGAAAACAAGTGCACCTGGAAGACCTGGAAAAGAAACAAGCCTTAGTTACTACGATCGTTGTTTGAGGGTTGTTATTGCGGTCAGTCTAGACAGGTTAATATATCGTGATTGCGAGTGTTGACCATGATTGTATTAGTCGCGATCGCGGACAAGTGGCAGTGATCATAGCCTAGCGATTTTAATGATCAAGAGAAGTTTAGTCAAAAGACATAGCTGATTCCAATTCCCATACCAAGTACACTTCTTTTTCCATTAGGACATTATACAAGAGAGGAGGATTGAAAAATTAGAAAAGAAGTGAACCCTAGAATTTGGGAAACATTTGTGTAGTTAAAATTTCAAGTGGAAATTGGTGAAATTGAAGTGTATAGTGTAGATTTTCTTTATCTTCCATTGTTATGGATTCCATAAATGATTTTTTTGGTATATTTCATCTCTTTCATTTCATGAGTAGATAAATTCTCTATTTTTGGGATTATGTTGAACTAAGGTGCAATTGTGTTTGGGTGATGATGTGTTTGTGTAATTCTTAGTTGTTTATTATGTATCCCATTATTGATTGGTTTAAAATGGGTTTGTTAGATGATAACCCCAAATTCTTGAAAGCTCTCATCATCCTTGAAAGAGGGATGTGGGTGAACTTTTGGGAATCCATAGCTTTCTTGAAAGAGGTTTATGTGGGGCCAAAGTAATAGCGGAAAATTGTAAATATAACTTACTTTCTTTTGCCATCTTCGAAATAAGGGTAGATAGAGAGTAGGTTATGTCAGGGCATCTTCCTAAAAATAAGGATGCCCAATTGAGGTTTTGGGTGGAATTTATTGATACACTCGTTAGGTACTCGAAAGAGTCAAAGAGTGGCATCCTTGAGGCCTTGTTAACAAACTAGCCTCAAGGACTCTTAACCTAACCTACCATGTTATCTACAATTAGAACTTATACCAAACCATCATGATCACACGCACAACTTGCCCTTAGGTAGACATAATCCTAAGATCCGTCCGACAATTAAATTCTTACACAAAAGTATTATTGTAGTGTGTTGCATTACATGATATTGATAACATCCTATTCCACCCCCACCCACCCCCCACCCCCCACCCCCACACACACACTTTACATCATGTGTTTTATGTTGTGAATACTTTGGGTATCTTTTTAGTAATCTAGACACCCATAGGACTCGAAATCTAAATCTCACTCCTCGTGAATTCGACCTCAATGAAAGTTGAGCTATTGACAAAGACCGTCCTCTACTACTTTAGATGGTATAGGTGAGCGTTATAAACAACGAAAGGCATCCAGAATATAAAAATAAAATAGTTAATGTAACTCAATGGAACTGAGAGTCAATAAACAATAACCACGCACACTTTTTCCATAAAAGCCTTTAAATCAAAGTTCCAAGTTACTTCGAGACAAGCTCCGGGCCATGGATAAAAAAGAAATCCAGAATATAAAAGAAACCGATGGGATTTCGTTACTCATAAAAGAAAGAAATGAAATTTCTGGACTTCCAAAAAAGGCAGACTAACCACTTCAATGTAGACAAACCGACAAACCAAAACCACCTAACTCTTTACAAGGAAACCAAAACACCCTTAGGACTCTACCATCATGAAATGATGTAGCATCCAGGGATAGTTAGAAGGGTTAGAGCTAGCATATAACTCGAGGAACGGATAAAATAGTGCCATTTTCCTAAACAAAACCAATCTCAATGTAAATATTCATATACATGCATATACATATATAAAAGACATCGGAATAGGGTATAAGGTTTAATTATGAGATTTAAAAACCATTAACCTAGTCTTTGTAGATCTAACCATCCTAAAGGCACCCACGGGATAAATTGGTTTAGCTCCCCCTACTGAAAGAGTCCTAGTGCGTGTTAACCACATAAACTAGGAAAACTTGGAGGAAGGTCCAGGAAATCCACGATCCAAGCCATTCAAAATTATGTATAACGTGTGAACTATGCAAATGATCATAAATACTCCCATGCCGACAAGCATGGTTACTAGTATTGGTCCCCCCAAGTCCTCTACCTTCCATGATGAGCTACACATCACCCTTTAAGACCAACTAAAACATTTGCACATAACTTACCCATTTAACTAAGTGTCCATCCAGTTAGGCATTTACCATTGGTATTGTCATAACAATTAATTATGCTTGCAAACTTAAAAAATATGACATTCCAATTATCCATCAATGTGGGGGAATCCATGAACCCCATGTTCAAATTTAAAAACCATACCATGGCCACTAAGGCCCTTTTCAAAACAATTTTTTCCCATTTATCCATTAATGTAATGCGATAGCTTAGAACAATAAGGAAAAAAATTTCAATAATATTTCAAAACCAATTATGCAAGTGGGTTGAGTTTACTACCAATTCCAAAGTGGACTCCATAAAATTTAGGGAAATCAACCACCCCCTTCCCATTCACCATATCCACGCACAATTTTAGTTCAAAAACCATAAGATAAAGTATGAAAGACAACCAAGTAGTAATCATACAAAACCCTCAACCCATCATTCAAAACCCAATAATTAAATCCACATAAACCATGATTAAACACATGATTTTATATAAAACCAAGTTAGAGAAGAGATACATGCCTGAAAACACAAAGAAATTTGAGAGAAAACCCAAATTTTAAGCCTAGATGAAAACCCTAATTGTTCTTGCTTGGGAAATTTAAGAGAAAAGAGAGTGTTTATGTTATGTTAATTTGGGAAAATATGGCTAAGGGGAGGGTTTTAAGTCGTGAAATGTAATGGGATGGAAGTAAAAGGCCACAATGCCCTTAATAAAATCGTGCAAAAAATAAAACTCCCAGTCGCTACGGGTCCCATACTGACTCGTGGTCACTGGTCATGAGTCATCACTGTGACTCGTAGTCTAGGCAGAAAGTTTGGGCACTTTGACTGGTAAAGTCACGAGTCACACCCTATGACTCGTCCCCAGTCCTTACGACTCGTAGGGTACTAGTCATAACAACACAAAAATAATAGACCATCTCACTGGTTAGATCCATATTGGCACTATATGACTCATCACCTAAGTTATACCGTTGATAGTGATGACTAAACCTAGAAATTTACAAGGTTCAAACCCTAGATTATTACATTACCCCCCCCCCACCCAAGATCATTTTTCCTTGAATGAGGAGTCAAGGAACCCATTAACATGATAACAGAAAAGAATGCACACATACCCAAGAGACAAATTCGAAAGACCACAAGAGGGAGAACATAAATCATACCCCAAGAATTTTCATCCAACGCAGGGAACAAGAATGGATACTATGACTTCATGTCCTTTTCAGTTTCCCAAGTATCTTCTACCACCTTTGATTCCTCTAAAGGACTTTCACCGAAGCTACATCTCAACCGGGACTTCCTCATAAGATAAGGAATCCGAGATACCAACTTCCTCTATAGTAAAAATTAAAGAAGGATCACCCACACACTTTTTAACATCGATACATGGAAGATTGGATGAATAGAACTCAAAATCACAGGAAAATTCAAGTCATAAGCAATATTCCCAACTCTTCTCAAAATCTGGAATGTACCAATATAACGGGGAGTGAGCTTCCCCTTATTCCCAAACCTTACCACTCTCATCATAGTAGAGACTTTAAAGAACCCTCAATCACCTATATCAAAGTCCAACTCCCTTCGCCTCATATCTGCATAAGACTTTTGGCCACTTTAGATAGTCTTAGACCTATCCCTAATCTACTTCACCTTCTTTGTGTCTTGCTGAACCAAGTTCAGACCAAACAACCTAGCCTAACCAACCTCAAACCACCCAATAGGAGATCTACACCTCCTACCATAAATATCCTCAAAAGAAGCCATCTAAATACTCGAGTGGTGCATATTATTGTACACAAACTTAATAAGAGGTAAGTCATTAACCCAATGTCCCTTAAAGTCAAACACACAAGCAATTTTCATATCCTCCAAGGTCCAAATAGTATATTCTTCTTGTTCATCCATTTGAGGGTTGAAATAAGTGCTAAGGTTCACCTTAGTCCCCAAACCTTTCTGAAATAAATGGAAAAAGTGAGAAGTAAGTTTCACACCTTGGTTTGAAATGATGGACATAGGCACTCCATGAAATCTAACTATATCTTCAATGAACAACTTAGAATAATCCTTTCCAGAGTTGGTGGTCCCCATAGGCAAGAAATGAGCAGACTTAGTTATCCTATCCACAATGACCAAAATCAAATCATACTAATTATGAGACTATGAAAGATCCATAACAAAATCCATGTAGATCATCTCCCATTTACACACTGACAACTCGATCCCTTGAGACATCCCACCAGGACTCAAGTGTTCAACCATCACCTGTTGATAGACCATGCACTTGTCCATAAAATTCACCACATCCTTCTTTATATTGCTCCACCAAAAGATTTCCTTCAAGTTATGATACATCTTTGTTGAACCTAGATGAACAATATTCCTTAATTTATGAGCCCCAATCAAAATACTATCCTGCCGTCCATCAATATCAAGAACACACAACCTTTCTTGATACCTCAAAATACCATCAATGCTAATCTTAAAAGATATTAACTTATTCCATCCCACATCTTCTTTATCTTAATATGAATGGGATCCAAAATCTATTTCTCCTTCAGTTCAGTACCAAGAGATGATTAGACCATCTCTTGTACAATCACTCCTCCATACTCGGAGTCCAAAAGATGAACTCCCAAGTTATCCAACCTATGAATATCCTTCACTAACCCTCTTTTCTCCTCATCCACATAAGATAAGCTCCCCATAGACAACCTTCTATGAGCATTAACAACTACATTTGCATTACTTGAATGATAGTGAAGACTTATGTCATAATTCTTAAGAAACTCAAGTCACCGCCTTTGCCTGAGATTTAACTCCTTTTGAGTAAATGCTTATTGTAAGATCCTATGTTTGAAATAAATGTCCACGTGCACCCCATACAAATAATGGCGCCAAATTTTTAAGGCAAAAACCACAATCGCCAATTCTAAATCATGAGTAAGATAATTTCTTCCATGAACCTTAAGTTGTCTAGAAGCATAAGCCACCACCTTACCGCGTTGCATCAAGGCACAACCTAGTCCCATACGAGATGCATCACAATATACAACAAATCTATTAATAACCTCGAGCAGGGTCAAAATATGAATAGAGGTCAACTTATTCTTAAACTTATCAATACTACCCCCACAAGAATCAGACCATAATAACTTTACCTCTTCTAGGTCAAATTAATAAACAGAGTAGCAATAAAAGAAAAACTCTTCCCAACCTCAAATAATACCCAGCAAAGACCAAGAAGCTCCAAATATTATTTGGAGTCGTGGGTCTAGGCCATCTCTTAACTTCCTCAACCTTCGTGGGTGTAGAAGTCTTCATGACTTGTTACCTAAGAAAGTACCCTAGGCGGTGAAGACTAAGCCAAGAAATTTGTAGGGTCTAAAATTAGAGGTATTATAATAAGGGATAATAAGGCAACACCCTAAGACTCACAAGGTGAAGGGTGATATTTACCATCGAGTCCTCAATATAGTTGGTAATATTGATCTTGTAAAATTCTTTACATGTGTCAGTGGTATAGTTGGGTTAACCATAAGAATCTTACGGAGTTAGAAGGTTAGGGGGAACATAGTCCTAGTGTTTTTTTACTGATTACATCCCAATTATGTTACTACATACTACTTTCACCAATATTTTACCCCATTTATTTTTCTACACTGCCCATTGATTTCATCAAGTTTGAGAGATAATTCTGCGTATTCCCTATGGGTTTGACCACAACCTGGTTTGGTTACTATATTTGAAATTGACCGCAACATACTTCTTTGGAGGTATAGTTTTGGGCAACATTAGTGACCCTTAGAATACATGCATTATCATTTTGTGAACTTGAAAGGAGAAATAAGAGGATAGAAAGTGGAATAGATAGAATAGATTTATAATCTTCCAATTGAATGAAGTTATAATTTACAAGTATGATATATGTATTTTAGAGGATAAACAGCTAACTACAAGGGGCCAGGTCCCTAGATGTGCAAGGTATAGTACAGTTTGCATTCGTTGTTTGCTAATTTTGTCCTCTTCTGTAACAAGATTGTAGGTGCTATTTTTCAAGTATTCTATATGTAGTTTTGATGATAAGCAGCTAACTACAAGGGACCAAGTTCCAGTATGAGCAAGGTACAGTACAGCTAGCACGCATTGTCTTCACAGTTTTGTCCTCTTGTGTAATAAACTCTTAGGTGTTATTTTGTACTGATTAGGATAGTTGGTCCAATGATCTTTCAACCCTAATAATCACTCATCTAAAAAAAGACATGCCTCTTCATCAAATCAGTTTTACATAATAAAAAGGAGTGAGGACAGGCAACAAAAACCCTATTTCAACACTGCTCAAGTTCTTAGCTTTATGAGTGCTTAAATAGAAATAGTTCTTGAGTGAGTTTTTATTTGTAAATGAATTACCTGTGTTATAGAAGTAATGATTTTTATTCTGTTGAGAGAGGTTCTTAGGTAGAGTTTCCTGAGCTTGTGACTAATTAGAGTTAATATGTCGAGAGAGTCCTTGGTAGAGTTACCAAAATATGCTTACAATAGAATTGCTACTAGTGAAAGGAGCCTAGAGGTAGGATGAAATCTAGACTATAATCAGGAGGTTTATTATAGTGGATTTCTTTTGTGCTTGTGAGGGAAAGCCTTGGTTGTTTACTTCATGGGTTTACACGTAAAAATATTGTGTTTTTACCCTTAATGCACAATTTTTAGTTCTCCTACACTTTATTGTTTGATTTCCTGTGATTGACTTTGAGGGACCTGGTCCCTCACTGTATGGTGCAACGCTCAGGGTTTCTGTAATTAGTATTAGAGAAAGGTCACTCTAAAAGGTTCACACCTTGAGTGTTTTAGCTAGCATAGTTTCTCTACCTAATCTAGAAGAAGGGCAATCTACCACTAAACCACCAAAGTTCAATAGGAAGTATTATAGGTGGTCGAAGACCAGGATGTTTGACTTTATTATGGCTAAGGATTATGAGTTGATGGACCTAATTCTTGATGGTCCTCGTGTACCTATTAAAGAAGTCAAAGAAAAAGAGGTTACAAGAATGGTTGTTAAAAGTATGAGAGAGTACAATGATGAAGACAAGAAAAAGATTAAAAAGAATTACATACCCAAGAAATTGTTAGTATGTGGCATGGGTCCTTATGAATACAATAGGATATCAGCTTGTGAAAATTCAAAAGAGATTTGGGATTACTTGAGAACTTCTCATAGAGTCACCACTGATGTGAAGGATTCAAAAGTGGACATGTTGACTACTCAGTATGAAACCTTCACCATGAAAGAAGGAGAAACAATCCAAGAAATAAATACAAGGTTCACTTTTATCACAAATGAGCTTCACTACTTAGGTAAAATAATTCCCTTGTACAAACAAGTGAGAAAAATTCTTGGTATTCTTCCTAAGTACATGGAAAGCAAAGTGGATGCCATAACTGAAGCAAAGAACCTAAATACCCTCACTATGGATGAACTCATTTGAATATAAAGACTAATGAGCTCAAAAAGCTGCAAGGTTTGAAAAAAAAGGAAGAAAAAAGAGTTAAATACCTGGCATTAAAGGCTTCTTAATCTGAACTAGTTAATGATGAAGATACTGATGTTGCTTATTTGGCAAATAGAATTTTTAGAGCCATGAAAAAAAAGTGGTCAGTTCTTAAAGGGAGGAAGAAATACTGAAGTGTGTTACAAATATAGATGTCCTAAGAATTTAATCAAGGACTGTCCCATGCATAAAATGGATCATCTGGATTACCTCAAGGCTGCAAGTTACAAAGGATTAATCAAGGACCAAGTCCCTGACAATTCAAGAAGGAAGGCTATAGCTTACTATGCAGTAAAGAAAGCTCTTGCAGGATGGGGAGATTTCTCCAGTGAATCAAATGAGGATAAGTAGTCTAGAGATATGTCTATGCTAGCAGTGGAAGATAATCCAATTATGTATGATTTCTTATTTTCCTTCATGGAAAATACAAATGATGAAGAAGAAGATAAGGTAACTCTCTCAGATATAAAGGAAATTCTAGATAACTATTCTACTAGAAATATAAAAAGGCTTGCAAGTCTGTTGATAGACTGTGTATGTGAACTAACTATTGAGAAAAATTCCTTAGAAGAAAAAGTAAAGAATCAAGAGCATGATTTGATTGCTTTAACTCTCTAAATTTTTGGAACTAAAGAGTTGTTCTCAAAGATGAAATATAAAAATTCAAATTTGAAAAAGGTAAATAGTGTAGACAGTAAAGGGAAGAAGGAAGCCTTAAGGATTTAGATTGATCTTGAAAAGAAATTGAAATCTTCATAAAAACACCTTATATCTACACTTCACAGGAATGAAGAGTTAAAAAGGGACCTGGTCTGCTTGATAGAAGAGTTGAACAAGTCTCTTAAGTGGACTACTTCCTCACTGATACTTTCTGACTTGACTATACAAGGTGTTAATAATGGTAGATGTCAAGGCTATCAATGAAAATCCTAACCTGTTAATTCTACAAGAAAGGTTATTCTTGATGATAGAAGCGAAGGGTACAAAATCTTGTGCACTCACTATGGAAAAGATGGACATTTGAAAGAAAGATATCACTACTATATTAAGGTATTATTAAGGAATACTAAATACATTCAGCAGGATAATGAACATCCTACGGTCTTCGAATCTCTAAAAAAAGTGAAGAGGAAGATATCATTTCCTATATAGGCTAAGAGGAATTTGATCACACCATTATCCTTGTACTAGGAACTCAAACTTAAGTGGGTTCCTAAATCTAACTTATGATCATGATTACAAACATTGGAAGGTAATTGCAGTCAGGAGTAGCTCATTAATTGAAAGGGTTCAAAGCTCAATAATGGAAGGTCTGACTATGTTCTCTCTCATAAGACACTTCAAGTGAAGGTGTCTTGTTGTGAAAATCTGATCTCAAGGACCTAGTCCTTAGCATATGAATACTGATGTTCAAAAAAAGGATGTGTGAAGCTTGTATTCTAAAAGAAGCCATAGAATGACCTTCAGATTTGATAAATGAAAATGCTTTGGAGAATGAATTGAAAGGAATTCTATAGACTGATGAAAGAGGTGCATGAAGTTCTTGATTAGTCAGTAATATTATAGATCCTTAGTGGTGTTAAAAATGATAAGTAAAAGGATGAAATATACAGCTAAGTCTTGATTCTCAGGCTCTTGGTCCCTAGGAAATACATCTCAGAAGGAGAAGCTTCAGTAGGTTGAATAAAGTCAAGTTTGGGACTTGGCGCCCAGACCTTCTTTGGGAACAAGTTTTGAGATAAAAAAGTGTGTAGAGTTTAAAGCATGCTATTGACTTAGCCTAATACGTAAATCAATATCTCTCAACAAAATTGGAGATGATAAGGAGACAAGAATCCTTGATAAAGTACGTGCATATTAGTCTAACTCAGTACTATACTCTTTCAGGTATACACCCATGGAAACAACATTGAAAGTGGAAAAATGTTACTTGCACAAATTTGAAGATTCACTCAAAAGGGGGAGGGACCTGGTCATATCTCTCAGGTTAGTATCACAACAGTATTATTTAATAATCATAAAATAATTTTCTAGAAAGCCATGTGTTTTTCCTTCTCTAAATAAAATTTGTCAATTCTTTTGCAAAATGAAGAGTTTCTCTTATTAGGATCAGATATGTCTTTTAAAAAAGAACATCTTTTAATGACAATGGTCACCTCTTTAAAATGCTAAATTGGGCTATTTCTCATTCTTAGACTCAACTCATCACTCTTTTCCCCCTCTAAACCAAACTGGTCCCTCTCACTCTCCTTCACTCACAAAACCAAATGACTAACATTACTACTTTCTTAAACCTAGCTAAGAACCCTGAAGTATATAAAACTCTAAAAAATCAAATTGAATTTCCTTCATAAAATATATCGATCCTTCAGCAACCAAAGCCATAGAAAACATCACCTTAAATCTTTTAAGTCAAAGTCTGGTAACCTTATTGGAATGAGGCAGAAACATATAGTTGTCAAGAAATGTATAGACGCTGAGGGACCTGGTCCAAAGAAGATAAAAGTTGTTATTAAAAAAGAAGAGGAAAGTAATAAGACTACAGAAAGAGATGAAAGATATGTATAGATAAAAAGGGAATAAAATTCTAATGACTCATAAGGTTCTGTTAGAAATAACTTTTGATTCCAAGGTATGTGAGAAGCCTAAAATAATGAAAGCCAGTGGAGTATTTCAAGAACCAATAATGGCTACATATTTTTTAGGAAACATCACTAGTAGTTTTTGAAAATGAGATAAGGGAATTTTATTACACCATAGAATTCTAAAAAGATGGGCTAACTCTGAATGCCCAAATCTAAGGGAAGATTATTAATCCAGGTAAAGAATCATGGGGCAATATCTTGGATAAACCTATAATAGGTGTAAGGACAGTTGTGAAGCAGCAACCCTCAACTTAGTTCATGATCAAGTCATCAAATATAGGAGGAACATCAAGAGCTGTAGTAAAAAGAAAGTTCTTAAAAATAATTATTAGTTGGTATTTGAGTTCATCAACAAGGTCCTTCTACCAAGGTTATAAAAAAGAACAATTTACTTCAGTGTTGACTTGTTCTTGATCAAATGTTTGATTAAGTTTTAGTTAATAATCTTACTAGAGTGCATAAAGAAGGTAATCTATTAGAAGGAATGGAAACATGGAATGCCATATAGGTCTATCCTAAACAAAGTGTTTTATCACTTGGGGTAATTGAGAATTGTGTTAGAAATAAAGGACACTAAAATAATATACCTGAAATTACAGAATTAGAAGTTGCCTTCTGATGGAACTGGTGCCACTGATGAACTTGCAGATAAAAGTGGAAGAACAACTGGTGAATTTCAAAGATTGGATGCTGAAGTGAAGGACCTTTCAAAATAGTTGTCGGATGCTATTATTACTAAAAATTAAAGAATGGAGATGTTTCTTAAGTCCTTTTTTCCCAATCCTCCCTCTACCTAAGCCATGTTATCCTCATTTCCTCACTAGTCTATGTCAGTTTTATATTTTGGTTCACATAATGGGTCTTAAAGATAGTTATTTTTATAGAGATTATTTTATCTTACTGTATTGGTACTTATCATGATTAATCATGAATGAATCTTTATTTTTTATCTTCATTTTTCTCCTTTACTTTAAAGTTGTTCTATATGTTAATATTTCCCCAGTGACCATGAGTTAACTAATTTGTACTATCATTACTCTTGGTTTACTATTCTGACTTTTTAATGATGCCAAAAGAGGGTATACAAAGTTTATGTAGTAGGGACCAGGTACCATGGGAATTGAGTTGTAGATTTAAAAGGAGTCATATTGATAAGGGGATGTATGCAAGTGCAGAAAAAGTGTGAAAATGAATAAAATGAAGGTTCATGATGATAGAGGGAATAAATCAGAGGTTTTTGCTGTAAATGACAACAAGGGACCAGGTCCTGGTGCTGCATAATGATAGGGGCAACATTTATCTTCAAGTGATAATCACTAATTAAATATGTTGAATGTGTATTAATGCTCAAAGTTGTATGGTTGGTTTGTCATCATTAAAAAGGTGAAAATTGCTATATGTAGTTTTATTTCTTAGCAGCTAACTACAAGGGACCAGGTCCCTGGATGTGCAAGGTATAGTACAGTTGTTTTAATGATCCTTCATCACTAATCACCACTTAGCTATGAAAGAAAAATATTCATATTTATCAAATTAGTTTTTTTGCAATGAAAAAGAGTGAAGAGAGGAAAAAAACCCATTTCAACACTATTCAAGTTCTTATCTTTATGAGTGCTTAAATAGAAAAAGTTTTTCAATGAGTTTTGATTTGTAAATGAATTACTCGTGTTATAAGAGTAATGATTTTTTATTTTGTTGAGAGAGGTGCTTAGGTAGAGTTTCCTAAAATTGTGACTAATTGGAGTTAATCAATAGAGAGGGTCCCTGGTAAGGTTACCAAGAAGAGCTTGTAGTAGAGTTGCTACTAGAAAAATGAGCCTAGAGGTAGGCTAAAATCTAGACTATAATTAGGAGGTTGATTATAGTGGATTTCTTTAGTTCTTATAAGGGAAATCCATGGTTTTTCCCTTCCTGGGTTTCCACATAAAAATCTTGTGTTTTTACTCTTCTTGCACAATCTTTAATTCTCTTGTACTATATTGTTCTATTGCTTGTGATTGACTCTGAGGGACCTGATCCCTGACTGTGTGTTGCAACCCTCAATGTTTCTACAAATTAGGATAAGAATATACATATGTGCTCTATTAGGTTAAAGTAAAGGATAAAAATATGAACGTATTTAACTTAGTTCTTCCATCCCCGATCATTGATGTAATTATGGAGCTAATTTAGATAATTAAGTAGAGGTTCTAAAGGCCAAAGACATAGTATGAACCCATTAAACTAACAACTAATATAATCTACCTAACTAACAAATTTTATAGCTTAGTATGATATTCACAATGCCTTAGCCCTAATCTTTTCCCCATAATTTTTCAACCCCTTACTTTATAGCATTGTTTAGTTTAATCTTAGTTTTAACTTACAATTACTTTTGGTTACATTAGTAGTGACTTAATCTTAATAGTTGGACTAGTATGGTATAGTTGTTAACACAAGTCCCTAAGGGATCAATAGTTGGCTTGTAAAAGGCCACTATATTACTTGGTGAGACAACATACACTTGCGTGTGTGCTTGAGAACAAAAAGTGGTAGATAGTTGCACAGGAAGAGAGAACTATTTAGAACCTAGAAAATATATTGAGAGCATGCATGATTAATTTAAAGGGTAGTTGGGATGATCATCTACATTTTATCAAGTTTACAAATAATAACAATTATCATTCTACTATTCAGATGGACTATTTGAGAATCTTTATGGAAGGAGGTGTAGATCTCCTATAGGTTGATTCAAAAATAGTGAAATTGTATTGATAGGTCCAGACTTAGTCCATGAGTCTATGGAGAAAGTTTAGATGATTAGAGAGAGGTTGAGAATAACTTAGAGCCATCAAAAATCCTATATAAATGGGAGAAGAAGGGAACTTAAATTTTCTATTGGTGATTTTGTCTACTTAAAAGTCTTACCTATGAAAGGGATGATAAGTTTCTATAAGTAAGGAAAGATCAGTCCCAAATTTATGGACCTTCTGAGATTGTAGGTTTGTTTTGGAAAAGTGGTCTCTGAGTTAGATTTGCTGGCGAATTTAGTAGTGGTGCATCTAGTCTTTCATGTTCCTTATTGAATAATTGCATTGGTGATCTCGCATCATCATGCTCTTAGAAAGGGTTGGCGTGAAAGATAGCCTCTCTTATGAAGAGGTTCCTATTAAAATCCTTTACATCAGGTTCAAAGTTTAAGTAATAAAGAATTTTCTTAGGTAAAGGTCCTTTTTGGAAAATCTGTCAGTTGAGGGAACTACTTGGGAAGCAGAGACAGACATGATTCCCAAGTACCCCCATCTTTTTCCTTCTAGATTTGTCCTAGTTGGAGATAATAGTTTTCCTTAATTAACTAATTCTTTCTATTTCATGTCACCCAGCTTTTCCCATGCCATAGCATGTTTCTGTGTCTCCAAATTAGCCTATGTTTTAGTTATCGATCTAGTACTATTCCAATTCTCAACTCTTAGAAACTCAATGTATGAATTTTAGGTACAAATATTGTAGAAGGTTTCCTATAATATTAGGAGAAGTGGTGTATAAAATGTGGGAATTGAAAATCTTTTACCCTAACCTTCCAACTCACTTAGTTTCTATCCGAGGATGAATGACCCTAAAGGGGAGATATTATAATATCCTAAGAAATACAAGCCTAGTCTAAAACCATAATTCAAGTATATATTGGGAAAATCATCATGTTTTAATAGCATAAGAGGGGATTTGTCAAAGTAACAAGGCCCCAAGAACCCCCCATACCTTAACCAAGACAAAACCACCCTTACCGGTCGATTCTTAAAAAAAGAAATTAGATTTTGATAAGTATAACTTCCACATTAAGAATTATTTTTAACTCCCAGACCCACCAAATGAAATATATTTGAATTACCTTCCAACACATGTAGTTTTTCCTTAATACGACATCAAAGTAGTAAGTTATGACCGTTTAAGTAAAGCCCTACTCTGTAGTGAGATAGCACGAGACCAACCATGATCATGGTTAATTTATATGACCATACAATGGTCTCATCTGGTCAAGATAGAACCAAATTCTGAAATTTGACAAAGTGTACCCTCATGACACAAAAGGGAACCATGATAGCACTTTGAAACTATAACAACCTTATAATTTCAATGATTTTATTTTTGACCCTCCTCATGGCCGTAATATCAATTTTTGACTTGAATTATGTTTAGGGGTGTTAAAAGGGTACTTGGGGAAAGTTTTAGAATTTTTTATAGGGGTTCAGGGTCATTTTCCGACCCTAAGGCAATGAGGGTCTGTGATATCACCGTGTCACAAAGGCTACCCTCAAGAATATCGACGTGGCACAATGAATAATCTCCACAATATTGGTGTGCCATGCTATGGCAAAAATTTCATGCAGTTTTGTTTTTTAATCACTTGGGATGGGGGATTTTGGTCTTCTTACCCCTTGTACGACTTTTAAACATAAAATAATCCCATTCCCAATAATTTTCCAAAATAAAATCCCCCTATTTCACTCTCAAAGATAAAACCCAAGAACATTCCAAGGGTTTCACTATGCATTTATTATTCGAGCACCAAAATACAAATTGACTTCAAATTCTTGTGTGTTTCAGGTATTTATCTCTCCCCCAAAACTTAAGTTTACATTGTAGCATTGATTTGATGGATTTTTAGATGATTTTAGTAATGGGTTTGGAAATTGGGTTGAGGAGTTTTGGTTCTTTTTTATTGAATTACTTGTCCCATGATCTGAATTAAATATTCATTCTCTAAATAGGTGTTTCTTTGGATTGAATTGGTAATTTAATTAAATGGTTGGAATGAGGAAAGTGGATTTCCTCAAATTAGATAAATTTTGGCTTGGAATTGCATGAACATCAACCCATTATTTAATTTTATTTTAATAATGGAAAAATTACATAGTTTTAATTGATTTGAACTCAATGCATTTCATTAATGGATAAATCATTATTTAAATAGATTTGGATGGCCTTGGTGGCCATGGTTTGGATTTTAATTGAACTTGGGAGTCAATGGGGATTGTGTGGTTTGGTTTGACATGTTTAGTTTATCTTGAATGTGTATTATTATGAAGATAATAAGTGGTTAATGCCTTAATGAATAACTCTTAGGCTAATGGTTGGAATTATAGGCTAAATTATTTTAATTTGGGCTTAAAGGGGGTGTGTAGATCATCGTGGAAGGTAGAGGTCCTGGAAGGACAGATACTGGAAACCATATTTGCCGACATGGGGGTCTTTATGACCATATTTATAGTTCACACATTATATATATATTTTTGGAATGTTTGGAGCCTCGGTGGCTTTGGCCCTTCCTCGAATTTCTTTGGTTCATGCGGCTAACATGCACTAGGTCCCTTTTAGTAGCGGAGTTGAACACATATAGACCATGGGTGCACGCAGGATAATTAGAACTCCACAGTCTAGGATAATGATTTTAAAATCTTATGCCTAAACCTTTTTCCCTATCCCGACATCCTATATGTATATATAAATATGTGCATTTTTGTTTTGATTGAGTTTTGGACATGGCATTATATTATCACTTTCTCTGAATTTCATGCCAATTCTTTTCCTACTGACCATCCTAGGACGCTACATTGTTTACTAATATAGGGTCCAAAGATACTTATTTTATCCTTGTGCGGTGTTAAGTGGACTAGCACATTCGTTGAGTATCTGTGAAGTGGTGAGTCTCCATCCTTCAAAAGTCTTTATCATTTCCATATTATTTCATTTTTGACTAATTACTTTTGGATTCTTTTGGTCATGGTCGGGGGCATGTCTTAACCTATTTGGTATTTTGTTTTTAGAGGCCATTTTGGAAGGATGTGGGTTGGTTGGTTATTGGTTGATTGTTAGTTTTAATAGAGTTATCTATTTATATTTATTACTATTTTATTGGATTATACATTTGTTATTATTATTACTATTATGCTCTTGAGGTTGGGTTAAGAGGGTGGTCTCCACTCTATGGTGTTCTACAGATACCTGTCATGTCCAGGCCCTACTTTGGGTCTTGACAAGCTTGGTATCTGAGCATAGTTTAGAGTCATTGGGTGTCCACAAAGACATGTTAAGTTGAGTCTTTTTTATGGGTGTGTAGTGGGCCATACTTATAAGGATGAGGAGGCTACAAGTAATTTAGAAATGTTTCCCGTTATTGTGTTCTATTTCGGGCTATAGAGTCTAGTGTAATTAAATTTCTCTAACTCTTGGCTTTCTCGCATTTAATACCATGCCTCCCCAAAGATCTGATGTTCACAGAAACTTTGTTGGGAACTCTCTCCTGCATGAGGATATTGTGGAGATGAGTGGCCCTATGTATGGAGTGCAGACCTGGTCTAGGGCCTCTGCTCCTGATTGTATCACTCCATGTAGAATTCCACCTGTCCCTACTAGTCCTTTCCGGGCTTCTCGGGGTGGTGATGCTTATGATCAACCACCTCAGGGGGACATCTCTAATGCAGAGTTCCACCAATCTATTTATTAACTTACTAAATTATTGACATCTAAATCTCATCAACTGGATCGTGTTGGTTCTATTGCTTCTTTATCTGAGGTTACTTGGGTTGGCCAGCTCATAAGGTTGAATCCCTAACCTTTATAGGATCTAAGGTTATAGAGGATCCCTAATGTTTATGGATGAGATGGAGAAGATTCTCAGAGTGATATATGCCACTAAATTTGAAAGTGTAGAGTTTGTTACATATCAGCTTAAAGATGTAACTTATTAGTCGTAAGAGGAGTGGGACTAGTTTAGGGGTGATGATGTAGATCCGACATTATGGTATGAGTTTTTGGGTGCCTTTCTTGATCATTTATTTCCTCAGGAGCTAAAGGAAGATAAGGATGAGGAATTTGTTAATCTGAAGTAGGGTAAGATAATTGTGAAAGTGTATGCCTTAAAATTTTAGTTCGTCTCTCATTATGCTCTAGAGTTAGTGTCTATCTAGGGATCCAAGATGAGGAAGTTTGCAGCTGGGTTTTCCCATGGCTTGGTATTTGAATATAAGGCTACAATATTAAACAAAGACATGGACTTCTCTAGACTTGTGGTTTATATACAATAGGTTGAGGATGAAAAGAAGAAATAAGTAGAGATAGTAGAGAGGCAGAACAAGAAGTTTAGATATTTAGAGTAGGGTGGGGGGTAGTAGAATAGTGGGAAAAATGGTAGACAATGGACCAAGAAGAAGAACTGGGACAATTCTTATTCTCTGTTAGTGCTCTTTATCCTAAGCCTTTTGGCGATCGTCATTCTCAGGCTAGTGGTTGTTCTAAGGCTCAGGTTGCCCAACTCAGAATAGTGGAGCTCAGTCAGCCCCACCTTATCCTCCTTGTGATTGTTTTGGGCAGCTTAATTATGGTTATTATGAAGAAGAGAGGAATTGGTGTTATAATTATTGTAATTTTGGTTATATGCAACAAGATTGTCCATCAGCCAAAGTTTACACTTGAACTAATAAAGTTATGGTTGCCACGTCTTCAACTCCTGCACCAAAGGGTGCTACTTCTGGTATCATTACTGGCCAGAATCATCTCTACCTTCTTGTCACCCGTTAGTAATCTGAGCCATCTCCTGATGTTGTCTCTAGTATGTTACAATTCTTTTCCCGTGATTTGTATTTTTTGTTTGAACCAGGGTCTACCTTTTCTTTTGTGACCCCATATGTGGATGTGCATTTTAATACTGTCCATAAAATTATTTTTGACCCCATTTCTATGTCTGCCCCGGTGGGTGATTCTATAGTTTCTAGAACAATCTATAAGGGTTTTGTGGTGTCTATCTTTCATAGAGAGACAATAATGGATTTGATAGAGTTGGATATGGTAAATTTTGATGTGACCTTGAGGATGGATTGTCTTCACTCGTGTTTTTCTTCTCTATATTGTAGAACCTAAAAGGTCATTTTTCACTTTCCAAATGAGTCGATATTAGAATGGGAGGGGAGTTCCATAGTACCCAAAGAGGGGTTTATTTCCTATCTTAGAGCTCAGAAATTGATTTCAAAAGGGTATTTACATAATCTAGTTTGGGTTAATGATTCCAACTCTGAAAGTTGTTGTTTGTAATCTATCCCTTTGGTTAATGAATTTCCTAAAGTTTTTCCCGATGAACATCCTGGAATTCCTCCTGATAGAGAAATAGATTTTGGGATTGATTTTCTATTTAATACTCATCCTATTTCTATTCCTCCTGATAGAATAGGTCTAGTAGTGTTAAACTAGCTTAAAGAGCAGTTAAAGGATCTTCTTGATAAAGGGTTCATTCATCCTAGTATTTCTCTGTGGGGTTCTCCTGTGTTTTTTATGTGAAAGAAAGATGGGTCTCTTCGGATGTGTATAGACTATCGTCAGCTTAATAAGGTGACAATGAAGAATAAGTATCATATTCCTAGGATTGATGATCTTTTTTATTAGTTTCAAAGTGCTATATGTTTTTCTAATATTGATCTTCATTCAGGAAATCATCAGTTGAAAATTAGGGAGGTTGATATTCCCAAGAATGCTTTCGGAATTCGGTATGGTCACTATGAGTTTTGGTGATGCCATTTGGGTTGACTAATTCTCCGACTGCGTTCATGGATCTTATGAATCAGTTTTTGGTAGCTTTTGAACTTATTTTTGATATTTTTCATTTATGACATCTTGGTGTATTGTAAGTGTGGGGTGGATCATGCCAATCACCTCTGAATTGTATTGTAGACCCTTAAGGATTAGAAGTTGTATGCTAAATTTTCTAAGTGTGAAGTTTGATTAAATATGGTGACTTTTCTTGAACATGTTGTTTCTAGTGAAGCGATTAAGGTGGATCCATAGAAAGTGGAAGTAAGGGATAGCCTAGACCCACGACTCTAACTGACATTAGGAGCTTCTTGGACTTGGCTTCATATTATAGGATATTTGTGGAGAGTTTATCGTTTATTGCTACTCCACTGACAAAGATAACTCATAAGAAGATTAGGTTTTTGTGGTTCGATGCTTATGAGGGTAGTTTTTAGAAGTTGAAAATAAGCTAACTTCTGTGCTAGTTTTGACCTACCTGAGGGTATTGATAGTTTTGTTATATTTTCTGATATGTCTCGTGTGGGAATGGGTTGTTTGATACAACATGGTAAGATTGTAGCCTATGCTTCTATTCTTTTTAAGGTTCATGATAGGAAATATATGACTCATGATCTAAAGTTTGTGGTTGTAGTTTTTTCTTTAAAGATTTAGCATCATTACATGTATGGGGTGAATGTAGATATCTATTTAGATCATAAAAGTTTTTAGTATGTGTTCACTCAGAAGTAGTTGAATATCAGGTAAAGGAGGTGGTTTGAAAGTTTTCTATGGGGAGCTTATCCTATGTGGGTGAGTAGAAAAGAGGATTAGAAAGGTACATTCACAAATTAGCTAACTTGGGATTTCGTCTTTTAGACTCGAAAGATATGGTAGTTATTGTTTAGGAAGTGGTCAAATCATCTCTTGGTACTAAGGTAAAGTAGAAATAGGATTTGGATCCTATACTCATACACATTAAGGATGACATAGGTCGGCAAAAGGTTATGGCTTTCGAGATTAGGGAAGATAGCATTCTAAGGTATTGAGGTAGGTTGTGTGTACCAAATGTTGATGGACTGTGAGAAAGGATTTTGATTTAGTCTTATGAGTCCAGATATACGATTCATCCAGTTTGATTGAAATGTACCATGATTTGAAGGAGATCTATTAGTGAAACAATATGAGGAGGAATGTAGCAAATTTTGTTGCTAAGTGTAGGGTCTGTCAATAAGTCAATGTTGAACACTTGAGGCCTGGTGGCCTATCTCAAGAGATAGAGTTGCTTATATACAAGTTGGAGATGATCAATATGGATTTTATTGCAAGTCTTACATGGTCCCGCAATCAGTATGATTCGATTTGGGTAATTGTGGATATGATAAATAAGTCCTTTCACTTCTTGCCTATGAGGACTAACTACTAGGGAGAGGATTATGCAAAGTTATTCATTCAAGAGATTGTTAATTTTCATGGTGTGGCAGTGTCCATCATTTTATATAGAGGTATGCAATTTTCATCTCACTTTTGGCATTTTTTTAGAAAGGTTTGGGGATACAAATGAACTTTAGCACCGCCCACCCTTAGAAGAATGGGCAGGAGGAGCGTACTTTTAAGACTTTGGATGATATGCTAAGGGCCTGTTTGATTGATTTTAAGGGTTTTTGGGTTGACCATTTACCTCTTATTGAGTTTAAGTATATTAATAGTTATCATTCGAGCATTCAAATGGCTTCTTTTGAGGCT
Source organism: Capsicum pubescens (assembly GCA_030864215.1). Lineage (NCBI taxonomy): Eukaryota > Viridiplantae > Streptophyta > Magnoliopsida > Solanales > Solanaceae > Capsicum > Capsicum pubescens. The sequence goes on along the minus strand of CM061538.1, from coordinate 207,787,126 downwards.
CTTTACGATTGGAGTTGTAGTTATCCTATTAGATTGTTTGAGGTTGGTGAGACTGGGTTCTTTTCTTGACTTTATTCACCAAGCCATGGAGATGATTAACGTGATTAGACAAAGACATATGACTGCTCAAAGTCGTCAAAAGTCTTATGCAGATTTGAGGTGAAGAGAGTTAAAGTTCTTAGTGAATACTTAGGTTTTCCTGAAGGTGTCTCCTATGAAAGGATTCATAAGATTTGGGGAAAAGGGGAAGCTCATTCCCCATTACATTAGTCCATACCAAATTTTTAGGAGAGTTGAGAATATTGCATATGAGTTGGACTTACCTTCGAGTTCGGGTTCTATTCATCCCGTGTTTCATGTGCATATGCTGAAAAAATATGCAGGTGATCCTTCCTTGATAGTACGTGTTGGGGATGTTGGTGTTATGAATTCTTTGACTTGTGTATCTGATAGGAAAGTTCATAGATTAAGTTCCAAGGATGTAGCTTCAGTGAAGATTCATTGGATAAACCAAAAGTTAGAAGAGGCAATATAGGAAGCTGAGTAAGATATGAAGGCCAAGTATCCATTCTTGTTCTTCGAGATGGACGAAAGTGCTTATGGTGTGAGTTTCATTTTTCTCTTGTTGCCTTACAAGTTTTTCATTTGATTCTGATGTATTCTGGTTATTCTCATGCTAAAGATTGTCCTAACTCATTATACGAGAATGAATGATCATAAGGGGGGATAATGAAAGACCTTTAAAATTTCAATGATTTTATTTTTTACCCTCCCGTATTCGTAATATCAATTTTTGACTTGTATTGTATTTAGGGGTGTTAAAAGGGTGCTTGGCAAAATTTTCAAATTTTAAGGGGTTTGGGTCATTTTGGGACCCCGAGGCAGTGAGGGTCCGTGTTATGACTGTTTCACGAAGGCTACTCTCAGTGATATCGGCGTGGCATGGAGGATAGTTTTCATGATAATGGTGTGCCATACCAAGGTGAAATTTTCATGCAATTTTATTTTTTAGTTACTTGGGATTAGGGGATTTTAGCCTTTTTACCCCTTGTATGACTTTTAAAAATAAAATAATCCCATTCCCATTAATTTTAAAAGATCAAATACCCTTATTTCACTCTCAAACATAAAATCTGCTAGATGTAGTTTTGATGATGAGCAGCTAACTACAAGGAACTAGGTCCCTAGATGTGCAAGATACAGTACAACGGGCATGCATTATCTGTACATTTTTGTCCTCTTAGGTAACAAACAGGTGTTATTTCATACTGATTTGGACAGTTGGTCCAATGATCTTTCAGAACTAGTCATCACTCATCTATAAAGGAAAAAAAACCTCTTAATCAATTGGTTTTTGCAAATTCAAAAAGTAAGGAAAGACAACAAAACTCTATTTCAAGATTACTCAGGCATTACTCATGTTCTAATCTTTGTATCATGCTTAATGAGTGAGTGAGTGTTCTTGAGTGAATAATGATTTGTAACTGAAGTACTCATGTTATAAGAGTAGTGTCCTCTTTTGTCGAGAAAGAGGCTTAGGTAGAGTTGCCTATGCTCATGACTGATTAGAGTTATTCATTAAAGAGGGTCCTTGGTAGAGTTACCAAGATGAGCTTGTAGTAGAGTTTCTATAAGAGAAAGGATCCTAGAGACAAGCTAAAATCTAGAGTGTAATAAGGTGGTTAATTATGGTGGATTTCTTTGGTGCTTGTAAAGACAAGGCATGGGTTTTCTCTTCCTGGTTTTCCATATAAATTTCTTATATTATCAATCTTCGTACACTCTCTTTAGTTCTCTTGTACTTTATTGTTTGTATGCCAATGATTGACTCTGAGGGACCTGGTCCCTCACGGTGTGGTGCAACCCCCAAGGGTACAAACAAATGGTATTAGAGGAAGGTCACTATAAAAGGTTTACGCCTAGAGTGTCTTGGTCAGCATGACTGCTCCACCTAACCTAGCAAAAGGGAAATCAACCACTATACCACCTAGATTCAATAGACAGTACTATGGGTGGTGGAAAATAAGGATATTTGACTTCATTATGACTGAAGATAGTGAACTAATGGTCATAATCCTTGATGGACCTCATGTTCCTTTAAAACAATTCAAATAAGGAGATGTTACAAAAATTGTTATCAAAAGCAAGAGGGAATTCAATGAAGAAGACAGGAAAAGAACTGAGGAAAACTACAAGGCAAAGAAATTGTTAGTGTGTGGTATAGGTCCAGATGAATACAATAGGATTTCTGCTTGTGAAAATTCTAAAGAAATATTGGACTGCTTGAAAATAGTTCATGAGGGAACTATAGATGTGAAAGATTCCAAAATTGACATGTTGAAACCTAGTATGAAACCTTCACCATGAAAGAAGGAGAGATAATAGAGGAAATACATACAAGATTCACTTCCATCAAAAATAAGCTACACTGCCTAGGAGAAGTGATTCCATTGTATAAGCAAGTGAGGAACATTCTTAGGGTTCTACCAAAATCCTGGGAAAGCAATGTAGATGATATTACTAAGGCAAGGAACTTGAAAACACTTACTATGGATGAGCTTATTGGAAATTTAAAGACTCATAAATTCAAGAAGCAGCATGAACAATAGAAGAAAGAAGGAAAGAGGGAAAAATATCTGCCATTGAGGGCACTAAAATAAGACTAATGAAGAACACACTTATGTTGCCTCTTTGGAAAGAAAATTATGAGATCTATGAAGAAAAGTAGCCAGTTTTAAAGAAATGGAAGTAGAAGCAAAAAGGGAGGAACTGTGGAGGTTTGTCACAAATGTGGAAGTTCTGAGCACTTCATTAAGGATTGTCCAATGCACAAAATGGACAGTCAGGATTATCACAACATTGGAGGTAACAAAGGAAAAAATAGGTATTAGGACCCTATAAAATCAAAAAGACAAGATACAATTGATATTATAGTTAAACCAGCCTTAGCTGGTTGGGCTGACTCCTCCAATCAATATGATGAAAGAGAGAAGTCAGCAGATAATTCCATGATTTCTGAGGAGGATGAGAAGGTGACCTTTGATTCCTTGTTTGCTTTTATGGCAAACACTGATGATTAAGAAGAAAATGAGGTAACACTTTCTGACCTTAAGGAAAACTTGGATAACTATTCTGCTAGAAAGATAAAAAAAAAAAAAGCTTAAAAATGTACTGATTGATTCCATATGTGAAATGACTGAGAAAAATTTTTCTCTATAAGAAAAGGTGGAAAGATTTTGAGTCAATTCCTCTAACTCTCCAAATATCTAAAATTGAAGAGCAGGTTACTAAGTTAAAATCTGAAAACTCAAGCTTAGTTAATCAACTGGAGAAATATAATAGTGCTTGTGATAAAGAGAAAAATAATGCACTAGAATAAAAGATAGAAGATCAGGAGATCGAGTTGATAGCTTTGACTCTACATATATTAGAAATTTAGTAATGGATTTCTAAGTTGACACTTAAAAATCTATGTTTGGTAAGTTAAATGGAGAAAGTAGATGTTTCTGTGTGAAAAGGGCAGAAGTAAGTCTCAAAATTTTAGGTTGATCTTGAAGAAAAACTGGAAGATTCCCAAAGAATTATCATGAGTGCATTTTAAAAGAATGAGGTGTTAGAAAAGGACCTGGTTCGTCTAAGGGAAGAACTTAAAAAATCCCTACAATGGACTCTATATTATTATATCCTTTCAAACTTGACTAATCAAGGAGTTAATAATGGTAAGGGCATTGGGTATCAACACAAAACTCATTCATCTGGGTCACAAAGCGAGATTGATCAAACTATAAAAAACAAAGCATGTATATCCTTGTGCACTCACCGCAGAAGAGATGGAAATCTGAAAGAAGAATGTCTAAGCTAGCTCAGAGCAAGAATGGAAAATGTTAGGCATGTACACCAGGGGAGCGCCTTTCACAAAGGTGTAAGACCTTGGAAAAATAGGAAGAACTCCACACTACCTAGATGGACAAAAAGAGATATAATCACACCTCAGTCTTCCTACTGGAAACTCAAACTCAAATGGGTTCCTAAGTTTAACAAATGAATGTAAGTTCAGGAGAGAGAAAGCATTTGCAATAGAAAAACCTTCCTTTTATGTAATTGCTAAAGACTAAATGGAAGGTCTGATTGTATTCTATTTCCCAAGACACTTCAAGGTGAGGTGTCTTATGTGATTAGAACTTATATCCTAAGAATGAGCTCACAAATATGTGAAAGAAAATGACAAGTTCAAAGCAATGCATAAGGAACTCTGGACACTTGAATAATTCTAAGTCTAGAACCTGGTCCTCAGACCTATTTCTAGAATAATTCATGATATAATATGGTGTAATAAATCTAACAAGATAATGTTGGGATTGATCAAATAAGCCTAACCTAAAATTAAGTGAATCATTGTCTCTTCCAAAATTGGCTAGGTTTACGAGGTAGTTATCCTTGCTATACTAGGTACATGTTGGTTTAACTCAGTACCATACCCTTGCAGGTATACACCTATGGTAGCAACTTTGGAGGCTGATATATGTGACAAGCACAAATTTAGAGATTCACTCAAACTAGATAGGGACCTGGTCCCATCTCTCAGGTTAGTATCTTGTATGTGCAAATTTTGTCTTTTCTGCCAAGAAATATCTGCATCCCCCCTGTCCTTATGTCATAAAAAAATTTCATATTCTAAAAGAAAAGGTGAGTAACCTATAATATGATATTGATCATATCTTGTTTCCCCATAATACCTTTCCTTACGCTTATTATTCTTTAAATCTTGTTGCACCCACTCCTTGTATCAAAAAGGAAAATCTAAATTCGAAATATCCTTTCAAAGAAAGGACCTTCTTGATGGTTGCAGTTGTCCCAGTCTCTTGCACTTCAAAGGATTCTAAGCTTAGCATTGTGAAAAATCACTTTCCAAATCCTCTTGAAAAACATCATTTTTATCCTTCTCTTTAGAAGCTTAACTCTTTCATCACTCAACCTGTCAATGAAGAATCATCCCTGAATCATTAAAACTATCCTGATGATATTGTGATGGATGAAACATGGACTGCTTAAAAACCTCATCTTGTTGTCAAATAGCTTAGGAAAGGTCATAGTTGATTACAAGAAAATTGATTTCAGTAAAATACCAAAAATTTTTGGAAAATAGTCTAGAAGTTTTATTGAGAAGCAGCTGACTCTTGAGGGACCTGGTCCCAAGAAGAGAAAATCACGTGAAAGAGAATCTATAATCACTTATACTAGAAGAAAGAATCAAGAAAAAAATAAGGTTGTGTCTAAGGAAAAAATAAACACGTTGTTAAAGAATCAAAAGGTGTTAACTGGAAGGATTTTTTATTCCAATGTGCTAACAAAGCCTGGTAAGGTTGAATTAGTTGAGTTGGTTTAACATCAAGGTTGGATGTATGAAATGGAAGGACCTATTCCAACTATTTTTTGATGACATAGTCATGGAATCTATTTCACTTTGGAATTCTTAGAAGATAGGATGAATTTAACTGCACAGGTCCAAGGAAAGAAAATTAAGCTAAATGAGGAAACATTGGGGAGGATTTTGGATGTTCCTATATATGGGGTGAGAAATATCTCCAAGCTGCTACCTTCAATAGAATTCTTAGCGAATGCATCCAAAATCAAAGGAAAATTCATGGCTACAGCGAATAGGAAATCATTCAAAAGTAAGTTTCAATTGATCTTTGACTTTGTGAATAAGGTTATTCTGCCTAGCTAACAAAAGAAAAGCAATGCCTCATCCACTGATTTATATGTAATGGAATGACTGATTAGCTTTGAATTCATTAATCTACCTGCATTGATGATAAAACACATTCACAAAGTTGTTCTTGAGAAAAATTGAAAGAATGGCATTCTTTATAGATTTTGGCTGAACAAAGTACTTAATCATTATGGCATTGTCTGTGATTCTGGAACCCAAGGATATGTGGTTCAAATGCTTGATATGAAAACACTGGTTAGGATTGAATGTTTCAAACCATGTAGAATTTATCAAAAGGAGATTAACAAGGAAATAGAGGAACTAAAGTTCAACCTAGCTACCAAAGATAAAGAAATCAGCAAGCTCCAGGTTCCAATTTAGCATTTCTCAAAAAGGAGCCCATGTGACACGGAAATACTAAAAACTAAGAATTCCAAACTGAAGAAGAAGATGTCAATATTAACTATCAGGTCCTTAGTTTGAATGGAGATATAAGGCATCTCAACAACAACCTAACCCTACTCCTTCAAAATCTTTTTCCTAGTCCTTCACTTGTTAATCCTTCTTTCTTCATGTGATTTTTTTCAGTACGAACATTTAATTTATGCACTGTAATAATACTTATCCTACTTATGAATGAATCTTTACTTTGTGTGTTACATTTGTTCTCTTTAAATTAAAAAGTTATTCTTCATGTTAGTGTTTCCCGGTGGCTATGAGTTAACTAATTTGTGCTTAATTTAGTCTTGGTTTACTTTTCTCACTTTTCAATGATGCCAATACGAAATACTGAGTTCATGTACTAGGGGAAAGGTAGCAGGTGGATCAGGTACCAAGTAATTTGAGTTGTAAAATTTAATGACATACTGATAGGGGGAAGTATGTGATGTACTGACTAATATGAATAAAGAAAGTCATGTCGATAGGAGGAAATGTGCAAATTCACTAAATAAACATACATGATGACAGGTGAAGAAATTAGAGGTTTTTGCTGCAAATAACAACAAGGGGCCAGGTCCTTGTATTGCATGATAATGGAGGAAGTATAATGATAGGGGGAACATTCATCTTCAGGTGGTAATCATACTAATTAAATGTGATGAATGTTCATTGATGCTCAAAACTGTATGGTTGGTTTGTCATCATCAAAAGGGGAAAACATGTTATATGTAGTTTTGATGATGAGCAGCTAACTGCAAGGGACTAGGTCCCTGGATGTGCAAGATACAGTACAACTGGTATGCATTGTTTGAATAGTTTTGTCCTCTTGTGTAACAAACTTGCAGGTGCTATTTTGTACTGATTAGGATAGCTTGCCCAATGATCTTTCAGACCTAATAATTACCCATCTATAAAGATAAAGAGATGCCTCGTCATCAAATAGTTTTTGCAAATTCTAAAGAGTGAGGAAAGGAAACAAATACACTATTTCTAGATTACTCAAGCATTGCTCATGTTATTATCTTTGTAGTATTCTTAATGAGTGAGTGAGTGAGTGTTCTTTAGTAAGTAATGATTTGTAACTGAACTACTCATGTTATAAGAACAGTATCTTCTTTTATTAAGAGAGGTTCTTAGGTAGAGTTTCCTAAGCATGTGACTGGTTAGAGTTAATCAGTAGAGAGGGTATTTAGTAGATTTACCAAGATGACCTTGTAGTAGAGTTTCTACTAAATAAAGGAGGCAAGAGGTAGGCTAAAATCTAAACTGCAATCAGGAGAGAGGATTTCTTTAGTTATTGTGAGGCAAGTCGTGGTTTTTCCCTTCTTGGGTTTTCATGTAAAAATCATATGTTTTTATTCTTCCTACACCGTCTTTAGTTCTCTTACACTCTATTATTGTTCTTTCTATGATTGACTCTGAGGGACCTGGACCCTCATTGTGAGGTGCAACCCCCAAGGTTTCCAACAAAACCCAAGAACATTCAAGGGTTTCACTGTACATTCATCATCTAGGCTCTAAACATCAAATTCTTGTGTGTTTTGGCCATGTATCTTTCCTCCAAACTTTATGTTTACCTTGTGGCATTGATTTGATGGATTTTTCATGTGATTTAGTGGTGGATTTTGAAATTAAGTTTAGGAGTTTTGGTTGTTTTTTGATTAAAATACTTGTCCCGTGGTTTGAATTGATTATCATAATTTAAATTTGTGTTTTGGGGACTGAATTGGTACATTAATTATATGGTTGGAATGGGGAACATAGGTTTCCCCAAATTGGATGAATTTTGGCTTATAATTATGTGAACCTCAACCCACTTTGTTAATTTGATTTTAATTATTGAAGAATTACATGGTTTAACTTGCTTTTGAACTCAATGCACTGCATTAATGAATAAATGGTTATTTAAATGGCCTTGGTGGCCATGTTTTGGATTTTAATTGAACTTAGGAGTCAATGTGGATTGTGTGGATTGGTTTGACATATTTAATTTAGATTGCAAAAGCATTGGTATCACGATACCAAGTGGTAAATACCTTAATGAACGAATCTTGGGTTAATGGTTAAAATTATATTCTTAATGATTTTAGTATAGGCTTAAAGGGGGTTGTGTAGCTCATCGTGAAAGGTGGAGATTCTAAAGGGACCGATATTGGAAACCATGTTTGTCAGCGTGGGGGTCTTTATGACTGTGCACATAGTTCACACATTATATATATATGTATGCATGTATACACACACAAACATTTATATATATATATATATATTTGGAATGGCGTGAGCCTCGGTGGCTTTGGCCCTTCTTCGAATTACTTCAATTCGTGTGGCTAACACGCACTGAGCCCCTTTTAGCAGGGAAAGCTGAACCTATATATCTCATGCGTTCCCTCAGGACGAACAATGCTACACAGTCTAGGATAAGGATTTTTAAATATCATGGTTAAACCTTTTTCCCTCTCCCGACATCCTATATATGTATGTATGAATGTGTGCATTATAGTGTTGACTGATTTTTGGTCATAGAATTATGTTTTCACTTTTCCTGAGTTATATGCTAGTGCTTATCTCACTGACCATCCTTAAACACTACTTTGTTTCATAATTTATGGTCCGAAGATACTTTTTTTACCCCTATACAGTGGTGGGTGGATTAGCACGTTAGTCAAGTAGTGGTGAATGGTAAGCCTCCATTCTTCGAAAGACCTTATCATTTCCATATTCTTTCATTTTTTTTACTCGGTACTTTTTAATTCAGTTAGTCATGGTCGGGGGGTATGTTTTTACCTATTTGGTATTCTAGGTTTAGCGGCTATTGTGGAAAGATATGGGTTGGTTGTTGGTTGACTCTTAGTTTTCATAGAGTCATCTATTTATCTTTATTACTATTTATTTGGCTTTTGCATTTGTTATTATTATTACTATTGTGCTCTTGAGGTTGGGTTAAGAGGGTGGTCCCTGGTCCATGGTGGACTTGTGAAACCCATCATGGCCAGGCCCTGCTTGGGGTCGTGAAAGAAACGAAGACCACTAGGCATGATTAGGGTGGCAATTTCAGCCCATATTAATGAAAAGAGTCAATTTAACAAATATTTATGGAGTTGGATCAATCATATTTTAAATGGGTAAATATGGACTTCAACTCATTTTAAATGCACATACAAATATGGATAAAATGGGTAAAATATGAGTACCTATTTAAACACGGAGATCACCCACCTATGTTTAAAATTTCTAATATTGCACTAAAAAAATTAAAAAAAAATTCAGAAAAAAAAATAAGGATAGGGGTGGGGTAGGCTGTGGTGGTTGGGCTTAGGGTAGGGGAGAGCAAAAATATTTTTCTTTTTTTTTGAAAAAAAAGTAATATTTTTATTTTTTTCATTTTCATAAAATATTGGGGTGTAGGAGTGTGGGGTCAGTGTTGAGGTGCGGGTGAAGGGGGTGGGGTGGGGTGGGGTGGGGAGGGGGCAAAATTTTTTTTTGTATTTTTTTATTTTTTATTTTTAAAAACATTTAATTTAAAAGAAAAGGGTAGGGGGTAGGGTGGGGTATACAAATTTATTTTAATTTATTTCTTTTTAAAAAAATATATAATTTTTGGGGTAGGGGAGACCGGGGGGTGTTTGGGGGTTATGGTGGTTATGGTGGGTGCAATTTTTTTTAAAATATAAAAGCTACGTTTTTTTGGGAATCCAAGGTTCATTATTGGGGTTAATAAAATCCTAAGCTCTAATTACTTAGAATTTTATACGAAACATGGTTTCAGAAGAGAAAAAAAGGCAAATCTCTTTTCCCGAGGCTAGTTTGAATTTATCTTTTCTCATGCATCCAACTTCACAGAATTCTTCAGGGCTCTTATCTCCAGGTATGTGGGATTTCATAATTGGATTCCCTATCACCCATTGATTCCCAAAGTTAACCTAATTCTCCAGTACAGTTCTTTTTTTACAACTCAAGGTGATGGATTTTCGTAGATTCATTAATATCTCAGTCTTTTGGTGTCATTGAGTTATAATCTCTATTTTAGTGAATTCAAGTTTTATTATTTTATTATGATCCCCAAAACTAGTTATATGGTGAAATCCATGATTATCGTACCTGCATCATTGTATTCTATTATTCTTCCTGCTTGTGAATTTGACATATTAGTTGCATTCTTCAGAGATGGAGGGTTATGAACACTCGATGACCTAGATTTTATGCATATGTTATTGGATGCTATATTATCTAATTTACATGTTTTTAATTCTTTCGGAGAACATATTTATTTCAGTTATCAGATTATTACAATAAGTAAGCTTTACTATTATTAGTGTCATTCAATTAAGAGTAGTACTTAGCACTGAGCGGATGCAGGACGAAGGCTCATCCATTAGTTAGTCTCAAACCTTTAGGAAAAGTCCTTAAGTCCCATTAACTGTTGTGTCACTATAGGTTCTAAAGGGTTAACCCTCATATCTGGCTTCACATTTTAGTCCTTTTGAATATTAGTTTAGCGGATTCACGTTAGTCAGTGTTTGTACCCTTAGAAAGGTACTAAACACCTTTGTAGTTGGTGTTACAGGTTGGACCCCACTTAGCGCACATTAGTGTATGTCGGTTATTAGTAGCTCTCACAGTCAATAGTTTACAATTCAAATTTCATTCTTGCATGACCTTGTATTTAGTTATTCAGTTCAATTTACAACGTGTGTTCATTACCTGGTCTTGCACTAGCTATCATGTTATATGTTCCATGTTTAGCTCATGTTAGTTATTTACCTATCTCACATACTCAGTATATTCAAAGCACTAATCTCATACTTACTTTGTGTTATATTGTCTCATAATATAGGTTTGGATACACATATTCCTAATCATGCTTAGGACGATTTCATCCCATATCATGCAGTTTTGGTGAGTTCTCATCATGCGAGGACTCGATTCAGATTTTCATTTCATTTTCTCTTTGTCATTTCCAGTTCTCAGATAATTAGAATTAGCTTGGGGTATATCCCAATAACTTATCATAGTAGAGGCTTTTCAGACATACTATTAGATGTTCAGTTTTAATCTCAGACCTTCTTAGTGATGATTTGATTTCCTTTATATATTTATTATATTATTCAAGTTCATTTTTGGAATAAATGTTGTTTAATATGTTATTACTGATATTTCTTAGTGTTTTTCCAAACCACGGGTTAGCTTTAAGTCACTTGTGATCTAAACACTATGTTACCACTAGGGGTAGTCTTGGGTTGTAAAATAGGCACCATGTGTGGACTCATCAGTTGTTGGGGTCTCAGATGGCACCTATGTTCATTTTTTGTAGTGATTTGAATCACTTGTGATTGCCGTTTTTGAATTTACTTTGTTTGTTGTTTTTGTTTGTTTAGGTGAGAATATGAGCCAATATGAAGATATTAGTTAAAATAATAATGATGTCGTGACATATAATGGGAAATTTGAGGATGATGACCAATTGGTATACGCTGGGAGCATTGGTGTTATTTTTCTACCACCTACGGTAGGGAATGAGTTTTTCCATGTCACAAGTATCATGCTTCACTTGGTTCAAATAAAGTGGATGTTTGATGGTCAACCACATGAAGTGTAATACTCCAAAAAATTCAAACCAATATTAGATCTATGTACCAAGCTCATGCATAGTACATCATGGTTTTTTTATAGTGTTATGAGTAAGTTAGATGTATATTAAGTCTTCAAATAACTCCCAGCTATCAGACGAATCAAAACATTCCTTACTGATTGAATTCTTGAGAAGGATATTGGTATAGTCAACTTTAAACGAGCATATCTCTCATTATACTTGGAATTTTTGAGATCATGACCTATCAACATATATATAATTGAATTAACTTTCCAACGATACCAATTTCGCCTAAATCCGATATCGGAGCAAAGAGTTATTCCTATTTTACTCCAGCATGTCATGCTGGAAATAGTGTGACGACATTCGTGGTAGCTTACCACATTTGTGACGCCCTATCACGAAGGTCTTCATCCTTAGGCATAAACCAGCTCCTAAGTGACGACATTCGTGGTAGCTTACCAGATTTGTGACTCCCTATCACGAAGGTTGTCAGCCTTAGGCAGAAACCAGCTCCTAAGTGATGACATTCGTGGTAGCTTACCACATTTGTGACGCCCTATCACGAAGGCCGTCAGCCTTAGGCAGAATCCAGCTTCTGTGTGACGACATTCTTGGTAGCTTACCACATTTGTGATGCCTTGTCACAAATGTCATCAGACTTAGGTAGAAACCATCAATTCCAGCTCCTGTGTGATGACATTTTTTACGGCTTGTCACATTTTTGATACCTTGTCACAAATGTCATTAGCTATGATTTTCAGCAACTGGGAATTTATTTCACAAGGATATTTTGTTAATTTCCTTCACCTTCCACGACTTATAACCATAAAGAGGCATAATTTTTCCGATTTTTCTTCAGTTAAGCATCTCAAAAACCCTCTCTTACGCTCTTAACTACAAGATTATGGTTTCCATCAAACTCATCTCTCAAAAGCAAGATTCAAGCCTTTTTCCAAGATAATTGAGAATTAAGTTTCCCAAATCCAAGAACTCTCCATCAAATCATCAAGGTTTCCTTTCTAAGGTATGCGTAGTGTTCATATATGGATCCAATCCGTTCATAGAGCTCAAGAACCATGTTTTAAATACTATTTTGTGAACTTTTTGTGGTGATATGAGCATGTACATGTTGATGATTATTTTTTAAGTTACAAGATGATATCTAGAGGTGTTTTCATGGAATATATATGCTTGTTAGTTGAAAACTATGAACCTTAGATGGTGTAAAATGGTACAAGTTATGAAAGACACCTATGCCTTAAAGAATGCATGCAAGGTGTTCGATAAATTGCTTAGGATTCTAGAAATTCATATTTATATGGTTCCATGATGTCTAAATTACAATTCCATGTTAGCTATATACTTTAATATAAATTCCATACTTTTCATGTGTTGCTATTGTTGTGGTATGAAGCATGTTTGATAATGGACATATACAATATGCACACGAAATATAGCTATGCACTACCTACCATGCTTAATATGTTGAGGAACTACATGATGTATAATATCCTCTATTTATGATAATGTGAATTGTGGACTCCAATCTTATGATCAAGTCAGTCATGTTGTGTCAGTTTCCTTTCATCGAGTCCTGGGGGTATTCATGCCCGAAAACTATAGTTGTGTGCCTAGAGCCATGTTATGTTTCACGATATACAAAATCAAGCCATGATTCAGTAGAATTCAGTCAGTCATGTGACTCAGGAAAACTCAGTAATCTCAGTAGTTCAGTATTCTCAGTAATCTCAATGCTCAGTAACCTCAGTAATCTCAGTAGTTCAGTAATCTCAGTGATCTCAGTACTCATTAATAGCTATAACCTCAGTATTGAAAGTCAATCTCAGTAACTTCAGTACTCTCAACCAGTCCTCAAAACTCAGTACATTTCGTTAGTCATAGGAATCCAGTAAACTTAGTTTAGCTCCGCTAAACAATACTACTAGTATCAATCTAGTTAATCAGTACCAATTCAGCTAATCAATCTAGTTTAGTTCAATTATTCAGTTCATCCCAGTTATTTAGTTCAGTGTCTTTCAGATGGGAGTAAGATTCAGCACCGAATGATCCTAGGGATGGGGACTCACCCGCTAGATTAGGACTGAGATCCTTAGAAGCAATCCCTAAGTTTTAGAACTATGTAGCCAGCATAGGTTGAGACATCGCAACCTGTTATATGAGGGTAGATGAGGTGGCTTAACCTGTTATATGAGGGTTCCCACCGTTCTCACTAGAGTTACAAGTTATATGAGGGTTGCTCACATGTTGTCCTTACCAGTGGCGTGGTATTGACACCCTTCTAGTCAGGGTAGAGATTGGACCCCAGTCAGCTTAGCTTGGGGCATATTGGTTAGATGAACACATCCCACAGTTTCAGTTACAGATTCAGGACTGTCAGATATAGTCAACTCAACTTAGTAGTACAGATTCAGTACTGTTAGATACAGTCAATGCCTATCATTGTAAATAGACTTCAAGATCACCCATTAGCTAGGACTGATCTCAACTATGATTAATTAGTATCACAATCATTAGATTTAAAGATCACCCACTAGATAGGACTGATCTTAGACTAAGTCAAATCATCCTTATTATCAGTATACTCATGATCACCCGCTAGATAGGACTGATCTCAGAATTAGTTACTCTAAGAAGAATGGAACTCAGATAATTCCATCTGAACTTAGACTTCCAGATATAGTCGCTCAGTATCAGTTACATCGGTTAGGTCGATCATCACAGTTATATAAGTTATATCAGTTTTCTGAACTCATGTATCAGTCATATCAGTTATCAGAATTCATGATATTAGTATTCAGCTTCAGGACTGTCAGACGCAGTTAACCAGACCAGTTTTCATTATTCAAACTGTCAGAAATAGTCATTTATCTATTCAGTATCTCAGTATCAGTACACTCATGTTGTCAGTATTCAGACTCAGTAGTCAGTATCTCCACGAGTTCAGTTACAGTTATGTATACATGTATGTATTCTCACGTTCATATTAGTCAGCATTGTTCATGCATATAACCCTTTGCATTTATCCTACCTCACTCGTATACTCAGTACATTCAGACGTACTAACGCATTTTCACTATGGTTCTTTCTCTTATGTTACACCATAGGTTAGAGGCATGAGCTCCAAATCAGCAGTAGCATTCTAGTGTTCAGAGTTGCAGTGAGTTCTTATCATTCGAGGAATATATGATTATTACTTTATTTATCATTTTAGTTTATTTCAGTTGTTAGATGGAGTTAGTTGGAGACATGTTCCATCAACTCTTTATTCAGATAGTTTAGAGGCTTTTAGACTACAACATGTCAGACAGTTATTAAAGTTTTGTTTTGGTATTGTTATACCGTCTTCAGATATTATTCTTATTAGACATTTATTCAGTTCGAACCTTATGGCCTTTCATGTTCATGTTTCTGTATTTTATGATATATTATGCAATATACAGGTACAGATATCAGTCATTGGTTAGCTTGTGGTCCTTTAGGGTCATGAGCACCGTGTAGCATTCCGGTTCAGAAAATCGGGGTGTTACATGAAAACATAAATATACACTTAAAGAATTTCATTAATGTTTTTACCTCTTTTGACATTGCAAACATCTCTTAAGAATTTATTCAATTGTGATTGTTCCAATTCTCTTTGATATGAGTGGCAGTGACTTGGTTAAGGGAGTTTCTAGAAGGGTCCATCACTTTATTGGTTGATCAATCATAAGCCTTTCTTTATAGGTTCTTTCCTCCATCTTATATGCTTCAACTTTAAGATGTGATAACAAAATTTTCCCAAGTATTTGGTGAATCTCTATATAAATCATGGCTAATATTTAATAAGAATTTAATTTAATGCCCTAACCATGAATGACCAGACAAGATGTTGTTTCAAATCATCTATCGGTCCTTGGACTCTTTAAATAAGATTGTAGGAGAGAACTTAGCTGGTGGGACTTTGATGAACTAAATATTTAGTATTTCTATAGGCATGCTTCACCAAAAAACAAAGTAAAATTATGCCTGGTACACACAAGATGTTGAACTAGCATAAGGGCTCCATCCGTGTCTTATGAAAGCCAACAATAAAGAATATGACTTATGATGGGAAATTTGAGGATGATGACCAATTGGTATACAGTGGAAGTGTTAGTGTTATTTTTCTTCCACCTGCGGTAAGGAATACGTCTTTTCATATCACTAGCATTATGCTTCACTTGCTTCAAATAAAGTGGATGTTCAATGGTCGACCATATGAAGACAGAAATATGCACTTAAAGAATTTCATTGATGTTTTCACCCCTTTTGACATTGAAAAAATCTCTTGAGAATCTATTCAATTGTGATTGTCTAATTCCCCTTGATATGAGAGGCAGTGACTTGGTTAGGGGAGTTTCTGGAAGGGTCCATCACTTTATTGGTTAAGCGAACATAAGCCTTTCTTGATTTGTTCTTTCCTCCATCTTATATGCTTCAACTTTAAGATGTGATAACAAATTTTGGCCAAGTAATTGGTGAAGCTCTATATAAAGCATGGCTAAGATTTAAGAAGCTAATTGATTTCCCTAACTATGAACTACCAGACAAGATGTTGAATTAAATCTTCTATAGATCCTTGGACTCTTTGAATAATACTGTAGTAGAGAACTTATTTAGGATAGGGTCTATGATGTACTAAATATTTAGGATTGCTATAGACTTGCTTGACCAAACAACAAAGCATAATTGTGTCTAGCACACACAAGATGTCCAGCTAGCATAAGGACTCCATCCGTGTCTTTTGAAAGACAACAACAAAGTAAAAAGAATAAAGAGAGATATAAAAACATGGTCATGATTTTAACACAAATAAATCTCTTCACAAAGCACTTTCGGGAGCCAATCACCAAAACGATTAATGTCATAGATTAAAAAGAAAATAAAATATATTAGGACAATGATACTAATTCAATTGATAATGAGATCAATTTTTTTTTCAAATCAAATGGGGGTTTCCTGACCTACCTATCAAAGGAAAGGAAGAAATCAATGTTGGAAGGATAGACATAGATATTGGAAAAAAAAGATTAAGATTGGAGAGATCGTGACCGTGATCATGATTGAAGGGAAAATAAATGAAGGAACGATCGTGATTGGAGGGATAAAGAGTGTGATCGTGATAGATATGTCCCACCTTATGATAGACAAAAGGACAGAGAGTCCACCTTCATAGATCTAAAAATCTAAAAAAAAGGAAGATGCGCTTGCTATAATTCTCATCGGAGTAGAAGGGAGTGATAGATTCTCAAGGAAATTAAGAATGACTCCTCTCAATTAAACAAATGACCACTTTCCCATGTGGATTTGATTAAATAACTTGAGATACAATTCAGCCAAATATCATCTCACCTAATCCTAGGCAAAAGTAAGGTCTCTCTAGTGACACCATGAAAAATCCCAAGAATGATTCTTATCATATGACCATTGTCACTAGGAGTGGAAATACTCTTAGTAGTAAGGTAGTGGATCTCGATGAAAACCCCAATGTAGGATAGTTGAAAAGCAAGCAAGTGTAAAAAGAAAAAGGGTTAAAAATCCAAATGAATAAGTTTTTATTCCTAAAGATTCAAATGTTTAAAAATTAGGGGAAGTTGAGAATGTGGTTAAGAATAAAGAGAAACAAGTGATCAATGAAAATGTCTCAAAACCAAAAAAAATTCTAATTTCTTGAAATACAACAATAAAGATACCTCCTCCATTCCCCCAAAGACTCAAGAACAAGGAGGAGGATACTACATTTAAAAAGTCTCTCTAAGTTCAAAAATTTGTTTGTAAATATCCCGTTACTAGAGGGCTTGCTTGAAATACCGGTACACCAAGTTTATTAAGGGCTTGGTAACCAAAAGAAGAATCATGGATCTTGAAATATTTGAAGTATCGTACAATTATAGTGTGATAATTTCTAGTAAAATAATGGTAAGGAAAGATGATCTGGAGTGTTTACCATTCCTTGTACTATTGGATTTTATCAATTTGGTAAAACCTTATGTGATCTAGTTGTGAGCATAAATTTGATGCCATAGGCTATATTCAAAAAGTTAGTCTTAGGAACTTTTATAGCCATCATATGATGCTTTTGATGGAAAATTAATCCATATAGAGATCGGTCAGAGTCCTCTATGATGTGCTTGTTTGAGTTTATCGATCCATATCCCCCCACCAATTTCATTATTCTATATTGTGATATCGACTATGAGGTCTTCATAATTCTTAGTAGGTCCTTTTTTCTTATGGTAAGAGAACTCATTGATGTGGAGTGTGGTGAATTAAAATTTTGGGTTAGCGGTGCTGAAGTGACCTTTAATGTACGTAAGTCCATAAACCAACCTCAATATTTGCAAGTGATTTCGGTTATCAATGTAATTGATGGTAAGTTTACCTATGTATTCGATGTGAGTAATATAAGTAAGCCATTCAGGGCTGTTTTATGGAACTGTAAGAGAGACTATGTATGAATGATATGATGAGGTTGTAGCTTCTTTGACCGACCTTGGTTCATATGACGAAAACCTACTTGAGCTTGACCTTGATCTAAAGAATTAAGTGAGTCCTCCCGCCAAACCATCAATAGAGAATTCTCCACAACTTAAAATCAAGTCACTCCCTTATAATATTCTTTATGTATCCTTAAGTCAAGATAAAACCTAGCCGTTCATTATAATGGCAAACTTGTTGTTATGTCAAGTCGAGGCTTTTTTAAATTAATATTAAAGAAATTCATAAGGGTAATTAGGTGGAATATAGCCAACATTATCAAGATCCCTCCTGGTATTTGCATTCATAAAATTAATTTAAAGACCAAATGTGTGACAAGTGTGGAAAATAAAATAAAATTAAATCCTCAAATTCAAGAGGTGGTAAGAAGGAGATCATTAAGTGGTTTCATATAGGTGTAGTGTATCCAAACTTGGAAGCATTTTAGTGAGCTCAATGTAATTTGTGACCAAGAAGGGAGGAATTATGATGGTTCCTAAATGGAATAATGTATTTGTCTCTATTAGTCCAGTTATGAGTTAGCGAAAACGTATCGATTATCAAAAACTCAACTCATTGATGGAAAAGACCATTTCCCTATGCCTATCATGGATAAACTATTAGATCATTTGGCAGGATGGGGTTTGCATTATTTTTTTTATCGGTATTCTTAGTACAGCAAAATCTCAAGATCTTCCAAAGACCAAGATAAGATAACTTTCACATTTTAGTATGACATATTTCTTTCAAGAATATACCCTATGGGTTATGTAATGTTACCGCTATATTTCAAAACTTCGTGTTCACAATATTCTTGGACATGGTGAAAGACATAATGAATTCTTCATGGATGACCTTTTGGTAGTAGGTGATGTGTTTAAATCTTGTCTTGATCATTTGGGAAAAGTTCTCCAAAGGTGATCGAAAGAAACCATGTTCTAAATTAGGAAAAACTCCACTTCATGGTAAAAAAATGAATTGTATTTGGGCATAAGACACCAGGATAAGGCATTCAAGTTTACAAAGAAAAAGTAAAATTAATTGTGATATTTCTACCTCCAATCTCCATTAAGGGTGTGAAAATATTTTTAGGGCATTTTTCAAAGAAAGCCCATCCAATATGTAAGCTTCTTGGAAAGAAAGTCAAGTTTGACTTTGATGGAGATTGTGTGAGGGAATTTAATTTCATTTGAGTTCATGTGTGATGTAAATGAATTGGCATTGGGTGTAATATTGTCTAAAGAGAGGTCAAGCTCTTTTACCTAGTATATTATGAAAGTAAGTACTTGAATAATGCTAAAAAAACTATACGGTTATGGAATAAGAATTGTTGGTTATAACATATGCATTTAAAAAGTTTAATGCCTACTTGTTGGGTGTGAAAGTAATTGTGCTTTCCATCTATGCTGATGTTTGGTACTTGATGGAAAAGAAGAAAGAAAAACCGGTCAATCAGTGGATATTGTTCTTTATGAATTTGACTTCAAGGTCAAAGATATAAAATGGTATAAGAACCAAATGGTAGATCATCTATCTCACCTTGAATCTAATAATAAAAAGCTGGCTAAAATTTACATAAATGAGTCTTTTCCTAATGAGCTTGTCATCTCTTCCCGGAGGTATGGAACCATGGTATTAGAAGAAGTCCTTGTGTTACAAAACTATGTAGACAGTGTAGGTTGAGACATCAACCTTCCAGTTGTGGTTTGATGAGGTAATCTACCTATAAGTTGAGGGTACCACCAATCTCGTTCAGAACACCTTCCAGATAAGAGTGACTCAGCTTATCTTTACCCGTGGCATAGTACTAACACCCTTCCAACTGGGGTTACAGGTTGGACCCTAGTCTATTCAGAAAGGGGCATGTCGGTTAGATGATTACCTCTCATAGTCTTAGTTTTAGATTCAGTCTCAGTATAGAACTAGTTTAGTTCTACAGATTCTGGACTGTCAGACACAGTCACTCAGCTCAGTACAGAACTTAGTATAGTTCCACATAATCAGGACTGTCAGATACATTCATTCAGTTATTTATAATTTAGTATCAATATAGTCATATATCAGTTAATCAGTATTCAGACTCAGTATTCAGTGTTATCATGATCTCAGTTACAGTTTTTGTATCCATACATGTACTCTCACTCAGTTACACTCATATCATTCAGTCATTATTGTTTATGCATATGAACCCATGTATTTCAGCCTACCTCACTTAGCATACTAGTACATTCAAAGTACTAACACATACTTTTCTCTTGTGCTATGATGTTTTATATCATAGATTCAGATGCATGGGCTCTCGAGCATCCTTAGCAGTTTAGATCTTCAGTAGTCAGAGTTAGTGGTGAGTCCTCATAGTTCAAGGATATGATTATTATTTTACCATTTTAGTTTATTTCAGTAGTCGGATTTAGTTAGGGACTTGTCCCATCAACTCCACATTTTAGACAATTTAGAGGCTTTTCATACTAGAGTATTTTCAGAAAGATGTTTAAGTTTTGGTATTGGTATACCGTATTCAATTTTATTTCAGTATTGAACCTTATGGCAAGTTTCTGCCTAATTTCCATATATTTACAGTATTACTATTCAGCTATTATATTAGGTACCAGTCATGGGTTAGCTTGGTATCAGAGCCTAAGGTTCAACAGAGCCTAAGTCATGGGATTATGAGCATCGTGTAGTGACCGAGGTACAGACTCGGGGCATAAAAAACTTGGTATCAGAGCCTAATGTTCAACAGAGTCCTAGGAAGTCTAAAATCTACATCTACTAGAATCTTATGCATGGGTGTGTAGTGTGCCACACTTATGGACAGGAGGCTGCGAGGTGTTTTAGGAAAATTTTCCCTTCTTTCAATGTTTATGTCATGAGAGTAAGCATGATCTCTAGTTAAAATCCCTGTCTAATCCATGTTTCTCTTCCATTTACAAAATATGCCTCTAACGGTCTATGGGAAGAGGAACGGGAGACCAACTAGAACCCCAGCCCATCCAGCCAGATCCTTTGGACAAACACGTCTCCCACGCTGAGTTCAGAGAAACTTTCACCACCCTAGATCATTCTGTGGTAGCTCAGAATGAACGTCCAGCTGATGTTTTGGCCAACCCAGTGACAAACACTGCTGCTTCCAAGATTTGGAATTTCACCCGAATGAACCCTCTATATTTTACTAGGTCTAAATCAGATGAGGACTCTCAGGAGTTTCTTGATCAGGTGCAAAAAGTTATAGATATTATAGGGGTGACTGCTATTGTGAGCATTGAGTTGGTCGCATATTAATTGCAGGATGTGGCCCTCTTATGGTTCAAATAGTGGAAAGCAGAAAGGGTCGCAGATGCAGGGCCCATAGAATGGGTGGAGTTTGCCACTACTTTTCTGGATAGGTTCTTCCCATCGGAGTTGAGAAAAGCAAAGGTTTTGGAGTTTATAAATCTGAAGTAGGGCAACATGACAGTGAAAGAGTATTCTCTTAAGTTTACTCAATTAGCCAGATATGATCTGCATGTGGTGGCAGATAGCAGATCCAGGATGAGTAAGTATGTGTCTGGCATGGCTAATAGTGTAGTCAAAGAGTGTAGAACCACAAAGTTAATTAAGGATATGGATATATCCAGGATCATGGTCCATGCTCAGCAGATAGAGGAGTCTAATAAAAGGGAGAAGGAGAGGGAGAGTAAAAAAGTAAGAATGGGTAGTTTCAATATTGCTCAGCCTAAGTTAGAGGGTAGGAATCATTCTCAGTTCCACCTAAAATCCTCAGTTTTAGCTCCATCCTCAGCCAGTGCTCCAGTTCCAAAATTCAGAGATGACAGCAGAGATAGGGCGTCAAGCCTTAAACCCCAGGGTAGTATCAGCAGCGCCCAAACCAATCCCTTTCTAAAAAATATGGTAAAAATCCCATGGGTATCTTCAGAGCGGGTAGTGATGTGTGTTTTGGGTGTCGTAAGCCAGGCCACAGAGTCAGAGATTGTACCCAGTTAGGTTCTCAGCATCATTATTACCGTCTCCTCGCTCAGTCTGGTTGCCCGAATCAGCAGGGTGTTGCTTCTAGTGTCACAAGTGGGCAGCACCCAAATAGACTCTATGCTCTTCAGTCCTGACATTATCAGGAAAGTTCTCCTGATGTGTTCATTGGTACATTACAAGTTTTCCATTTACAGGTTTATGCTTTGCTAGGTCCAGGAGCTTCGCTGTCATTTGTTACTCTATATATAGCCGTTGATTTTGGAGTTAGTCCCAAAATTCTAGCAGAACCTTTCTTAATATCTACCCCAGTGGGTAAATCTATCATAGCCCGATGGGTATACAGGAACTATCTAGTTATGATATCTCAGAAAGTCACTTCAGTAGACTTAGTCGAATTAGAGATGACTGATTTTGATGTCATTCTCGGCATGGATTGGATTCATTCCTTATATGCCTCGTTCAACTTCAAAAATAGAATTGTCCAGGTTTAATTTTTGAATAAACCCGTCCTTGATTAGAGGGGTAGTACTTCAGTACTTAGGGTTCAGCTTGTTTCTTACCTTTGGGCGAGAAAAAGGATATCTAAGGGATGTGTCTACCATCTTGTTCGAGTCCAGGTTCAGAAACCACTACTCTTGAATTAGTGTCAGTAGCATGTGAATTCCCAGATGTGTTTCTCAAAGATCTTTTCAGAGTTCCTCCAAAAGGGAATTCGACTTCGGAATAGACCTTTTTCCAGATACTCAGCCCATATCTATTCGGCCATAAAAATTGGACCCAACAGGACTTAGGGAGTTAAAAGAATAGTTGAAGGATCTCTTAGATAAGGAATTCATCAGACCCAATGTGTCCCCGTGGGGTGCACCAGTTTTATTCATGCATAAGAAAGATGGTTCTCTCTGAATGTGTATTGATTATCGTCAGCTAAATAAAGTAACAGTTAAGAACAAGTACCCTCTTCCTATAATAGATGACTTATTTGACCAACTTTAGGGTGCCAGTTACTTTTCCAAGATAGACCTCAGATCAGGCTATCATCAACTCAGAGTCAGAGAATGTGTCATCCCAAAAAGAGCCTTCAGAACTTGGTATGGTCACTTTGAATACATAGTCATATCCTTTGGACTTACCTACACCCCAGCATCCTTTATAGACTTGATGAACCATGTGTTCAAGTACTACATGGACATGTTCGTCATAGTCTTCATAGATGACATTCTTGTCTACTCACGCAGTGAGCATGATCAAGCAGACCATCTTAGAATAGTGTTGCAGACTCTCAAAAACCATCAGTTATTCGCCAAATTTAGTAAGTGTGAACTTTGACTAAGGTCAGTAGCCTTTCTTAGCCATTTTATTTTCGGTGATGGCATTAGAATTGATCCCCAAAAGACCAAAGTAGTGAGAAACTAGCCTAGACCCATCTCTCTATTAGATATTCGGAGTTTCTTGGGCTTGTCTAGCTATTACCGATGGTTTGTTAAGGGATTTTCATCTATTGCGTCCCCTATGTATAGATTGACTTAGAAGAAAGTCAAATTCCACTGGTCAGATTCTTGTGAGAAGATTTTTCAGGAGTTGAAGACTCGACTCACTACAGCTCCAGCTTTTACCCTACCAGATGGTTTAGATGGGTTTGTGGTATATTGTGATGCCTCCAAAGTCAGTTTTGGTGTGTTTTGATGTAGAGAGGTAAGGTCTTAGCCTACGCCTCTAGAAAACTTAAGCCCCATGAAAAGAACTATCCTACTCATGATCTTGAGTTAGCAGCAATAGTGTTTGCCTTAAATATTTGTAGGCACTATTTATATGGTGTGCACGTTGATGTGTTCACAGACCATAAGAGCCTCCAGTATGTGTTCTCTCAGAAAAATTTAAACCTCCGTCAGAGAAGGTGGTTGGAGTTGTTGAAAGACTATGACATAGTGTCATGTATCATCTGGGTAAATCCAATGTAGTAGTTGATGCTCTCATTAGGATGTCTATGGGTAGTGTTGCTAATGTAGAGGATGGTAAGAAAAAGTTAGCTCAGGAAGTTCATCAGCTTGCCCGACTAGGTGTTTGCTTAGTCGATTCAGCAAAAGGTAGTGTATGGGTACAGAGTAGTTTAGAATTATCCCTAGTTTCTGAGGTGAAGGAAAAGTAGGATAGGGATCCCAGTCTAGTCAAGTTAAAGGAATCAGTCAAAGATCAAAAATTAGAGGTTTTCTCCCAAGGGGGAGATAGGGTGTTGTGCTGCCATGGTTGGCTATTATGCTAGGTATATATTACTTGAGGCTACAAATTCTTGCAGAAGCGTATGGTTCATGCTACTCTATTCATCCAGGGGCCACTAAGATGTACCGTGATTTGTGGGAGATCTATTGGTCGAGTGGGATGAAGAGAGATATTGCAGAGTATATGGCTAAGTGCTCAACATATCAGCAATTTAAAATCGAGCATCAAAAGCTAAGTGGATCAATATAGGAGTTCATTATTCCAACCTGGAAGTGGGAAGAAGTGAACATAGACATTATGATGGGTTTTCCTCGTACTCATCGCAAGCATGATTCAGCTTGGTTCATCATAGATAGGATGACCAAATCAGCTCATTTGCTACCTGTCCATACCTCTTATTCAGCTGAGGATTATGCCAAACTCTATATCAAGGAGTTAGTCAGATTGCATGGTTTTTTGTTGCCCATTATCTCAGATAGAGATACCCAGTTCACCTCTCATTTTTAGAAAGCATTCTAAAAGGGTCTTGGTACCCAAGTTTACCTCAGTACAACCTTTCATCCACAGAAAGATGGTCAAGCAGAAAGAACCATTTATACTTTAAAAGATATGTTGTGAGCGTGTGTAATAGACTTTAAAGGTAGTTAGGATGACCACTTTTCTTTGATTGAACTCGCATATAACAACAGTTATCATTCCAATATTCAGATGCCTTCATTTGAGGTACTTTATGACAAGAGGTATAGATCTCCCATTGGTTGGTTTAAAGTGGGTGAGGCCACAGTGGTAGGGCCTGACTTGTTATTTGATACCTTAGATAAATTTTAGTTGATCAGGGATAGCTCAGAGCCAATAGAAATCGAACGTAGATGTACGCAGAAAGGATCTCGAGTTTGAGATTAGTGATTTTGTGTATTTGAAAATCTCTCCTATGAAAGGAGTAAAGAGGTTTGGCAAGAAAGGGAAACTCGGTCCCCGATATGTCGGTCCTTACTGAATTCTCAGCCGTTTCGGAAAGGTATCTTACAAGCTTGAGTTGCCTTCAAACTTAGATTCAGTGTATCCAGTGTTCCATGTCTCCTTGCTTAAGAAATGTATAGGTGACCCAATAGTCGTAGTCCCTGTAGAGGGCATAGATATTCAGAATAGCCTCTCTTGTAAAGAGATTCTAGTCAACATTCTTGATTATCAGATTCGCAGACTGAGGAACAAGAAATACCCTTTAGTCAAAGTTATTTGGCGGAATTAGTCCATTGAGGGAGCTACTTGTGAAGCAGAAGCAGACATGCAGACCAAGTATCCTCACCTCTTTTCTGCAAACTCAGACTCAGCCTAAGGTAACATATTTCCTTTGAATTTACTCGGTCTCATGTTCAGATATAGCTACCAACTTGGTATTAATTAACATTGCATACTCAGTCATGTATTCATGAATCATGCTCAGCTATGTAGCATGCATCAAATATGCATGTTTAGTATGATAATTCAGTATATCAATAATCTCAGTCATGAAATCATACTTCAGTTGTGCATGTCCAATGTCTAAATCCAGTCTATCAGTATTCTCAAATTAGTCAGTTTCATTCGAGGATAAATGTTCCCAAGGGGGAGATATTGTAAGACCCCACAAAATCCAAAGCTTAACTCAGTCTTTCGATCTTGCTAAGGGGTCCTAGACATAGAAAAAATTAGCTAAGTATTAAAACTTAGTGTCATTTTAGCCTTCGTAAGTTGGAAACTCTATTTCACCACCACTATGACCTTCAAAATGTCAATCTTTAGGTTAATTCATGATCAGAAATATCAGTAGGTGTTCTCGGGTGAGTTTCATATTTTTTGGACCTCGTTCGAACCATGTTTGGGAATCCAAAACAGTGTATCGATGCGATCTCGGCGTGGTGCATCGGCCATCGCGTCGATCAATACTTTCCTTGGTACCCAGTGGCAATTTCTAGTGAATCTACACGGACTTGATGTGGTGCATTGGCTATCGCATCGATGCCAATGACACAGCGTGTTGGCTATCATATCGATGCCAATGATGCGGTATGTCAGTCTGCGCATCAGTGGTTCAATTTTTAGTCATTAAAAATCCACGTCTTTAGGGATAATTGGGTCTTTTTTCCACGTCCTTCAGCCCCCATAACACAAGATTTAGCCCTCAATTAGAAAATTATATTCTTTCTTTCTCAAAATACTTAAGAACAAAAACCCTAGGAGATTAAATTTAAAATTCAAGGCTCAAGATTCCACCATTAATCTTCAGGGATTTAGCAACCGTGGTATGTCAAGTGTTCATCCAAGGTTTCCTTCCACCCTTGGAGTCCAAGAAACTCTTTTAAATTTCAAGTAGCTTGATTTCATGCCTTCCATTATTTGGATTCAAATGTATTCATGATTATAATGTTGATTGGATTTCTATTCCATGATTAAGTGCAAGATTTATGTAAAAATAACTATTATGTATGTATTATCATGTGAAATCATGTTAAACCCTTGAAATTGTGGTGCTAATGTGTTAATTAGTACTATGTGCATATACAATTCCTTCCAAGTGTTTGATGAGTTGCTCATGAGAAGTAAATAATGAAATTATATCATGTTAGTATGTATTCAAGTTCATGTTATGCAAGTGTTTGCTAGAATGTCCCAATGAATGAATGATGATAAAGTAGTTATTTATCATGTTTCAAAATTGTGCCATGTCTTATAATTTATACTATCGAGTCCTGGGGGTATTTAATACCAAACAATTTAGCTGATTACCTATAGCCATGGTCAATCTCAGGATAGTGTCAGTTATATCACAATCAGTAGACTTAGTATCAGTCCAGTCCAGTTCAGTATCAGTTTAAACCTCAGTAAATTCAGTCATTTAATAGAATTCAGTAGTATTCCATCAGTCAACAAAACTCAGTGAACTCAGTTTAGTTCAGTTGAACAGTATGATCAGTAGCAGTTCAGTCCAGCTTAGATTAGTTTAGAAATTAGTCTAGTGTCTATTCAGTTGGGAGTAGGATTCAGCACCGAGTCAACTCAAGGATGGGGACTGACCTGCCAATAGAGGGTGTGAGCCTTAGAAGCTATCCTTGTGTTCTAGAACTACGTAGCCAGTATAGGTTGAGACATCAACCTGACAGTTGAAAGTTGATGAGGTGATCTACCTTCCAGTTGAAGGTACCACCAATCTCGTTCAGAGCACCTGCCAGATGAGGGTGACTTAGCTTGTCTTTACCTGTGGCACGGTATTGACACCCTTCCAACTAGGGTTATAGGTTGGACCTCAATCTATTCAGAAAAGAGTATGTCGGCTAGATGATTACCTCCCATAGTCTTAGTTTCAGATTTAGTCTCAGTATAGAACTCAATTTAGTTCTACAAATTTAGAACTGTCAAACACAGTCACTCAGCTCAATACAGAACTTAGTTTAGCTCCAAAAAACAAGGACTATCAGTTATAGTCATTCAGTTATTAGTAATTCAGTATCAGTATACTCGGATATCAGTTAATTAGTATTCAGACTCAGTATTTAGTGTTATCACAATCTCAATTACAATTTACGTATCTATGCATGTACTCTCACTCAGTTACATTCATGTCAATCAGTTAGTATTATTCATGCATATGAACCCATGTATTTCAGCCTACCTCACTTAGCATACCAGTATATTCAAAGTACTGATGCATACTTTTCTCCTGCGCTATGATGTTTTATATCATAGGTTCAAATATACGGGCTCCCGAGCACCCTTAGCAGTTCAGATCTTCAGCAGCAAGAGTTAGTAGTGAGTCCTCATAGTTTGAGGACATGATTATTATTTCAGCATTTCAGTTTATTTCACTAGTTAGAGTTAGTTGGGGACATGTCCTATCAACTCCATATTTCAGACAATTTAGAGGCAGTTTAGACTAGAGCATTTTCAGTCAGATATTTCAGTTTTGGTATTCCTATACCGTATTCAGTTTTATTTTATTATTGAACCTTATGCAAAGTTTTTGCCTAATTTCCACATATTTACTGTGTTATTATTTAGCTATTACAGTAGGTACCAGTCATGGGTTAGTTTGTGGTCCTTTGGGATTATAAGCATCGTGTAGCGTCTAAGGTACAGACTCGGGGTGTTATAGGTACTTAGTTCTCATCTCACTTTTGGCATTTCTTTCAGCGAGTTTTATGGAATAAGGTGAACCTTAGCACCGCTTTCCACCCTCATATAGATGGACAAGAAGAAAGGAGGATACAAATATTGGAAGATATGTTGAGGTCATTTGTAATCAATTTAGGTGGTCGTTGGGTTGACCATTTGTATCTCATTGAATTTGCATACAATAATTATTTCTCTCGAGTATTAGGACGGATCCATTTGAAGCTTTGTATGGTACGACATGTAGGTCTCTTATTGGGTAGTTTGAGGTTGGTAACAATAGGTTGTATTGTCTGGACTTGGTTCACCAAGCTATGGAGAAGATGAAGGTGATTCAAGATAGGCTTAAGACTGCCCAAAGTTACCAAAAGTCATATATGTATGTAAGGAGAAGAGATTTGGAGTTTGACGTGGATGATTTGGTATTCTTGAAGGTGTCTCCAATGAAGGGAGTAATGCGGTTTGGAAAGAAACAAAAGCTCAACCCCTGATATATTGGTCCATAACGTATTTTGTAATGAGAGGGAAATGTTGCTTATGAGTTGGAATTGCTTTTGATTTTGGGTTTTATTCATCCAGTCTTCTATATATTGATGTTAAGAAAGTGTGTCGATGATTCTTCCTTGGTCGTTCCTTTGGAAAGTGTGGGTGTCTCAGATTTTGTATCCTATAAAGAAGTCTCGATAGAGATTTTGGATCAGCAAATTCATCGATTGTGGACTAAAGATATGGCTTTGATAAAGTTCTATGGAGGAACCATAAAGTTGAGTAGACCACTTGGGATGTTGAAGAGGACATAAAGTCTAATTACCCATTATTGTTTTGTACTTTGGATAATCGTGCAAGAGATATGTGAATTCCTTGATATATTTGTTTTCTATATTATTTAAAGGTAAGTGTGGTTGTTCTTGGAGTAAAATCGTGATAATAAATGTCTTATCTCAACATTAAAGGACAAAGGATCCTAATGGAGAGGGAGGGGGAGAATGCAATACCCTAGATTCTTGGTCCTTGATAATTTCTAAAATTTCATCCTCACCGTCCTTATTATGACTCCCATTACAAGTCGTAGGGAGTCTTAACAAATCATAAGGACCCAAATTATAGCCTGGTTAGTGTGTAGAGCTAAGTTTTCTATTCTGAGTTTAACTGGCTCCCAAGTAGTCGTAGAAATATCCTAGGATTTGGACC
This sequence comes from Capsicum pubescens, assembly GCA_030864215.1. Lineage (NCBI taxonomy): Eukaryota > Viridiplantae > Streptophyta > Magnoliopsida > Solanales > Solanaceae > Capsicum > Capsicum pubescens. The sequence continues at coordinate 207,757,340 of CM061538.1, read as the reverse complement.
CTTGAAAATTTCCTACGTTTTGAACCCTTTTGGCTTGGTATGACTCAATGGAGTCACTCGTAGCCCTTGGTCATGACTCGTAGGCTATATTGGTAGCTTACTTGTACCTTAGGCAGTAATTTTGGGTTAGGTAATACCCAAGACATGACTCCTTAGGGTACGGATCATATTGAAAGATATGATTAGTGTAAGGTGTAATCGTATATTGCCTAAGGTCTTAGTCTTATAGAGTCTACCCTACATACGATTAAAGAATATGATTAAGGTTACCAATCATACCCTTAGGTATGAGTTAGAAAGGGTAAGTCGCACAAAAACCAGTATGTAGGGTCTTGGCAAGGTTGGATACAAATTGGGCTCTTACTCGTACCCTTGGTTACGGGTGGTAAGGGGGAGTCATACCCCTAAGCTTGGATTGTTTTTATTTTTATGTCAAGGGTATTTTAGACATTTTCTACTCCTAAAACTTATTGTCCTTGCATTATATAACCCCTTATGTCCCTCTATAACACTTGTAAAAGGATCATAACACATCAAATATTCTCTTAAACACTCTCTTGGAAGATAGGAGGCTAAGGTTTCACAAGTGCTCTACAAAAGGCTAATTGGTCAAGATTTCTTCCGTGAATCTTCTTGAATAAGTCATGTACTCCATACCTCATTGTTATTTCAAGATAAAGTCTTGTGTGTTGTGATTTAAAAATTGGTTTATGAATCTTGAATGGTGGATTTCAAAATATTATTGAAGGTCTTTATGCATATGGTTTGGTATTGGTATAAACTATGTTTTTACATATTTTTGGTAATGGTTTATATATATTGTTAGTTTTTGGTTATGGTTTAACTAATGGGTCTTGAAAACACTAATTATGGTGGTTTTTGCATTGTTTTGGTCTTGGTAAAGGTATGCCCTCAACATGTTTGAGAAAATATCTCAAAGGATGTTTTTACTCTATTGTTTAACTTTCATTAGAACTCTTGCATGGTTTGGTTTGGTAATTAAACTTTAAATGGTTTTGGATGGTTTTACATGGTTTAATGGTAATGATTTGCATGGTCTAAATTGGTTTAGAATTGTTTAAAAGGTAAATGTTGGTGGTGGTCATGGTTGGTCTATTTTTAAAACCTTGGGGATACATAGAAATTCCTCAAGTGAATGCATTAACTAAATTGATTTAAATGGTTTGGAAAGGATAAATGATTATGTTTGTGGGGAACATGGATGTCTCCCAAGTGGATTTACTATAGTATATGGAAGGGCACCTAAGGTCCCCTTAAACTAAATATTTTGGCTATGGATATTACTTGCAAGTAAGGGGTGGTATGATGATACCACTAATAAATGGCCTTAGTTAATAAATGGAAATTAGATTGTTTAGACTTGGTTTTAATATGGGTATTAATGGCGGGATGTGTAACTGAGCCGTAGAAAGTGGAGGTTCTGGGGGAACCAAAATTGGAAACTTATATTTGCCGATATGAGGGGTCTTCGATGGCTATGTGCGAGTGTCACATTTATATTAGAGGGATGTACTAGTCATCCTAGGGATATTTCCTAGTTGTGCGGCTGAATGCACTGGGACTCTTTTGGCAGGGGGAGTTGAACCGATACGGCCCATAGGTGTGGTTAAATTGCAATGTTACATAGCCCAGGTAAAGGTTTTAAAGGCATGTTAAACTCGACTCCCTTTCCTATCTCTTATATATATGTATGGTTGTGTGCATTTATATTTTTACTTGGTTTAATTAATGGCATTATTTTATCCCTATCCTGATTGCATGCTAGTGTTTATCCACTAACATGTCTACTGGCGGATGTATACCTACGCTATACCGGATCTGTCCATTCTATTCCTCTTGCTTAGTGATCAGATTTGGGATCATCCATTGGATTTAAGTGGTGAACTTCCATAGTTCGAAAGGTAATTTTTTTTTGTCATTGGTTTTTCTTGTCTTTCATACTTTGGTTTTGGATATGGTTAGGGGCATGTCCTGACTGGGTACTCTTTGGTTAGTCTAGAGGCTTTGAATGGACAACTGTGTACTTGTGTATTGTATAGATTGTTTATGTCTTATATATATACATACGTTGGATTATTATTTCACTTGGTTTGGTTTATGGTTTCTGCTTTGGTTGGTTGGTTTTGGGTGGTTGGACTTGATTGGGTTAGTCTCGGATATAGAATTATCCCAGAGTCTCTAAATGGTAGGATACGTTGTCTTGTTATATGTTCGGAATTTAGCCGACTTAAGATTAGATAATGGTGGTTGTGTTAGGTAACGGGGGAGGTACTAGGCCCTGGTTTGTCTTAGGATTTCCTATTACGACAAGGCTCTAGTTTGGGCTGCATCATTTTATAGACTTAATACAAGTCTTGATGTCCCAATCATAATCAAACCAGTGTATGTTACAAGTGTTGATGTCCTGGTGATGACTAGGAACCAACGACTCCTGGTTCCCGTAACAAGTCATATGATGCAAGTCGTATGGTAAATAGTATGTGGGCCTAATGATGCTGTCCTGGCTATGACTCGTGCTGGCGAGTCGTAACATGTCGTTATGAGTCATCGAGTGACCCGTTGTCACTAGCAATAATTTTTTAGTTTTAAATTGAGGGCACTTTGGACATTTCCTCACTTTACCCACTTAGACCCCACACCTATAAAACACCTTTTGTTTATTATCTTAACACTTTAACATATCAAAGACTCTTTTTATTCTCTCTAAATTACCTCAAGCAAGATACTTAGGGTTTCAAAAAAGATGGTCATCCAAGGGCTCAAGGGTTAAATTCTCTCCATAAAAACTTGGCATTTTAGGCATGTTACTTTTACCAACCATTACTTTGTAAAAGCATGTGTTTTAAATAGTTATCCATGTGGTTTTTATGGTGGTTTGGGAACATTAGTTAAGGGTTTTGAATAATTGTTGTTTATGTAATGTTTCATGTTTACGTATGCACTGTTTATGCTTAAATAGTAGTTTTAAAATAAATTTGATGCATGGGTATGATGAATAAACTAGGAGATTAAAATTTTCCCCCTTTTGGAAATATTGACAATTAAACATGGTAATGACCTCAGCCGTATATTGTGAAATTGATTTGAATATGAAAAGTATGCGCATTGAACTATTTTGAACTTTTGCAAAATGAGAAAGGCTAATGAAGCATAATGGTTTTGAACTGAACCTTGTGGGTTGTACAACTCCCCAAGCTAATATATAATTGAACCAAGGCGGTTGTAAATCTCCCTAAGTGATGATAATTTGTTTGTCATATTGTTGTTACCTCGCAAGTGTGGTCGGTATGATGATATGTGATAAATATTTTAATAGGGCTTAAAAGAGGGTTGTGTAGCTGTGTCATGAAAATGGAGGTCCTGAGGGACCACTACTAGAAACAGCAATTGCCGACACGGGGGTCTAAATGATCGGGTGGTTCAAGTCCTCCTTATTATATTATTGAGAGGTTCGAGTTTCCCATATTATATTACATGATTGGGTGCTTAAATCACCTTGGTATACTGGATGGTTTGAGTCCCCAATAGTACATATGTATATCCTCTAGATCGTGCGGTTACATATACTGGGCCCTTTCATCTTGGAAGGTTTGGACCCATATAGCCTGTGGGTCCCTTCTTATGTTATGACGATTGAGATACGCAATCAAGACTAATTTTTTAAAGTGCATGTTAAGCCATGTCCCTATTGGACTTGAGATACCTATCACGTTCAAGCGATAGTTTAGGTCGTGACAAAGTTGGTATCAGAGCCTAGGTATTTTTTCATTAGGTGTCCACAAATTCATGTCAAGTAGAGTCTCTTTTATAAGTATGCAGCACGCCACATATATAAGAAAGAGGCTACAAGGAATTTGGGAATTTTTTCCTTCCTTGTTCTATTTTGAGATATAGAGTCTAAGATCTTTAATTCGCATCTAATTCCTATATGTTAGCTTTTCAGATCATGCCCCTCATAAGATCAGATGCTCATGAAAACTCTTATGTCCCATCTTAGGACAATGTGGATGGAGCTCATCCTGCTCAATGAATTTAGACTTAGTCTAGGCCCATTGCTTCTAATTGCCTTGGGGGAGTTCCACTAGTTCCCTTTAGCCCTGCTCAGGAACCTAAAACTAATGTGTCTAATATTGAGTTTCTTATGTTAATTCATTTGCTTACTCAGTTAGTGGACTCTCAGACTAAGGGTGCTGCTTTTATTGCTCCATCTTCTAAGGTCACTAGAGTTGGCCAATTTCTGATGTTAAGTCCTTCTAACTTCACTGTCTTTAAATTTGAAGAGTATCATTAAAATTTCATTGATGAAATAGAAAATATTTTCTGTGTAATACATGTTATAGATGCGGAGGGTGCAAAGTTCTTTGCTTATTAGTTGAAGGATGTGGCGTATCAGCGGTATGAGGAATAAGATCAATCTAGGGGTGATGATGTTGTGTTGTCTTTGATGTATGACTTTTCAATTTCTTTTCTTGATTTCTCTTTTCCTCAGGAGTTGAGGGAGTCAAAGAATGAGGAATTCGTGAATTTGAAGTAAGTCAGGATGACAATAAAGGAGTATGTCTTTAAGTTTCACCAGCTATCGTGATATGCTCTAGAATTAGTGTCTAGCATGAGGGCTAGAATGAGGAAGTTTTCTTTTTGATTGTCCTGTGATTTGATCTTGGAAAGTAAGGCCACCTTATTGAACAAGGATATGGACATCTCTAGACTTATAGTGTATTTGGAAAAAGTGGAAGAGGAAAAGAAGAAGCTAGTAGAGATTAGTGAACGGTAGAATAAGAAGTTTTGGTAGTCAGATCAGGATAGAGGTCACCAGTAGAGTGGAAGAGACGTTGGAAAGTGGTCTAAGAAGAAATAAGGAAAAAAAAATTCCTACTCTAGGGCTAGTGCTCCTTATCCTAAGCCATTTGATAATTACCATTTTTAGAGTAACAGTAGATATAAAGCATAAGGTGCGCAGCCTCAGGCTAATGGGGATCGGTCAGATCCATTATATCCCCCTTGTAAATTTGTGCTCAAGTACATCATGGTGTTTGTGAAGAAGGGAGGAACAAGTGTTTTAAATATGGTCAGGTTGTTCATACGTATAGGGATTGTCGTTCTAGGATTGTTTTGGGGGAAAATAAGATCCCTGTTGCTACTTCATCGGCCCCTGCACCAAAGTATACTACTTCTTTTCTTTGACACTGGTTGGAACTGTCTATACGCTCTGTCTCCTATCATTAGGATTCAGAGGCATCCCCTAATGTTGTTACTAGTACACTTAAACTTTTCTCTCTTGATGTATATTATTTACTTGATCCCGATTCTACCTCTATTATGTGACCCCTTACGTGGCTATTCATTTTGGTTTTGATCTTAAGTGTATTTTGGATCCCTTATCTGTGTCCATCTCGGTGGGTGACTCCGCTGTGGCTTAAAGAGTCTATAGGGGGGTGTTTGTGGTCGGCAGACCTTGGTGGATCTGATAGAGTTGGGCATGTTAGACTTTAATGTGATTTTGGGGATGGATTGGTTGTATTCGTTCTAGGTGTCTCTTGATTGTCGGAACCGACGAGTCAATTTCCCCTTCCCTATTGAGCTGGTGAATGAATAGAAAGGTAGTTCCCTAGTGCTTAAAGGAAGGTTCATTTCATAACTTAGAGCCTAAATATTGATTTCCAAAGGGTGTATCTACCATTTAGTGCATGTTAAGGATTTTAGATCTGAAGGTCCTTCATTACAATCTTTCCCGGTGGTATGTGAATTTCCCCAGGTGCTCCCTGATGATCTTCTTGGTGTCCCCCATGATAGGGAAATTGATTTTGGGATTGATCTTCTCTTGGACACTCATACTAATTCTATACCTTTCTATAAAATGGATTTGATGAGTTGAAAGAACTCAAGGAGCAGTTGAAAGTCCTTCTAGATAAAGGTTTTATTTTCCCTAGTGTTTGTTCTTGGGGTGCTTCGGTTCTCTTCGTGCGTAAGAAGGATGGGTCCCTTCGGATGTGTAAATATTACCGCCAGTTGAATAAGGTGACTGTGAAGAATAAGTATCCGCTTCCTAAGATCGATGATCTCTTTGATCAACTTCCAGGTCCTAAGTACTTCTCCAATATTGATGTTAAGTCGGGTTACCATAAATTGAAGATTACGAAAGTGGATATTTCTAAGACTGTCTTTCAAACACAGTATGGTCATTCTGAGTTTTTGGTGATGTTGTTGACTAATTCCCCGATGGCATTTATGGATCTTATGAATCGGGTATTCTGTCAATTCTTGTATTGATATTCTGTCAATTCCCCTTGGTTCTCTTAGAATGTGCATTGACTACCGTTGGTTGAACAAAGTCACAATCAAGAATATGTATCCTCTCCCCAGGATTGATGAATTGTCGACCAACTTCAAGGAGCGAATTATTTTTTTAAGATAGACCTCAGATCTGGCTGTCATCATCTTAGAGTCAGAGAATATGACATTCCAAAGACATTCTTTAGAACTCGGTATGGTTACTTAGAGTTTGTAGTTATGTCTCTTAGACTAACCAATGATCCTACCTAATTTATGGACTTGATGTATATAGTTTTCAAGCAGTATCTAGGCATGTTTGTCATAGTATTCATAGATGACATTCTCATCTATTCTTGAAGTAAAGGTGAGTATGCCGACCGTTTGAGAATTGTTTTGTAGATCCTTAAGAATCATCACCTATTAGCAAAGTTTAGCAAATGAAGATTCTAGTTTAGATTAGTATCTTTCCTTGGTCATATCATTTCTTGTAACGGTATTCAAGTTGATCCCCAAAAGTCCAAAGTAGTAAGGAATTGTCCTAGACTTATCTCTCCATCAGATAGTTTTTTAGGATTGGTTGGTTACTATAGATGGTTTGTGGAAGAATTCTCATCTATTTTCTCTCCTATTTCCTGACTGACTCAGAAGAAAGTCAAATTTTAGTGGTCCAATTCCTGCGAAAAGAGTTTTTAGGAGTTGAAGACTCGACTCACTTCTGCTCCAGTATTGACCCTACCAGAGGGTTCAAATGGTTTCGTGGTTTAATGTGATTCTTCCAAAATTTGTCTTGGTTGAGTTTTGATATAGAGAGGTAAGGTGATAGACTATGCCTTTACATAGCTTAAACCCCATGAGAAGAATTACCCAATTCATGATCTAAGTTGGTAATAGTTTTTCTTGCCTTTATGATATAGCGGCATTATATATATGGGGTTCATTTGGATGCGTTTACTGATCACAAAAGATTACAGTATGTATTGACGCAGAAAGACCTGAATCTTCCTTAGCGAAGATGACTTGAATTGTTGAAAGACTATGATATGAGTGTGTTGTATCACCCGTGTAAGGCCAATGTTGTGGACGATGCCCTTAGCAGGTTGTCTATGAAAAGTATTGCCCATATTGAGGATGATAAGAAGGAGTTAGTTTGCAAGGTTTATCAGCTGGCTAGATTAGGTGTTCGGTTGGTTGATTCAGCCGAAGGTAGTTTTGGGTTCAGAATGGTTCAAAATTTTCATTTGTTGCCAAAGTGAAGGAAAAGCAAGATAGAAACACCATTTTTCTTATGTTAAAGGAGGTAGTTCAAGATTAGATGGTTGAGGTTTTCTTCCAAGAAGGAGATGGTGTTCTTCATTGTCAGGGCAGGTTGTGTGTTCTAAATGTGGATGATTTGAGATAGAGGAAGCTAATAGAGGCTCATGGTTCCCAATTTTTGATTCACCCAGGAGCCACTAAGATCTACCGCCATTTGTGGGAAGTCTTTTAATAGAATGGTATGAAAGAAGGATATTGCTGAATTTTGAGTTAAGTGCTCTAATTGTTGAGCATCTGAGACCTAATGGTACACTTCAAGAATTTAGTATCCCCAATTGGAAGTGGGAAGTTGTGAATAAGGACTTTGTTATTTTATTGCCCCATACGCCTCGTCAACATGACTTTATATGGGTTATTATAGATTTAATGGCCAAGTAAACCCATTTCTTGCCAGTCCATACTTCTTATTTATCTGAGGATTATGCTAGACTCTATCTCAGGGATTTAGTGAAATTATATGGGGTTCCTTTGACCATCATTTCAGATAGAGGTACTCAACTTACCTCTTATTTTTTAAAGGCTTTTTAGAAGGGTATCGGTACCTAAGTTCATCTCAGTACAAATTTTCACCCACAGATAGATGGTCAGGAAGAGAGGACCTTTTAGACCTTAGAGGACATGTTGAGGGCTTGTGTTATTGATTTTAGTGGTATTTGGGATGATCACTTACATTTGATTGAATTTGCATGTAATAAAATCTATCACTCCAGTACCCGGATGGCCCATTGGAGGCTTTATATAGTAGGAGGTGTAGATCTCCTATTGGTTTGTTTGATATAGGCGAGGTTGCACTGATAGGGCTAGATTTAGTACATGAGGCAATAGAAAAGTTTAGTTTATTTAAGAAAGACTGAAGACAACCTAATGTCATTAAAAATCCTATGTAGATGTGAGGGGAAGAGAATTAGATGTTGGAGACTTTGTGTATCTAAAAATTTTGCCCATAAATGGGGTGAAGAGGTTTGGAAATAAGGGGAAGCTCATTCCCTACTATGTTTGCCCCTATAGGATTTTGAGATGTTTTTGGAAGGTATCTTATGAGGTAGAGTTTCCTACAGAGTTAGCATCAGTGCATCCAACATTTCGTGTCTCTCTGCTAAAGAAATACATTGGTGGGCCAGCTTCTATTTTTCATTTAGAAAGTGGGGGCATGGAAAATAACCTCTCCTATGAAGAGATCATATTTTAGATTCTTTACCATCAAATTCATAAGTTGAGAAACAAATAAGTTTCCTTATTAAAGGTTTTATGGAGAAATAAATCCATTAAGGTAGCTACTTAGGAAGCAGAAGCCGATATGCTAGCCAAGTATCCTTATCTCTTCTCTACGAATTCAAAGTCAACTTGAGGTAATGGTTCTTTAGATCAATTCTCTCATTCTCTATCTTAGCTATCTAACCATACTCATGTCATAACATTTATTCGTGAGTTCAGTTCAATCCATGCATCACGTTTCAGATATTTAGTCATGATTCAACTTCTAAATGTTCCGTGCATGATCTCAGTCTTCTTAGTGTCCCAACTCAATTATCTTCATTAGAGGATGAATGATCCCAAGGTGTATATATTTAAATACGCTGAATTTTCAAGCTATAGAACCCTTAAAATATAGGCCACTAAGTTAGTTTTTCAACGCTTCAAGTCTTTCCTTAATCTGATATCATGGAAAAGAGTTGTGGAAAGTTTTCCCTAAGGACCTAATACACTGCTATGAGTATGACTCAGGAAATGAGTCATAGCCACACGTGATGATTCATCACAAGTGAGTCATAGTGACAACAATAAGTAATCAAGAACCCCTTCCAGTGGTTATGAGTCCAGCACATGACTCGTAGTCAAACATTACGAGTCATTGCACGAACTCGTAGCCTGACCAGTAAAGGAGTCATCCAAGAATCATGCCTTAGACTACGACTTCACCCAATAACTCTTAGTCAGTCGTATTGAGTCGTTAGGTGGAAAGTTGTAGTCATAAAAGAATGTATCTAGAATCCTATGATCCCAGGTTACGACTCAGACAATGACTCGTAACCCGTCATTAGGTGAGTCGTAACGACTTGGAGTGTGTTTTCCTGCAAATTTTCCCAAGGAATTTTATGTCTTTTCCCACTCCCTTAAAATCCAAACCCACATAGTTTTTGCATCACAAGGGATGGTATACAATACCCTAAAACCCCAAATCATAACATAATTATCAATTTCACCAAAGAGGAATCAAAGAGGTGATTCTTTTCTCTCTCAAGAGAAAACTAGGGTTCTTCAATAAAGTTTGATTTTCAAGAAGATTTCTTCAAGGCATCTACTTTAGGTATGTGATATATTCATTAATGGAATCCTTTCACCCATTGAGTCCCAAAGTTCTTCAAATTTTTAAGTTTAATTCCCTTTTGTTCAAGGTTCCATGAGAAGTATGAATTTTATAATTTATTAAGTTAAACTCTCAAGTTCCGCCATGAAAATATAAAGTCCCTCATGATAATTATGTTTTCATATGTTTGATAATGTAAATGTCTACATCATGATTAGTTATTTATTTAGGTGTTATTCATGACTTATATCATACCATGGATTGTTCAATATTAGTCAAGATCAGTCAGTATTAGATAGTGCTGGTGGGTTATGAACACTCAATACCTTGCTATTCATATATGTTTTAGATGTCAAGTTTCAAGTCATTTAGAGCATACTTGTATCATTAATTAAGAATACTCTCATGATGAGCATATGTTAGTATGAATCATGTTAAGCCTTTCATCCGTATCCGCATTAGTTCAGTTGGAAGTAGGACTTAGCACTGAGTGAACCTAGGGATATAGGCTCACCCACCAGTACAGGACTGAGACCTTTAGTAAAAGTCCCTGAGTAACACAATTATGTAGCCAACGTAGGTTATGAGAGGTCACCCGCCAGTTAAGGATTGACACTCTCTTAGGGGTCACCTGCCAGTAGAAGACTGACACCCTAGTCCTTTGGGACATTATGTTAGTGGATCCACACATCCAGTGTTAGTACCCATAGCAAGGTACTAACACCTTAACAACAAGGGTTACAGGTGCACCCAGATTAGCTCATATTGGGGAACGTCGGTTATGTGATAAATCCCATAATTCTAGTCCAGTATTCATGTTAAATCAGGTCTGGTTTTTCATGATCAAGTGTCCATATATCAGTTATTTAGATCATTTCAATACATGTTTATACTTGGTCTTGCATTCGATATTCATGTTCATGAATTCATGCACAGTATATATACATATCAGGTAGTTTTCATCTCACATACTAGTACATTCAAAGTAGTGAACGCATACTCTCTTTTGCACTATGTTGTCTTATAACATATGTTCGGATGCTCAATTCCTCGATCATACATAGATAGTTCGTGTGCCACTCAGCTACAGTATTGGTGAGTCCTCATCAGTCGAGGACTAATTATACTATTTATCATACTTTTCAGTATTTAGTTCATGTTTTATTTTAGTAGTCTGAGTTAGTTGGGGACCTGTCCCAATAACTTATCATGTTTAGAGGCTTCAAAAAATCAGACGGTTAGTTATGTCTTCAGTGATGTGCTTCAAACTCTTTTGTTATTGTCTTGACTTTTTAAATATTTATTAGATAAATTTTGCATAGTATTTTGTTATATTCCTTCATTACTTACAGCTTGTGCCAGATCATGGGTTAGCTTGGGGTCACTTGTTGCTATAAGCACCATGTTACGACTAGGGGGTAGTCTCGGGTCGTTAAAAGTCTGTCTAGAATCTAATCCATGAACGACATAGGAAAGTGGTCATTTTCTTTCCATATGCTCGACTTTTGTTAATCCATGAAACTCTCCATCTAGTAACCGGTCTCAAGGGAACTAACTCATTCTTCTCCTTTGAGACCACAGTAATCTCACCCTTCTTAGGTACACATTGAATTGGGCTAACCCATTTACTGTATTCAATGGGGTAAACCACACCTACATCTAACCATTTGAATTGGGTTTATCCACTTGCTATCTACAATGGGTTAAACCATACCCATTTCTAACCATTTTATATTATCATTTTTCACTACCTCTTGCATCGGTGGGTTCAAATGATGTTGGTGCTCGATGTTGGGAACACAATCCAATTCACGCTAAATTTTATGAGTGCAAATACCGAGTAGATTTTGAATCTCTACAATATTGGAATCAATGCCTCAACCTTTTAATTTAATAATCAGCAACAATAATGACTGACAAGGTATTGTTGGCCCCTAAAAATACATATTTTAAGTTAGATAGAAGGGCCTTCAATATCAAGAACAGTCGATCCTCAATAGATGGATGAGCTGGCAGTGTTGTTCTATTATTCAAATCAAGATCTAAATTCTTAGGAGCATAAGAATAAGACCTCAAACATATAGTGCACTAACCATCTCATTATATTCATCCATACCATAGGTTTCAAAGTTCATGATAACCACTAGTATTGCCTTAACCCCAAGTCTCTTATTAATAGGTACAGTCAATGCATCATCTATAGTGTTTATCATAGAAACCACCCGGATATCCTTCGGTTGCTGCATCAACTAACATATAGTAAAAGTCACCTAATCACCATTGAGTCTTAACTTTATCTACCACATTTCTATGTCAACCAATGCCCTACCCGTAGCTGGAAGGTCCTTAACAAGATAATAGGGACTTCGAAGTCCACCTCATAGTGAACGATCACAAAATAAATTAGAAATATAAAGGACTCCACCTTCACCAACACATCACATAATCTACCAACCAGTTTCTTTATTGTCTGGTCATCCATCAATAATCTCATCAACGACGACTTAGGTGCCCCCACCCCAATTGCTAGTACACCACCAATGTCATCAGATTTATACTATCTCCCAAATCACACAAATTTCAAAAAAAGTTGAAGGACCCAATAGTACATGGAATAGTAAAGGCTCTGGGGTCCTCCTTCTTCTCTACTAAAGATTGGAAAGTAATAACACAACAATGGTGCATACTATCAGTGGGCTCAAAATTCATCATCCAGTTATTCGTAACTATATCTTTCTTAAATTTTGCATAGCCTATCATCTTCTTTAATGCTTCTAGAAGAGGAATATTAATAGAAAGTTCCTTCAACCTCGACATGGACTTCTTACACTTTCCTTCCTCTTGTTTTTTCTTTAATCTCTGAGGAAGAAGTAGGGGAGGTCATGGGATAGTCTTCAATATAGGCTCTACTTCATTCCCCTAAACTTTGTCCTTCTCAACTCATTTGTCCATACCCTTAAATTTTTGTGATGACTCACCTATCACCAACTTTTCAGATTCTACTTCGAGTGTATCATCACTATCAACAACATCATCTCAAACTTAATCAACTACAGGGATTGAGAAATTAATCACAGCCTTAGCAATCCAAGTGGTGATGGACAAATTGTGACTGTCATTCTTTGGATTATGCACAATATTACTCTAAAGGGTGCCCGGTTGAAGATGATTGAATTTAGCTAACATCTGACCAAATTACTACTCAAGTTGCTTGCTCGTAGTAGCATGTGATTCCACTTTCTGGATCAAGTCTGAAATATCTACCTTAATCTCCTTAAAGTAACTCTCTTGATACTCTGAACCCTTAACCAGCTTAGTAAGCAATGTATCCATCCTCGAATTAGTATCATGGTTTCTCGGTGGAACATATGCACTACTCTTCTCCTTATAATCATCCTTATGCCTCTTGTCACTATCTTTCTCTACTTTGATCTCTGTATCTATCCTTATAATAGTCTCAACCTAGATTCCCTTGCCTCGAGTTCCAATTTTCTTGAGTAGACCCTTTTTATTTGGCTCAAAAACCCATCATCTCTCTATCTAAGTACTTTGCCTCCTCCTCAATATCTAAATCATATAGCTTAGGATATTTACCTTGTGCGCCCACAACATTAACCTTTTTGTCATTCATAGCTACAAATTTCTTGGTCATTACCCTAATCTTCGTCCTTAGTTGAGAAACTTCTTGAGCTACTACGATCCTCTACTCGCAGGAAGCGCCAATAGAATAAGTGGCAGTGCCTCTTTCTACCTCCTGAGTATGCCGCCCTGTTGGTGATAGAGACACGGTATAATATTTTCAAAGCTACCTCCTAATGCAGGCTCATAAAAGATCCACCAGCAATAGTATCTACAATAGCTTTGGAATTTACATTCAAGGCTTGATAGAATATCTCATGCAAATTTTACCCTGAAATCCTATGATTGGGAACCATCGTCAACTTTTTTATGAACCTCAACCATGCCTCATATAGTGGTTCAGACTATAATTTCCTAAGATTATAAATCTTATCCTTCAATTGTAGCATCCTAGAAGGCGGGAAGAATTAGTCCAAGAACTATTTTTGCAATTCATTCTAATTAGTGATGGACCCACGAGGTAGTTCCCAAGCCATAATGTTTCTTCACTAGATTGAGAGAATGGGAACAACTTGAGTCTTAAAGCTTCCTAACTCACCCCAAGTAAAGTATATGAAGTGCAGATCCCTGTGAAATTCATGATGCACATATTTAAGTCATCAGTATGCAAACTTGGAAACACACACTTAAGATTGAGCAACTGAATCATAGCACTTGTAATATTGAACTTCACCCTCTGAGATAGTTTAAGAGGAATGATGGCTCCTATCTCAATAGGCTCAACATACCCCAAGACATCCTCCAGATCATCATATTCTAGCAAATACTGAAAAGCTAAAGGTATTTGAACTCTATCTCTTCTATCTCTATTGAGTTCTACTCGACGTTGTGCTTTTTGTCTATGTTTTCTGTCTTGATCTGCACGACAGGCAGCCGCATCCCTCCTTATATTTTTTTCAACTAGTAACTGTGTAGTATTTTATGTAGCTATCTCTTGAGTACCAAGAAAAGGAGGTAGATTTATGGGAAGAGGATAATCTTAATACTCCTAGTTATGAGTTGCACAATCGTGTTCCGACATCCTATAATTTTGTTGTAGGGTTCTTTCAAGCTCTATATTAGGTGGAATCAAGGAATTAACTTTCCTCCTTGTACTAGGCATACACCGGCGTACACCCTAAGGAAAATAGAAAATAAAATCCAACAACCTTAACAAACTCTATCAATCAATCCATAACTGTATTTCTCAGTAACAATGTCAAAATTTGATATCTCCCAAAACTATACCTCCAAGAAGTATAATACAGTCGATGAAAAATATAGTAACCCAATAGAGGCTGGGTTCAAACCCACAGGGAATAGGTCTAATATCTCATATGTGTTTTTGAAAATAGTTGATAAAATGCAGAAAAATAAAAGGGGGTATTTGTTCTAAAAATACTGTAGTAACAATGCTTGATCTCTTTGGATTGAAATTAGTCTGAGATGAATACTAGGATTGTGTTCCCCCTAGCTTCCTAACTCTATAGAATTATCACACCCAATCCATCTATCTCAATGCCCTACATGCAGAATTTGACAAGATATATATCACCAACTATTTTGTGGATGCCTTTGGTGAATTTTAGTCATCACCTTGTGATCCTTAGAGTATTGCCTTACTAACCCTTGTCTTTGATACCAAATTAACTATCTCCTTTTGGGTATCTAGTTAATTAGACGAGGGTTGGAGCCTTAAATTTCTATTGTAATCTTGTTTTCCTAGTCTCAAACTCTCTTGTGAAGATGATCTCGAATACAAGAAAGTTCTTAACTTCTGCAATAGTTAAGAAAGTATACAAATTGAAGTAGATCGCAATACATGCATAAACACTGATTTAGAAGGACCTCATGCTTCCTCTACTTTGTTATTTTGCCAAGGTTTCCACAACCTTAGTTAGGAGGTTTAGCCCCTCATGTTTTCAAGAATATCAATTGAATTCATAAATGAAAGCATAAGATTAATCTCAAAAAAAATTAAGTAGAAAAACCTGAATCTCAAATTAATAACAACCAAATAATAAAAAAAAGGATTCCAAGATCAAAAGTCGAATATTATAATCAATATATGTTTATGAATAGAAAGAGTGCATAAACTAAAACAAAAACATCTAAAGAGTATTTATAGAATACATCAAACACTAAAAGTCCTAACTAAAATGAATAAGGAAAAATGGGTTGATGACCACTTACTGAACCACTAACGGCCTGTAAGTGGTACTTATGCCACATAAGTGGGTGCCGTAAGTGTCAGACATCTTCAGAGCAGCAGAACTTCTACCCATGATTGCACTTACAATTGCGTAAGTGGTTCTTATGCCACGTAAGTGCCCCTTTGTAACTATCAAAAAAGAACTTCAAACTTCAAATTCTGAGATGTTTTTCTTCTAATACCTATGGAGGGACCTACAACCATCGTAGGTACCACTTATGGTCCATAAACGGTCCCTTAAGTCGTCCTCCTACACTTTCTCACCATCTTTCTTCTTTTCATCTCTAAAAAACTAGTTTTTTGCAAAACAAACACAAAAACACATTATATCTAACAAAACAAACCTAATTATTTGCATGTTTTCTGATTTTAAGCATCAAAAGTGCCATGTAACCATGGCACATCATGGACCCAATAGATTTCTTTGACTTTTGGTAGGAATAAAGGATACGAATACACGTCCTCCCTTTTTTCTTTAGGAATCTCGAATATCCAGGTTGTGTAGAGGTTTTGTTGATCTTTTTTGTCTTGAGTCCTTCCTTAATTGTTTCACCGATCTTATCTAAATAAGCAAAGGTAGCACAAATACTGATATCACTTTATCATAAAACTCCCCTTCTTGATCTTGGGTAAATATAGTGACTATTACTTTTTCTATCATAGAAGGTCGCACCTTTGCTACCTCTTTTTGCTAATAATCGGTATATTCACAAAAAAATTCATTAGACTATTACTTGATGTGGTTCAAAGAATATCGATCAGGAACCATCTCTAAATTTTAGGCAAATCTATCAACAAAATCCCTGGCCAAAGCACTCTTTTCAGGACACTTTTTTAGTTCTTGTGAAGTAAACCATTCTAAGGCCTCTCCACTTAGGCTTCGACTGAAGAGACTCATCAATAATGCTTCAGTTTCTATGATCGCCTACTATTTGGTCACAATATCCTCTCAAGTGGGCAGTAGGATTTCTAGTACCATTGAATATTTCAAACTTAGAAACTTTAAATACCTCGAGCAAATTCAAATTAGGGTGGATGGAAAGTTCATCATAACCAAACCCCATTGCATTGGGCAAACTATATGTTTTCTTTATCTTAGCGATCACTTTCTTTATTAGTAGTAGATCCTTAGCATGTTTGTATTTAGATGACCTACACTCTTTTTTCATCTCCTCATAATGGTCAATTTCTAGGTTTTAGGGAAATATATGGTAAGATGCAAGTATTATGGTGGCACAAAGGGTAGCAGGAGGCATATTTTCATTAGCAAAGTATTCTGGGCAGTATGAGTAGATTTTTAGCAGGTGGGAACCAAGTTTTGGGGAGTATTGACATTGGGGTTAAAAGTGGGATAAGTTATTTAGGAAGTGAAGGCATTTGGGAAGGTATTTTGGTAATTTAGAGCAAAGTTTTAAGAATGGTAAGCATTTGGGTTATTGTCATGATTGGTATTTTATGTGGGAGGAGAATGTGTTTGGAATAATGGATTGATGGGATTAGAAGGAGGTCTAGGCATTGACGTAGAGGGCATGTCTATTGGTTAGGTCCCATTGTTACTAGAGCTAAGAGGAGGGAATCAGAGTGGAAGCGCACGACTATCCAAGACTAGTGTATTAGCGACAATGTCCAGATTAGCCATATCTTTTGCTCATCCATTTTCCTAGTTAATTTAGCGATCATCTTACCTAGAGTTGTTATCATACTGGCCCTACTCGCAGTCATTCTTTTCTTTTAGTAACTAATCAACAGTCATAGGAGGAATTTTTATTTGCTTTAGTCTAGTGAAGTATTGATGTTCAACCAACTTTTGTCAATACAAATCAATTTCTACTTAGTTAATTACCTGATAAAGTAAAAACCACTCCAAAAGAATACATGTTAGATCCTGTTAGTGGTAAGTAATGCAAGGTTATTCAACTTAAATTAAACACATAAAGTTGCTTTCATCTTAGGTAAATTGATCCACATGTGGGTATTGACTCAAAAGGAATTAATAGGTAGGACTTTTTTCAAGTAGGTCTTTATTAGGAAGTTTGACAAGTCTAAATTGTTGGGCCTCTCCATTTGCTGACTTTGGATTCATATGACTTTTCTCGATAAAATGAGAGATAAAGATTTGAAATGATAGAGGCTGGGCCAAAAGGCTACCAACGTATCTCATAAAAGAGAAATCAGGAAATATATAGTTCAAATAGGAAAGGATAAAACTTCATTTCATTCCATTCTTATTGGAGTTCATTACATTAGGAAAACATGAAAGGAAAATGACAACAGAAAGGACAAGACTAATGACTAGATCCTAATTAAGTGTGGGGATTCCCGTCTTATTCTTCTTCTTGTTCTATATTTTGATCCTATACGAGTGGTAAAGTGGAAATTTCAATCAACCCTTCTAGTGTCCACAAGGATCTCTAAATTTATTTTAAACGTGTGGCAAGTCTCTAAGTTATGTCCTCCGATTTCTCTATAATAGTGACAAACCTGTTTGAATTTTTTCCAAGCCTTAGACAATGTGTTAGGCTTTGTTTCCACTGGCTCTAGGATCTTATCATGATGAACTTTAAATAAATTTCATGGCAGGTATCTTCAAACTTTGTTTATTCATATTTGTTAATCTACACATTATCGGTGATAGGTATGCCAGCATTAACACGATAGCAATAGACAATAGTTTATGTCCCCCTCATACTACTTATCTTACCATTGTGGATCATATTAGAAATTCTGGCTTTAGAGTGATGCACTTATCAGTGGTATTACTCGGTTGATTCAGATACTAAAAACATATCTTATAAGCATCTTCGAGAAAGTAGCAAAATTCTTCAATTTGGTTAAGGAGGAGAACTCCCATATTTCTCAGAGTTTGATAAAATTTCGAGCATGTCTTGACCTTGGGGCACCAACAATATCCTCTGAAGTGGGCTATGATGATGATCTTTTCATTTCCTAACCTAATCCTAGTTGTCCAAATAGCATCCACTTTGAGCTTCGCCCAGTGCTTTGCTCCTACATTTGAAGGTGAGGCTTGTTCCATGCCTTCTTTCTCATAGTCATTGGTCGGATGCTCAGAATTCTTCTTTTTTTCGGTGATTAATTTTCTGACTTTAGTAGTTTCCTTTTTATCCTAATCGATCCTTCTAATCACTTTCTTAGTGTCTACTTTTAGCACTTTCTCCGCTCGAACAAACTCCAATATCCATCTTTTCATTTGACGGTTCTAGTGTCCATGACTGATTTTCCCGAAAGAATAGGAAAAATATAGAAAGAAAGATAATGAAGAATGGTTGAGTACTTTTCTGGGATACTTAAAGACCTGGAGTGTTTTGGTTTGAACTTTGGATAGTAGGCGTATATTTTTCCTAAAGGGTTTCTAAAACTTTGTTTAAGAGTAAATCAATTTACCTTTTATTCAAACAACATACATAAACATATAGATCAGTTATATCACATAAAATATTTATCACATAACAATATGATAAAAAGCACATATCTTAAGTGGGTGACCTTTTTGGAGCCAAGAGTTGGCCTAACAGATTTAAAGGAAGTATATGCCTTTTAAAACAAATCCATTATCCCTAAAATCTTCATAAATATATAAATGTCTACAAAGTAGGAAAGAAAGGATACAATCTTTGGTGAAAGAAAAAGTAACATGAGAGAAAAATAGTCTCGTACAGTGATAGAAATAGAAAACACTAGCACCCAGATGGTCTCTCATCTGCCTTTGCCCTCTTAAATTTGTCCACCTCTTTCCATATGTGATATTTATTAGTGATCAAATGACTCACGCATAATTGTTCTCGACTCTTATAGGTCATTTTGCCTATGCTATCAATCTGGAAAACCATGCAATCATCCAAATCAATCAAACACTGCCTAGCATTATCCACCTCTTACGTGGCTTGATTTAGTTCTTTTATCAATTGGTGTATGGTCAAGGAATCCTCCACGTGTTTTTGCTGGTGTGCAATATCATTTGTTTGAAATTGATTCTAAAGCCTGTGAAGACGAATATGATGTTCTGATTCTATATCAATAATTTGTGTACGCACATTCAGACCTAAGATCAATGTTCCGACAAGGTTCTTCATCAACCCTTCTTTTTAAGTATCTCTAACCTTGAGTTCAAACCACATACAGAAAGTGATTTCATTGGTATTTCTATCCTTCCAATACTGTATAATGAATTCCTTGAGTGGGGTGATGTACTCCAAATTATACCTCTAAAAAATATAATGTGGTCACTGTCTATATAAACCAACAAAGGTTTAAGTCAAAACCACAAGGAATAGGCCGAATATCTTTTATGAATTTACTGAAAGAGCTCGAAAAACGAAAAAAATTAAATAGGGGATTTTATTAGAATAGTGTCAATAGTAACAAATCTTGATCGCTTTAGTTAAAATTAATATGATATGAATACTAGGATTGTGTTCCCCAAAATTTTCAAACTTCGTATACTTATTGTGCTCCATCGAACTATCCCAATACACTGCATGCAAACTTTTATAAGATTTGTATCACCAACAGTCTTATGATTTCCTTTGATGAATTTGAATCTTTACGTTATGAGTCTCAGAGTGTAGCCTTACTAACCCTTATCCTAGATCCCAGATTAACTATTACCTTTTTAGTGTCAAGTTAATTAGATGGGGGTTGGTAGCCTCAACTTACTGTTGTGAAGTAAGTATCAAATACAGGCAGGTCTTAACTTCTGCAGTCGTTAAGAAAGAAATCAAATTGAAGAAGATCATAATACGTGCAAGAATATTAATCAAGAACAACTTTTCACTTCCTCTACTTCGTTATTCCATCCGGGTTCTCAAAACCCTAGTTATATGGTTTAGCCACTCATAATGCAACAACATACATTAAATTCAATAAATAAAGAATATGAATAATCTTACAATAATTTGAGAATAAAACCTAGAATCTCAAATTAATAATCAACCGTCAAAAACCAAGAACAATGGATTTCAAGATAAAAAATTGAATCTCATAATCAATATAGTGTTGTGAATATAAAGAGTACATAAACTAATACAAAAACATCAAAAGGGTATTTATATAATCCATCAGGACCCTAAAAATTCTAACCAAAACAAATAAGGAAAACTGGGTCAGTGACCACTTACGGGTTGTAAGTGTTACTTACGGACTCCTAGGTGTGTCGTATGTATCATATCAATCTCCATGTGGAAGAACACCACCTTTGATTACACTTATGGGGGATTATAAGGTACTTACACCCAATAAGGTACCCTCTGTAATTCTTAGAACAAACTTCAAACTTTAGATTCTAAGAACAAATTCCTTCTGACACATACGTGGCCACTTACGGTGGCCTTAACTTCCCTTTACGGTCCGTAAGTGGGGTTCTCTAAACACTTCAACTCTTTTTCTTCTTTTCAGCTCTTGAACCTATTTTCCTAGAAAGCAAACATAAAAACACATCATACATAACAAAATGGAGCTAAGTACTTGCTTATTTTTTTATTTTAAGCATCAAAAGTGCCATGAAACCAGGACACATCAACACTCTCAACTTAGAACATTTGCATGTCCTCAGGCAAGAAACAGTAAAACAAAATAATTATAACGACCTAAAATTTGATGAAATATGTGAATTATGTGTTTCTTTGTGATTTGACTATCAGCTACAGCAGCATGAGAATCCATCAATTGTTTGGTGAGAGCTTTTTCTTTAACATTTAGTCTTTGGACTTTACCAGTCAACTCTATTATTGTTTCTTTGAGATTTTCATTTTTTGCTACTAGTTCTTCAGTATCCCTAGGTCCTTCTGAGGACAGTTTGATTTTGTATTGGGCTCTTTCTTTTCATCAATTTTTTTCTTCTTGAGATCAGGTCTCTCAAAGACTTTCTTCCTTTTCACATGTATGTTCTTCTTTCTACTTACACCATGACTCCCAAACCTTGGATCACAGGATTTAGTCATTTCATCAAAATGAGATTCTATTCTTTTCTTCTTAGATGCAATAACAATATCAGACCTAATTTCCTCATCCTCTCTCACTTTCACAACTTTAAGATTTTCTTCTTCCTCTATAGTAGATTTTTTGAGTATTCTTCTTTTAGTAGTAGAAGACTTATGCTTCTTCATTGCATATGC
Organism: Capsicum pubescens; assembly: GCA_030864215.1. Classification (NCBI taxonomy): domain Eukaryota; kingdom Viridiplantae; phylum Streptophyta; class Magnoliopsida; order Solanales; family Solanaceae; genus Capsicum; species Capsicum pubescens. The sequence goes on along the minus strand of CM061538.1, from coordinate 207,735,463 downwards.
TAGCTATTTTATTTCAGACCCTCTAGTAGATTAAGATCTTGTAACATGTATACCAGAGTCAATCACTTTCTCCTTTTCTTTATTTTTCTTCAGTTTTTTTATTTTCCAAATCAGAGGTTGTTCATCCTCATCTTCTTCATTTGGGGGGTAATACGGTCTAGTAAAGTTATTGCCATGTGATCAGGAGGTCACGGGTTCAAGCCTTGGAAACATCCTCTAGAAGAAATGCAAGGTAGGGTTGCGTACTATACACTTTTGTGGTGGGGCCCTTCCCCAAACACCGCACATAGTGGTAGATTTAGTGCACTGGGATTCCCTTTTTGCATTTAAGGGGTAATACAAAATATTTATCCTATTTCAAATCATCCTTTTCTTCCGTTATTTGCTCTTCCCCACTGGAAGAACTTTCCTCAAGATCATTTCCACGTAAAAGCAAATTTTCATCTACCCAATTTATGTTACTTAGAGAATTAGATTTATTTATAGGAATTTCTTCATCAACCAGATTAACAAATATAGAGTTTGACTCAAAAAGGGTAGGAGAATCAAGTTCTTGTAAATTATCTAAAATTTTGGTACCTTTCAATTCCTCATAGAGAACCTGGATTTGAGGGGCATTAGAGGACTCTGGTTTTTTTTAGGAAAGAGGTCCTTTAGTTTGAAGAATCTCTTGTTCAATTGTAGATCTAAAACCTTTGTTTAGGTCATCTACTAGGATAGAACATTGACTGCATTTTAGAGTTTCGACTAAAATAGTTTCACTTAGGGTTTCAGGAGTCTCATAAGAATGACAAATGGAAACACTTTTTGTGGATCTTGTGAATGATCTGAAGACAAATATTTCATGGGGTTTGAAGAAGAGGGAATTTCAAATATTTTGAGGTTTTTGAAGAAAACAAGAAGGACCAGTTTTGATAAAGTTCTGAGTTAATTGAGAAGATAATGAATTAGGAAAATTTGAATTTATAAGTAAAAAGATGATTGTTTGACATTTAAAAGTTGCCATAATGAATAAACACATCTAATTACAACGGTTAGGACTCTTCACTTTTGAATCAAATTGACAGTGTTTGTTCATATTGGATTGGACAAGTGGCCTTTTTAAACAGAAATTTTATAAAAATTCATGGCACACTATTTTGGTACTCACCTAAGAGATGGGACCAAATCTCTCTCTTTTTTGAGTGAATTTTCAACCTATGTTTGCTATAGTTATTTTCTTCCAAAGATGTTCCCTTGGGTGTATACGTCCAAAGGTATGATACAGAGTTAGATTAGCATACACCTACTTTATCATGGATACCTATCTCCTCGACATAGCTAAAATTTCAAAGAGATACTGATTCCCATGTTATTCATCCTTGTGAATCTTCTTATAAGATGAATTTCCTAGGGACCAGGTCCCTTGAAATCATCTATTTCAAAATAAAACACCTCTATCTTGAAATGTCTTGAGAGAGGAAGAAGACAATCAGACCTTTCATTGTTAATCTTTAAATCCTTTCAATTAATGAGCTATTCTTGATTGCAATCCTCTTTATCATGTTTGAGATCATGATCACAAGTTGGATTTGGGAACCCACTTAAGTTTGAGTACCTAGTAGGAGGATAATGTGGTGATCAAATTCTTCTTAGACCATCTAGGCAGTGATAACTTCCTCTTTGCACTTTTCAATGACTTGAATCCCTTAGAAAGTACATTCTCTTGTTGAAGACATTAGTACTCCTTAATTTAGCCTTGAGCCAGGGATGACATCCTTTTTTCAGATGTCCATCTCCTCCACTATGAGTACATAGGAGTTCATACTCTTTGCTTCCAACATAATGACCAGTCTTTCCTTTTGACTCAATAGGCTGGATTTCTCCTTAATAACCCAAACCTCTATCGTTTTAACACCCTGACTAATCATATTAGAAAGGATTTGTGAAGAAGCAATACATTGAAGAGACTTGTTTAACTCTTCTCTTAAGTGGACCAGGTCCTTCTCTAACTTTTCATTCTTGTGAAGTTCACACATAAGGTATTTTTTAGAATCCCTTAATTTTTCTTCAAGATCAATTTGAATCCCTGAAGCTTTCTTCTTTCTTTTGTCATCTAAATCATTTCCCTTATTTAGTTGACTCATACAACTCAAATTCTTAGATTTCAATTTAGATAACATTTCTTCAGTTTTAGATATCTAAAGAGTTAATGCAATTATCTCAAGATCTTGATCCTCTACTACTCTTCTAAGGTATTCTTTTAAGTAGTTAGTTCACATACAAAACCTAGCAATATACCAACAAGTACTTTTATCTTCCTAGAGAAGTAGTTGTCTAGGTTATCCTTAATGTCAGAAAGAGTTACCTCATTTTTTTCTTCATATTCTGTATTAGCTATAAAGGAAAACTTTGAAGAATAGATAACTATACAATCTTCCATTGTAACATAGATACTTCTCCAGTCTTCTCATCTTCATCAAATTCACTAGAAGAATCTCCTCATGCTGCCAGGTCTACTGTATGCTCAGCTGTAGTATTCCTTCTTGACTTTTCATGGACCTGGTCCCTATTCTTTTCTTTGTCACCTTTAGTCTTGAGATACTCCTGATAATTAAAATTTTGCATTGGACATGCTTTTATAAAGTACTTGGGAATCCCGCATTTGTGACATACTTTAACATTATTACCTCTTTTACTGTTGCTTCCTCTTCTTTGGAACTGACCATTCTTCCTCATTACCTTGACAATTCTCTTTGCTAAACAGGCAACATCAGTGTCTTCTTCTACTGAATCAAGTTTGGAAGCCTTTAGTGCTAGGAATTTTTCCCTTTTTGCTTCATTCTTCTCCATCCCTTGCTGCTTTTTGAGCTCATAGGTTTTTAGATTTCCAATAAATTCATCTATAGTGAGGGTCTTTAGGTTTCTAGCTTCTATTTTAGAATCTACTTTGCTTTCCTAGGATTTTGGTAGATCCCCAAGAATCTTCCTCACTTTCTTGTACAGTGGAATCACTTCTCCTAGGCAGTGTAGCTTATTAGTAATAGAAGTGAATCTTGTATGCATTTCCTAGGTGGTTTCTCCTTCTTTCATGGTGAAAGTTTCATACTGAGTAGTCAGCATATCGATTTTTGAATCCTTCACATAAACATCTCTTTCATGAACAGTCCTTAAGCAATTCTAGATCTCCTTGACATTTTAACAAGCTGAGATCATGTTATATTCGTCAGTCCCTGACCACAAACTAATAATTTCTTGGCCTTGTAGATTTTTTCAATTTTTGTTCTATCCTCATCATCAATTCTCTCCTAGTTCTTACTATCATTTTTTGTAATTTATACTTCTTTGAATTCTCTAATAGTGAAATGAGGACCATCAAGAATTATGTCCATTAGCTCACTATCCTTATCCATGATGAAGTCAAATATCCTGGTTTTCCACCAACAATAATACCGACCATTAAATCTTGGTAGTCTAGTGATAGATTTCCCTTTTTACAGGTTATGTAGAGCAGCCATGATAACCAAATCACTCTAGGTGTTAACCTTTTAGATTTTTCTAGCTTTGATACCAATTATTGAAACCCTGAGGGTTGCACCACATGGTGAGGGACCAGGTCCCTCAAAGTCAATAACAAGAAAAGTATAGAAAAATAACCAGGAAGTAAGAGATAGTTCAAAAAGAGTAAAAAATACAACAATTTAACGTGGAAACTCCCTTTCTCAAGAAAGGGAAAAAACATGGCTTGCCCTCACAATCACCTCAAAATTCACTATAATCAAACTCTTTATTACAGTCTTCACTAAACCTATCTCTAGGTTCCTTTTGCTTGTAATAACTCTACTACAAGCTCATCTTGACAACTCTGCCAAGGACCCTCTACAATGATTAACTCTAATTAGTATCAAACTTAGGCAACTCTATCTAAGCACTTTCCTCAACAAAAGAAAACACTATTCTTATAACATGATTAGTTTAATTATAAATTAGAGCTCAAGAACATTCACCCACTTCTTAAGCATACTACAAAGATAAGAACATGAGCAATAATTGAGTAGTGTTGAATTGGGGTTTTCGTAGCCTCTCTTCACTCTTTTTAAATCCAAAAAACCATTTGATGAAGAATCATCTTTTTCCTTTATAGATGAGTGATAATTAGGGATAAAATATCATTAGACCAGCTATCCTAGTTAGTACAAGTAGCTCCTGCAAGTTTGTTACACACAAAATTTTATTGTAATGCATGCCAACTGTATTATATCATGGACATCCAGGGACCTGGTCCCTTGCAGTTAGCTTCTCATCATCAAATCTGCGTATATCAAGTTAATTTTGGGATAGTTCGTGAGAAGTGAAGTTGCAATTTGAAGTATTATAGACTGATTTCAACATTAAGGTAGGTTATAGATTAACTCTTTTAGACTGGGTTGGGTAGTAAATATTGGTACAAAATACATGTTAAGGAGATGGTAAGTAATAATGAATTTGGCAATCTTAATGTGTTGGTCCTGTGTTGGGGCCTATTTGTGATATTGTCATTGGTTTTGAGATACTATATGATATGTATGGCCGTGTGGGGACCTGTGTGATTGTTGCTAGTCTAAAATACATGTGAATAGTTGTATTGTGTGTTGAAATGTCCATTATGGTAATATTGGTAGGTTGTGTTACATTCATACTTTATTGGCATATGAATCATGTGGAAATTTCATGGATAGTGGAAGTAATGAATGGATATTGGCTCACGTGGTTATGGAAATATATCATTGTGGATGGTTATGTAAATATATAATTGTGGTTGGTTGTTGAAATACTTCTTGTGATTGGTTGTGAGCATTACATATCATGTCATACTAATTCATGAAACATTGGTATCACTGTGGCAACATCTGAGAAACACGGGAAATACCTTTTAAGAACCTTTCCCAAAGGATATGTCAGGAAGGAGATATTGAGACATCTTATAAAACCATACCTAGAGGATGTACCAGGTATGAAATATGTATATATGGATTGTATATAGGTTGACGACCCCCCTATGAGTCCCACATTCAGAAGACTTTCCTTTGTGGGTGTATACGGAGGTTGTGCTACAACCTCGTGGATGATCATTATCATCATGGCATTTATCATCATCATATTATTCTTCTTATGCATTGCACTTACTTTATTGTGTTATGTTGTGATTGAATTACCATGTCAACTTTCCATACCTTTATGTGTTCTATCTTTCGCTAATTGAATTTGAATATCTTGCATAGATATGTTCTTCCTTATTTCTAAGTGTATGTGATATAATGTATACTTGTGTGCTACTTGGTTGTGTTATTGAAATATATGTGATATATACATTAAAACTATTAGTGCAAGTGGCGTGGGCTACTATTATGGGACATTTTCTGAATGCAGCGACGTGCCTTTAGTGTGTATTTTGTATGTCTTATTTTCTACTTTGCTTGGTCGGCCTATGATACATACTGAGTAAAGGTGGACCATACTCACTCCTACTATACCCTTCTAGTGTAGATTTAGGTTCGGGTGCGCCCTATATTGCTTGACTCAGGCGGTTGTTGGAGCTTTCAAGGTAGTGGATGAGTTTTAGGTGTCCTAATGTCTTCCACTATCTTATCTATCATCAGACTGTGTCTTTTCCATCAACTTGTTCTAGATATACTCTTATACTACTAATATTAGGTTTTGGGAGTTATGACTGCATTCTTGCTTATGGTTCTTTCCGCATTTGTTATACTTATATGGTTTGGCTTCATTCTAGAAGCATTACCTTAGAGGCATTGCTGTCTTTTCCCCTTTGTGTATCAGTTTGGGTGATAGGCTTACTTAGTAAGGTTTGACACTACAAGTACCATCATTACCCTTGGTTTTGGGCTTATGACAACGATACGACGATGCTTAACCAAGATAAACCAAAGGCACCTATGGCAGTCAACTCAATTTCACCTCAACAACTTTTACCCCCTCCTACTTTAAACCTTTTCAAAAAAAAAACTGTGTGGACCTATATAACACAACAATGCATCACAAAGGAATCAAGCTATAATATTACATAAGCAACAAATAGCCAAGCAAACATGCAGTATACACTACCTGAATAGATAAGCAGCTAGTTACACAACCCATGTACCCTCACAAAAAAGAAACTCCACGGTCATAATATGATCATGCAAGTCAATGCAGGGATAATATCGAGACACTCACACTCACAAAAGAAGTTCAAATTGATGTGAATATAATACCATATCCTTGCCTTTATTTTCTTTACCTTAGTTTTTCTGACAGTTGGACTAGGATCACTATAGGACTTTATTGAGCTTGTAACGTAGGTTTTGGGGCTGGTATGGTACATTTGGGAACTATTGAATCACCCTCCTTGACACTACAAGTACAATTGGGGTCCATTTCTCAACCAACTTTATTTTATTTCTTCCTTATTTCTCCCTTATTGCTTATTCAAGTTGGGTGTGATTTCTTTATTTTCTCTTTTTCTTTTTCTTTTTTTTTCACTGTTCTTTCATTTTTGTTTTCTATTTTTTTCCATTTTTTTTACCTCACCCAACCATACTTTCTTTTATCTAATTAAAACCCTTATTCATACCCAATTTTAACTATGCACCCCTATGTTAGCTACCCTCAACTTAGACAATTTGCCTGAGTTGAGGTGTGTAATGTCCAAGGAGGGACCAGGTCTAAAACAAGTTCATTGTAATAAAATTTGGAAGGTGATAAGGTGAAAATAAAAAAATAGGTCAATGTAGCCTCAAATTCACATCACAGTTCATAAAATCTTTTTGGAGGGGTATCAGTTTTCAGAAACACTTAAAAACAAACAAAATATCTCAAGTGCCCTTAGGTTCCTAATTTTTCTCTTAATTATACATAAACAGAACATAACACATATACGATACAAACATAAAACAACCTAAACATGCCAATTCTACTATGATAGCACAACCAACGAGAAAAGAAACATGACAGGAAAAACCCTCGATTGTGTCATACCTCCACCCCTAGCTAAAGACTTGCACTGCCCCAATGAATAACTACAATATAAAACATAGGAATAGATACATACCTTGGACGCTCTAGGTGGTCGTCTTTAACTCTCCCTATCTGGGGCATCTTGTATCTCATCCAGCAAAGGTAGTGGTGGGTCACGACTATAAGACGCGCCCGTTGATATATCAGCTCGTATCCACTCCTCAATTAACTGGGACACCCTAGAATTAATGGTCTCCTTTTTCAGAGCCTGATTAAAGTCCATGGTAGAGTTCTGTAGCTCTTCCTCCCGACCTTTCTTGGTCCCAACAATTGGGATGACATCCTCCTCAATAAATAAATTAAATATCATAAATAATGTTGCGATAAAGATAGAATAACTGGAACCTGGCTCTCTGCTAGTGATTGCACCTCAATACATAATACAGCCATCTTCTCCAGGAAGATAGAAAAATCAAGAGTATATACCTCACACAATTGCGTAGTCATTCTAGCCTCAAAACTATAAATTTGAGCATGAAGCTCACTCATATATTCTGCAATCTCTACCCTCATCCTCGCCTCAAATCAAGCCTCGACAACCTAGAGTGTAGCTTTGATCCAAGGATGGATCAATCCATATAGTGAAGCTAATAGACCCTTCTTCTGAGTAAGGAAAGATGTCACCTCATTCTATATCACAACCATGCACTGTAGAAACTCACGTGGAACCCTAGTCAAACCAATAAATATAGGGCAAGGAGTCATAGTAGATATACCAGCTAGCTTAAAAGTCAAAGACGGTGTTGGTGCAAATGTGATCGTGGCCGCTTCACCCGTAGTAGAAGTCTCAGACTCAACTCTTTGCTCGCCTATCTCAACATCCATAGTAATATCCATCCTCTCAATAGGCTCAATCAAAATAGGTGACCCCTCAAAATAGACTAAAATAGTTGTAAAAGGAGGCAATGCTCTCTGTGAAAGGACCGAGTTTGTCAGATCATTTATCAAACTAATATTGGCTTATGTATCACCCCAATCCTTTGACAACCTCAGGTATATGCGATACTCCGGTCATTTCACATAACTTCTAAATCAATCAGGGAAAGAGAGAGCGGTGGTCTCACCAAAAGCTCTAATATAGATCTCCAGCTGGATCAGTCTCGCAAAATCTATGATGTAGCCAGCCTTCAGGCTGGCAACCAATGTTGCTCTTGTCATGATCCAATTTATGAATCATAATGGAACCTACTAAATCCTGTCAATAGGTAAGCCAAACCATAACCCGGAGCTAACGCAATAGGTTAATTCGGTAGGAATTGCCCAACATAGGCAAATTTCAAAAACATAATTCATAAATAAACACAGTGCTCTAAATAGATAGATAAAATAGTCAATACAATATACCATCCCATGACCTGGTAGAGTCAGCTCTAGAGCATCTAATAGTATTACAACTTAAAGACTTAGAATAGTCAACAAAATTTTTCTCGATAACAAAAGATTGAATATAAAATATAGAGGGAAGTGGGAGACTCAAACTATAAGATCTCACCCTATCTCCAAAAATATCAACACAACACGATCAATAATCAATGATGATAGCTAGTACTCGGATATGCACTACAAAGGTAAAGAAGTGTAGTATGAGTACCAAAATAATGGGTACTTAGTAAGCATAATCAGCCGACTGAGATAAATCATGATATAAGTATGATAAAATTCAAGATAGAATAAATAAGTCAAGTTACAAAAACAAACCTGAATCATCTCCAACTCCGCTATACATAATAAGTAAATAACCAAAATAATAACATAATGTAATGAAATATCATACAAGAAATCACAACCTAAAAAATTGGCTCCCATACGCTAATTAGTACAGAAAAGTAAATAACTCATCACAAACTCCCATACACCTGGAGAGTACACCCAAGGATAGAATAAAGCAAGCAACCAACATTATAACTAACTTTCTTCGTCATTTAATCATTATTCCACAACTTACCAACCTTTCATAATGTACCCATTTTCCATAATGTTACCATCATTTAACAACTATTCCCTACATATCCACTAATCTCCAATTACTAGATAACCATCATTTATCAACTAGTCATTTTACCACTAGAGTTTATGTCATGCCACATTATAACTATTTCCTCATTTTACAACTTAGCCAAATTTCTCCTTTCAATCTCGTACCCGATATCATTAATCATGAGAAATATGTCATCATAACATCATATGCATATTCAAACTCGAACCGATAGATATAATCAATATCCATACTTGAACTGGTAAATACTCTATAGTCAAACTCAAATTGGTAAATAATCAATAGCTGGACTTAAACGAGTAAATAATAAATAGCTAAAGTTGAATCAGTAAATGTACTCAACACCATAATCATCTTTTGAACTGGATTTATGTATATATGATCAACATCATAAATAGTATCATCAACATGCATAAATAAATATCATAATCAATGGGCGTCAATTACCACATTAACTAGCATAACCATCAAGTATCAAGATTCCTCAGTATTACCTCAGTACACATTTTTTAGAGTCTAATAAGTGTGAAAGGTTCACAAAACTAATCATATTTCATAGCCTAAAATGAGTTAAGAGTCCACTTCCAATCCTCAAGTTCTATTTTAGGCAAATTCTACCCAAACTAGGCTTAAGGTATCTAAATTCACTTTTAAATGTATAGAAAGACAAACTTAGTACTAAGGTAAAGATTCTTCTCAAATACATTAACTAAGTCCAAGCAAAGTTAAGGCAACCTTCATTAGTGCAAGCAACTAAGGCCCACTTACCCTAAGCATAAAAAATAAGGGGATTTGTACTTAATATTTAGTGATATAAGGCATTCTCTTTCTAAACATGAGAAATGGAGTCCAATTCACCTAGAGCATGAGGAAATAAGCTAAATGTTCAACTCTACGATTTGAAAATAACCAAAACAATCAAACTAACCCAAGATTTTTATTTCATTAATCCAACACCTAAATCCCATCCCAAATCTAACACAATATCATAAGAATACAATAAAATAGCTTAAATTAACAAGAAATAAACCTAGACTACCTCGATGCCAAAGAAGGCTCAATATACAGCTAAACCACCACTTTTTCCTTTCAAAAAGCCTTTTAAAGATGCCAAGATATCATAAACACAATTTACTCATCAAAAAGAGAATAATGATACCTATATTGCACCATTGTGCTTTGGGACCAAAAATCATACCAAAACCCCATATGGGTCCTGGTTACAAAAATCACTTTTTCGAAAACAACCCAACATAATATCAAGTTCAAGGAATAATTAACCTAATAAATTAGTGGAAACCAAGCTAAATTGGGGCTAATATTAAGACTTAAAGGTTTTGTGGTTTTGAGCAAGAAACCAAGAAATTTTTGCAGGAAAAAGGTGAATTCATACCTTAAACAGTAGATAATCGCAAAAATAAATGTTATTCTAGCTTCCTAATCACCAACAAGCTTCAATTTTGAGATATCTTACTCTTTAGGGTTTTTTTCTCTCAAGTAATGGATGAAAAATGGTTGTATTCACGACTTTAGGTCTATTTATATCCATACCATATCTCGGGTCTGCTATCATGGCCCAGTACCTACGATCGCAACTCATTACATCAAAAGGAGATATTAAAATCGTGATACTCACTAGTACGAATCGCACTACCAAGGGTGAGGTGATCGCAACCCTTGGCTTGCGATTGCAACTGCACCAGATAGCAGCTGAAACTTGGAAATTCTTTCAAGTTTCTGCCAAGTCCTCGTGATTCATCCAAAATTCCCTATACGCAAACAAAATATGTAACCACACCAAATTCAATGTTCCATATGTGATGGCACACTCAAAATTTCAATCTGAGATTATTTAGACCAAATATGGGTTCCACACCCAGATGTCAATAAATGCTCTGCTCATGGCTAGGAAGGGCCTTCCTAAGATAATAGGCATATTAGAATCCACCTCACAATTAAGGATCATGAAATATACTGGGAATATAAAGGAAGCAGCCTTTACCAAAAAATATTACACAATATACCAACCAGTTTCTTCACGATTTGATTAGTCATCAATAATCTAATTGATGACGGATTAGGTATTCCCTATCCTATCTTCTTGTATACCACTAGTGGCATCAAATTTATTCTAGCTCCCAAGTCACACAATGCTCGTGAAAAATTCAAAGACCCAATTATGCAAGGAATAGTGAAATCTCTAGGGTTCTCTTTCTTCTCAACTAACAACTGGTAAGTAACAGCACTACAATGGTGCATATTATTAGTAGGTTCAAAACTCACTGTGTGCTTCTTAGTAACTAGATCTTTCATGAACTTTGCATAGCTAGGCACTTTGTTTATGCTTCTGCAAGAGGAATATTAACAGACAACTCTTTCAAACTCATCATAATCTTTTAATACTTCTCTTTCTTTTGTTTCTTCTTTAATTTCTGAGTAAAAGGTGGGGAGATCATGGAATGCTCTTCACTACAGCTCAACTTCATTTCCCTTACCTTTATCCATCTTAACTCCTTTATCCATACCCATTGATTTTTTGTATGACCCATCACTAGCCACCAACTTTTTATATTCTGCTTTAGGTGTGTCATTGATATCCACTACATCATCTCGAACCTTATTATGTATATACATAAAGGGATCAATAGTCTCCTTCCCACTCCGAGTGATAATGGCTAAGTTGTGACTATCATTCTTTAAATTTTTTTACAGTATTGCTCAAAATAGTGCTCAGCTGACACTAATTCAACATATTTAACCAAATTGTTGATCAAGCTTCCTAATAACAATAGCATAAGATTCTATTTTCTGGCTCAATCAAAAATATTTGCCTTAATCTCCTTAAGGAAACTCTTTTGATTCTCTAAACCCTTAACTAGATTAGTCAGCAATGCTTCCATTCTTTTATTAGTATCACGGTTCCTCAGTGGAACGTATGAACTATCCTTCTCCTTATTGTCACCATTTCACCTTAAGTCACCATCTCATTCTATGTTTTGATATTTATGTTTGTCCCTATAATAGTTCTAACCTTGATTCCCTTACCCCGAATTCTAAGAGTCCTGATGTACCCTTGGCTCGAAAACTCGTCATCTCTCAATCCAGGTACTTCTCTTCTTCCTCAATATCAAAATCATACAACCTAGGGGATTTACCTTGTGCACCCACAACATTTACCTTTTTTGAATTCATAGTTGCAAATTTCTTGGTCAATAATCAAATCCCTGTCCTCAAATGTGCAACTTCTTGAGCTACCATGTTATTTACAATTCTCTGCTCACTAACAACACTAATAGCATAGGTACCAACACTTCTGTCTACCTTTTGAGTATACCATTATTAGTTGGTATTAGAGATTTGATATAAGATTTCCGTAGCTAACTCCCAATGAAGGCTAATAAAATCCCCACGAGTGATATTATCAGCAACAACTTTAGTATTAGCATTCAGGGCTCTATAGAATATCTCAAGCAAATTCCTCCATAAAATTACGTGATTGGGAACCAACATCAACTTTTTCTTAAGCCTCGACCATGTCTCATATAATGGTTCAAAATGCAACTACCAAAAATTATAAATCTCATACTTCAACTGTAGCATTCTCAAAGGTGGGAAGAATTGGTCCATGAACAGTTTTTGCAACTCATTTCAATTAATGATGGACCCATGACGAAGTTCTCCTAACCATAATATTTCTTTGTTTGTCAGAGAGAATGGGAATAACCTGAGTCTCAAAGCTTCCTGACTCACCCCAGGTAAATTATATAAAGTGTATATCCCAATGAAATTCATGATGTGCATGTTGGCATCATTAGTTGGCAGATAAGCAAACACACCCTTTAGATTTAGGAACTAGATCATAACACTCATAATATCAAACTTTACCCCCTGAGCCAACTCAGGAGGAATGATAGCTCTTATGTCAACAGGATCAATGTATCCTATATCTTCCTCTTTATTATCATATACTAGAAAGAATGGAAATTCTGGGGGTACTTGTGGTCTATGTCTTCAACTCTGCCAAGTTCTGTTTGATTTTGTTCTTCCTATCTCACTCTTTTCTCTTGAGTGGTACAATGGGAATCAACATCCCTTGTTGTATTCTTTATGTCCGGTAATTATGCAGTGGTTTGTATAACTATGTTTTAAACTCCCTGTGGAGGTGGAGGAATATGATTTGGGTCATCATGACCTCTATGCTCCTGCTCTTCCATCTTATGATTCTTTAGTAAGGTCTGCTCCAGTTCAATATCAAGTGGCATAAATATATTACCTTGACTCGTACTAAGCACACACCATCGTACGCCTAAAAAATAGTCTACAACCTCAACAAGTTCAATCAATTAATTCATAACCATATTTCCCGGCAATGGTGCCAAAATATGATATATGCCAAGTTATACCTCTATGAAATATTACTTAGTCATTGTCAAATATATAAATCAACAAGGATTGGGGTCGAACCTACAGGAAATGGGCCAAATTTCTATCACGAATTTGCTAAAGGATCCAGAGAAATGCAGAAAAGTAAATGTGGGAAATTTTTTAGAATAGTGTTACTAGTAACACATCCTGATCGCTTTGGTTGAAATCAATATGATATTAATACTAGGACCATGTTCCCCTAGATTTATTGACTCTATAGACTTATTATGATCCACCGAACTATTTTAATACCTTACATGCAGAATCTTATAAGATATATATATATATGTAACCAACCATCTTATGAACGCCTGTGGTGAATTTCACTCTTTACCTTTTGAGTCTCAGAGTATCGCCTTACTAACCCTTATCCCGAATCCCATATTAACTATTACCTTTTGAGTGTCAAGTTAATTAGATGAGGGTTGGTAGCCTTAGATTATTATTGGGATCTTCTTTTTCTAATCTCAATCTATGAGACCTTGCAAAAATTTCAACCATTTTATTTTTGACCCTCCCGCATGTATAACATTAATTTTTGACTTAAATTATGTTTAGGGATGTTAAAAAGGTGTTCTGAGAAAGTTTTGGAATTTTTGGAAGCAGTACGAGGCTATTTTTAAACTCTAAGGTTATGTGCCTCCATGATAGTGGCGTGCCACTCCACTAGAGTTCTACGATAGCAATGTGGCACAAAGGATATCTTCCATGATATTGGTGTGCCATGTTGCTATGTTAAAATCACCCAGTTTTTATTTTTTTCACTTGGGGTGAGGGGTTTTGGTGTTTTGACCCTTTCCATGACTTTTAAACATAAAAGTGACCTTTTCCCACTTAGTTTTAAAGATCAAACATGATTATTCTCCTCTTTACCTCTAAAACTAATAAAACTCAAGGGTTTTTCATGAAATCATTAGTCTAGACTCCAAACTTTGAATTCTCTTCAAATTGTTCTATATTTCAGGCATAGTGCTCATCCCTAACACATATTTTTACATTATGGAATTTATTTAATCAATATTTATGTGTTTTAATTGTTGAGTTTGAAATTGTGTTGAGGGGTTTTGATTGTTATTACTTGAATTACTTGTCCCATGGTTTAAATTTATTGTTCATGCTTTTATTGATGATTTTTGCGACTGAATTGGTGCATTGTTTTAATGGTTGGTATGAGAGACATAGGTTTCCCTGATTTGATAAAAAAAATTCTTGATAGTGGCATTAAACTCAACGCACATTGTAAACTTAATTTTGAATATAGATAATTACATGGTTTTACTTTTCTTTTGAACCCTTTGCATTGCATTAAATGATAAATGGATGAATATGGTTTTTGATGGCCTTGGTGGCCTTGGTTTTGAATTTTAAATAGAACTTGGGAGTCAATTTGGTTATATAGATTAGTTTGGCATAATTATATTATCTTGCAAGTTTATTGGTATGACAATACCAAATTTGTAAATGCCTTAATAAATTACTCCTAGGTGTAAAAAGTGTTTTAAATTAGGCTTAAAGGGAATTGTGTAGCTCACCGCGAAGGTGAAGGTCCTAGGGGGATCAACACTGAAAACCATATTTGCCAGTGTTAGGAGTCCATGTGGCTTTGTGCTTGGTCCACATATTATATATATATATATATTAGGAGGGATATGGCCTTGGTGTCTTTAGACTTTCCTCAATTTTTCCTCGGTTCATGCGGTTAACACGCACTGAGTTTCTTCCAGCAGGGGGAGCAAGACCCATACAGACCATGGGTGCCTTTATGACTGAGTGAGCTACATAGTTCAGGCTAATAGTTTAAAGTCTCATTTTAATGACCCTTGTCCCTATGTCGACATCTTATATAAATGTATATAAATATTGTACATATGCTTTTTGCCTGGTTTATGGAAATGGCATTATTTTATAACTTTCCCTGAGTTACATGTCAGTGCTTACCCCACTGACCATTAATGGATGCTACATCATTTTATGATGTAAGGTCTAAAGGGTTTTCTATTGCTCCTATGCAGCGTTAGGTGATTTGGTGTTTTTGTGGATCTGCTGTGAAGTGGTGAGCCTCCATCTTTTTGAAGGCCTTATCATTTCGTTGGTTTCTTTATTGTTTCAGTATGTTTATTATTCCATTTTGGATTCTTTTTTTCATAGTCGGGGGCATATCCCGACTTTTGTTAGTATTCTAGTTTTAGAGGCTTTTGTAGACAGTGTTGGGATGTGTTGGTCATTATGATTTGACTCTTAGATCTTGATTAGAATTGTCTATCTTTATGGTATATTGTGGTTGTCTTTCGCTATTTGTATTTGTTTGCTATTGAGGTAAGTCCTATAGTGGACTTGGGATACACCCCTTAATGTGATGACTGCAATTCATAGAGCTTTTGCTCAATTCTTTTGGAGTAACATAATAGGAGAAAGAGAAAGGCATTGGGTAAAATGGAAGAATCTGTGTCTTCCTAAGAGTGAGGGAGGATTAGGGTTCAGATGGGTACATGATATGTCTAATGCTTTATTTGGTAAGTTTTGTTGGAAATTCAGAATGACAGAGTTAATTTGGAGAAAATTCATGCTTAATAAGTATTGCAAAGGCAAACATCCCAATGAG
This sequence comes from Capsicum pubescens, assembly GCA_030864215.1. Lineage (NCBI taxonomy): Eukaryota > Viridiplantae > Streptophyta > Magnoliopsida > Solanales > Solanaceae > Capsicum > Capsicum pubescens. The sequence goes on along the minus strand of CM061538.1, from coordinate 207,719,405 downwards.
ATAATGTGGAAAGTAGGTGAAACCTCTCAGGTTTGGAAAAAAATATTGTTGGTTAGGGACTTGATTGATCAAAATATCTTATGGAAAAGAGAAAAGGGGGACACAAACATTTGGCTTGATAACCGGACAGGGCTTGGAAGCTTATAATCTTTTGAGAATGTTGAAGAAGATGTCAGGTACAAATAAGTGAAGGAACTGACTATAAATGGGGAATGGAATGAAGAATTAGTGCAGTCTTTGTTTCCTGAAGAAGTAGCTCATCATATTATGCAAAAGATAAGTCCACAAAACCAAAAAATAGGAAAAGATATTGTAATATGGAGTATTGACACTAAAGGTTGTTTCACTATTCAAACAACATGGCAGTTTATTAGACAAAAAGAGGAGGTAAATGCTAATTATAAAGATATTTGGATTAAAGCTTTAGCTTTTAAAATATCTTTCATAATGTGGATATTGTGGAAGGGGAACATCCTTGTGGATGACAATATTAGAAGATGGAGAATTGAAGGTCCATCAAGTTGTTGGTGTTGCACTAGTCCAACATAGGAGACACTGGCTCATGTCTTCAGAAGATCATATTTTGCTACTTGGACCTGGTCCTACTTTGCTAATTTTACAGGTATACACATCCAAGGATTTATCTTAAGAGAAATAATTATCTAATGGTGGACAGTAGTAGTAAAGCCCAGGGAGAAAATATACTTCAAAGCTCTTCTAGGGTTTACCAATTGGGAATTGTGGAAGAGGAGAAATGGAAAGAAACATGAAGGAAAAGAGATCATCTTTCACAAGAGCATTTTCAACATCACCAAAAACATGAGGATGCTGTTAGCAGTGAGAAAACCCAACAAGGTCTTTTCAACAGACTGAACAGGTATTTTGAAGGATTTTTCTCAGCTAAAACCTTCAATAAATGTTACTGCAGTCTTGTGGGAATTTCCTAAGAGTGGATGGGTAAAGTACAATACGGATAAAGCTTTAAGGAAAAATCTAGGAAGTAGCTCATATGCCTTTTGTTTGAGGGATGAAAGAGGGGATTTGACTTATGAAGAAGGGGCAATGATTAAGAACACCAATAACATGGAGGCAGAAGCAATTGCTATTCTAAATATAGCTAATCATTGCAATCATATACAGTATGAGAAGATTATCATACAGAAAGATTCATTGGCAATGCAAAGGATGCTAATAAGAAAATGGGAATGTCCATGGATCATACAAGAGCATATACAACAGATATAGAAGCTGGTTGCAGGAAAGCAGCTATTTTTTCAACATATTCACAGAGAAAAAAATCAGTTAGATGAATCCTTTGCTAACTGGTCTCAGGATAATGGAAACTTTATAATCACATCAGTTTAGCAATTACATACAACAGGAAACAGGATAGTAGGCGGTGACAAGTTACAATGCCCTTACCTGAGATTGTCACCAACAAAGGGATGAAGGGGTTGGAAGGCTTAAGCTAGTTTTTCACCTAATAGTATATTTAGACATTCATAGCAGAACAAAAATAGTGAAGCAGCTTGTAAGACCCCATAAGATCCTAACTCATTTCATCTTACTCTTGCATGATTAAGGAGTCCATGACTTAGAGGATTTCACTAAGCGATTAAGACTTAGTCATTTCTAGACCTCTTAAACTTTGATAATTTTAATTTCAACCTTTCCGCCCTTAAAATATTGATTTTTAGATTAATTTATGATTGGGGTAGTCAATAGTATGTCTTGGGTAAGTTTCAAATTTTTTGAACGAGGTTTGGACATCATTTAAATTTTTATTCCAGGAAGTCACTACAATTCCACTGCACCACGGTAGAAATAGTGATAGATACCTCATCACGTCATGGTGAAGGCCAAAACAGTAGTTGTCAATTTCCAATGACTCATCGTGATTGCATCGCATCATGGTGATTATAGCGATGGGATGATCACCTCATTACAGTGAAAGGTAAACTATCAATGGCCATTTCTAGTGACTCTCCGCGATTGCATCATATTGCGGTGAGTATAGCGATGAGGGAATCACTGCATCGCAGTAAAGTCCTAATCGACACTCCAGTTCTAGATTTTTGATTCAAAGGGGTAGTTCCATCTTTTCCCCTTCACTTTAACACGGGAGTTAGGTCTTAAAACAATATTTATGCCTCATAATTCACATTTCGCTTAAAATTAAAAGCAATTCCTCTCAAGAACAAACCCTAGCCCCTTCAACATTCAAGTTTAATTCTCAAGAAATTCACCAAGATCCTTCACGAATTCTTTAACTAAGGTATGTTAGATGTTGATTTATGGATCCTTTTCATCCATGGAGTTCAAGAACCTAATTTTCAAGTTCAATTATGATATTATCATGTATTTATGAATCTTATCCATGAGCTTCCATGAATCTAGACTTTATACCATGTTTACAAGTGTTTTTCATTGAAATTAGTTTTGACATGTTTGGAGAATAATAATTTTATGTTAAAATCCTTGACCCATGATTTTAGTATTGATGTTATGTTACTATCATATGAATTAATCTATTTCCATGCTTTAACTCATTATGTTATGTTACTATCATATAAATTAACCTATTTCCATGCTTTAACTCACGACCCCCATGTGTTTAATGAAATGCCTCATTGATGAATTTTGAACGATGACTATTTATGATGTTCCCCAAATTGTATTATGGTTTCAAATGATCTCATGTGTTCTTATTGATATTATTATCGAGTCCTGGGGGTTATGAATACCCGAAAACTTAGTTGTTTACTTAGTTTAAAAACTTTTAGAAGGGTTTCGAATATATTAAAGTATTATAAGTTCAGTTAGTGCATCATGTCAGTAAGCTCAGTTTAGTTCAGTAATTAGAACTAGTTCAGTTAGGAGTACGATTTAGCACCGAACGAACCCAAGGATGGAGTCTTACCTTCCAGTTGAGGGTGTGACCTTTAGTAGCAATCCCTACATTCCAGAACTATGTAGCCAGCATAGGTTAAGACGTTAACCTTCCAGTTGAGGGTTGACACATATCTCATTAGGGCCCTTCCAGTTGAGGGTGACCTTAGTCCTTCAGGACAATACTATAGTGGATCCACATAGCCAGTGTTAGTACTCATGGCACGGTACTGATACCCTTCCAATTGGGGTTATAGGTTGGACCCTAATTTATCTTTTGGGGCATGTCGGTTAGATGATAGCTTCCATGATTTCAGTCCAGTAATTAGTCCAGTACTCAGTTTTAGGCTTGCTTGACCATCACATACAGTCACTAATTTTACAGTATTAGTATTTCAGTATTTTAGTTTACGAATTATCCAGAACCATGTCATATGCTTGGTCATGCATTCTCAAATTTTTATAGTTTTCATGCATGCTATACACTAGTTATATCATATCATACTTACTGTTAGTTATTATTCATGCACATGAGCCCATGCAATCAGCCTAACCCCATTTAGCATACTAGTACATTCAAAGTACTAACTGCATACTCATTTCTTGTGCTATGATATTTCATATCATAGGTTCGGATGCTCCGGTTCCCGAACGTACCTAGAACTTCCAGTGTATTCAGCAGCAATAGCAGTGGTGAGTCCTCATTTTCCAAGGACCGTTTATATTTATTTCAGTTCAGTTGAGTAGTCGGTTAGAGTTAGTTGGGAACTTGTCCCATCAACTCCACAGTTAGTCAGTTAGAGGCTTTCGTACACTTTCAGTTAGTTATTCAGTTATCAGTTGATATTGACAGTCTCATGGTATTATTTTTAGATAGAAGTTTTCAGTATTTTGATTCAGTATTGTTTTCTTATTTAAAAGCCTATGGCATTTCAGTTAAATTCTGCACATGCTTCTCTATTGTTTTATTTAGTGCTCACAGAAGGTACCAGGATGGGTTAGCTTATCGTCCTTAGTGGTTGTAGGCACCATTTGGCATCCAGGGTATACTCTCGTGGTATTACATAGCTAAAATGTCTAATCTACTACATGGCATTACATAGCTAAAATTGTACTTGAGGAAGTGTGAGTCCTTTGGCTCATCTAAGAGAGTGGTTTGAGCTTACATTGGTGATGTGTGTTTTAAGGTTTGGTACACCTTCTAGTGCTATTCATTGGTGCAAGTGAGGGTCTCTCTACTATTTTTACATTTATGCAATCTTCATCTTCATCCCCCTTCTATGTGTGGTTTTCGTTGTCTTGTGGTTGCTGATTTTTGTGTTTTGAGTCCTTAATTTCTCTTTTAATGTTTTATTATTTTATCATTTGATATCAAATCCTTGGTTAGTATTGTTCCTACATCCCTAAATCTTGGTTTTAGTGTTCTTATTTAGAAAATCTCAACAAAAAAGAGTTAAAAAACTGAAAATCTCAAAAAAATTATGTGTTTTCTTGTGTTGTGCTGTAGATCCGAACTAAAAACTTAGATCTATACGATTTACTTTGTTTTGGAAGTTTCTTGTGTTATATTCTTGTTCTTTAACACCTAGGGAGTCTAGATCTACACTTGGAACAAGATGTGGTTGAGTTTGAGCTAAGAACCTCCATGGATATGGTGTTTTGAAGCTTTTGAGCTTAGATCCGTGTGGTTTTTTAAATTTTGGACGTGGTTTGTTGCTGAATTTCAGATATTTTAGTTCACCTTGGCCTAAGTAACCTAGATCTACAAGAAAATCCAAAATTGGGGTTCATTTGGTTAGGGGTCATACTTTGGTCAACTCTTAAATATTCATCTTGTTCTTCTATGTTCATCAAGTCTTGCTAAGGAAGATATTCAAAGAGTGTGTTTGATCCAAAAAAGGAGAAGAGAGAGAGTGTACTTGGTGTTGGTAAAGGAATATTCCTTGGAATATTCATATTCATCCAAAAGAAAGAGGAGACAAAAGGAATAATTCAAGTATAATCCAAGTACAAAGCGGGGGACCATTGTTTTTGAATTTCAATTGGAAGCTTAAAAGGGCTCCAAAACATGTTATTTCCCCCTCAAATCTTTTTTCCTTCTTCTCCTAAGGAATGTTAGGCCGAGATTTACATTTTGGGAGTGAAAATTTTTGAAGCTCAACGTCCAATCTTTGAATGTTATGTCATCACTAGCCAATCGGCCAAATTGAGCTCCTAAGTAGATTTTCTAGTTTCTAATTTTTTATTCTACTTTCTTGTGTGTTAAATTCTATCACTAATTAGCAAACTAGTAAGTACCTACTAGGTTGGTAATTAGTCTAGAGTTCGTTTATTTCGTGTCTTTGGTTTTTGTGTGCCTTTTCTCATTTTTAATTTGTAGTAGTTTGTTGGTTCAAGTTCGTGAATCATTTTATTTGAGTCTTATCAAACAAAAATCAATTCCGAACCAAGGCTTATTCACCACTCAATTCACTTACCAGGTATTGCCAAGTATTCAACACTTGTGAGACCAAGTGTGAGGTGAGATCCGAGTGTAAGTGTGTGAGGTTATTTGAACTAACTTGTTTGTTGTTTTGTAGGTGTTTTTTTTAGGTACCTTGACAATGGAAGGAACAACATCATCCACCCCGGATATATATGGCATTTATACTACCTCGGATCCTTTTGAATCTTTCAATCGGATCCTTGAAGGTATACGCCAATTGATTATTCAAGTATACTATCTAAGCCAAATCACCACTAACCAAGGTACTAGCATTTTGCCTAGTATCAATTCCTCTTATGTGCAGGTTCAAGATAATATACTTCCACCGGAGGATTCAAGAAGAGTTCCTCAAGAACACATGGTTGATGATCAAATGGAGCTTTTGGCTAAGAATTCCAACTTTGGGAAAATGATAAAGAGGTGATGCAAGGAAGAATTCTTGACAAACTCTCTTGTAATGAGATCTTTCCAAAGGAATAAGTAGGCTACCATGATCCAAAACTAGGTGAAGGACATACCTCATGTGAGCTAAAAGGTAACAATGTTATCTCCTACACTCCTATAAACTTAGAATGTCGTGATGTGGATAGTAGTAGCCAAGTGGATGTAGTTGATGGTTTTCTTGGAGGAGAATTGCATGAGTCTTCCCTTTTTCATAATCTTGGTATTGCTAGGTTGCATAAAGACCAAATTCTTGTTGTAAGTTTGCAAGCACTAGTTGATCCTATAGATGACAAAATTGATTCTTTACGTAAGAATGAGCTGTATCCATCTAGTGCTAGCACTTATAACTTGAATATGGTTCCATTACCAAGTGATGAGAGTATTCACACACTAATTGAACCTTTTGAAAGCCGGGGTGAGTGTACGTTGGTATGTGAGTTTCCAACAACTAGTGAGGATGTGAATAATGATGAACCTACTCGCGAATGTAGTCCACTAATTGAGCATATGTGTGGCGTGTTTGATAAGTCTCAAGTTAGTGATGATGTTGGTGGAGTTTATCATGGGATTGTAGATGATTCTTTGAGCATGTTGTATGATGAAAGCCATATTGATAGATTTGCTCAAAGAAACCAAGAAAAGGCGCAATCGGGTGAAGGTGACCTTGAATTGCTTGAATATTTAGGAAACCCAAATTGTGATTGTTCTTGTGAACATGTTTTTGTGTGTGATCCCTTTGCTTCTCATGGTGATTTATATCTATATGGGATTACTCTCTTAAAATAGAAAGTAGTGCATGCTTAGAAATTCCATCTATTTCTTCTTTGTGTGTTTCCTATGTTGAGCATCCTAGTGGTATGAACTTGGAACTAGTGAGTACTTGCATAAGGGCACCAAAGTTGAAGTTTATTTGTGTGACACCTTTCTGTACTCTCTATTTTTCGTTGATGATGTGTATGCTATTGTAGAGAGTATGTCTTTTAGATTGGGCGAAGCCTATGGGGAAAAAGAGTATTGTCTAGATCCATGCCTAAGGCCACTCTTTCCATTTGACCCCGGTGCCAAATATGGATATGATGATGCTGGCACACCCAACTTGTTTCTTGGTCTATATGACAAGCAAGGTATTATTCTTGAAAACTCGAGGGCAAATGTGACATTGTCGTCTTGGGCTAATGTTTCTAAATGTGCATCCTTGATTGACACACTTGCACTTGAATTGAATGAATCCCAACTTGTGGATGCCAAGTTGATGTTTAACTTGAAAGAAGGAAGCCATATGTGTTTAAATGACTTGATTCCAACCTTATGTGCTAAACCTATTGAATCAATTGGCATTCTTATAGATGATAGCACCTTGGGCGATGCCTTTACACCTGATGTCTTCCTATACTATCCCTTTGCTTATGATGATATCCATGCAAGTCTTGGATATGTTTTATGTAGGGGTAGGACATTCGTTTGTTGGTTCACTTGGAGTTACAATGCTATATGGATTTTGCGTACCTTTGTAGTTTCGTTACCTATTGATGCTTGTCTTAGCCGTGTCCTTTGTGATGTTTGTGGTAGGTGCTTCACGATCATAACGAATGATAGTTGGTTGTATTTCAAATGTGTACCTCCTTGGAGTGTTTCTTTGAACTTATGTGTTGAAACCATGACATTAACCTTGTTCATAGTGATGTTGTGTATGGTATACTTGTCTGTAATGTCTTGGATGGTTGTGAGTTGGATCCCCTATTAAAAGAGATGATTAGTCTCGGCTTATGCCCTTGGTTACTTCGAACCTTTGATCCCGATGCATTCTTAAAGTATGGGAGGGATAGCCTCGGATTATGTCCATCCATTTTTTATGAAACCATAGCTTGACTTGCTTGAGGAAATTTAGAGAGCCTTTTGGAGTGTTTGAGAAGTTACTTGAATTTTTTTCTGAGTTGTAATGACACCTAAAGGGGTTATAAGACATGGGTTTCAAGTTGAGTAAAAGGGGAAATATCCAGAACGCCCTAAACTTAAAAGCTGGAAAGTGTCGCCATTGACTCGTAGCCACTCCTTGTAACTCGTCACCATAAGTCGCAACCAAGACAAACTCTAGGGCCCCCACACACTGTTGACCTTATGACTCACCTTACGACTCGTAGAGTCCAGTCGTAGTCAACACAGAACCCAATTGGATAAATACTGGACATCCTATGATTTGCACCCAATGATTTATAACAAGTCCTTACGGCTCATAATGATCCACTCGTACTCAGAGCAGAACTTAGCCACTTAATAATTTATTTGGCTACGACTTATCCCAGCGACCCGCCAGAAGTCCATTCATAACCAAGACAGTGAACTCAAAACTAAAAAAAAATTCAAAACCTAAAAACGCGAGGCATTGCCAAAAGTCATCGTATTTGGTAACCATTTTTAATCTTCTGAAAGGGATTGGTTGAGTCATTCCTACATAGACAGAAACAAGGTCAGTCTTTCTCCGCTACCCCAAACGATAATGGATTAGATTAGGCAAAATGCTCTATTGGACCCCTGTACTATGTCAGTTTTGTAAGTTGGACAATTCTACTTACATGTTTGTCATCTGGACCCTTGAACCCATCAAAAAGCAATATTTCGCACCCTTTGACCGTTGACCTTGTCTATGTGGCAAGGTTATGGTGACTAGGACAAAGAGAGTGTAACCACTCGCCTAGGGGTGCGAGTGGGGGTCAATTTTTGATCAATTTTACATTAAAATAATTAAAAAAATTAAAAATAATATTAAAATTTAAAAAAAAAAAAAATAAAGGATCCTTTTTTCTCTCTATCTTTTTAAATTTAAAAATAATTAAAAAAATATTTTTAAGAATATAAAAATAATTAAAAAATATTTTTAAAAAATTAAAAATAATTAAAAATATTTTTATAAATTTTTAAAAAATTAAAAATATTTTTAAAATTTAAAAAAAAAAGATCTTTTTTTCCCTCCATCTTTTTAAATTTAAAAATATTTTTAAATTAATTTAAAAATATTTTCAAAAAATAAAAAATCATTTAAAAAATATTTTTAAAATTTTTTTAAAAAAATATTTTTTCCCTCCCCACACCCCCCAGCCCGTCCTTTTTTTCCTCCATCTTTTTTAATTTAAAAATATTTTTAAAAATTTAAAAATATTTTTAAAAATTAAAAATAATAAATTAAAAAAATATTCCCACCCCACCCCCTCTCCAGCCCCTCCCTAACCCACCCACCCTCCCCCACCCCCACACACCCCAGCCCCTCTTTTTTTTCCTCAATCCTTTTTAATTTAAAAATATTTTTAAAAATTTAAAGATATTTTTTAAAAATTTAAAAATAATAAATTTAAAAAGAAAATCCCACCCCACCCCCTTTCCAGCCCCTCCCCACCCCACCCAGCCTCTTCCACCCCACCGCAGCCCATCCCCACCCCACCCAGGCCCACGTAACCTCTCTCCCTTCCCAAGCCCCCCATTCCACCTAGTCCGTCCCCACCCCACCCAACCCCACGCAACCCCTTCCCCAGTCTCCCACCTCACCCAACCCCCTTCCTTTTGCCCCCACCCAACCCCTCCCCTCACCTCCCACCCCACTCAGCCCCTCCCCCATCCCCTCCCCCCACAATTAATTTAAATGAAATATTTTTAATATGTAAATCATATTTAAATTAATTAATTATTTAAGTAAAATTTATTTAAATTAGGTAAGACTTTTAAATTTGATATATTAATTAATTTAAAATTTAATTAATTTAAATAAATTAATTAGTTAAGAATTTTAATTAATTAATTTTTTATTAATTTAAATTTAAAATTTAAATTAATTAATTAAATTAATTTTAATGTAATACTTTTTTTTATTATTTTTTATTTTAAAAATGATTATTCAAATTTTAAAAGCATGATTATTCAAATTTTTCTATAATTTATAAATTTTTCTTATTTAATTAAATTAATTTTAATATTTAATTTGTTATGTAGCATTTTAAAAATGACTTGAATTTAATATAATACTTTTTTTAATTTTTTTTAAATGACGTGGCAGATAACGTGGCATGCGTGGCAGATAACGTGGCAACTGACATGGGAGAGTGTGTTACACTTTCTGAAAAACTGTTTAAAATGTAGCTTTTTCGTGGGTTCAAGGGTCCAGATGACAAATATGTAAGTAGAAGTGTTCAACTTACAAAACTGACATAGTACAACGATCCAATAAAGCATTTTGCTATTATATTAATTAGCATATACTCCTTCAACACATAAGCATAATTTGTCTACTATTGACTCGTGGTCAATAGATGCAGGGTAGGTTTCCTAATGGGCCCAATAACCCTATGGATATTGGGATGTCCTAGGTTCATGCCTAAAAAAGACTTTGGTTTTGCTCTATCCTAGGTATCTAGAGTGAGTTTTGACTAGATTCTCAAGTGGACAACTTGAATTTGAAAGTACAAACAGTCATCAGATGACTAAAGTACCAATAAACTATCATATTTCCAGCACTTCATTTGAAATTGAAAAATAAGAGTTGCGACAACTGCGAAACTCAAACAGTTTAAATGTTCAAGGAGGAAGTATGGCATGAAATGCAACAGTTTAAATTTCATGAAAGTTTAAACATATAGGCAGATAAACAGTTTAAATATGGCAAACCCGAATAGTTAGTTAAGATATTTTGTTAGAACCTAGCTAAATCTCAAGTACAGTCGTCATTTTTGTTTTATCTCTCTTTAAATTTCGTTTAAAATAAAATGGTTTCGACTTCTTAAAAAGGTAATATTTCAAAAAATTCAAGAAAATTTTAAACTAACTTTTAAGAAAATTATAGAGGCGCCACTTAAATTTTATAGAAAAATCAAGAAAACTTATAAGAATTTCAAAAATTCAATAATAGAAATAATTTTTTTTTAAATAAGAGAAATTGAGTAAGGGTTTAATTAATGCCCTAAGAAGGTTCGTAAGGCACTTAGGTACGTCCATTACAAAATGGTTTATCAAAATAATTTTTGACTAACTTAAAAATGACCAATTTTATAAACACTTGATTTTATGAAAAATATTAAAATTATTTATTTGCCTATTTAAAATGAAATTTATTTATTCAAATGAGAAATATTCTACTTGAATTAAAGAAAAAGTTACGGAATATTCTACTTGAGAAATATTCTACTTAATTCTACTTAATTAGTAATTAATTACAGAAAGTTAGAATTTGAAAAAAATTACGAAATATTCTACTTGAGAAATATTCTACTTAATTCTACTTGAGAAATATTCTACTTAATTCATAGTTAATTACGAAAAGTTAGAATTTTCAGGAAAAATTAGCTTTTAGAATTTTAAGAAAATTACTTTAGTTCAAATAGACTATGAACCAAACAAATGCTATCTTGAAATAAAATACTTAATTTTCAGAAAGCTTGTTTTAAGGAGAAAGTTGAAGGAACCAATTTAATCCATTTTATAAAAAATTATGAATTAAGTAAGAAAATCAAGATAAGATGAAATGACAAACATCTTAGGAAATCACTTAGATTAATTAAAAAAAAGTTAAGAGTTAATACAAATAAACAAGAATAAACTAGAAGGAATAAAAGATGAGTTGGAGTTGGCCCCCTTCTTTGGCCCATCAACAAGCTGCCCAGAATTGTGGACTTTGAGTCCATTTTATTCCATGGTATATCAGTTGTATATCACTACTTTCTTTCACTTCTTTTTCTACATATCAACAGCTTTTCCTTGTATTTTTATATGCATATGACTATATACACATATATTTCAGCCCTCCACCTGTAAACTACCTTCCTTTTCCTTATTTTCCTCCAGTTATCACGGGTATACTCGATGTATGCTGCTGCAAATCAGTCCCTACAAACATGTATCTCAATCCACTTGGAAACTTGGAAAGAGTTTTCACTCTAGGAGAGTCCATTCGGACTCATTAAAATAGTGCATGTTAAAGAAAAAGGCAGGAATAAGTCAACAAAGGAAAACAAAAGTAACATAACATTTATTTTTACTTAAGATCGTACTAGCTTCTTGACAATATTAAAGAAAAAACTTAGGCCTAATTAAACATTCTGATATTTAATCATCTACCACAAATCTTTATGAAGGTAAACATGAAGAATCATCAAAATAATAGATTAAAAAGTAAGACTAAACCCGAGTTCAAAAATAAGTTGCCATGAAAAGATATAGGTGACAAAAATATAATGCCCAAAGTTAATTAACCCAACACTCATTATCAAGTTAATTGGTTTAGAACACAACCACGGAGGACGAATTAAGGCAGTTGAAACAGAAAGCACATATTCGTATATTTTTATATACAGAAACATGCATTCAGAAAAGGTTGACTGGTTTAGAGAGAAAAAGAAAGCATCGACATGTCAAAATGGTCATATACAATAAGTTATTTCCTAAGTTGCATTGGCTTTAAAGGCACTCATCAACTCTTGAAAACAGTTTATCAGAAGCACATGGAACAAAAGTTTATCAGAAGGACAGTTTGCTCAAGGCTGCAACTCGGAAGGAAGAGAGGAATTTGAAAATGATATTGATCCTTTGCATAAGTTTCAGTAACCATGGTTCATAACGGAACAAAATAAAAAAAATAGCAAATTAACTATATTGAAGAAAACACTTGCGATTTTGACATAAAAAATAAAATTATGCTTGGACACTTGGGATAATCACTTACACCCAGTTTGGAGAATCTCCTAGCTATGGTCATTAATGCTTTTCAATCCTCTCTTTTGAGGAATCACGAGGATTCAAGTGTCAGAATGTCATAGAGGAGTTTAAGAATCACTTAACTCTATCATGACCTTCTTTCTACCTCTACTTGACATTTTGAGTCAAGAAAAGCTCTAAAGGCTATTCTAATTCAACAAACAAGAAAATAGACCTAGAACCGCAACAATAAATCCACAATCAAACTAAGGAAAATACTAGAATCAAAAAAGAAATTCTATAACAACAAGGTCTAACACTACATTAACTGAAATCCGATGAACAAAAGATGAGGGATTTCACCTTTTTCGGTCCAGCGTAACGAGACAAACAAACTTATAACGATAAAACATCCACAACAGAAACTCAATTTTCCTCCACTGGAATTCAAACAAATTAATCAAATTTTGATTTTTTGTGATTGTTCCTCGAGAATTTGGTTATGTGGGGTTAGAAGCACGCGCCTCTAGAACCTCTAAATTTTCTCCCAAATCCTCCCTCTTCATGGAGTGAAGAACACCCATACATACAGGTGCAAACCCGAATTTAAAAGTCCGGATTTGAAACAAAAATTAGGAAAAGGAATAGAAAACCCCATTCAAATTTGGAATGGATTTCAGTTTTTCTCTATTTTTTGGACGCTTTCAAGCTTTCAATGCGGATTTGAATTGATTTTTCCATTGTAGCACAATTTTGGGATTCTTCATTCTGATTTTCTTAGAGTCACGAGTTGAAGAACCAAGAAATGGATGAATCTAGTTGGGCATAGAGGCAGATCTGCAGTATCTATGACCGTTAGGATTCTCCTGCACGGGCATGGAGGAGAAGAGGGAGAAGGAGAGATGAGATAAGTGGCATTGGTTATTGTATTTTTAGAGTAATTTATGGAGTAGGTCGGTGCTTTGGGCGGAGGGGCTGATGTGTGCGTTTTTTTATTTTTGGGAGGAGAGAGACGCGTGACTTGCGCTTATTTTGTTGATCAAAATTTGGACCTTTTGATCATTTGATCGGATGATTCATACTTAATTTAGGATTGGATTAGAAAAGAATTACCGACTAGATGATTTTGTATTTGTAGGGTGAAGATTTGTGTTTCTTGTTGACATGGCAAGATGTTGTTGGTGAATGTAATGTGAGATGGATTGATGAGGTGGATGTGGGAAATGAATTGGGTTTTGGGCTAATTTTTTAGCCTCTTGGTCTGGAATTGATGAGTAAAAATTGGGCTTGAAAAATAAAATTGAGATTGAACTATTTCTTGGCCTAAATATTCTTTTTCTCACAAAAATTAATTTTATCAACGCTTCTTATTGTCCTCAAAGTTTATTTTTGATATATACGTACATAAATTTTATAAATAATAGAGAAAGAGTCTGAAAATACAATTAGAGAAAAAAAAGTGAATGTGATTATTAAAAATATTTTTGAGTGTGTTACTTTTGATATTAAATAATTAAATATATTTAATTAAAAAAATTTAAAACATGATAGATAAAAGATAAATCCTTTGTTTTCATTCTTTTTGAAATTCATAGAAATTAAAACCTAAATTTATTTTGAAACATACTTAGGATTAATGTAACGCCCTAAAAGGGGGTCTCGAGACGTCACACGGTGCTCAAGACTACAAGTAGCCTTAAGCTAACTCTGTAAGCCTTCTACTAAATCTGAAATTCATAATAGGGAAGTATAGATATATATGTAGTCAAGCTAAAATATGGAATTCTATATAAGCTAAGCTGAAAATGTCATAATATAATATCTGAAAAATGCTAAACTCAAGGATATGATCAATCAATACTGAAAATATAAATCATATCTAGCATTATGACAATCCTCTATTGCTAATAACTAGAGAGTCACTGGACAAGTCCCCAGCTGACTTAAACTGATAGGAAAATACTGAATCAACTACCAAAATAAACTAGGAAATCTGAATGACTGGGTCCCCGGTATATGAGGACTCACCAACTGTCGGGATGTAGATGGGGATGCTCGAAATCACTCACACTGCTGAAACTAAACACCTGAACTTGTATTATGAGACAATGTAGCACATAGACATATATGTGGATCAGTACTTCTGGATTATACTGAGTATATAGGGATGAATGCATAAGTAAAATAATATCTCAATATTATTTCAATTTGTAAAAGAATGCAAGCTAAATGTAGATGACTCACATAAGCTGGAATATCTTAAAACTGAAAATCATAATCATGAATGGCAAAACATACGACATAAGTCTAGTGAGTCATAACATTTAGTTTCTAAAAGTTGTACTGGTATTCTGTCTTTAAATTATGTTGTCTAAGTATAGAAAAGACTCACTTCTGTATCTGTAAACTGAATCTAAAATCTTATAGCTAATGTCACATATAAAGTGATATCTAAATAAAACTGTGAGCCTTTACACTTAGTTTCTAAAAGTTTTTCTGTTATTCTTTACTCTTTTTTGTAAGATGTAGGAAATTCTTTTAAAAGCTTTCTGTAAGTCTTTACTGTTAGGGAGGTTCATCTAACTGACATACACTATGTGAGTTATCATAGTGTTCAACGTCTAGTTCCCTTATGAAAAAACCTCATATTGGGGAGAGGTGTCATACTCTTGCTAAGGAGTATAACCTAATCTAAGTGATCACATCTGTATCTGTCATCCATATAAAAATTAGAATAATCTGATAATCTGAACCTACGTTGGCTCATAGTTCTGGGGCATGTGAACATATCCAACTCGGTGCTAAATACTACTCCCTTTGATTTGTATGCTCATTCTATTGGAAATTCACTTTTTAAAACTAATATAAGGGCTTACAATAAAAAAATCTCTTGTAAATCTGTTTACTGTAACTGTAGTTAAATCTGTGAAGTGGATTCCATATCTAAGCTGAGATCAAAAGATCAAATCTTTGTTCAAAATTTGAATATATCAAATCATGAGATGCTTAAAAGCATAATCTTCTTGATATAACTACATTCAAACTTGGGATAATAATTCATGCATCTATTTCATGTCAAAACATCATAAGGTTCATGCTTGATAATGTGAATATTGGTAATTCAATTCAAAATCTGGAAATTTCTGCAATACACATGAAAATACAAAAATAGTCATGCAATTCAACATCTAATTTACTTGAAATCTCATAATCTTGCACATAGAAATATTGGGTATAAACTCTAATTCAAAACTCATGTAAATTCATATAAAATTTACTTCAAAAACTAATTTTGGGCATAAGGATGAAAGGATTATCCTTGTTGAAAAATCTCACATACCTTAATTGATGCAATTGATGAGACCACTTGATTTTGGATTCCTATATGTGCTCTTGAAGATGAATTCTTGATTATCTTGAATTGGAAACCTTGAATTTTAATTTTCCTTGGAGAAGGAATTGTGGAATTTGGATTTCTTGGGGATTAAGTTTTAAATTCTAGGGTTTTCTTGGAGAGAGTTTTGATGAATATTAAGCGTAAAAGGTTAAGAATATGTTTAATCTTGTGTTTTTCACGATTTAGGGCAAGTACAATTGACCTTCTGAAAATTAGATTGCGACTGAAAAATCTTAATTTTGCCACCCATCGCGACGCGCCACTATCGCGGTGGCTTATTGGAAAATGGACTATTGCGAATTGGAACCTCACCACGATGAGGGGCTATCGAAGTAAGCCACTGGAAACTGACAAATGCCATTTAGGCCATCATCGTGACGCGGTACCATCGCAGTGAGCTACTGGAAAAGGGGACGAACGAAAACTGGAGTTTCACCGTAACATGACATAATCGCGGTGCTCCACTGGAATCGGACAATTGTGATTCTTTCCTTCACTGCGATGCGGTGCCTATCTAAATGCCCTACCATTTTCACTAAAATCGCTATAACTTCTTAATCGAGTATCGAATTTACACAAAATTTGTATCGTTGGAAAGCTAATTCAATTATCAACACATTGATGGGTCTATAATTGGAAAAATTCCATTCGTATCAATAGTTATTCATTTTTAAAGTTGACCCTTCAAATTCTAGGAGTTAAATTGAGCTAGGAAAAGTATGGTTACATTATCTCCCCTTTGGGAACATTCGTCCTCGAATGAGACTAGTTAAACTGAAAATACTGAGGGACTGAGGCTACATAATGGCAATGCACAACTGAAATAAGTTGCATGAATGAAATCTAAAACATACTGAGTGACTGAACAAATCTGCGAATGCATGAATTTACATGAAGATAACTATATGGCTAAATCTGGTACTAGAAAAGAACTGAATTAAGGAAGACAGTTACCTTCGGTTGAATCTGAGTTCGTGGAGAAAAGATGAGGATACTTGGTATGCATGTCTGCTTCTACTTCCAAAGTAGCACCCTCAACGAACTGATTTCGCCACAGAACTTTGACCAAGGGAACTTCTTTGTTCCTTAGTCTACAGATCTGAAAATCAAGAATCTCTACTAGAAATTCTTCTTATAAGAGGCTATTCTAAATATCTGTGCTTTCTAGAGGGACTACAATAGTTGAATCGTCTATGCACTTCTTCAATAAGGACACATGGAATACTAGATAAACTGATGACAAGTCTGCGGGTAGATCAAGCTTATATGCTACCTTCCCCACATGACTCAAAATCCTGTAGGGGCCTACATATCGGGGACTAAGCTTCCCTTTTTTACCAAATTTCTCCACCCCATGCATGGGTGAAACCTTCAAGTACACAATATCGTCTACTTCAAACTCAAGATCTCTTCTTCGTACGTCTGTATAAGATTTCTGAGATGCTTTCAATCTCTCTCGAATCAACTGAACTTTCTCCATGGCTTCAAATACCATATTTGATCCAATCAAAGTGGCCTCACCCACTTTGAACCAACCGACTGGTGATCTACATCTCCTCCCATAAAGAACCTCAAACGGGGCCATCTGAATATTGGAATAGTAACTGTTATTATAGGCAAACTCGATCAATGGTAAGTGGTCATCTCAACTGCCTTTGAAATCAAGAACACATGACCTCAACATATCTTCTAAGGTCTAAATGATCCTCTCTGCCTGACCATCTATCTGCGGATGAAAAGCTGAACTGAGATGAACTTGGGTACGAAGACCCTTCTGAAAGGATTTCCGAAATTGAGAGGTAAAATGAGTACCCCTATCTAAAATGATAGAAAAAAAAACTCCATGCAATCTAACCAACTCTCTGATATACATCTTATCATAATCTTCAGCTGTGTAGGACGTATGAACTAGCAAAAAATAAGCTGATTTGGTCAGTTTGTCTACTATAACCCAAATCAAATTATGTTGCTGATGCAAATGGGGTAATACAGCCACAAAGTCCATATTTACCTCTTTTCACTTCTAAGTGGGATTACCAAATTCCTGCAATATGACACCAGGTCTTTAATGCTCTACCTTAACCCGTTGATAAGTTGCACACTTGGCTATAAATTCTGCGATATCTCTCTTCATACCACTCCATCAATAGACTTTTTGCAGATCGTGGTACATCTTGGTAGCTTCTGGATGAATGGAGTTTGTGCACCATGCGTTTCTGCCATAATTCGTTGCCTCAAATTATCAACACCTGGCACACGTAATCTTCTCTGGTATCTCAACACACCATCTCCCCCTTAGGAGAAAACCTCTACCCTTTGGTCTTTAACCGAAACCTTCAGTTTGACCAAACAAGAATCCTTATCCTACTTCTCTTTCACTTCAGACACTAGAGAGGATTATGAACTACTCTGAACCCAAATATTACCTTCATCTATGTCAACCAACCTCACACCCAATCTTGTTAACCGATGAAATTCTCGAACTAACTCTTTCTTATCATTCTCCACATGAGCAACACTGCCCATAGATAGTTTACTAAGGGCGTCTACCACAATATTGTCCTTGACCGGATGATACAACACACTCATATCATAATCCTTTAACAATTCTAACCACCTTCTCTGATAAAGATTTAACTCCCTCTAAGTAAATAGATACTGTAAAATTTTATGGTCTGTAAACACATCAACATGCACCCCATAAAGATAGTGCCTCCAGATTTTCAATGTAAACACAACAACAGCTAACTTAAGGTCATGGGTAGGGTAGTTCTTTTCATGAGGATTAAGCTGTCTAGAGGTATAGGTTATAACCTTACCTCTCTGCAACAAAATACAATCCAAACCAATCCTAGAAGCATCATAATAAATAACGAATCCATCTGAACCATCAGGTAGCGCTAAAACCGGGGCTGAAGTGAGTCGAGTCTTCAACTCCTGAAAACTCTTCTTATAGGAATCTGACCACTGAAACTTTACTTTCTTTTGGGTCAATCTAGACATAGGGGACACAATAGACAAAAAACCCTTAATAAATGTTTATAATAGCCTGGTAAACCAAAGAAACTTCTAATGTCTGATGGAGAAATAGATCAAGGACCAATTTCTTACTGCTTCTGCCTTTTGGGGATCAACTCTAATACCATCACTGGAAACAATATGACTGAGAAAAGCTATGGATCGTAGCCAAAATTCACATTTGTTAAATTTGGTGAACAACTAGTGATCTCTAAGAGTTTGTAACACAATTCTAAGGTGGTCTGCATGATCATCCTCACTATGAGAATAGAGAAGAATACCATTTATAAAGACTATGAAAAACATGTCCAAATACTGTTTGAACACTCGGTTTATCAATTCCATGAAGGCTTCTGGGATATTGGTAAGACCAAATGACATGACTAGAAACTCAAAATGGCCGTAATGGGTTTTGAAAGTTGTCTTTGGAATATCACATTCCCTTACTCTAAGCTGATGATAGCTAGATCTAAGGTCTATCTTGGAGAAATAACTTTCACCTTAGAGTTGGTCAAACAAGTCATCAATCCTAGGAAGAGGATATTTGTTTTTTACTGTGACTTTAATCAGTAGATGATAGTCAATGCACATTCACAAAGAACCATCTTTCTTTTGAATGAATAGGATGGGAGCGCACCATAAAAAAACACTAGGCCTTATGAAACCTTTATATAAGAGATCTTTAAGTTGCTCTTCTAAATCCTTAATCTCGGCTGGAGCCATGCGATATGGAGGAGTAGAGATAGGCTGAGTATCTGGGAGAAGGTCAATACTGAATTCTCTTTCCCTATCGGGAGGTACCCATGGCAAATCTTCAAGAAAGATATCAGGAAACTCATTAGCTACAATGAATGACTGAACTGTTAGAGTCTCAAATTTAGTGTCTTTGACTCGAACTAGATGATAGATACACCCTTTTGAGATCAACTTTCTGGCTTTAAGATAGGATATGAAATGACTCTTGGGAGACACTGAATTACCTTCCCACTCAAAGACTGACTCATCTGGAAATTGAAACTTTACCACTAGAGTGCGATAATCTATAGATGCATAACAAGAGTGGAGCCAATCCATGCCAAGAATAAGGTCAAAGTTGACCATGTCTAACTCTATTAAATCTGCTAACATAATCTTATGAAGGACAATGATAGGACACTTTCTATAGATATGTTTGGCAACCACTGAATCACCCACTGGGGTAGATACTAAGAAGGGCTCGGGGATCTTTTTAGGATCTATTTCAAAATTTACTGCAACTAGTGGGGTCACATAAGAGAAATTCAACCCAGGGTCTAACAGCATATAAACATAAAAATGAAAGACACGAAGCATACCAGTAACAACAACTGGTGAAGCCTTATGCTCCTGATGGGATGGTAAAGCATAAAACTGATTCTGGCACTGACCGCCACCGGTACTAGATGATGCGCCCTGAAGAAGAAATAGATGACCTAGAGGGGCTGGTGCGGTAGTATCCTGAGTCTGGGGACGAGCATCCCTGTTTCCCTTCTTAGAAATACGGACACTCTTTGATTCTATGTCCCAACTTATCACAACCATAACAACCTTTCTATCCCAACAAGTTCTTGTTAGGGTGATTCTTACCACACTTAGCACATGGAGGATAACTGGGTTTTCCACTCACACTATTCTGAGATCTGGATATAGAAGTCTTACCCCACTGCTCTTACCTATATCTAGGAGCGGGAGTGCTAGCTGAAGATGACACTGGCATAGATTAATGATTCTAAAATTATGAATAATTTCCTCCTCTATATTTTGGCTGACCATACTCAAACTACTCGGTTCTAGCCTTCTTATTTCCTCTCTCTCTCTCTTTCAACCTCAATCTGTTAAGCATGAATTATCAACCTAGAAAGATCCATATCCCCAATAAGCATGGCAATCCTACACTTCTTGACTACCAAACCAGATACTCCAGTAACAAACTTACTCATACTCGTCCTATAGTCAGCCATCGTATCAAGGGCATACTTAGACAACTGGTTCAACTTAAGGTAGTACTCCTTCACTAACATTAAGCCCTGCCTCAGGTTCACAAACTCCTTTATCTTAGCTTTTCTTATTTCACACGAAAAGAACCTATCTAGAAACGCATCCTGAAATATCTGACAACTCCTAGGAGCTGCATTCTCACCTCAACCATTTTTTCACAAAACCACCCAATCATGCACTACATCTTTCAACCTATAGTATGCCAACACTATAATTTTTTCTTCAGAAATATGCATAATCCGAGTGATCATCCTTATCTTCTCTAAGTAAAGTTGTGAGTCCTCACCTGTTTTTAACCCAAAGAACTTTGGCGGATTCATCCTCATAAAGTCTTGGATTCTGGCTGCTGCTAAATCACCATTCTACTGAAGTGGGACTGTCACCTAATGGTTTCCCTGAACATTGGCAGTCACAGCTTAAGCCGCAGCCTGAAAGACAGCCCAAAAATCAGCATGAGATACGTTCTCATTTAGAGGGTCAGTAGGATGGGGTAGTTGGTTATTATTTCTGTGGGCGTTAGCTAGACGAGGAGACATATTCAACTGTCAAGATAGAGTAAGAGTTAAAAGAAGATAGAGATACTATTAGCATGATAGATCATGAAAGAAATAAATAATTTCCTAAAAATATCCCGTATCCTCTTGCTCATAAATGTGGCGTGCTTCACACCCATGATCAAGACTCTACGTAACGCAGCTTGTCTGACTCCCTAGGACTCTTATAAACTTAGTCTCTGATATCAATTTTGTAACGCCCTAAAAATGAGTCTCAAGATATCACACGGTGCTCAAGACTACAAATAGCATTAAGCTAAGCCTTTAAGCCATCTACTAAATCAGAAACTCATTATAGGGAAGTATAGATATATATGTAGTCAAGCTAAAATATGGAATTCTGTATAAGCAAAGCTAAAAATGTCTGAATATAATATCTGAAAAATGCTAAACTCAAGAATATGATCAATTAATACTGAAAATATGAATTATATCTAGCATTATGAAAATCCTCTACTACTAATAACTATAGAGCCACTGGGATAAGTCCCCAACTGACTCAAACTAATAGGAAAATACGGAATCAACTACCAAAATAAACTAGGAAATCTGAATGACTGGGTCCACGATCTATGAGGACTTACCAACTGTTGGGATATAGATAGGGATGCTCGAAATTACTCACGCTGCTAAAACTGAACACCTGAACCTGTATTCTGAGATAATGTAGCACATAGACATATATATGGATCATTACTTATGGATTGTACTGAGTATATAGGGGTGAACGCATAAGTAAAATAATATCTCAATATTATTTCAATTTGTAAAAGAATGCAAGTTAAATGTAGATGACTCACATAAGTTGGAATATGTGAAAACTAAAAATCATAATCATGAATGGCAAAATATGCGGCATAAGTCTAGGGAGTCATAACATTTAGTTTCTAAAAATTGTACTGGTATTCTGTCTTTAAATTATGCTGTCCAAGTGTAGAATGGACTCATTTCTATATTTGTAAACTGAAATCTTAAATCTTATAGCTAATGTCACATGTAAAGCGACATCTGAATAAAACTGTGAGCCTTTACACTTAGTTTCTAAAAGCTTTTTGTGTTATTCTTTACTCTTTTCTGCAAGATATAGGAAATTCATTTAAAAGATTTCTATAAGTCTTACTATTAGGGAGGTTCTTCTAACCGACATACACCATATGAACTATCATAGTGTCCAACTTCTAGTTCCCTTATGGAAAAACCACACGTTGGGGAGAGATGTCATACTTTTGCCAAGGAGTATAACCTAATCTAAGTGATCACATTTGTATCTATCATTCATATAGAAATAGAAATAATCTTATAATATGAACCAACATTGGTTCATAGTTCTGGGGCATGTGAACATACCCAACTCGGTGCTAAATATTTCTCTATTTAATATGTATGCTCATTCTGTTGGAAATCTAATTTTTAAAACTAATGTAAGGGTTTACAATGAAAACCTCTTGTAAATCTGTTTACTGTAACTGTAGCTAAATCTGTGAAGTAGATTTCATATCTAAACTGAGATTAAAAGATCAAATCTTTGTTCAAAATCTGAATATGTCAAATCATATGATTCTTAAAAGCATAATCTTCTTGAAATAACAACATTCAAACTAGGTATAGTAACTCATGCATCTATTTCATGTCAAAACATCATAAGGTTCATGCTTGATAATGTAAGTATTTGTAATTCAATTCAAAATCTGGAAATTTCTGCAATACGCATAAAAATACGGAAATAGTCATGCAATTCAACATCTAATTTACTTGAAATCTCATAATCTTGCAACTAGCAATATTGGGTATAAACCCTAATTCAAAACTCATGTAAATCATATCAAATTTACTTCAAAAACAAATTTTGGGCACATGTATGAAAGGATTATCCTTGTTGAAAAAAACCCCACATACCTTAATTGATGCAATTGATGAGACCACTTGATTTTTGATTCCTATTTGTGCTCTTGAAGATGGATTCTTGATTATATTGAATTGAAAATCTTGAATTTTGAGTTTCCTTGGAGAAGGAATTGTGGAATTTGGATTTCTTGGGGATTAAGTTTTGAATTCTAGGGTTTTCTTGAAGAGAGTTTTAATGAATGATAAGTGTAATAGGTTAAGAATGGGTTTAATCTTGTGTTTTCCATGATATATGGCAAGTGGAATTGACTTAATTGCCCCTTCTGAAAATTAGATCGCGACTAAAAAATCCTAATTTTTCCACCCACCGTGATGCACCACTATTGTGGTGGTTTACTGGAAAATGGACTATTACAAATTGAAACTTCACCGCGACGCGGGACTATTGCGGTAAGCCACTAGAAACTGACAAAAGCCATTTAGGCAATCACCACGATACGGTACCATCGCGGTAAGCTACTAGTAAAAAGACGAACAAAAAATGGAGTTTTACTGTGATGCGATGTAATCGCGGTGCTCCACTGGACTTGGACAATTGTTATTCTTTCCTTCACTGCAACATGGTGCCTGTCGAAATGTCCTACTATTTTTACTAAAATTTCCACAATTTTTTAACCGAGTATCGGATTTAGGCAAAATTTGTATTGTTGGATAGATAATTCAATTATCTACACATTGGTGGGTGTATAACTAGAAAATTCCACTCGTATCAAGAGTTATTTATTTTTAAAGTTGTCCCTTAACATTCTAGGAGTTAAACTTAGCTATGAAAAGTACGGGGTATTACAATTAAGAAGTATAGTAAAATAACTAAAGAAAAAAAAAAGCAAGCCAAAATTGGGTGTCAACATGGGCTTTCTTAATGGTTGATTGTCCTAAGATCTTATTACGAGTGTGACAATCTAGTGCATCTTAAGAGAGATTGTCCTAGGCTTAGATGTCGGGGTCGAATTAATGGTTCTCAAGAAGAAATTAGAGAAGTAACACCCTCAGCTAGAGATTTAGATGGATTTCAAGGGGGTAGAGGTGCACCACCAGTCGGCTGATGAGGTGCTAAGGGAGTTGTTTAGGTAGGAAGTGATAGGGCTCAATGTTATGTTTGTTTGGGTAGGCCACTGAAGGAACCTTTAGATATAGTTATTACTAGTATTATCTTTTTCTATGATAGACCTGCTTTAGCATTATTTGATCCTAGTTTTACATTCTCTTATGTGTCTGCTTATTTTGCATCAGGTCTTTGTATGATGTGTGAGTCTCTTTTTGTGCCTAGTTATGTTTCTACTCTATTAGGTGATTTTTTTAGTGGTGGATTAGGTGTACCGGTCTTGTGTTTTGACTCTTTTGGGGTATGATACTTTAGTTGATTTAACTATTTTGGATATAGTAGACTTTGATGTCATTTTGAGTAAGGATCGACTTTGTTTATATCATGCTATCTTTGCTTGTCATTCTAATACATTTACTTTTGTCATGCCAGGTGTGCGAGGTCATAGTAGAGGGTTATCTAGGATTCATATTCTAAGAGGGTGATTTTGTTTCTCTAGCCTTTGTGGTTAGTTGAGACGGGTGTCTTTCTTATTTGACTTATGTTTAGAACACTAGTCTTGACACTCCTCCTTTGAAGTCAAAGAGGGTGGTTAGGGAGATTACGGATGCATTCCCTACAAAATCTATTGGTGTTCCTCTTAATAGAGATAATGATTTTTGCATTGATTTAGAGCCGGCAACTAATCTCATCTATATTCCTTCTTATAGGATGGATCTAAAGAGTTGAAGGATCAGTTAGAATATTTTTTGAGTAAAGTATTTATTAGACCTAATGTCTTGCCTTAGAGTGCTCATGTGTCTTTTGTAAAGAAGAAAAAGGATGGCTATATGCATAAATGTATTGACTATCGATAGTTGAATAAGGTGACCATTAAGAGAAGGTATTATTTTCTGCATATTGATGATTTACTTGATAAGCTTCAGGGTTGTTTAGTGTTTTAAAAGATTGACTTGAGGTCAGAGTACCAACAATTAAGGATTAGTAGTATGGGACTGGGGTGTAATGACTCTCCAAGTCATTTTCATACTTTCCCATATTTTTCACATTTCGATCTTTCCTATAGTTGTTATATGATTTTTATCACTTACTGGCATAGGTGGTTTAGTTTTTGAGAAGTTTGATTGGATTTTAAACCAATTTTCCTATTCAAGAGCTTTTAAAGTGACGAAGTTTAACTTTAGCCAACATTCTTAGTAAACACCTCAGATAAAAATTCTAATAGTTTTGTTAGCTCCAAAATATGGATTTTAGGCTAGGGGGACTTTTGATTTGGGTCCGAGGTTTTCATACTCATTTTGGATGCTTGGGTAGATTATTGCAAAATTCTAAAAGGTATTGACTTTGGTCAATATTTCTTTGACACAACCTTCATTGGTCATTTTGTTAAATTTTGTTGAGTTTGAAATATCATTTTTGATTGAGTAGCATATTTGGTTTGCGTTTATAGGGTTCCAAATGATTTTTGAGGACTCGTTCAGAATCATTTCAGAATAGGGTTTTTTTATTGGTATGCTATTCATGATGCAAAACATTTTGTTCTTAGTGTTCATTGCCAAGTCATTGCATTTGTGAATGTCTGAAAACATGTTGTTCAATTAAGAAAGGAATCAACGCATTTGTGAAGAAAACCTAGACAGATTCGGTCTAGCTTTGTTCTTTGCATTCATGAAGAAACCATCGTATTCACAAAGGGTTAGGTCGGCTCTTACTCACATTCACAATAAGTTTTGAGTTTAAGAGGAAGGTCCCATGACAGTATATATAGATTCCTCTATTTTAATCTCATTTTCATGACTTGGGGATACAATTTGCCTCTAGAGGAGTGTATTTTGAAGGGAATTTGATCACCAATTATTAGGTAGGTAAATTATACATCCCTAGTGTATATTCCTGTCGATTTAAGTCAATTTTCTCCTTAATTTCATTAGATTTTTGACTTTGAATTCTTGAGTTTTCTCACTTTTCAAGCTGCTTTATACTTCTATACAGAGCCCATTTTCTTTCTCGTCCTACAAGTGATGTGCTATGGATTTATAGAAGCTTTGATGCTTAAAACAATAAAAATATGCAAGTTTCTTAGATTGTT
Organism: Capsicum pubescens; assembly: GCA_030864215.1. Classification (NCBI taxonomy): domain Eukaryota; kingdom Viridiplantae; phylum Streptophyta; class Magnoliopsida; order Solanales; family Solanaceae; genus Capsicum; species Capsicum pubescens. The sequence goes on along the minus strand of CM061538.1, from coordinate 207,692,888 downwards.
AAGTAAGATATGATGTGTTTTGGGAATGTTTTGCAAGAAACTAGGTTTGGAAGCTGAAACTAAAAAAAATGAAAGTTGAAGTTTTGGATACTTACCGAGGCATTTCTGGGCATAAGTTCCACTTACCGAGCATAGGTTCCAGAACATAAAGTCCAGAGGCTCATAAGAAGGGAAAAGAAGACTTTGTCACTTACCAAGGGCACCTACGGTTCATAGGTTCCACCTATGATCCATAGGTGACCTAAGTAAGTGCCAGAGGGCCAAGTCCATAGAGATTCAGGAGCTGTGTAGGAGGTCTGTCACTTATGTAGGTAGTACCTACGGTCCGTAGATGGCCTAAATATGTGGCCACCAACTTTAATTTTCCTTGTTCATTTGGGTTCAGATTTGTAGGATTTTCTTATATCCTATAAATACCCTTTTAACATTTTGTAGTCAGTTTACGCACTCTTAACACTTCAAACATATATTTGATTGTAGGATTCGAGTTTGATCTTGGAATTACTTTGTTCTTGGTTTTGGTTGATAATTCAGTTACAGACTTATTATTGTTTAATGCCTTTCGTTATGAATTCCATTGATCATTTCATAACCATGAGCAGCTAAAGCCCTTAGCTAGGGTTGTGGGAACCCTGGCATATTCATGAAGTTAGGGAGGTGCTAAGTTTTCTGAATCAGTACTCTTGCATGTATTGTATTATCTTCAGTTTACTAAATGTCTTAGTGGTTGCAAATGGTAAGATCCCTCCAAGAATATCACTACTTACTTCACAAGAGGAGTAGTGACTAGGAAAAGATAATTACAATAGTAATTTGAATATTAATTGTCGATCTAGGCTAATTAGTATCATATATGTAAAACGATTATCTATCATCTAATAACTTGAGACTCAAAAGGTAATAGTTAACTGGGATCTAGGATAAGGGTTAGTAATATGACATCCTAAGACTCAAAAGGTAAAAGATGAAATATGTCAATGGGTCACACAAGACAGTTGATGCTACATAACTTATCTGATTCTACATGCAAGGTACTGGGTTGGTTAAATAAAGAACGATAAGCCTGTTGAGTTGAGAAGCCAGGGGGAACACAATCCTAATGTTCATCTCTGACTGATTACAACTAAAGTTGAATTCTGTTACTTGTTCGAGATTGTTGCTACAACCCCCTCCCCCATTTACTTTAAGTTTTTCCCATTAAGTTCAACAAATGAGAGATACAAATCCACATCTTCCCTATGGGTTCGACCCCAACCTAGTTGGGTTTGTTACTTGACAACGACTGCTTTATCCTTTAGTTGGAGGTGTAGTTTAGGTGTTTATAAAAAAATTGACATCATTGCCGAGGATGATGGTGTGACTATTGATTGAATTTTGTTGGAGTTTTTGAGGATTTATTTTTCTATTGTTAGTTGGGTATACGGTGGTGTATGTCTAACACCAGGAGTCAAGGCAACCCCTTACTCCCATTGAATCCTACCCCAGATAGACTCTTACAACCTAATTATACGATGACAGAACCACTACATGCAGGTTATCTAGAAGAGGTTTGGGATGATCCTAATACGGTACCTCCCCCAGCTCTAAGTGACCCACAAAACATTATTGATAGATAAATAAACCAACTGATAGTGGATGCTACTAATAAGATAAGGGATTATGATGCCCGGTAGCTTAGCAGGCAGAGCTAGCCAAGCTAAGATAGATAGTAGATCATCAAGCAACACTCAATGGTAATACAGAACGAGTTTGTGGTGGTCAAGCTTAAGTGATCCCAGTATTCTAGTACTTTCAGTTATGTGATAATGAAGAAGATATGGGATACATAGAGCCAACAAAAATGAGAGCTATCATTCCTCCTGCACTGCCCCTCAATGTGAAATTTGACATAACTAGTGCCATGATCCATCTCTTGAATTTAAAGGTATATTTTTGTGCTTGGCTATAGATGATGCAAACATGCACCTTACTAATTTTTTTTGGGATATGCACTTCTTGTACTATTCTAGGGTAGACTAGGAGGCACTTAGATTAAGGTCGTTCCCCTTTTCTTTGACTGGATAAGCTTTTGTGTGGTTGAGGGAACTTTTGAGAAGATCCATTACCACTTGGAATAAGTTACATAGGTAATTCTTAAACAACCTCTTTTCTCTGGCCAGAATATTGCAGTTAAAATTTAAGATATACAACTTCAGGCAGCTATATTCAGAGTTGATGTAAGAGGCTTGGTTATGATTTAGAAGTTGATCATGGTACCCAATCATCATATTTTAGGGATAAGCTTGCTAGAGATATTTTTTAGAGCCCTAAACATCAGTTCCCAAGCCATGGCAGACACAATCACTAGAGGAGCGTTCATGAGATTATGTTGGGATAAAGCTTCTTAGGTTCTAGACCAAATCTTTCTCACTAACCGAGGGTGGCATACTCGGGAGGCTGAGAGGGGTGCTGGAACTTACGCCATTGGGGATTTCGGAGACCATAGAGCAGTGGATGATTTTGTGGTGTAAGATATTATACAGTTAAGAACTAATATTGGGTTTCTTACTAAGCAGTTCACAATAGTGAATTCTGAGAGGTAAACATAGTAGGTGCATAGGGTTCGACCTCTAGAGAATATGAGTCTGACTTGGATGAGGATGCTAAGTATCTTGATTGAGAATTGGCGAGTTTCTAATGCAAATCAAAGGAAACAAAGGTCGAAACTATTATAGAGACAAATAAAGATATCACAATAGGGAGCGTGATGGTGACTAGAGGATTAAAAACGACTACAAGGAGAAAGAAGACAAGTACATTCCACCGAATGACCAAGATACTGAATCCAGAATAGACGCGTTGTTGTCCAAACTAGTGAAGGGTCAAAAAAATTAAGAGACATACTATAAGGATATTAAGGTTGATATCTCTGTCTGACATAAAAGGTTAATTCTCATGAAACTGTAATCAAGCAGTTAGAGACACAGTTTGGTAAGATATCTTCTAGTTTAAATTAGAGGTAGTCGGTTATCCTTTTGAGTAACACGGTCTAGAATCCAAAGAATGATGGTTATTATTTCGCTATTAACACTCAGAGTGGTAAGTCTACTGTTTATCTCCCATTTCCTACTTAGATATGCCAACGAATGATAGTTTTATGGTTGATGAGACATCTTTTGTGGAGTCAGACAAGAAGATAGGTGTTGATGTTAGTGTTGGTAAGGATAAAGGAAAGGGCAAGGTCGATGAGCCCATAGTGAATCAAATTCCATGAACGACCCTACTTTTTTCTTAAAGACTAAAATAGAATAAAAAATAAGGGAAGCTTAAAAGATTTATTGAGATACTGAAAGATCTATGTTTGAACATCCCTCTCCTTAAGGCTTTAGAATAGATGTCGGGGTATGTCATTTTTATGAACAAATTGGTGACAAAGAAAATAGTATCTAGTTTTGAGGACATTAGTGGATTGCACCATTCCAGTGTAGTCACTTCTAAGTCTTTAGCACAGAAAAGGGTGATCATGGTGCATTCACGATCCCATGTACTATAGGGAAATCCAGATTCTCTAGAGTGTTATGTGACTTAAGAGCCAGCATATATTTGATGCCGTTGGCTATATTTAAACAATTAGGATTGAGCCCTCTAGAGATGACTACTATGCAGCTATTGATGACAGATCGCATAGTAAATAAACCCGTGGGCACTTCATTTGATGTGTTGGTGAAAGTTGACAACTTTATTTTTCCAAATGACTTCATCATTTTAGATTGTAAGGTTGACTTCAAAATGCCCATGATTTTGGGAAGACCATTCATCGCCATGAGTAAAGCAATAGTTGATATGGAAAAATTGGATCTCAAGTTCAGAGTCGATAAAAAAAAGTCACCTTTGATGAATAAAGAACTGTGAAGCAGCCTATTGATATGAGGTTGGTGTCAATTATCCATTGTATTGATGATCCTAGAGGTTATTCCTTTAGGTAACTTGATGAATTCTAAGTAATCAAGGTACCCGAATCGTGCCACAACATTAAATTAAGCAATGCATAGGAGGCAACCCATGGGCTAGCAAGTGAAGTCTAAGTAACCAACTTAGCCACGTCGTGCTATGACATTAAATTAAGCGTTGAGTGAGAGGCAACCCACTATTTTAGTGTTCATGTTTGTTTTTCTTTTTTTATAGGTTCAATGGCATGCAAAGTGACATGGAATGTGGTAAAACATCTTTAATTCAGAATATTCCAGGTAAGGGGACATTATGACCAATTCAGGAAGGTCATAATTCCCACGTGGGCTAGGTAAGTTATTCATTATCTAAAAAGATGGAATTTTGAGGAATTTTTGGGAAAATTCTAGAATTTAAACTATAAAATTACTTACACGGTCATAAATATAACTTATGACCTCATAAGTAGTAAAGTAAGTATCAGAATACAAATTCCAGAGAGCAGGGAACGAAGGAAAAAATTTGGGCCCACCTACGGTGGACACCTCCAGCCCGTAGATGGCTGTTGTAAGTGTCCAGGTTTTCGGCCTATCTTTGGTTTAAAATTTTAGGCCCACCTTGTCTTATATTAACCCTAAAATTACAAGCCCCCCCCCCATGTATTTAAACACCTTTACCCTATTTTAAACATATAAATTCTCAAAATTCCCTCTTCCCTCTTAAATTTCAAACTACCCCACTTCCCCATACTTGAGAAAAGGATAAAAGGGTACTTGTTATTGGCACCAAATTGTCCAAAATAACTTAGTACACATTCAAGATTTGGTTTTACTTCACTTTTTCATAGTTCACTTCTGGTTCTTTGAATAAATGGTAATATTCTTTTCTCCTAATAGTTGTATCTTGGGATAAATATGAAATAAGTAAGTTGGTATGTCTATTCTCATGAAATATATGTAGAAACCATCATGCTTGTATATAGGAGCCATGAGTTAGCCTAAAATCTTAATGTGGGCCATTGTTCTCTAATTAAACCTTAAGATCATTACCTAAATAAAAGTTGAATTTAAAAAGGTAGAAGAATACCAAAAGTTTTGAATGCCAGTTTTTATTGAAAAGTTGATTCTAGTTGAATGTGTGCATATTGGACTTGTTGGGACTGAGTATAAGTTACAAGGATGCCAAAATTAAGGAAAAATTCAAAGTTTCCAAAATTTTGAGTTTTTCTTATAATTTTTTAGTCCCTTACTATCTTTTGGACACTAACACTTGATTTTTTAGGTACACATAGCCCCAAAGGCCTTAAAGAAGAAGGTTGCACCTTTGAGGCAATGGGATGACTCATCTAAGAATAGTATCTTAAAGGAAGAGTACCCGCTTGCCCGAACTAGATCAGCCCCAACCAGAGTGACACGACTAGTAACTAAAGGCCAAAAGTATACTGTAGCTGAGGCTATTATTATGGAAAATTTGGGTATGCCACTTGCTGAGAAATCACAGTGGGATAGACGACCTGTTTTTACTCAGCCTAGGACATAAACAGAGGCTATCTAGTTCATATCAAGATCGAGGATGAAGTTTAATAGAAGATCACCACTATACTCTCCCCAGTCTATTGATGGTGGTAATGATGATGACGAGAAGGAGGCAAAGTCGGAGCCAGCACTAGAGGTAGATGCACAGGGACCCCAGTCTGAGGAAGGGTCACATGATGAGGATAATACAGCAGATAAGGAGCAGTCATCAGTAGTACCCCAGTTTGAGGAGGGTACAATAGTTTAGGAGAAGCTATCAGTCGTACCCCAATCTGAGAAGGATATAGACCAGGCTTCACACCAGGAGCTGCCACCCAGTATAGAACCACCATCTCATACAGATCAGACGTTTGACCCCATACATATCTCGATAAAATCAATTTATAAGGTAAACATGATATAATGCATAAAGGATCTTCAGATGCTTTATGAAAGAGATAACCATGTGACCAAGACAGGTCGGCCCAAGAGGACTATTTATGAGAAGAAATGGATCAACTTGTACGAGTTGGATAGATCACTATTGTTGCAAAATGCATTTGACAAGTATCAATTGGGAGGGATTGCTCGACCCTTAGGTTCATATAGCCCGGATTGGTGCAGTAATTCTATGCCTCATACACGCCACAGTATGTTTAACTACACCTAGATGTAGAGGTCTCCCAAGGCATATTGTGCAAGCCCATCTAGAGCATACAATTATGAGAGAGGTTATGGATGATATTTCAGTGGAGGCTATCCACTAAGTTCTCTTCATGTCAGATTAGGTTGCTCCAACATCCATAATAGAGTGTGATTATAGATGGAGGGTTATATGAAACAGATGCATTATGCATGATGCTGAGATTAGAGAGAGAGTTAAGATTATGAGTTTGATCGCCAGCTATATTTCACCTATGGGTGATGATACCCCTTAGATCGAGAGAAAGGGTATGATTAAGAAGACGACACTGAGATTTACCATGAAGTTTTGGTGGCTGCTTGTTTGATATAGATTCTGCCCAACTGCTGCGTATAATTTATTGACTTAGGATGGAGATGCATGGACTGCGAGCATAATGCCTGGGTACAATATTAACTTTACAGCTATTATTCGGTATTAGCTTTATGAGAGAGCTTTTGGTGAAATAATGACTATGTCGTTACCATTTCTAGTCCAGAGATTATATAATGAGGTCGATGTGTAAGAGGTACTAGGAGGTTATGAGAGAGTAGAGGTCACATCCGTGGCACAGACTAAGATGATAAAGGATTTGAAAAATCTGATCTTTTCTAAGAAACTCAGTGCACTCACTACAGTGAATTCAGCCCAAACTGAGGGCCCATCATTCCTTGTAGAGACTTGTAATAGATAGGTCTGATGTGGAATTTAGTAAGGATTTTGATATGAGGGAACAGAGATAGGACCCCGAGTTGAGTACATAGGGTTAGGAGACCCCAGGTACATCTCCATCAGCCTCAACTTTTACTTAAGAGTTGGTGGGTGCATCTTAAGTACCCCCTCGCCCATCCACTTTAGTTGTTTATTTAGGAATGATGTTAGTTTCACATTAATTTTTGCAGAGCTTGGAAGATAGTCAGAGCATCACCAACACTCGGCTACAAAATGGTGTCTTGCATGGACGGATCCAACCATGGGTTTGGACTACACTAGAGACGGTTGAGACAGGATTAGATTTTACACTCTGAGATATGATGACAGAACTATGGGTTGAGTTACATGCATGGATAGAAGCTTTTGAGGGTCGAATATCAACTGGGTTCAGCAACATGAAGATGTTGGACCTAGGAGAAATTAGGGAAGAAGTGGATATACTTGGAGTAGAGTTTTTCTCTCTCACTAAGAGCCATATATCAGCCATCCCTTTAGTTGTTCCCCTATTTGTTCAATTTGTACCTCCACCTAGGACTAGAAACATTGACTTATTTGTAGGGGATGATGGAGTGGCCGGCATAGTTGGGACTAAGAGAGGACAAGAGGGGACCTGCAGAATCCCAGTATTCTATTTCATCAAGCCCTAAAAAAGGACAAACTTGATTCTCAGAAGACTTCAGTGATTGATAGGTAGAGCCAAGCCGATATAGCAGCGAGTTAATCTTCTAGTAGTTCACTGCCACTACCACTGCCTCCATTAATCTGATACCTTCACCTAGGGACGATCATGATACAAATGACTAGTGTTTCCCTTGTATTTCCTCATTCCCTTACTTTGTATTATTTACATGCAGTGGGGACAGTGCATAGTCTTTTAGTTAGGGTGTGGTATACCATAACCATCGTGGTTTTTTATTATTGTGCTTCTTTTCTTGTTGGCCATGATAGAGTTGTAGAACCAACATGTCTAGGTTAAATTTGTGTCATATTATGTTTTGTTTTGTATTGTGTTTGTTTATTTGTAATTAGGAGATTTTTGAATATTTAGGGAAGTTGTCATGTTTTTTATTGATTTTGAGAAAAATGATACCCCTCCAAATATTTTATTTTTAAAACTATGTGGATGTATATATGTGTGACCATTATGGATCTTTTATGGCATTAGAATTAGGGACATGATAATCATATCTAACTTGTGCATGAACTGAATAGGCAGTAGCTTGTGATGTGACTATGTGCCATGTGTGTTTGAGATGCTACTTAGTTCCTTTTGTGTGTTAAATCCAGAACTTTACTAGTTAGTCTTTCCTAGGTTGTAGGATAGTCGACTAGGAAAGGATCATAGGTCATTTTTTTTTATATTAGTCCACTTTTATATTTAATGACTTTCCATATGTGAATAAGTATCCCTTGATCCCAATTTTTTAGCATTATAGCCTATTTTTCTTGTTGCATCCTTCACATTTCCATTTGTGTTATAATGAAACTGTTTTAGCCTAGGTCCTCCTTGGATATTGTGTACCTCAACTCAGGAAAATCACCTAAGTTGAGGGTGTCTAAAACACCCAGGTTTTTAGTTCTTAGAAAAAATTCTTAGAATTTTGGTCTCTAGACCCAATACGACTCTAGGGTACGAGCCGTATGTTGGGGTATGAATGGTATAGTCTATTCGTATGATGACCAATGTTGGTTGGTGGGGTGGATTTTGGTTACTGAATTGGATACAACTTAGGGATACGAGTCGTATCGGTGGTTACGGATTGTTTTGTTCCTTAACTCAATCTTAGACTTGGTTACTTAGGTTGGATCTGAGTATGAGTGGCTCACCATGATCCGTAAGCTAGGGTATGATTCATACCCAGGACTTATATGGTGGACAGTGTCTAAATCCTCCTTGGGATTAAATCTGGCAGGGATACGAATGATGGGTATAGATCGCATGCTTTGGATATGACTTATTGGATGAGTCATATGCTAGAGAGTGTTGGATATAAAGGTTAAGGCTAGGATACGAGTGGAGAGTAACACTCGTATTGGAGGGTACGACTCATGAGGTTCAGTAGTACCCCTGGGATGGGATTTTGGTGCAACTTAAGTGAGGGTATTTTGGACATTTCTCCAACTTATCCTAATAAGATCCCATGACTTCTAACCTACTTGGGAGGTTATTTACCCTATTATTCCATTCATTAACACTTAGAAACTCTTCTAAACACTCTATAATTCTCTCAAAAGCTATTGGACAAGAGAAGTTAGGGTTTCAACTAGAGGATTGATTTGGGGCTTGCCTTGGTGATTTCTTTCCATCATCATCTTTGTTTAAGGCATGTTCTCTTCCCTCATTGTTAATTCTATCTAAAAGCATGGTTTTATGAATGTTTTCATGACTTCATTGATTGTATGATTTTAGTCCTCAAAATGAATTGGGGGTTTTGATATTAAATAGTTGGTTATGATTTTCCATGGTTTTAATTATGCTTTATGTGCATTAATGGTGGTTTTGGATAATTAGATTGCATGGGAATGGTTTAATGGAAATTGGAATTGGTTTTGGTTATATTATGCCCCCAATGTATTTGACAAAATATATATAAGCATGTTTTCATTGCATTGAGTACTTTTAATATAACTCTTGCTTGTTTTAAAACTTGGTAAAGGAATTATGCATGGTTTAAATGGCTTAGAAAGGTAAATGGCTAAATAGAATCCCTTAAGTGGTTCAACATGGTAAATAGAAAGGAACTTGGAAGTCCCCTTAAACCTATATATGGTTGGCTATGTATAGTACTTGCAAGTATGGTTGGTATAAAGATACCACCACTAAATGGTCTTGGTTAATAAATGTTAAATGTATTTATTGCATGGTAATGGTTTTAATTGGATAATAATGGTGGGATATATAGCAAAGCCGTGAAAAATGGAGGTCCTAGGGGACCAAAACTGAAAACTCATATTTTTCGATGTGAGGTTGGTGTTGGTGACCGTGTGCATGATGTCACACTATATTTTGGGGGATGTACTAGTCATCCCAGGTTTTCTTTCCTGGTTGTGCGGCTTCACTCACTAGGGCCCTTTCAACCTGGAGAGCTAAACCTATATAGCCTGTGGGTGGTTTAGGATGGAAAAGCTACACAGTCCAGGTAATGGCTTTAAAGGCATGCTAAACCCGATCCCATTTCCTGACATAGTTATGTATATATATGTATGGTTATATGCATATGGATAGTTTTACTTGGTTTTATAAATGGCATTATTTTATCCTTATCCTGAGACCATGCTAGTGTTCATCCTCTAACCCATCTACTGGCGGTTGTATACCCATGCTATGCAGGAACCCGCCATTTTACTCATCTTACATATTAATTGACTCGGGGATCAGTATTTGGACTAAAGTGTTTAGCTTACATCCTTTCGGAAGGCTCCATTTTATGTTATGGATGTCTCTAGACACTTTGATTTTATTTTGGATATTGGTTTTGGCCATGGTTGGGGGCATGTCCCAACCAAACTTTATTACTCTTTTGGTTAGAGTCTTTATTGTGATTCTATGGATTGGAATGGATGGGATCGGTATTGGTGTCGTCCTTAGCATTGGAATAATATGGAGGGTTGACCTTATTGGATGATATTGTTGGTTGTTCCATCATATTTTATTTTGGCATTAATTATATTGTGTTTTGGAATCTTCTTTGGTTATGGCCTGGTTTATGGACCTTGTTTCATTTTCGGTTTGGTAAGGTTGAATATTTGGTATGGAATGGTTGGACTCGGTTGGGTCGGTCATGGTTGTGATCTTATCCCATAGTCTTCAGGTGAGCTGTTGCACTATCTTGCTACATGCTTGAAATTCAGCCAACTTATGGCAGGCAGCTGGAGGTTGGGTTGGGTAATAGGGGTGGTCTCTAGTCCTAGTTGGACTTGGGATGCCCATTACGACAAGGCCCCCGATCAGGTTGCGTCGGTAGATATCATAAGGGTGCATAATGTAAAGTGTATATGAAGAAGGGTAAAATAAGTGCTAAGGATAGTAAGTCTAGGTGTGGTAGAAAAAGAAAAAGGAAAGAAAAAAAAGAATGAATAAAAGAAACCACACCCAACCTGAATGTGCATTAAATAATAAAGGGAGAAATAAGGGTGGTGGAATAAAAGGAAATTGGTTAAAGTATGGACCCCAAAGTTAGTGTAGTGTCAAGGAGGCTTAGTCACTTGATATATTCATATGCACCATGCCAGCCCCCCAAGCCTACATTACAAGGCGAATAAAGTCCTACAGTGATCCTAACTTGACTGTCTGAAAACTTAGGTAAAGAAAATAAAGGCAAGCCTATGGTATTTGATATGCATTGGTAGAACTTCTCTTTTCAGTATGAGTGTCTCTTGACCGTCCCCGCATTGACATTCATTATTTCATATGAGTGAGTGGGACTTCTTTGTTGTGAGGGCACATGAGTTATATTGCTAGTTGCTTACTCGTCTAGGTAGTTTAACTTGTATATATACATGTTTGTTTGTTGCTAATGTAATTTCCATACCTTTATTCCCTTATGTCACACTTTTATGCTTCATGTATACATACAGTTGGTTTTAAATTATTTATGTATGAGGGGGGAATATGTTTGAGCTTAAAGTGATGATTGATTGCCTTGGATAGCTTAGATTCTCCTATTTAAGCATCGTGTTTTGTTTTGTTTTGTTTTGTTGCCTAAGGATATGCAAACGTTCTAAGTTGAAGGTGTTGATGTGATATGGATTTATAGAACTTTCAATGCTTAAAATGATGAAAATGTGCAAGTTTCTTAGGTTGTATTTTTGAGATATGATGTGTTTTGGGTATGTTTTGCAGGAAACCAGGTATGGAAGCTGAAACTAAATAAAAGGATGAAATTTGAAGTTTTAGGCTACTTACCGAGGCATTTTAGGTTGTAACTGCCACTTACCGATCCTAGGGGACCAAAGTAGGCATCAAAACTTGAAGTTCAGAGGCTCAGAAATAGGAAAAAGAAGACTCTATCACTTACCAAGGGCACCTACATTCCATAGGTGACCTTAGTAAGTGCCAGAGGGCCAAGTCCAGAGAGCTTTAAGAGTTGTACAGGAGGTCTATAACTTATGTAAGTAGTACCTACGGTCCATAGGTGGCCTAACTAAGTGTCCACCGACCTCAATTTTTGTTTTTCATTCGTATTTTGATTTTTAAGGTTTTCTTGTATCCTATAAATACCCTTTTGATGTTTTATTGTTAATTTATGCTCTCTTAACGCTTACAAACATATATTTGATTCCAGGATTCGAATTTGATTTTGGAATTACTTTGTTCTTGATATTGGTTTATAATTGAGTTACAGACTTTGATGTTTAACTTGTTATTCATTGTGATATTGTTTAATGCCTTTTGTTATAAATTTTGTTGATTGTTTCACAAGCATGAGCGGCTAAAGCCCTTGGCTAGGGTTGTGGGAACCTTGACATATTGACTAAGTAGAGGAAGTGCTAATTTGTTCTAAACCAGTACTCTTGTATGTATTGTATTTTGTTTACTAGATGACTTAGCGGTTGCAAACGGTAAGATCCCACCTAGAATATCTCTACTTACTCCACGAGAGGAGTAGTGACAAGGAAAAGATAATTACAATAGTAATTTAAAGATTAACTATCTTTCTAGGCTAATCAGAATCATCTATGTAAGACGGTTATCTATCATCTAATAACTTAAGACTCAAAAAGTAATAGTTAACTGGGATCTAGGATATGGATTAGTAATGCAACATCCTGAGACTCAAAAGGTAAAGGATGAAATCCGTTAATGAGTCCAAAAGATAGTTGATGGTACATACTTATCACATTATGCATGTAAGGTACTGGGTTGGTTAAATAAAACACAATAGGCCTACTAAGTTCAGAAGCCATGGGGAACACAATCCTAGTGTTCGTCTCTAGCTGATTTCAACCAATGTTGAATTTTGTTACTTGTTCGAGATTGTTACTACAATCCCCCTCCTATCTATTTACTTTCAGTTCTTCTTATTGAGTTCAGAAAATAAGATATACAAATCCACGTCTTACCTCTAGGTTCGACCCCAACCTAGTTGGGTTACTTTACTTGACAGCGACCGCTATATCCTTTAGTTAGAGGTGTAGTTTGGGAGTTGATCAGCAAGAAAGGTAATTGCAGTTCCACTTTTGAATTCCATTATCGGGTTTTGATGATTGAATTTGACCTAAATTTCAACTTGAAATATAGATATTCATTATGGGTATTAGTTTTCTCATCTTAGCTAGTAGATCATAATTTTGATAGCATTGCAACATTCTAAAGTTGTATGGAAAGTAAAGGCTTCCCTTTAGTTGTTCATATCTCAACCACTCTACTTCCCGTGTAACACCTCGATACTACCCTCTAGACATCACACGGTACTTAGAGCCACAAGTGATCCCAACCTAACCCATGATACTGGCATAATTCATGAGCAACTGAATGAAATATATAAGACTAGAAATGATAAGAAGAAGAGATGCCTTTAGATAAGCTTGTTTAATACAATGTTGTTTAAAAACTTACAACACTGGATATACAAAAGGAAACTGAAACTGAATACATCAAATCTGACTGACTATCTATGAAGCCTCTACCAATATTGACTATAGGTGATCGGGACATGACCCCCAGATATCCCTAATCAATACAAATGAATAGAAATAAAATATTGAATCTACAAACTAACTAGAGTCCTTGAATTAAGAGAACTTAACACCTGCTGGCTGGAACCTGTGAACTGCCTGACCATGATGTTGTGGGATACAACTGGTGCCTACACTATGAAACAATGTAGCCACACAGATGTATATATGGTCAATACTTCGAGAATATACTAAGTAAGTGAGGGTGAATGCAATAAATAAAATTGAATTAATTCCTAATCTTTAAGCATGCATGCGAAGTGTAAAAAGACTCACCAAGGTACTAAAATAAACTGAAAACTAAAATATCATAAAATATGAATAACAAAGCATTATATGATAAACTGAGTAAGTCACTACACTTAGTTTCTGAAACTGTCTTCTCTAAGGGAGATTTTTGTAACCAACATAAACCATGCGAGAAAAATAAAGTCCGATGACTCAAACCCTCATCGAAAGGGCATAATAACTCAAACCCTTATCACAAAGGCCTCATATACTTTGCTAGGGTATAAAGGATAATTGTGGTGATCACATAAACATGTATGATTGGACAAGCTGAATAATATAAATGGCATGCTCATTTGGAGAATCTAAAATAACCTACAGTGGCACGTGGTTTATGGGAAATAGGATGTGCCGAACCCACATTCCCCTCTCGGTATTAGATACTAATCCTAAAACTCATACTATTGCATATACTGTATCTATGAAGTTCACCATAAAATAGGCATATAAGCTGATAAATCTGAAAACATAATATGCCATTGTTTCTATCTCAAATTCTTGGTTTCTTATGTGAACTTCATAACTTGTCTGAAATCTCATATCAGTACTGAAGCTATGATTATACTGCAATGCTTTTGAAACTCAAACTAGTAACTTGAACTTCTTGTAAACTAAATACTCAATGCTCAAATTGTATCTCTTATCAACTCATGAAAACTTCATATCAAAATCTCATAACTCAATGCTTGAAATCACTTTCATAGATAAGCCTAAATAAGTATGAAAATCACATGCTTTTATCAGTAAATTGACCGAATCATGTTGAAAATCATGTACATTTATCAACTTATAAATCCTCATGTCAAAATATTATAACTCATCTCATAATATCAATTTTGTGGATAAAAAGATAAGTAAACATGAAATCTCATGGTAAATAAAGTGAAACTCATGAGGAAACATCATAATCTCAAAGCATATGAAAAGTGGGTATGAGCCCTAGTTATTAATTCCTTTAAACTCTTGTAAAAACTTGAATTTTAGGCACAAGAATGAAAGATCATTCTTGTTCAAATCCCACATACCTGGACGTAGTGAATTTCTCAAGGGAAACTCAAATTGGGACCTTACAAGCTTAATTTTTGGGGAAAAACTCTTCTTTTGTGTTTTTGAGGAGTTTTGGGAGAAATGGTTTTAGATAATCAGAGTTATAAGGGTGGGAAATTCATGTAATATGATTGTAAAGTCATTTGAAAGGTAAAAGACCAAACAGTCCTCGAACCCAAACTTAAAAAGACAAAACAGGCATTTTTGCACCCTTGGGAAAGGCATCCCCTTATCGTACCACTCCAAGGGCGTGGCACGCCCTTAGTATAGTGTTCCCTGTGCATGGCATACTCATATCATGGACCCTCATTATTTAGGGTCCCTAAATGACACCAAATGTGTTCTATAAAAGTCAAAACACTTCCTAATAGTCCCGTTATCATCCCTTATCATAATTCAAATAAAAAATCACCGCTAAACTTATAGGAGGTATCAAAATAAAATTGAAGAAATCTTGGGGTCTAATATTATCTCTCTTTTGGGACCATTCATCCTCGAATAAAGATCAGAAAGGTATAATGACTATCTGATAGTCTCGCTTAGCTAAGATATGAAACTTGCTTTACTCTATAATGGAAAACATGGAAGTGAATTTTTAAAATTGATCATGTTCATAATTGGAATCATCTTTGATAAGGTACTGACTCAGCTGGTAAATATGGAATAAGAACACATACATAGGAATTATATGGAATAATGTAAACATGACATATCTGCTAATGCAAGATATAACTGAGATGAAACTATAAAACTTCTATCATGAAACTGACTTTTAAGCTAACTTGATTGACTATAAAGAGTTGATTCATACTGAGTGTTTTAGAACTCACTCAAGATATTCATGACATGATCGTACATATAGAACAGTAAAGATATAGGTAATGCGATAAGATTTCCAAGAGTTACTAAGAAGGAAATATGAGTTTCCTCAGAATCACCTATCATAACTTCTCATAACGATCAATGGACAGAATCTTGGGACTGGTCTAAATATGGAATTGGAATAAGGAATCATAACATGGACAAAACTATATAATATGGAATATGGACATATAGAATAAAGTCTAGGATAGGATTACTCCGCCTTAGGCAATTCAACTATTAATTTTCAAGATTAGCAACACTTTTATCAACTATACTCCTCTTCTTAAGTACTACGCTTCATGCGATGAAACTTATAACCTTCACATGTGTATAGGTGACTATTCTTATCAAAGTTTGATTTGAACTACATACTCCCAGCATGTTCAAGCTTATATTGAAGCCACAAGGTACTAAACATAACACAATAATATTAATCTAAAACTACAGGATTTAATATCCTATGTATTTTTAGAGCTCCCATCAAAAGAATAATACTTCTTTCTACTTCAACAACTAACTCTAAGCTCTTATTAGGAATTTACTAGCGCACAATTCTCATCCACTTATATACCAACATAACATTCAAGCCTGCCGTTATAACCACATATGAACTCCTAGGAAACCTACCCAGTTAGAAATTTTTCCCATATTCTCTAATACCTATATCAATATAAATAGCATGAATTATTCCAAAGCTGACACACCAAGAATTCTCAACTAACTATGACATATACCAAGGATTTTCCTTAATATTCCTTCACACTTAGAGCCTTAGAAAAAACAAGCATACAATAATCTTTCCTAATAAGGAACATCTACTCTCTCTCATCTAAACATTGTTCATCCATTTTCATCACCACTAACTTAACATAAAGAAGGTCACCGAAGTGATAGAACATAAGGACCTAAATCGTGAAAGAATACTATACATAACTTTTCCACTTGATGCAGCCTGAAGAATAGAATATGATAGGCATGGATTCATTAAAGTGGTTTAAACTGAGGATATATATGTCATAATGCAAATTTTACTGGTCTTAAGGGTATACCGTGAGTTCTAAAAACTAAGCATATTCTTAAACATGAGTTCATACTTATTATAAGTTACTTAACATAATATTAGAACTCATAAATTCATGGGGGATGACTAAGATCATGGAGTGAAGCTATAAGATTCTTTTACTAGGAACCGAGAATGAACATGAATATGCATGAAGTATATAAGCATGAGTCACGGGCATAGTTGTATCACACAAGATATGGGTAGGGTACCATAATGATTGAAATCCAAGGAATATGCTAGAGCAAGAATGAATCACAATCTCATCATAACTCTTATTGACTTGCCTCACAATCTAATCTACATAACTAGATTTGGTTCTTCACCCTATCATCTCTTCCTTAGATCTAAGCCGGTATTCTAAGCCTATGGAACTACCCCATGCACTCAAGACTAAGCCACAATTTCTTTAGTCTAACAGTTTATACTTGAATGCTCAACTCAACTGGATAAACTAGATTTGGAAAAAAATTTACTAACTTCATTCTTAGACACTCCTTTCATATATACCATTCTTTATTTTCTTTATCTTCAATAATTATTTTCATATACATACATTCTTCTTAGTAAACATACCTTCCTCACTAATTACACAAAATGCCTTTCTCTTCGTAGTTTTATAATATCACACCTCTAAATTCATAGTTTTCCCTAAACCATGAGAATCCAGATTATACCAAAAGACTCAACATCCTCAACCAATAACCCCCAACTTAGATATTAAGAGCACCATATACTATATAACTAGCCTTCTTCACACTAGCGACTCAAGGGTACTATCTAAGCACATACAACACTTAATAATCAAAAACAATCCATCCACATATTACCTTAGGTAACCTCTACATCATACGTACACCACCATACCTAATTATAAATAAATGAACTTAATTACTGCATACTCTATTTCAAGCCTACTAGTTCACTTCCATTAGTTCACTTCCATATAACTAATATCACTAACCCAAGCAATCATTATATCCACCTTGATAATCACTCACTGTTTAAACCTAGTGTCTATTACTAGATATGATTAGACACAAGCTCACACACTATTCTTGATTGGCAAAACACCAAGAAACATTAGCCCACTAGAACCTCATAATAATAATAATTGGTCATAATCTTATAGTCTATCTTATTATAATCCATTAGTATATCCTCCTTTCATGCATCACTACTACTTATCCATCCATATATCTGTTTTATATTCCTATCTCTACAAGTATCAACTAATTTCTTTTTCACAACCACAAAGGGAAGCCTAGATTAACGATCCTTAACCACCAAAACTTTTATTAATAACCTATACTTTTCTAACACAATGAAATAATATCAAGAACTTCTCTCCTACTTTAAGCATACTCTATGTCACCTTAACTAATAACTTCTTCTCTACCTTTTACCATGAAATCTAAACCATACTCACTACCTTCTAGTTAACATCCAAAAATATATTACCTTAATACTAACTATATAGCATGCATAGATCCATCAATATACTTTTAACCAATCATTATCCCCACCTTTCTTGTCACTACACTTCTAAATCCATACTTCCAACTCTAAGGATGTTCTAATACTTATGAATCATAACACTCTAAGTTAACATATCCCTTAAGAAAAGTTGTATGTAATAATATAGGTACATACTTTCTCCTCTCATGAATGTTACCTGCAATAAAGGGTGAATACAAGCCATACTATTTATTAACTATACAACTCATGTGGATGAGGGCATAAGCTTCTAAAATAAGGGACTTTAAACACACTAACGAGTTCCTCTTAAGCCCATCGTGTGATTTCTAAAGTTACTGGTAGCAAATCTTAGAGTCTATGGAGAAATTTGATTTTATGACATACTGATGATAGGCAAATTTACGCGCCTATATCAATATATTTTGCCCATATTTTAGCCTAGTTTTGAGAACAAATTATATATTTCATGCACTTTTAGTCCTTTTTCCTGTAAATGAGCTAACGAATATGATTAGTAAAGTTTCAGGTATAAATGATGCATAATTCAGCATTTTATGGCTTACTTGACGCTAAAGAAAGCTCACGAAGGAAGGAAAGGGAATTTGGACGCCTAAAGGACCAAAAGTGATGCATGGAGAATCTGTCCCGGGCTAAAACAGCAATTCTGAAGACTTTGGGGACTTACAGACACAAAGCTGGATTTTGACAATGATACATTAACCTAGTACAATTAGGTTATGTATTTCATTATTTTATGTGGATTATGATAATGTTACCTTAACCTAGTACATTTGGGTTAAGGATTTCATTAGTCTAGTAGGATTTGGTTATTTATTTCATTAGCTTAGTAGGAGTAGGATATGGGTATTATAAATACCCTATCATGCTAGAGATTTAGAATAAGGAGGGAGGGAGGAGGGAGAACACAATACTTCCTTCCATCCCTCTCAACATCTCATCTTACAAGTCAATTCTATTTTTCTTCTTCTACTCTTCTATTCTTAAATTCCACAACAAGAGAATCGTTACTTTGCCTAGGAATTCACGCCTCACGCCTACCACCTAAGCTACACGAAATTACTCCATCTTGTGGTATAACAACAATGTCAATCGTGATCTCCTTCGCATTCATGGGTAACTAAACTTCTCTGTTGGGGTTATGGAAGCCGAATGAGTTACTATCTATTGCTGTGAGTTTGTGAGTTCGAGGCACGTATATTGCTTTTATCATTATTCTCTTCATCTTAATCTACATTCTTTGCGGTTGCAAACGCAAGAATACGCCAGTCTAACATTTAACTTGTTTGAGAGAAAAGTTATTTGTCTGGAAAAGAGATAATGTCAAGGTAGTAGGACACCTTTTCCTATTAAAAAGCTAGTGTCGTAACTGGACTAACCTCTTGGAGAATTCGTACCGTTAGACACGCTTTAAGCTTGAGAGAGTTAAAGTGAAATAGTCCTTGTTTAGGTCGAGAGACGCTTGGATTTACCATCGACTACAATCTCTATAAGCAATTGCATGTCAGAATTCTACACACTCATAGCCAATAGAGACGTATACCTCAGAAGGTGGACATAACCCCAACGCTTCAATTCTCATTGTTTACAACCAACGTAACAATCTCTCTCTTTTTACTTTATTATTTTCAGCTTTTGTTTACATTACTTGCAAAACAAGAATCCCCCCTTCTTACGAGACTTGCACCAAAAGTTTAGTAATTTTACTTACTTGTTGGCCAAGCTATTCCCTGTGGGATCGACACCCAACCCAGGTTGGGTTCTATATTTGCTAACGACTGCTTTACACTCAAACGAGAGCTGTAGATTGAGCGTTATCACATACATTAACTAGAGTACAATTCATAGTTTGAGGATTTTGGAGTAACACACGACTCAACAAAAGTTTCTAAGAGAATAACTGTTCTACATGATCTAGAGTATGAAATAAGAAAAATATTTCTTAAATGCCTAATAGCCTCTCAAGGAAAAGTACAAATATCATAGTACCATTCCACAAGATTCTACTAGACACAGCTTCACATACACCCTAGGACACTTGAACTTTGTGCTCTGATACCAAGTTTTGGAATGCCCCGAGACTACCCTCTAGATTTCATGCAGTGCTTTGAACCATAAGTGAACCAAAGCAAACCCATGATACTGGCATAATTTGTGAGAAACTGAATGAAAAATATAAAATAAGAAAAAATGAGTGGAATATATCTCTTTAGCTTAAGTTGTTCAATACAATTCTATTTAAAAACATACAACATTGGTTATACAAAAGGAAACTAAAACTGAATACATCAACTCTGACTGACTTTCCGTGAAGCCTCTACTAATACTGAATATCGATAGCCAAGACATGACCCCAAACTATACCTAATCAATACAAGTGAATAGAAATAAAATACTAAATATAAAAAATGCATGGAGTCCTCAAATAAAAAGAACTAATCACTTGTTGGTTGAAAGCTGCGAACTACCTGACCATGATATTTTGTGGGCTACAACTTGTACCTATATTACTAAACAATATAGCCACACAAATGTACATGTGGTCAATACTCCTAAAATATAATAAGTAAGTGGGGGTGAATATAATAAGTAATACTGAATCATAGCATAATCTTAAAACATACATGCTAAGTGTAAATAGACTCACTAAGATACTGAAATAAACTAAAAACTAAAATATCATAAAACATGAATAATAAAGCACAATCTGATAAACTAGATGGGTCACTATACTTAGTTTCTAAAACTATCTTTTCTATGGGAGATTCTGATTACCGACATAAGCCATTTGAGCAACATGGAGTTCGATTAGTCAAACCCTCATCAAAAGGGCACGATGACTAAAACCCTCATCACAATCACTCAATATACTTTTTCAGGGTATAAAGGCTAACTTTGATGATCAACTAAACATGTTCGATTGGACAAGATGAATAATATGAATAACATGCCCATTAGGACAAGCTAAAAAAACCTATGGTGCCACGTAGTTTGTAGGAAATAAGATGCACTGAACCTACATTCCTCTCTCAATTCTAAATACTACTCCCATAATTCATACTATTACTCGGACTCTATCTATAAATTTCACCTTAAAATAGGCATATAAGTTGATAAATCTAAAACTTAATATGCCACTATTTCAATCTCAAATTCTTGGTTTCTTATGTAAACTTCATATATTGTCTAAAATCTCACATAAAAACTAAAATAGTGATTATACTGCAATGCTTTTAAAACTCAAACTAGTAAACTTGAACTTCTTCTAAACTAGATACTCAATCCTCAAATTGTAATCTTTTATCAACTCATGGAAACTTTATATCAAAATGTCATAACTCTCTAATAACCCTCCAGGTCATTTTCCCTAATTCCTCTTATCTTCATCATTAGAGTTTATCCATAGCTTTCCCAAGTCATTTATGACTTGTTGGAATTGATTGTTTAGTTACCAGGTAGTTTATTTATTTTTTACAGCCAATTCCTTATTTATGAGTCTTCACTAGTTCTAAATGGCCATCAGGCAAGAACTTCAATAAAACTAACCCAAATATGAATTCTAACTGTGCCAGCAGTTCCAAAATATTTATTCTAGGCTAGGTAGACCTTTTGTTTGGGTCTCATTGCACCCAAGCCCATTTCGACCTATTGGTAAAAAAAGTCAAAAAATCCAAAGATATGGGTGTAGGGCCCAAAATTGGTCTAAAATACCTTGTATGGAAAATACAACTTCACCAATGTGTTTGAGATAGTGAATTTAGTGGGGTTACATAGTTCATTTGCTAAAATCGAAGTCTAAATGAGTTCCAAAGGTAAAAAAAAAGTTTTGACTTTGTTGTATTGGTGTCATGGAGATTGCGGCTAGGCCAATGGAAATCAAGAAATGGAGATTACGGCCTAATTGAGGGAAATCCTAGCATCTCGAAGCCTGGAGGGCTATAAATAGGCCCCCTAGTCACGAATTTAGAAATTTTTACTTCTCCTTAAACCCTAAAATGGTGTGCTAAACTCAAATTGAGTCTTAAATACCTCTTGGGATCTTAGATATCATATAATTTCATGATTAACAATGGATTTGAGGTATGAATTCTCCATTTCATGCTTTAATTTTTGAATTCTTTACCAAAATTGCAAATAGCTTGGAGGCTTGATTTAGCCCCAAATAAGCTTAACCCTCACCTATTTCTTGAGGTTTATGAATCCTTGATGGTGTATGAGCATTGGGTCAACCTCAAAAATGTGTTTTTCATAAGTGAGACTCATTTGGGGGTTTTGGTGTTATTTTTGGACCCAAAGCACAATGGTGCAATATGGGTATCGATATTATTATAATGATGTGTTGATTGTATTTTTGATAGCTTGGCACCTTGAAGAAGCTTCTCTTAATAGAAGATCAAAGGTTTAACAGATTATTGAGAATTATTTGAATTTGAGGCAAGCAAGGCATACTCCTTATTAGATTGAGCTATGTTATAGTACAATTGTGATATCTTGTTAGATTGGGATATGTTTTAAGTATTGGTTAATTGACGAATCTAGCCTTGTGATGAATCTTGACTAAATGCTAGATATTGGCTTTTTAATGAATGGTGGTTAGTCATTGAACCATGAATAGTATTTATGTGATAAATAGTTTAAAGATGATAATTAGAGGTTAGATGATGGATAGTGAGTAAATGGGTTTAATACTAAGTGTTGACTAACTAATAATGAGAGAATAGGGTTTATTGATGGGATAGATGTCTATATGATGGTATGGTTACGGTTATGAGTAAATTAGTGTATGTTATTCAATTAAGATTATAGATGATGATTATGAATGTTGGCAAATGGCAATTTGATGGAAATTGTGGAAAACTATGGATAATGAGAAAGTTTACATATATTGTTGATTTGATCCTTTTATGCTTCTCTTCGGTGTACTCTCCGGTGGTATGAGATGTTGTGATGAGTTCTTTACTTTATGCATGGTCACAAACTTTGTACTTGTGTTTGCTTGTGATTTTACTTGTGTTTCCTTATGATGCTAAATCTTTTATTCCTTAATTATGCTGATATTGGCATGCGTTGATGCCTTATGTTATATTGTTATTCTGATATTTAATAGTTATTATGTACAACGATATTGGCATGTGTTGATGCCTTATGATACACTATACCAATTTGTTTACTTATTATATATAATGATAATGTAGATGATTTAGGTTCGATTTGTACCTTGACTTTGTTATGATTATCTTGCATTATAATATTTTTATATCATGATTTTTCTCAATCGATCGATGATGCCTACTGAGTACCCAATGTTTTTATAATCATACTACACTTTTTTACCCTTTTGGTGCAGATTTGAGTATTAGCTATCATTGTTGATCATGGTTTATATAATGATCAATTTATAGAGATAGGTAAGCCCTTAGAGTTTGAGTCACCCAGCTCCCTTCTATCTCTTATATATAGTCCTTAGTACTTGAGATAGATATATTAATTATTCTAGACTTGGAGTTGTATTGATACTATTAGATTCTCTTGTACTAACTCTACCAGGTTTTGGAATTGGTATACGTGTTTGGTTACCCTTTTATATTATAACACTATTTACATATATCTTGTGTTCGTTTATTTTTGCCTATGTTGGGCCTTTTTTATCGGATTAACCCATTGTGTTAGCTCCAAGTTATGGTGTTGTCTTACCTACTTATGGGAATGTGTAGGTTCTATCATTACTCATAAATTAGGTTGTGACAAATTATATCAAAGCCTAGTCTTCACTGATATTATTGGTACAAAAGCAAGTGTCTAGTAGAGTCCTGTAGATCAGAATATTGACGTCTATTTCCTATCTTTGAGAGGCTATGGGACATTCTTAGGAGCCTTTTGCTTCTTTGACTGACATTGTGTCAAGAGTCTGAGTTGGTTTGCAAAATATTCTCTTGACTTTACTTTTCACAGTTGGCAAGGTCCCATGCTACCGATACATGCAATGAGCGCCCCAAGATCAGGCCTAGGGATCCTATTGTTGGTCATACATGACCCAGAGGTCATGGACAACATAGTGGTATCTCCTCATCTAGGGACCAGGATAGGCCACTTTTCCCAAACCCTATTCTTTTACCTGAGCCAGAGATTCTTCTGCCATAACCAGTGGTGGGCTAGGGACCAGTCCAGGCTCTACTAGGTTTTGTTCCTTCTTCATTGCTCAGAGATACCTAGGCTCAGATATGAGGTATGGTTGGTGGTGTGTCTTCTAATGGTGCACAACCTAAATACCAGAGTGGTACTGAGGTAGGGACGCAACTTATAGCTATAACTCCCGAAGTCGAGGATTATCCTACACGAGTAGTTGCTCAGTCGATAGCTTTTCAGCTAGTGGTTGCCCAGTTTTCCATTTCTATTTTGACTTTTGAGTATGATAGAGTTTGTTGTGTTGTCATAAGGGTGGGATTTCCCTTCCATATGTCAACTTAGAGTTGGGTCATTATGAGTAGGTCTTTTGTTGAGGTTTTGGATCATGCTAAAGTGATGGAAGAGATACATCATGAGTGTCAAAAGGGCCATGATAAGAGGCCTATGGTTCAGGAAAGATTCAATGGGAGCCATTGTATTTCCTGACCCAGAGATAGTAAGACTTAGAGTAGGTATTCTCCGTGTCCATCTTTTCAGCCTCAGAGTCAGCCTAGTCGACCAATTCAGGCGGCTCTTCAGATTACTAATGGAGGCCAGTCTAGTGCTAGAGATTACCCTAGTAAGGGCAGTTGCCAGCCTCAGAGGTGTTCATTGTCTGGCCAGTCGAGATGTGGTTGTTATTTTGGGCCAGTTGAATCTTCTAGCTTAGGTTCTACTTTTGGTATGTATTATAGTTGTACTGGTTTTGTTCATATTCTTGAGAGTGTCCTTTTTGTGGGGCGATTATCACTTCAGCTCAGAGTGGTTTCCCTATTAGGGAAGTTTACCCCTCATCTAGAGGTGGTTCTTATAGTTGCACAAGTGGTTTCTAGGGTACTCAAGAAGGTTTTCAGGAAGGTAGGACAGGAGGTCCGTTAGATGCCCAGCCAAGTGGTGGTTGTGGTTAGTTATATGCAGTACTTGCTATACCCTAGGCTCTAACTTTGGATGCTATAGTTACAAGTATGATTCTGGTGTGCCGCCAGTAGGCCGTTGCTTTAATAGATCGCAGGTCCACTTATTCTTATATATTTGCTTATTATGCACCCCAATTTGAGTTGTCTATTGATTTAATATCTCTACCATTATGCATATTCACTCCCGTGGGTGATTTTTTAGTAGTGGATTGATTATTCAGATCAAGTGTTGTGACTGTCAGTGATATTGATACTTATGATAATCTTATTATTCTCGATATGGTAGTGTTGATATAATTTTGGGGCATGGACTGATTATCTCACTATCATGCAATCATGGACTATTTTTCCTATACCATTACCTTACCCATGCCTGGTGTACCCCTAGTCATATGACAGGGAGTGGTTAGCTGCAAGCCTGTGGGGATTATATCTTATGTTTGTACTAGAAGACTCACCTTCAAGGGTTGCAAGTCTTATCTTACTTATGTTATAATGCTAGTATTGAGAGTTTGTTGCTTGACTCTGTTCTTACTATTTATGAGTTTTTTGATATGTTCTCTACCGACCTGCCTAGGTTTCCTTCTGTCCATGAGATTAATTTTACTATAGACCTCGAGCCCAAAACCAAACCTACTTTTATGGCACCTTACCGTATGGATCCTATTGGGCTTAAAGAGATAAATCCTTAGCTTCAGGATGCATTCGTGTTTTGAAAGATTGATTTGAGGCTTTCTATGGTAGGAGATGTCATTCTTCACTCAGATAGGTTGAGATTTTCGAGGTTAGACCCTAGTAGTATGGATATACTTTAAGAGTTTTTATATAGATTCAGGGTGATTCATATAGGTTGAGAGTGGCTAAAAGTAGGCAGAGGGCCTATACGGATCATGGGTGTCGTGACTTGAGATTTGGAGTTAGTGATAGTATTTTCCTTTATGTTTTGCCCATGAAGGGTGTGATGAGGTTAGGAGAAAAGGTAAGCTCAGTTCGAGATATGTTGGACCCTCTAAGAGTCTCCACTATTGGTAGGTATCTTATGAGTTATCCTTACCTCTAGACTTTGCTGCTATTGATCTAGTGTTCCATGTCCTTGTGTTGTGGCAATTTGGTCCTGATCCTTCTCATGTGCTTGGATGGGACTCAATTCAGTTGGATGAGCATTTGACCTTTGTTTATGAGTATGTGCTTATTTTGACTGGTGATGTGAGATGATTACGCACTAGAGGAATTCTAGTTGTTAGGGTTCATAGGAGGCATCACCCAGAGGAGGAGGCCACTTAGGAGATTTAGAAAAAGATATGGTCCTAGTCTCCTCACCTGCTCGAGACTTGGGTACATCCTAATTCTTAACTTTTGAGGATGAAAGTTCCTTATTAGTGGATAATGTGATGACCCTCCAGGTCATTCTTTGTAATTCCTCTTATCTACACCATTAGAGTTTATCTATAGTAACCCCTAGTCATTTATCACTTACTAAAACTGATAGTTAGGTTATCAGGTTTGTAGAGCCAATTCATTATTAAGGAGCCTTTGCTGATTCCAAATGGACACTAGGCAAAATATTTAGTAAAACGATCCTGAATGCAAATTCTGACTTTGCCAGCAGCTCTAGAATATCGATTTTCGGCTAGGTAGACCATTGGTTTGGGTCCATTGCGCCCAAGCCTATTTATATAGGTGTGGGGCCCATAATTTGTCTAAACTACCTTGGATGGAAAATATGACTTCACCGATGCATCCTAAACATCAAATCTAGTGGGGTTACATAGTTTATTTGTGAAACTTAGAGTCCAAATGAGTTTTGTAGGTCAAAAACAAGTTTTGACATTGTTGTACTGGTGCTATGGCAATCGCAGCTAGGCCAATGGAGATTGAGGCATGGAGATCGTGACCCTATTAATGGTGATCGTGGTATCTCCAATCCTGGAGGGGCTATAAATAGGCCCCTTATTCACAAATTTGGCCATTATTACTTCTTCTTGAAACTTAGGAAGCCTAAAATATTATGCTAAACTCAAATTGGGTCATAGGTACCTCTTGGGAGCTTAGATAGCATATAATTTCATTATTAACAATGGATTTGAGATATGAATTCTTCCATTTCATACTTTAATTCCTTGAATTCTTGACCAAAACCCCAAATAGCTTGGAGGCTTAATTTAGCCCCAAATAAGCCCTTACCTCTTTCTTAAGGGTTATGAATCCTTGATGGTGTATGAGCATTGGGTTGACCTCAAAAATGTGTTTTTCATAAGTAGGACCCACTTGGGATTTTTGGTGTCTTTTTTGGAACCAAAGCACAATGGTGCAATATGGGCATTCATATTCTTGGAATGATGTGTAAATTGTGTTTTTGATAGCTTGGCACCTTGAAGAAGCTTCTCAAAAGGGAAGAGCGAAGGTTTAGTAGATTGTTAAGCATTCTTCAAATTTGAGGTAGGCTAGGCTTACTCCATGTTAGATTGAGCTACATTATAGTATAGTTATGATATTTTACTAGATTGGGGTGGGTTTTAAGTGTTGGGTCGATAAAATGCAAGATGTGGGTTAGTTGGACCATTTAGGCTATGTGAATCTTAGAGTTGAAAAACTTGACTTATTTCCCTTTGACTTAGGTGGAATAGACTTCATTACTTATGTTTAGCATGAGAATGCCCTAGAGTACTCAAATATTTGGTGAAATGCTCTAGTTGTTCATACTTAGAGTAAGTTGGCCTTAATTTCTAGTATTAGAGGAGGTTGCCTTAGTTCCATTGGACTTAGTAAAGGTGCTTGAGTAGAATATCTACCTTAGGTCTTGTGGTGTCTTGCTATACATCTAAGAGTTGATTTAGATATCATAGCCTAGTTCGAGGTAGAAATTGACTTAGAATGTATTTGGGGATTTAGATGTGGGCTTGTTGACCTACCTTAAGGTAAAACTTATGATTAGTTCTCTTGAACCTTTATGCTTAGTAATTGACTAGAGAGTGCCTTTTTGGGGCAATATTGATGATTCTTGGAACTTGTTGGTTCTGAGGAATGACACTAGGAGTAATGTTGAAGTGATTATGCCTTTGTACATTTTATTAGCTAAAGCTATGTCGAGTTATTGATTATGTCATTATAATTGATTATGGTATGGGCCAACGAACATACCATTGAACTAGCCCTTGACTATAATATGGCCTAAGTCATAAATAGTGTTTTGACCACGCTATGAATAAGCTATAGATTATGTCATGGTTTAGCTATTGTTAATACTATGAATAAAGTATCTTTAGGCCAATGGATATGCTACTAATGGGCCATTGTTTATAATATCACTTATGGTTAAGCTCGTGGTCTACACGATTAGATTATGGATTACGTATTGATAAGCCCTTGATCATACTCTTGTGTAAGCCATGTCTATATTATTGATAAAGCCATTGATTAGGCTAATGTTAGGGCCGTTGACTATGCTATTGCCCAAGTTACGATCATGCTTAACAATTATGCTAACAAATCATATTTGAAACCTTTCTTATTTTCTATATTGGAAATGATGAATTTAATGGTGCTAGAAGGAAAGCTTATTGACTATATGTAAAGCTATTCTATACATTACGCTTAGACTCATGATATTCCCCTACATGATTACCTACGCTAATATTTTGCCACTTATTATACATATCTCTATACCTACCTCTCCGGTATGGGATGGAGGAAGATGTTGGTGTTAAAGATATAAGTTCCAAGGGAAAACCCAATGATAGTTTATATTATTCATGTTACATATACATATATCTATTAATAGAGTGACATTGATGGTGAATGTTGGATTATGAAGGTATGATCTTCTTCACTTCTCTTTTATATTTATATACTTTAGCCCATGTAGGGCATGTTATTTACTTTATCCCTTGTGGGGTTTGTCATTTACTTTATCCCTCATGGAGCTTGTTCTTTATTAATGGTATAAATGTATGTATTATAATGATATGTTGATACCCGCCAAGGCCGGAGGATATTATGATGTTACATTGATACCCGGCAAGGCTGAAGGATATTATGATAATATGTTGATACCCGGCAAGGACAGAGAATACTATGATTATATGTTGATACCAAGAAAGGTCGGATGATGTTGTGATGATCTGATGATACCTGGTGTGGTCGAAAGCTATTATAATGTTACACTGATACCCAGCAAGGCTGGAGGATACTATGATGTTATGATAATGTTCGGCAAGTCTGGATGATGATTATTTATGTTCCTATGTGTACATCTATCTGTTCGAATCCGTCTAGCCCTATGTATGGCAATTATAAGTTTATTTATGCTCTTGTGTAGTTGGATATAATGTTTATATTATAAATATCAGTTATAGTCTTCTTATGAGTTAAGGTATGGAGTGGTATAGATCTTGACTTAAGGTTTGAAGGATGCTTAGTGGTGTATATTGCTTAAGTGGCTAATAGTGATTAATGGATTAGTGAACCTTAGTGATAAAGAGGACTAGTTGCCTTAATGGTTATTACTAGTGATGATTAACTTATTATGGAAGTTAGTGAAAATGGGTTTAGCAATGATGGTGATTAGTTGCTAATGATGACTAAGTTTATGATGATGATTAGTTGTTAATCGGGAATTAATAGATTAATGATGCTAATTAATAAAAGATGTTATTTTACAGATGAATAGAAAATTAATGGTGACTAGCGGTCATTAATCAATGGTAACTAGTGGGAGTACGATGGCTAGAATTAAGTATTGGTTAATTAACGAAAATGGTCTAGTGGTGAATCTTGGCTAGATGCTAGATATTGGCTAGTTAGTGAATGGTGATTAGTCGTTGACCTATGAATAGTGTTTATGTGATGAGTAATTGATAGATGATAATTAGAGGTTATATGATAGATAGTGAGTAAATGGGTTTAGTACTAAGTGTTGGCTAACTAATAATGAGTGAATAGGGTGTATTCATAAGATAGATGCCTATATGATGGTATGGTTACAGTTATGAGTAGATTGGTATATATTATTCAATTACGATTATGGATGATGATTATGAATATTGGCAAATGGTCATTTGATTGAAATTGTGGAAAACTATGGATAATGAGGAAGTTTGGATATAGTGTTAAATTAATCCTTTTATGTTTCTCTTGGTGTACTGTAATACCTCGGATTTTTCTTTAAGTCGAGTTTCATCCTTAAGAAGAGTAAGAGCTAACTTTCCAAGTGAGAATTATTTTAAACCATGTAGAATTTCCCTAATAAGAAGAGTAAGGGTTGTCATGTGAAGAATTGAATAAGCTTTCTGTCGATACCAAATTCGCCCAAATCCAACACTCGAGCGAAGAGTTAAAGCCATTTTAGTGAGACAGTGTACCACCTGGCACTTTAGCGCGTCGCGGAGCCAGCCAAAATGGCAATTGTCAAATTTCAGTGAGCCTCCATGATTCCACCACATCGTGGTGACTTTCCAGTTCGCAACCGAGGTGGCAACGCAATTTCCACCGCATCGCGCCATCAAGAAGTTTCCCAATTGTCCAGTTTCCAATAAGCTGGTGCGATTATGGTGCATCGCGCCAGCATGTAAAATTAGGATTTTTCCAATTCCGTATTTTTATTCCAAGGGTAAAATGGTTATTTTTCTACCTCTATATATACTCCTTAACACGAGATTTCTCATTATTTCACCCAAATATCATTGTTTTCTCTTAATTTTCTTCAAGAACAAGACCTAGGGTTTCTAATCCAAGACCCAAATCATCAAGGTTTCATCGTGAATCTTTCAAGAATTTCATAGAAAAGTTTGTTTAATGTTGATTCTTGGGTTCCTTCCACCCAAGAAGTTCAAGAATCCATTTTAAAGTTCAAAGATTATATTTTTGTGAATTTCCATGATTTATGTGGTTTGAAGTTGAAGTCCTTATTGACATGGAGTTTTGATTCATGTTGTGATCATAAAGATTGAAGTATTGACCTTAGTATGTGTAGGTTATGTGATGTTCATGATAAAGTCCCTTCAAAAAGCATGTTGAATTATGTAATTATGTTAATTTGGTGTATTGAAAGTCGTATGACCAAAGGATGCCTCCCACATGCTTGATAAATTGCTTATGTGAAGAAATTGCTGTCATTGAAGCATAAAGTATAATATCCACAAGCATGTGTCAACTAGTGCATGCTAAGTGTTTGTTGAAAGGACTAAATAAATGAATTATGATATGTTGCATGTATTTCTGTTCATGTGAACTCCTTATTGGATGATTTATGAGACAATAGCATGTTTCCCTTTACAATTACATGTTTAAGATTCCCAAGTACTCGAAATGATGCTTCATTGGTTATATTGTGAATGATTATTACGCAAGAGTTGTCATGTCTTATCTATTTATGTTATCGAGTCCTGGGGGTATTTAATACCCCAAAACTTAGCTGTTTGTCTAGAGTCGAGTCAGTCTCAAGATAATCTCGGTCGTGCTATGATCAGTATATTTCAGTTAGTGACAGAAGTTAAGGAAACTCTATAAATCTCAGTATTAAGTCTAATCAAGCTCAGTACTCAGTTCAAATTTCAATAAAGCTCAGTAAGTTATAGAACTCAGTCGTATTCAGACAGAAAGTAGAATTTAGGAGTATTCCGTCAGATAATGGAATCAAGTAAACTTAGTCAGATCATTCAAGTAAGATAATCAAATCAGTAACAGATTTGGTTTAGTTTAGTTCAGTATAAGAATCAGTTCAGAGTCCTTCGGTTGGGAGTTGTAGCTAGCACCGAGCGAGTACAGGGATGAAGGTTTTCCCATTAGAGAGGCAGAGTCGTTAGCAGTAATCCCTGAACTCCAGAACTGCATAGCCAGCACAGGACCAGGAGTCACTCGTTATATTAAGGCTTAACTATCATACTGCCTTAGGCTTCACTTT
This sequence comes from Capsicum pubescens, assembly GCA_030864215.1. Lineage (NCBI taxonomy): Eukaryota > Viridiplantae > Streptophyta > Magnoliopsida > Solanales > Solanaceae > Capsicum > Capsicum pubescens. The sequence continues at coordinate 207,660,634 of CM061538.1, read as the reverse complement.
CTGTTCAGGGTCACCCATTAGAGAGGCTTGACCATAGCAGAGGTATTTACCTGTGGCACGATATTGACACCTTTCTAGCTGGGGTTATAGGTTGGACCCCACCAAATCAGATTCGGGGAATGTTGGTTAAGTGAGAACTCCCACAGTTGCAGTTTAGTATCAGTCTTCAGAGTAGAACTCAGAAATCAGGACTGTCAAATACAATCACCCATCTCAGTAAGGAATGTAGATAGTTCCATAGATTCATAGACCACCAGATAGATAGGACTGGTCTCATGTAAAGTTAATCAGAATCAGTACTAATAGACCCATATATCACCCATCAGATAGGCCTGATCTTAAACTCAGCCTATCATTTCTATTATTAAAAGATTCAGAGATCATCCATTAGAAAGGTTTGATCACAGATTTAGTCAGTCGATAATGGCAAGCTCTGAACACAGTCATTGATATGAGTAGATTCAGGTAATCAGCTTCAGTATCATCAGATTCAGAGATCACTCGCTAGATAGGACTGATCTCAACTTTAGTACTCAGTTATCAATATCAGAAGATTCAGTTATTCAGTTTCTCAGTATTAGTAGTGAGTTTAGACGTCAGTAAAGCAGTATTCGAGTTGCATTATTCAGAGTAACGATGATTTTAGTTATGGTTATGCATCCATGCATATGTCCTCATTCAGTACTCTCATGATTATTCAGTTAAGCTATGTTCATGCATAAGCCCTTGCATTTAGCCTTACCTTATCTAGCATACCAGTATATTCAAAGTACTGACGCATACTTTTCTCTTGCTTTATGGTGTATTATACCATAAGTTCAGAAGCACGAGACCCAGAGTACCCTTAGCAGTCTAGACTCAGTCAGCAGCAGTAGATGTAGAAGTGAGTCCTCTTCATTCGAGGATGGTCCTTATTTTATTATCGCATTAGATTCAGTTTATTTACAGTAGATGGAGTTAGTAGGGGACATATCTCATCAACTCCATAGTTCAGATAGTTAGAGGCTTTTCGGACAGATGTATTAGTATTCAGTTTTCAGTATTGATTATTTTAGATGTTTTGAACCTTATGGAAAGTTTTCGCCAGTTTTATGTATTTATTTTAGTATATTATGCAGTGCTTAGTTACGGATATCATAAAGGGTTATCTTGTGGTCCGCCGGGGTCATGAGCACCGTGTGGCATTCTGATTCTAGAAAATCGAGGCGTTACATGTACTCTCCGGTGGTATGGACGCCGTGATGAGTTCTTTACTTTATGCACCAGTTGGTGTATGGACACCAACTTGTACTTGTGATTGTACTTTTGTTGCCTTATGATTTAGAATCATTTATTTCTTAATCGCGGGGATATTGGCTTGTGTTGATGCCTTATGGTATATTGTTATTTTGATACTTAATACTTATTATGTACAGTGATATTGTCATGTGTTCATGCCTTATGTTATAGTTATTATGAGTTGTTTACTTATTATGTAAAGTGATGATGGAGATGATTCAGGATCGATTCTTTACCTTGACTTAGTTCTGATTATCTTGCATTATATCATCTTTATATCATGATTTAGTTTAGGTGGTCAATGATGCCTACTGAGTACCCCTTATTTTGGTACTCATACAACGTATTTGTACCTTTTTGGTGTAGATTTGAGTATTAGCTATCGTCATTGATTGTGGTTCATGCGGTGATTGATTTTCGGAGATAGGGTGAGCTCTTAGATTTGAGTCACTCAATTTCCTTCTATATCTTATATTCATCCTTTAGTACTCGAGACAGATGTATTGACTATGCTAGACTTGGAGTTGTATTGATACTATTAGATGCTTTTGTACTAACTCTACCAGGTTTTAGGATTGGTATCCGTGTTTGGTTATAATTTTATATTAGAACACTCTTTATTTATACTTTGTGTTCATTTATTTTCACCTATGTTGGTCCTTTCTTATCGGATTAACCCATTGTGTTAGCTCTGAGTTAGGGTGTTGTCTTCCCTATTAGTACAAAATGGTAGGTGTCATCATGACTCATAAATTGAGTCATGATAAACTCAATGCTTGAAATCACTTTCATAGATAAACTTAAATAAGCATGAAAATCACATACTTTTACTAATAAACATAATGAATCATTCTGAAAATCATGTACATTTATCAAATTATGAATTCTCGTGACAAAATACTAAAACTCATCTCATAGTATTTATTTTGTGGATAAAAATATAAGTAAACATGAAATATTGTGTTAAATAAAGTGAAACTCATGAGGAAATATCATAATCTCAAAGCATATGAAAAGTGGGTATGAACCCTTGTAATTAATTCTTTAAAACTCATGTAAAAATTCAACTTTTGGGCATAAGGATGAAAGAGTATCCTTGTTCAAACCCAACATATCTGGACTAAGTAAATTTCTTGAGGAAAACTCTAATTGGGACCTTGCAATCTTTCGTGTTCTTAAGGATTTTTGGGAGAAGAGGGATAAGATAATTAGAGTTTTGAGGATGGTAATTACGTTTAATATGATTGGGTAGTCATTTTATTGGTAAAAGATTTAAAATCCCTCGACCCCTAACTAAAAAGATAAAACTGACATTTCTGTGCCTTTAGGCGTGGTACGCCCTTATCGCACCACTCTAAGGGTGTGGCATGCCCAGAGTGTGGCATGCTCTTATTGTAGATCCTCACTAGTTTGGATTCCTAAAATGATCCCAAAAGCATTTCAAAACATTGAAACACTTTCTAATGATCCCGTTATCATCCTTTATCATAGTTCAACTCTAAAATTACCTTTAAACATGAAGGAGGTATCAAAATAAAATCATAGAAATTTTGGGGTCTAACATCCAGTTAGGTTACAATTTTCCCTCCTTTAGACTTAGCTTGGTTGGACTTTATATGACATAAATTGCTTATTAATGATTAGATAGTCTCATTTAAGTATGTTATGTTGGAAAATTCCACTCATATTTAGTTATTTCAAGGCTTTAATTTAGAATACTTGTTTTGACCTTAGTTTAGGTAGTTGGCTTAGCTAATTCAGGCCTTAATTTAGGAGGCTTTCTTAGTGTTAGGATTAGAATAGGAAATCCTTATCTTTGGTTTGGATATATGCTTATTAGGCTGGATTTTCATAGATAGTTTAATATTGCATTGTTCTTTTGTAGTTTAATCGTATTTTATGGCACTATAGGACCTTTGGGTTATATATTAGTGCATAGCAAGACCCTGTTTGGGTTGGAATGATTAGTATGGTGGGTTTCCTTTGATATTTCTCAACTACTAATGTTTATATTCGTGTTTGTTGGATATTATGATATTATCTACTTATGCACCTACATACTCATACTTACATATTTATGATTTATGCGTGGAATTGATGGATATATATATGATTTTAACTTTTTATAAAGTATGGTGGCCTTTTTGCTTGGACTTTGGTTTTTAAGAGAGTGATATGGAAAGATTTGTACTATTTCAGTCCTGATTCATGTCTGGGTCACTATTATTGTCACTATTATTAATAGGAGTCCAATACAACTACGAGCATTATATATGAACTTCATGTGTACCCTATGAGTCCTACCTTTATGAGCCACAAATGCTGGAAGAGGTGCATACAATAGGCATTAGCCATAACATTTATGCCATACTACGTTGCATTTATTCATTCAAATTTATTCACCGCTATGAATTGTTTTGTGTAACTTGTTCTCTTATTTACTTCTCTATTATGATATGGGCTATTAGTTTTCTTTTTAGTCTTTTTATGTTTAATTGTTGTCTTATTCATACTTTATCTTATATATTTATTCTAAGCTCAATCAGTCTATGATGCCTACTGAGTACCCCGTATGTTGGTAATCATACTATACTTCTATATCTCTTTCCTTCTTGCAGATCCTAGAGAAGTCTTTGCCATTGATATTCCAGTCGTCCATGAAATATTTTGGATCATATTTGGGGTGAGATCTTAGTATTCGGAGTTGATCCATTTCCCTCTTTAATTACTATAGTTACCTTTGTATATTTGTAGGTAGACTTGTATATGTATATTTATTAGTATTATTCCTTTATCAGTAGCTCCTGTACTAGTGACACTAGGTCATAGGGATGGTTTCTATATATATCTCATTATTCCTTTTGCTTTTTATAGGTCATATTAACTTGTATTTATTGTGTAGTTGTTCGAGTTTGTATATTGCCTTTTATTTTATATCATTAGTTGTTACATTATTGAATATAGCTAATAGAGTTGGCTAACTGCTAGAGGATTATAATATATGCCATCATGGACTAATTTTGGGTCGTGATAGTAGTACCGTATCGATTAAGTGATTAGTATCTATGCATATTTTGGTGTATTATAAAGGGCAAAAATGGAATCTAGTTATGGTTATTTTCCTATTCTTGATTGATGGATTATCTTTTGAGTAGTGGCTTAATGGTTATATTGAGCTTGATAGGTGTTGACACTAATGAGATTTGAAATATTTGAGTTAAATTGATGAAGTTTGGGCTTGTAGCCGGTATTGTTGAGTTGAGTACAACTTTTTGAATTTAGGTTTGAGATATTGTGTTGTTTCTCATCATCGTGTTTCATGTATAATCACTTATATTCATATCATAGCATTTAGAATGATGATATTTGGAGAAAGTTTAATTTTGAAATAACCAGCACGTCTGATGGAAAAATGTTTTAGGGGGATTTTACTAATTTAAAACTGCATGCCCAATGGAAAAGTTATTCAGGTGGATTTTACTGAGTTTAACTTGCATTCATAATGGAAAATTGTTTCGACTGACCATTGGAAACTCTAGAGGATTCATTAATTTCATGCTTGAAAAAAAATCATTTTGAGTGGGTATATCGACCTCATGGGTTCCCCTTGGGTCCCAGCTAACTAGAAAGAGTAGCATGATGTATATTATAATATGTTGCATCCATATCATCATTTCCATATGATTTTTCACTGTGATAGAATATTGTGGTTGATAATTTGTTGATATTATATTTAGTTGAAAGATAATAGATGGATATAGTAATGTTTCCCATATTGTTTGGGTTATACCTGCGAGATTAGGTATGACTTTTCTGAGTGTGAGTTATGTGGTTGCTCTAGATGGGTTTTTTTGGTGTTTCTCATTATCTCTTTGAATGAGGATCGGTCGTCAATGTTGTTAAGTACAGATGTTTCATATTAACTCTTGTTATTTTTCTGCACCTTACTGGAGTGTCTGATTTGGTGGTTAAGGGTGTAGGACTTCCATGCTAATTGGGGATATGGATACTGGTCGATTGATGAATCATGCTCAACAGATAAAAGTAAAAAAATTGAAGGAAAGAGAGAAGAGGAACAAGAGAGCTAGGATGGGACAGTTTGAGTATAGTCTGCTAAGGTCTGGAATGGGAAGTCATGCGTAGTTTCAGGGTGATTCATCGGTGACTGCCCCATCTTCAGCCAGTACCCCTGCATCTAGGACTAGGCAGGAGTAGTGGGGCAGGACTTTGAATTCCTAGTCTCAGAATTGTGTAGTCGAGAGGCCCAATTTTCCGACACACACAAAGTATGACAAGATCCATCCTGGTGAGTGCATCATGGATAAAGGGGGTTGCAATGGTTGTGGTAAGATGGGCTACAGGATCAAGAAGTATCTGTATGCTAAGCAAAGAAGTAGAGATGCTCATCCTCAGACTCAGGATACTTATCCAGCAGCTCAGTCGGGCCGCCCAGTTTCTCCATAGGGCGCATCATGCAGTACCGGTGTTGGTCAGCATCAGAATCATTTTTATGCTTTACCATCTCTTCAGGAGTAGGAGAGTTATCCAGATGTTGTCATTGGTATGCTTCGTTACTTTCATCTTGTTGTATATGTGTTGTTAAACCCGGGATCAAATCTCTCTTATGTAACTCCATTGGTTGCTGTAAATTTTGGGGCAGGTCCTGAAAATCTCCCTCAGCCCTTCTCAGTTTCTACCCCAATGGGTGAGTCAGTTGTTGCTAGGCGAGTCTATAGGGAGTGTCCTATCACTGTTCTTCATAAGATCACACTAGCAGACCTAATAGAGTTAGAGATGGTAGATTTTGATATTATTTTGGGCATGGATTGGATCCATTAATGCTATGCATCAATAGATTGTCGCACCTGCATGGTGAAGTTTCAGTTTCCTAATGAGGCAGCTTTCAAATGGAAGGGTAGTTCTGTGTCTCCCAAAGGTCATTTCATCTTTTATCTTAAGGCCAGAAAGTTAATATCAAAATGGTGCATCCACCATTTAGTTCAAGTCAAATATACTAAGTATGAAGCCCCGATAGTTCAATCAGTCCATGTAGTCAATGAGTTTCCTGAGGTTTTCCCTAAGGATCTGTCAGGGGTACCTCCAGACAGAGAAATAGAATTTGATATTGATCTTCTTCCTGATACTCAGCTTATCTTTATCCCTCCATATCGCATGGCTCTAGAAAAACTTAAAGAGTTAAAGGAGCTTCTTAAGGACCTCTTAGATAAGGGTTTCATAAGACCCGGTATTTCTCCATGGGGTGATCCAGTCCTTTTCATGAGAAAGAAAGATGGAAATCTCAGAATATGTATAGATTATAGGCAGCTAAAGAAGGTTACCATCGAGAATAAGTACCCCATTCCTCGAATCGATGATTTATTCGATCAACTTCAGGGTGACCAATGATTATCCAAGATTGACCTCAGGTCGGGATACCACCAGTTGAATGTCAGGTACAAGACATTCCGAAGATAGATTTTCGAACAAGGTACGACCATATTTAGTTTGTGGTTATGTCTTTTGGACTAACAAATGCTCCTGCATCCTTTATGGATTTGATGAATAGGGTCTTCAAGAAGTACTTGGACATGTTTGTCATTGTCTTTATAGATGACATACTTGTGTATTGCAGGAGCAAGGAGGAACATGCAGGACATTTGAGAAGAGTATTGCACACTCTCAAGGAACGTCAATTATATGCAAAGTTTGGCAAATGTGAATTTTGGATGGAATTTGTTACCTTCTTGGGGAATGTCATTTCAGGGGTTGGTATTCATATAGATCCTCAAAAGAATAATGCAGTGAAGCACTGGCCTATACACATCACTCCATCTGATATCAAGGGCTTTTTGGGTTTCGCTGGTATTACAAAAGATTTATTGAAGGGTCATCCTTTATAGATGCACCATTGACAAAGTTGACCCAAAAGAAAGTAAATTTTATATGGTCAGATAAGTGGGACAAGAGTTTCCAAGAGTTGAAGGATAGATTAACTTCAGCACTAGTGTTAGCTCTGCCAGAGGGGCTAGACGGATTCGTGGTGTATTGTGATGTTTCTAGAGTTGGGTTAGGTTTTGTGTTGATGCAAAAAGGGAGAGTGATATCTTATGCCTCCAGGAAACTTAAGGATCACGAAAATAATTATCCAACTCACGACTTGGAGTTAGCTGTCGTGGTATTTGTTTTGAAAATTTTGAAGCACTACCTCTATGGTGTGCATGTTGATGTTTTCACTAACCATAAGAGTCTTAAGAATTTATTTTCTCAGCAGGAGCTGAATCTTCGTCAGGGGAGATGGTTGGAGTTATTGAAATATTATGACATGAATGTACTCTATTATCTGGGTAAGGCTAATGTGGTGGTAGACACACTGAGTAGGTTGTCTATGGGTGGTATGTCACATATGAAAAAAGAAGGACGGTAATTGGCCAAAGAAGTGCATAGATTATCCCATTTGGGAATATGTTTGCTCGACACTGATGATGTGGTAATAGTAGTTCATAACGGTTCAGAATCATCTTTTGTAGTGGAAGTGAAGGAGGAGAAGCCGCATGATCCCATTGTTAACCAAAATATTAGAAGCAGTACAACATCAGAAGGTCAAAGTTTTCTCCCAAGGGAAATATTGTATACTTCCTATCAAGGTAGGCTTTGTGTTCTAAATGTAAACATGTTGAGGGAAAGGATACTAGCTGAGGCTCATGGTTCGAGGTATTCCATTTATTCGGATGCTACTATGATGTACCGCGACTTACGGGAAATTTATTGGTGGAATGGTATTACGAGGGACATAGCAGAGTTTGTGGTCAAGTGTCCCAACTACCAGCAAGTTAATGTTGAACACTAGAGGCCAGGAGGTATGCTACAGGAGATTATCATCCCTACCTAGAAGTGGGAAGTAGTGAATATGAATTTCATCATAGGGTTTCCTCGTATAAGACGTCAGCATAATTCAAGTTGGGTCATAGTAGACCGAATGACTAAGTCATCTCATTTTCTAACTGTCAAGACTTCAGATACGGCGGAAGATATTCCAAAATGTATATTCACGAGTTAGTAAGTCTTCGTGTGATACCTTTGTCCATTATTTCAAATAAAAGCACACAATTTACTTCACAGTTTTGGCAGTCTTTTAAAAAATGCCTTGGTACAAAGGTTAAATTTAGTACTGGTTTTCATTTGCAGACCAATGGCCAGGCTGAACACACAATTTAGACATTAGAAGACATATTTAGGGCATGTGTTTTAGAATTTAAAGGAATTTGGAATGACCAACTACCCTTGATTGAGTTTGCTTATAATAATAGTTCGCATGCTAGTATTCAGATGGCTCTATTTAAAGCATTGTGCGAGCATAAGTGCAGATCACCCATAGGATGGTATGAAGTTGGTGAAGTGGCATTGATTGGGCTAGATTTTATTCATGAATCTATGGCCAAATTTCAGTTGATTTGTGAAAGATTAAAAGCTTCTCAGAGTCGTCAAAAGTCATATACAGATGTAAGGAGGAGAGAGCTCAAGTTTAAAGTAGGGAATTGGGTATTCTTGAAAGTATCTCCTATGAAGGAAATAATGAGATACTAAAAGAAAGGGAAGCTGACTCTCTGATTTGTTGGTCTGTATGAGATACTGAGGCGTATAGGAGAGGTGGCATATGAATTGAACCTTCCATCAGAGTTAGCGGTGGTTCACCTAGTGTTCCATGGTTTGATACTTAAGAAATGCATTGAAGATCCTTCCTTAGCAGTTCCCCTAAAGATTATTAGGGTCAAAGATAACTTGTCGTGTGAGGAGATTCTTGTGGAGATACTTGATAGGCAGGTCTGAAGGCTAAGGAATAAAGAAGTTGCATTTGTAAAAGTTTTTGGGAGAAACCAAATGATTGAAGGGGCCACTTGGGAAGCTGAAGCATACATGATGGCCAAGTATCCTCATTTTTTTTCTTCCAACTCAGTATCTACCAAAGGTAAATAGTTATTTTTCAGCCAAAATTCTTTCTCTTTAATTCCATTTAAGTATTCTTAAGTCATATCATATGTTGTGAGTGATTGGATACTTGTGATAGATATAATCTTGGTTATAAGTTTGATATAGAGGTGTTGATTCTTTTCCAAAATCCAGATCCTAGATGAATAACATTTGAGGATGAATGTTTCCAAGGGGGAGATATTGCAATACCCCATGTCTGAAAGCCACTATGCAACTTACGACTCACCTCCTTAAGTCATATAGACATCTCACGAGACATAAGATGTAAATCATAGCTAAGGCGGTGTAGAGTGGTTAAAGTTCTAGTTGGGGTATGACTTGACCCTAGGAGTCATCACTTAATGATACGAGTCGTATGAGGAGCAGTCGTAAGGTCAGTACTATAGGTTCCCTTACTCTCTATCCAAGTTATGAGTTGTTGTTTCAAGTCGTATGTACATGTAATGAGTCGTAAGTTACCACTCGTATGTTGACTAGTGTGTGTGCTTTCTTTGACACTGCCAAGCTTATGAGTTACTAGTCCAACTTGTATCCTCATCTGACGAAGTCATAAGATTGACTCGTGATAACTGACGGTCAATGTTCAGTTAAGGGTATTTTTGGTCTTTTTCCTACTTATAACTCCCAACCCACGACCTATACCCAAGAGAGGCATTATTTTACTAACTCTTTCAGTCAATTAACATCTTTTCTCCTCCCATCTTCAATAACAACAAGATTAGTGTTTCTCTCACCAAGTCATCTCTCAAGTCTCAAAGTTCAAGTCCTCTTCACAGGTCAAGCAATTCAAGGTATGTGGGGTTTCGAACAAGGTTAATCTTCCATCCATATGCCCGAAAAGCATGATTTTGAAACTAAATTTACAAGTTTTACATTAGGGTTTATTTCTCAAATTCTCATATATTAAAGTGTAACCTTATCTTTTGATTGAAAAGTCTAAAGATGCATAAAGGATACCTCTATTTATGTTTTGAACTTTAAGATTGATATTGTGATTTGAATTTCATTACTCTGATGTGGATTCTAATGAAAGATTTCTATCTGGGTGTTGCATCTGATATTTTGCTATAAGTGTTATGAAAAAAAGTAAAAGTTTCAAGATTTAAGAAAAGGCGTTAAGTTTACAAGAAAGTTTAAGCTTTTAAAGTTCCATTCATATGCAATATAGCATGATTCAAGAAAACTTGATTCTTTGATCTAAAGAAAAGACATAAAATCCACAAGTGTTCATCTTGATTATGATTTAATGTAAGGACAAGAATAACTGGTCTTCATTCTATCAAACTGTATGCTATTTTAAAGAGGATTTCTTAATATATATATATATATATATAAATGTAAATATATAAAATTTGGGAGTAGTAGTTAGCACCGAGAAGGGAATGTGGATGAACATATCCTAAATTCCTAGAAACTATGAGCCACCATAGGTTAAGCTTTTTCCCAATATGGATTAAGTATAGTAATCACTTAAGTTAAGGTTTTATTCTGATGGCAAGGGTATAATATCTCTCCCCAACGCGGATAAGACATTAGACTCATGGTAGCTCACATGGTTTATGTCGGTTGTAAGAAGCTCCCATAAGAAAGAATAAGGGTAAAGATTTTAGAAACTAATTACGGATAACTAAGCTTATTCATATGATTAATTATCCATGTTTTATGATCTTGCAGTCTTTAGTCTTACTCAAGTCTAAGGTGAGTCAGTTACGCTTAGCATGCATCATTTGAAAGTATACATATATATTCAGTTCTTGTTTTACTTATGCATTCACCCCCACATACTTAGTACATTCCAGAATTACTGACCCACATATATGTCTATGTGCTACATTGTCTTATAATGTAGGTTCTGGAACTCGTTTCCAGCAACATGATTGACTGCGGGCACCATCAACTGCATCCCAACTTTGGTGAGTCCGAGGACCCAGCTTATCGCACTTTTGTTCACTGATGAAAGTATTTTAGTCACTTGACTTCCGTTTATGTTTGGGTCAATTGGGGTCTATCCCAGTGGATCTCTAGTTAATAGTAGAGGCTTTTCAAACTAAGTATCTTTCAGTTCAAAGAGTTGGTTTAAGTTTTCCAATTTACTGGTTGACAATGAGATATTAAGTTGTTTTCCTTTAGTCTTTATACATATGTTAGTGCACCGTTCATGCGAGCTTTAAGATGAATAGATATCATAGGTTAGCTTAGGACCATTCGTAGTCTTAAGCACCATGTGACGTCCAGGGGGTACTTCTGGGTCGTTACACACTCTCTAGCTATACAATCCAGAATCCAAAATATGACAATTACTGCATGGTTGTAACTATTATGAGTGGTAAGATGACTACTAATCCTCCCTTGCCTATAGTTATTGATGATACGGTCAAGCCCAAGCTGATTGATGTAGAAAAGGTTGTTAAATCTAAAAGGTAGGTTATTGATGAGAATTTGACATAAAATCTATCTCCAACTATTAATAAGGAGACCGATGCTAAAAAAGAAAAGAGAAAGAGGCCCCACAGATTTTGATTCCCATTCCACAACCTATTCCACCTTTTCGATAGAGGCTGAGGAAGTAGGTAAAAGAGGGGGCTATGTCACAACCCAAAAATCAAGGTCATGATGGAACCTACCCCGATCCAACCCTGGTTGGTAAGCCTAACTTTACAAGAGATATAAAAAATGTAAAGAAGATAAATAATAATCTAGTTCAAAATTTTATGACAAAGTTACACCAATAATAATAGAACTCCATATCTGAAATAAATACAAATCCTATCACAAAGATCTAGTGTCATGAGTAAAGAACACTCTAAATCTGGCATAGAATATGAATACATATTACCTTTCTCTAAAAACAAAATAATCACATAAGAAACTTGATGATGTTGGGCACAGCTCTTGAGAGGGAGCTCACCCTAACTTTGATGATTCTGAAACTTCATGAAGATCTCTACCCATGGATCACACAAAAACTAGGATCTGCGCCAAAAGGGTACATAAGTAGAAGTGAGTATGGTCTATTTGTACTCAGTAGGAATCATTGGCCAACCAAACAAAGTAGATAACTAAACATATAAAGAAAAATATGAGCAAGGCTTCCACCTACATAGAAAAGTTCCCAATGGTGGATCAAACCATACAACTCCTAATAGTATAACAATACAATTGCAATAATAATATAAGGACTAACAACAATACAAATACATACGAAAATCCAAAATGCAAGATAACAAGTATGTGTAAAGAGATGTAACTTATGGAATACAATGAAAGGATATGTGTGTAATGCTCAAATATTCACCTCGTTCACCTTCCAAGCATAATCTTCCATGAGATGAACCATGGGGGTTCACCAACCATTCACTATCACATTATAATGAATCAATTTAATCAGTATATCCATCGGTTAAGGCATTGTATAAAGTGTCATTTCTTTTTAGTATTTCTCAGTGATACCAATTCATAAATATGGATGAATAAATTAGTATGCATAGCCATAACCATTTCAACACATACAATAAATCAACTTGACAATGGTATAAATAACCTCAAGTCATCCTAAATCTCAATAGTCATGATACAAGTCCTCTCATGGCAACGCAATAATAAAGAATCATGTAAGACATCAATAATATCAATCTAATCCCCCTCACATGCATCATAATAATGATAAAAAGCAAAGAATGCTCAAACAGGATCAAAACCAGCCCCTGCATGGACATCTTAATGATAATAATCTCTCAGTCAATATTTAGATATCACATAAGCCCCCACACGAGGAACACGATAAAATAATAATCTCAGAAAATAAATACCGTGATAAAATCCAAAACCCATAGAATACTTTACATCACTGGTTATCTACCCAACCTAGTCTGAAGAAATTTAAGCTATAATCTACCTCAAAATCCAAAAACACAAACCTGGACTCCTTAAGAAGAAGACCTCCCCTTTTGAATGTCTATAGAATGCTCATAATCTATTAAAAATGGATTCCATACATGATACGGAGTCTATCGATACCCATATTGGTATATATTCATTTTGGGTCAAAAATTGCTTCAAAAATCGATCCTACAAATATATGGGTAAAACTAGAATTTTAATAAAGAATCATATTACCCATGCTTTAAGGGTTCTACATATAAAAATCAATAAAAATAAGTTGAAATAGAAGTTGAAATTATTTTAAAATCCATATTTTACTTTACCAGGTAAAATCCAAAATTCCAAGTTTAGAATTTATGTTTTGAAGATGTTCAAGCAATATAATCAATGGGTAATGATAGGAATTAGGTTTAGAAGTTTTTCCAAGCAAGTTTGATGAAAAACCCTCTTTGAAATTGCCTACAAAGGTCCCAAAGCTAAAAAATGGTGAAAATGGAGTTGGAATCGTGATGATGGAGTATTTGTAATGTTCTATGAATAATACCTTATGATCACAGTAGCCTCCACGTGACCGCGAGGGTCAAACTTTGACCACACTTAAATTTTTCCTCATGGTCGCAGAAAGAGGTTATATGATCGCGTTGAGTACCCAACCCTAACCTCGCAATGGCAATGCACAACTTCCCAACTCTATGTGATTGTGACATTCCTTCCACACAACTGCAATGAGTAAATTACTCATGCACCAGAAATTGGGCACCAATAATGAATCCAATTCAAAAATGTTTCGAACGAACCCTTAGGATTCATTCTAGACCCCACAAAAATAACTCGATAGTGGTACTAGGATACTTTTGACATTTCAGAGTCAATGGAACCATATGATTTACCAAAAGTGGTCATTATCAACAAGTTACACCTCGGGAACCCCTTTAGGATAACTAACTAGTATTTTTCTAAGTGTTCAAAACTCAAAATTCAATCTAAGAACCCGAACCAAACATAGTACAACCAAAAATCGACATTCTAGATCTAATAAAACTGAGAGAATCATTATTTGATGCTTGGATCGCAAAATATTGACTAAAGTCATATATGTCTAAGGGTTACACAAAATCTCAAACTCACATAAATCGTTTCCGAATGCTTTGGGGACCATATCAACCATCCCCACAACTCATAAATGATATAAAACAACTAGCAAAAAGGCAAAAAATAGTCAAAACATAAATAAAATACAAATCACCATAAGGGTTGTTACATTATCCAATACTGAAACACGCGTTCATCCTCAAATAATAAGCAAAGAAAGTACCTGAATTGGTAAAATGTTGGGGTATGTACTCTGTAAATCATACTCAACCTCCCGCATAGCCTCGTTAATTAAATTATGTCTTTACTGTACTTTCATAGAATCAATATTTTTGTACCTCAACTATCTTAGGCTCCTTCTCACAATACAAATCACAATCTAATGGAACTAAATGCCATCAGATCACATAAAAATCATCTGGAATGGTATCACTTTAACATCGAAATGTGAATACCAGATGAAATGCTGACAGGCTTGGAGGTAGAGACAACCTATAAGACACATCTCTAATCTTCTTAAGAATCTCAAAAGGTCAACTAAATCTTGGACTAAGCTTCACTTTCTTCATAAACCTCATTATACCTATAATGGGTGATACCATCAACAAAACTCACTCATCAAGAATGAATATCACATCATGACTCATTGAACAACGTAACTTTTCTTCATACTCTAGGAAGCCACAAGACTCTGTTGAATCAATCTCACTCAATCCATCGAGTCCCTCAACAAGTCAGTGCTCCAATCCCTAACTTTGAAAGAAAAAAATTATCCCACTAAAGATCTATACCTCATCCTATACAAAGCCTTAAAAGGTGTCATTTGAATGTTGGAACAGTAACTATAATTGTAGGAAAACTTTGATAAAGAAAAGAATTATTCCCAATGACCATTAAAATTAATATCACACACTCAAAGTATGCCCTCTAACACCTGAATAGTACACTCCGATTAGCTATCTATCAGAAGGTGATTCCATTCTCATCTCAAATTGAGTACCCAACTTACTCAGCATAAAACTCTAAAATTGAAGGTAAAATATGTATGTCTATCAGAAATAATAGAGATAGGTACACCATAAAATTAAACAATATCTTGAATGTAGATCTTGGCCAACTTCTTAACATTAAAATTCACTTTCACAGGTACCAAGTGGGCTGATTTTATCAGCCAATCCATAATCACCCAAATGAATTAATCCTTCGGGGATAGGCCAAATGAAAATTCCATAGTAATCTTCTCATATTTCCACTCTGGAACAGACATCTACTATAGTATACCACCTAGTTGTTGATTCTCATACTTTAATTGTTAATAATTTAATAATTCAAACACTTGGCCATAAACTCTATAATGTCTTTCTTCATTTCACACCACCAATAGTGTTGCTTCTAGTTATGGTACACTTTTATTGCTCCTGGATGGATAGAACACTTCAAATAATAAACCTCTTCCAAGATAAGTGTAATCCAACCACCAACTCTCGACATAAAAATATGACCACTTATCCTCAAGACACCCTTAAAATCAAGTGATCCATCTTTATCTCACTATTCAATCCTTTATTATGAACCATTCTTAACTTCTCATTATCAAACTATCGAGGTCAAATCTACTCTATCAATGAGGATCTAGCCTCAAAACATAAACAAAAATATTAGGTTCTAAAATATAAATTCAATTTAACTGGTTAGCCAAATAATGGATATCTAAAGATAACGGATGCTCCATCATAAAAATGTAAGCCAAACTCCCCATACTTTCTTCCTTCTAACACAAGGCATCTTCTACCATATTAGCCTTTACCGAATGATAAAGAATAGTGAGGTCATAATCCTTAAGCAACTCCAACCAACTCATTGTCTCATATTTATATCTAGCTGACTAAAGAAGTACTAAAGCCTATGATGATCTGAGAAAGTCTCACAGCAAACCCCATGCACATAGTGACACTATAACTTCAACACAAATGCATCTGCGGCTAACTCTAAATCATGAGTAGACATGGACCTTCAACTATTAGAAGCATAGGCTATCACCTTACCCTTCTGAATCAACACACCAATTCTGGAAGCATCAGAAAACACAGTGAAACCTACGACTTCCCTCCTCAGGAAAAGTCAAGATAGGATCCAAAGTCAACAACTCCTTGAGCGTTTGAAAGCTCCTCTCACAATCATCTAACCACTGGATTTTTTTCCTAAGTCAACTTAGTCATAAAAGCCACAAAGAAAGTGAAGCCCTACATAAATCATTAATAATAGCCCTCTAAATCAATAAAATTCCAAATCCCAGTAAGATAAGTAGGTCTAGCCCAATCATGCACTGTCGTTACCTTGGATAGATCAACCCTGGTACCATTCTTAGTTACCACATGACCCAAAAAAAGAAATAGATTTCAACTAAGTCTCTCATTTGGATAACGTTTCTCTTAATTTTTAAAGTACTCCCATCAAAGGCCTAACTTTCTAAGCCTCATTCTTGGAATAAACTAAGATATCATGGATGAACACAATTATAAAAAAGAATATAATGCTAAAACACCCTATTCATTACCTCCATAAATATTATTAGGGCATTAGTCATCCTAAAAGACATAACCAGGAACTCATAATGGTTATATTACAATTTTAAAGTCATCTCTAGAATATTCAAAGCTTTAATCATCAACTTATAGTAACTTGACCATAAGTCGATCTTAGAAGACGCTGCTATACCCTGTAGCCAAACAAATAAGTCATTGATACGTGAAAGAGAATACTTGTTCTTTATGGTCATTTTATTCAATTTTCAATAATCAATACACCAACACATGGCCCAATATTTATTCTTAAAAAACAAGAAAAGAGCATCCCAAAAAGAAACACTCAGTCTGATAAACCCTTCACTTAACAAATCTTGTAATTGCTCTTTCAATTCCTTAAACTCTATTAGGATCATCCTATAAGAAGGATTGGAAATGAGATTAATGTCCTGCTCCACATCACTAGCAAAATCAATATCTATCACAACCCATTTTCTCAAGTCATGATAGCACCTTCTTTAATCCACCAATAGGTAAGCCAAACCATAGTCTGAAACAATAAGTAATGGGCAAAATAATGAAAGATAAAAGAATACAAAATATAAATATACAATAGAGGTACTATGAAATGATATATAAATATGATTGTACTAAATGACAAAGAACTAGGAGTAAAAGTACAAAAGAGCATCCACATGACATGGCAAAATCGGTACAATAGCCACTAAATTAAAAAATCAGAGCACTACATAGTATCAATATACATATAGTCTTGGAATATACAAAAGACTATGCCAAAAATGCAAAAAGAGAGAGGATCAGCTTTGGCTCTGAAATCTCAGCCTATCTCTAAAGCAGCAGCAAGCCTGAGGATAATATCAATGATGGTGGATCATACTCGAATTTGAATTAGTAAAACAATGCAGAAGGATAGTATGAGTAAAAAAATAATGTACACTTAGTAAGCATCATAGGCTAACCGGGCTAAATAATAATAAATTTTAATAAAATGCGAGAATGTAAGCTAAGGTCAAAAATAAGGGGCATAAATAGAAATAATACTCCACACAAGGAGAATATTTTACATATGAAGAATAAGTAACTCAAAAGTAAATATAATCTAGCTAAAACCTAATAGGGCCCTTATAAGCCCAGAAGGCACAAAGAAGAAGGGAATAACCCAATTGAGCACCCATAAGCCTGTTTATTACAAACAAAGAGTATTTTAAGACAAAGATGGAATCACCAATAATAATAAGCATAAGTGAGCAAATGAGTAGAACATACCTGAAAATCCTCCCATAACATAATTTTGAATCATAGCAGTCATTACCAAAATTTAGAGTCCCAATACATATCCCAACAGAATCAGAACTAGTAAATAATGTCATAATAGCCACAATAACACGTATGAATCATAATTGCTGGACTTGAACTGAAAATAGTAAACAAGTTAAGAGTTGTGACATTATAAGATTATAAATTCCCTTAAGTCCAATTAGTACCAACTTCCCAATTCCAATGGTCAAATACAGAAATAGTGCAGATTTTTTAGTTACTTAGTTTAAGGTCAAGGTCTTAAGGGTCAAACATTATTCTACCCCAAATATCAAAGCTAGCCGAACTCATTAAATTAACAAGTCATTATAAGGCTCATATTTAAGTCTAAGGCGATGAATAAATTACTATGAGGTCTACAAGGAGCTAACTCATGCAATTAACCTAAAAGAGGAGCCAGCGGGGCCCGCTACTAGTCTTAAAACCCATACTAAGGAAAGCACCTACCCAAACCTAGTATAAGTCTTTTCAATTCCATCCCAAGGCACTAATTTAACTAAAACTTGTTATAAGGTGTCAACTTATACCAAAATGAGGGAAAGTGGGGCCGAAGTCTACCAAAAAGGCCCCTAATTGGTTAACTTAATCAATATAGGTTAAACCATCAACAAAGTAAAAATTAACCACCCATAGCTAGCATAATACTACACTAATACCATAATAAAGCTAAGTCTAAAAGAAAGTAAGCCTATCCTACTTGGACACCACTAAAAAATTGAAAAGTCATCTATTTCATAGCTTTTCCTAATCAAAAAGCCTTCAAACACTTCCACACTATTAAAATAATAATATATGCATTAAGATGAGAAAATTGATACCCATATAGTATATAAATGCTCTGGGTCAAAAATCAAACTAAAAATCTTCCATAGGGTCCACTTGTGGAATCACAAAATCAAAATCGGCAATGCATCCTTCTAAGATCAAGGACTATTTACCCTCAAAGATGGGTGGACTCCGAGTACAAATCATCCGCAAAATAGCGCATGAAGAATCTATGGATTTAAAGTTAAATCAGAGAATTAAACTAGAATTTAAGCGGGAAGGTATGGAAATAATGATGAGGAAATGACCACAACGACATTTCCAACTCACTCCCAACACCCAATATTTACGCTTTATAATTTTCAAAGCTCCCTAGGGTTTAGTGTTGTTTGGAAATAAAATAAATGAAAGAAAAATAAGGGATACAACAATAAATACTAACGGGGGACCTTCTTTACAAATGTGGACCCCTGCCATAGGAATAAAGTTTCACCCAGACAAGACTTCGCGAAGGCGACCGATCCATCACAGACGTGAAGAAAAGCTTCAAGCGGTCGCCCAACTGACCCTTTGCAAACATGAAGGATGGCTCATGAATATGGAGGACAAGCATCCTTGACCTCCGCAACATGGACAAGCATCACAATCGTTATGGCCAGCACTAGATGCACCAGCTTCAATATTTTGGCTCGGTTTCCAAGTTTTAAATCAAACCCTCAAGATTAATTTAGAATCCCATGAATGCAAATGAACTATGCTACCTGGCAATATTTGGCATTTTGAACTTAATGACACTATCTAAATTTATATCCAAGGTTTTTGTGATAAAAAATGGGCCCTACGCCCAATGGTACATTTAAGCCAAATCTACACAATAGCCCATAACGAGTTTGGAAGCCTCAAGACCCAATCCAAGGGTCCCCTAGCCTAAAATTGGCATTCAAGAGCTAAAAAATCTATCTAAATTAGCATACAATGTCGTTTACCTAATGTTCAGGCCTAAAACCCTTTTCTTAATAGCAAAAGTTGCAAAATAGGGTATTAGCTCTAAAAAACAAATGAACTGCCTGATAAAAAATTTGTCAGTCCCAACAAGTCATAAATGATTTAGGGAAGATGTGGGAAGTCTATAAACAAAGAAAAAGCACAAAAATGGAGTAAATAACCTAGAGAGTTATTACAAAATCCACTGCTAAAAGGACTTTCGTTCACAATAGTAAAGGGTCAAGATGTACCTCATGGCTTGAACAAGTGGGGATACTGGGTCTGCCTCTCACTCTCAATCTCCCAGGTAGCCTACTAAACTGATCTATGTCTCCACTAAACCTTAACCATATAAATATTTCTTGAATGTAGTCGTCTAACATCTCTAGCTATTACGGAAATTAGCTCTTCTACAAAAGTCAGCCTCTCATCCAACTGAACCAAATTCTAGTGATATATGTGGGACTTATTCAAAATATAGTGATGCAACATAGATATATAAAAAATAGGATGGATGGCTAAAAAGTCTTTGGGAAAGGACAAATTCAACTATAGAAGTATCTCAAGTTTCCCAATATACCAAGAACTGAGCGTGCCCCTCTTAAAAAACCTCATCACACCCTTTATGGGTGACACTCAAAGGAAAACTTGGTTGCCAATCCCAAACTTAAAAGAATGAAGCCTCCAATCAGCATAACTCTTCTACCTACACTAGTCTTATCCTAGCCTATCCTAAATTGCCCGAACCCTATCGAAAGACTGATGGATCAAGTTGCTACTATAAGGTTGAACCCCAAAAGTCTCAAACCAGCTAATAAGAGATTGACAATGCCTACCATATAGTGCCTCAAATCATGCCATCTCAATACTTGATTGGTAGATATTATTATAAGTGAACTCTGTTAAGGTGAATTGTTGCTCCTACTAACTTCCAAAGTCCATAACACACACACGGAGCATATCTTTCAAATCCTGAGTAGTCAAATCTAATTTTCCATTGAGCTGGGGTTAGAAAGTAATGCTAAGGTTAAACCGATTACCCATATTCTCGTAAAAATTCTGCCAGAAGCTAAAACTGAAATAAGATCCTCTATCTATAATAATAGACATAGGTACCTTATAAAGGCAAACTATCTCTCAAATATAGATATGTGTTAATCTCTTATCACTGAAAATAGTCTAAATATGGACAAAATAAGAAGAGTGGGTCAATCGATCTAAGATGACCCAAATGTCATCAGAACCACAAGAAGAGCAAGGAAAACTACCCATAAAGTCCATAGTAATTTGCTCCTGCTTCCACTCAGGAATACATAGTCTCTGAATTAAGCCACCAATTCCAATCTGCTTAGCCCTTACCTATTGGACACATAAACAACAAGCTATAAATTCTTCTATATCCTCTTCATATCACTCCACAAAAATATTGCTTCAAATCTCTATACATCTTATCTTTCCTAGGGTAAATAGAATATTTGGAACTATGAGCCTCTTATAGTATCAACTAAATTAATTTACCAACTCTAGACACACAAATGCGACCATTGAATCTTAAAATACCCTCATAATCTAAGGTAGCCCTCCTAGACTCACCTTTTAGCACCTGATCTCGAATGCCAACAAGTCTACTATCCTTAAATTATCGGCCTTGAATCTACTCTAACAAGGTAGACTTAGCCTCGATAGCAACAAAAATTTTCTTAGTGTTTAAATATCAAATCAAATCATCATGTTGGCTAAGAATTGAATGTCCAAGGATAATAGTCTCTCTGAAACTAAAGTAGAAGCCAACCTATCCATACTACCTCCTAGCTCAAGGAATCTTCAACCATATTTGCTTTTCTCGGATGGTACAGAATGGAGATATCATAGTCATTCAGTAACTCAATCCACTTACACTATCTTGAATTAAGATCCCATTAGGACATAATGTACTAAAGACTATAATGGTCATGGATATCTCACAACGAACACCATATAAGTAATTCCTCCAAATCTTAAGTGCAAAAACTATAACTGCCAACTCTAAATCATGAGTGAGGTAGTTGCACTCATACACCTTCAGTTGTATCGACACATAAGTAGTAACTTAGCCCCACTGCATTAGAATACACACTAAGCCAATACCAAAATCGTCACAATATGAAGTACATATCTCTCCCTCAACTACAATAGTCAAAATAGGAGATAAACTGAGTAAGTTCTTTAGCTTCAGAAATCTTAGCTCACACATATCGTACCATTGAAATAGAACCTTATTCCTAGTCAATCTAGTCATAAGTATTGTATTAGTAGCAAACCTCTCAATGAAATACCTATAGTAGCCTGCTAGACCAATTAATTATGGACCTCATTCAGAGATATAGGCCTGCCCTAATACGAATAACCTCAATATTTGTTGAATCTACCATAATCTTCTTCTTATTTACTATGTGTTCTAGGAATACCACAGACTCTAACCAGAACTCGCACTTCACGAATCTGACAAAAAGCTTATGATCTCTTAAAGAGTGGAGCACAGTCCTTAAATGTTGCTTGTGATCCTCCTTACTCAAAGATTAGATAAGAATATTATCAATGAAAACGATCACAAAGGCGTCTAAATAAGTCCTAAAAATGTGGTTCATCAATCCCATAGCGTAGCTGGTGCATTGGTCAACCTAAAAGATATTACTGGAACTAATAATGACTATAGTGAGTCTTAAAGGTTGTCTTAGGGATGTTCTATTATCGAATTCTTGATTGATATTAACAAGGACTTAAAATTATTCTTAGAAAACACTGCCTCACCATGAATCTAGTTAAATAGATCGTCAACATCAGGCACAAGATATTTATTCTTCACAATCACATTATTCAACAACCTATACTTAATACACAAACGCATAGATCAATCTTTCATCTTCATGAATAAAATATGAGAACCCTAAGGTGATATACTTGTCTTAATAAGCTTACCTAAAATATCCTAAACTGTGAATTTATCTCCTTAAGCTTGGTATGAGCCATACAATAATGTGCCATAAAAATATGTCAAATGCCCAACTCAAGGTCAATAATAGACATAATATCATGCTTAGAAGGAAAGCTAGGTACATTGGTAGGGAAAACATTAGGAAACTCATGAAAAATAGGAATAAAATAATGTGAAGGACTTTCTGTACTAATATCATTAACATGGGCAAGATATGACTCACACCCCTTTCTATCAATCGTCTAGCTCAAGATATAAAAGAAGCTTTATTGGCATGCGATTAAAAAAACTCTGCCGCATAACTAGGAGGTATGTTAGGCATGATTAAGGTAACGATCTTCACAAAATAACCCAAGACTATGTGGTAGGGGGATAACCAGTCCATACCTGGAATCACATCAAAATATACCATATCTAGCACAATAAGGTCATCTCAAGTATCATACTCTCAAATGATCATAAAACATAATCTATAAACCTAATCCACTATTAAAGAATCCACCACAAGAGTGGATACATATAATAGAAAAATAAAGGCTCCTAAGACAACTCTAATTATGGTGCATAATAAGAAGAAACATTTGAATAAGTGGATCTAGCTGATGGCATATTGAAATTGTACTGTAATAACAACATATAAAAACTATACCTTCAACCTATCATGTACAACATAAAAATGACCCCATCTGACTCCATACAAGGTACCTGATCTACCACCTATCCTACATGCTTAAGGTCCTTCTCAATAACCCTGAGGACTACCTTTATGCACCACCTCTAACTGGGGGTGATACTAATTAGAACGACAAAACATTATATGTTCCATGCTCAATCACCCCACACTAGGTACACTTTTTGGTGAAATGACCAATGATCCCATAATCATATCATGCCTCGAGCACTCTGCTTGGTCTAAAAGGTTTGGTTAACTCAAAATGGCTACCTCAGTTTGAAGACCCTAACTATGCACCCCTTGAAGATTGACCACTATAATCACTATAACTAAGCTTACCCTCATTGTTTATATAAGGTATTACCTAAATAGGACTACTAGACTAATCATACATCTAAAAAGACTAACACTGAGGATACCTACCCTGAAAACCTCTTTCTTAGAGTTGTGAGTTAATTTGGCTCCCAATATAACAGCCCTGCTATCTCAGCCTCTTATCCCTGCCCCTTGGGCTTCACAATGAATCTCTTTAAAAGACTGGGCATCATAAAAATATCTATAAAATACCTGGCCTTAACAACTAAACTCTGAGAAACCATGCAAAGAGAAAGTGGTAGTCCCCTAAAAAAGCATGAATCTACTCATACTTGGTCAGTAGGATCATAGTAGCATGCCTAGACAACTCTTAAAACCTTTTATCATAATCAATAATAGATATAAAACCCTACTTTAACCTTGTAAGCTAATCGTACATAGGCCTAAGGCATATATTTCTCAAAAAAAGCCTCAAAGTACTGAGTTTATGTCATACGAGGAGATCCAACTGGCCTGGAATCCACATAACCTCTCTATTACTATTTGGATGCCTGATCAAACTGAAAGATGGTATAGTCTACACCACGCACCTTTACTAGTTCCAAATTATTGAGCCTCTCCTTGCAACTAGTTAGAAACTAGAAAGCTTCTTCTCATGTGTCCCCTCAAACCTAGGTGTAGTCAATCTCTTAAATTGGATCAACATATTCTACTTCTCAGTAGTCATAACTAGTTGAGCTCCCACCGACTTTGGAACCACCAATGTTAAGAGAACCTCTACTCTAGGAGTTGTAGCTGTATGCTATGATCCTAAATTGGTACTACACTAATGCAGACTGAGCACCATATGATGGTTCACCGCCTAATGATCCTAATAGATATAGAAAAGTGTAATACCCCATGTTTTAAAGTTACATTACAACTTATTACTCATCTTCTCAATTCATATAGACTCTTGACAAGTCGTAAGATAGAGGTTGTGGCCAAGGCAGTGTAGAAAATTAGAGTACTATTCAGGTTACGACATGATCCTAAGATTGTCACTAGTTGTTATAAGTTTTATAAGTGAAATCATAAGATTAGCAGTATAAGTCCCCTAAATCTCTGTCTAAGTTACGATAGGATGATACAAGTTGTATAAAGATGTGTCGAGTCATAAGATACGACTCGTATGTTGACCAGAGCGTGCTATATTTGTCACTACCAAGTTTATGAGTCATATGGCTAACTCATAACCGCATCTTACAAGTCGAAAGATGACTCATGATAGATGATGGTCAAATTTATATAAGTTTAGTTAAAGTGCCTTTTGGTCTTTTATTCGCTTAAAACTTCCAATCCACGACTTATAACCCCAGAAAAAGCATTATTTTCCTCTACCTTTAGTTGAATAACAATACTTCTTCTACTTCCATCTTCAAGAACAACAAGATTAGGGTTTATCTTATCAAGTCATCTCTCAAGTTTCAAAGTTTAAGTCCTCTTTATAAGTCAAGTAATTCCAGGTATGTGGGATTTTCGAACAAGAATAATCTTTTATCCTTGTGCCCGAAAAACTTAATCTGTAAAGTTTAATATATATGTTTTAGTTAGGGTTAATACCCAATTTCTCATCTTCTTGAAGTATAACATTACTTTGTAATTTAAGGATTTAAGTGCATAAGAATTTCCATCTATTTATGTTTTAATTTGCAAAACTGATATTTTGATTTGAATTTTACTAGTTGACTTGAATTTTGATGAAAGATTTCTTTGCAAAGATTGAACATGACATTGTGTTATAAGTCTATGAGAGAAAGTATGAATTTTAAGGCTTAAGCATAAGCACTAAGTTTATAATAAACCTAAACTTTAAGCTTCAGTTATATATATTACAGTATGATTAAAGTTAAATTTGATCTTTTGATATAAGATAAGATATGAAATCCACAAGTGTTCCTTTTAATTAAGATTTAAGTAAAGAGAAGCATAACTAATTTTCATTATATAACCCTTATGCTATTTTAAGGTGGATTTCTTAAGTATGAGCATATGTATATTTTGGGAGTAATATTTAGCACCGAGAAGGGAATGTGGAGGAGTGTATCCTAAATTCCTGGAAACTACGAGCCACCGTAGGCTTAAGCCTCAATATGGGTTTAGTTTAGTGATCACTTAACTTAAGGTCCTATTTCGATAGCAAGGATAGGACAGCTCTCCCTAGTATGGGTAAAACGTTGAACTCCATGATAGCTCACATGGTTTATGTCGGTCAAAAGAATCTCTCACAAAAAACACTAAAATCAAAGATAACGACTTATTATGTTTATTTAGTATGCTTTATTACTCATGTTTTATGATCATACAGCTTCCAGTTTGACTCAAGTCCAAGGTTAGTCCTCTACACTTAGCATGCATTGGTTTGAAAGTATATTTATATATTTGGTTTCCGTGTTACTTATGCATTCACCCCATATACTCATTATATTCCAAAGTACTAACCCAGACATATATGTCTATGTGTTACATTGTCTTATAATGTAGCTTCTGGTGCTCGTTTCTAGCAGCATAATTGATTACGGGAATTACTTTTTGTATCCCGACATTCAGTGAGTCCTCATAGTTAGAGGGCTCAGTTTATCAGATTCTTAGCCATTGATGAAAGATATATTAGTTACTCAATTTCAAATTTCATTCAGGTCAGCTGGGGTCTGTCCCAGTGGCTCTCTAGTTAGTAGTAGAGGCTTGTCAAACTACGTACCTTTTTAGTTTAAAAAGTTTATTAGAGATTTTAAGTTTCAAGTTGAGAATAAGATTTAAAGTTGTTTCCTTCTATATTTATATTCATGTGTTACTTAACTTTCCATAAGAGTTTCAGACCATACCAATGTCAAGGTTAGCGTAGGACTACTCATAGTTTTAGGCACCGTGTGACGTCCGGGAGGTACTCCCGGATCATTACAAACTTAGTATCAGATCCAGGTTTTAAAGAGTCCTAGGGAGTCAGACAAGCCACATTATGTAAAGTCTTGAACATGAGTTTGAAGAACACCACATTTATGAGCAAGAAGCTACAGGACAAGTTAGGAATTATCTTCTCTTTCATAATCTATCATGCTTGAAGTTGTCTCTATCTGACGAAATTCATGCTTTCACATGATAGAATATGCTTCCTCACTGAGATGAAGCCTGCAAAAATGGTGATCAACCACTACCATTACATGCAGGCCCTCTCAATAAAAATATCTCTCATGCAAAATTTTGAGTTGTTTTTCAAGTGTTGGCCCAAGCTGTGAATGCTAATGTTCAGGGAAACCAACTGGCATAATCCCACTTCAGCAAAATGATAATTTACCTGCAGCTAGGATTCAGGATTTTATGAGGATGAATATACTTGAGTTCGATAGTTCAAAGGTGGATAGGGATCCTCAACTATTTATTGACGAGGTGAGAAAAATTAATCAGATCATGCGTGTAATTGAAGAGGGGGTGTGGAACTGGCATCTTATTAGTTGAAGGATGTTGCCTATGATTGGTCCACTATGTGAAAGGATTGTGGGCGTGAGAATGCAGCTTTTATGAGTTGGCAAGTGTTTCAGAGTGCTTTCCTGGACAATTTCTTTCCTCGTGAGATGAGGGAGGCCAAAGTAGAAGAGTTCATAAACCTGAGGAGGGGATCCATGTCAGTGAAAGAGTACTACCTTAAGTTTACTCAACTAGCTATGTATTTCCCAGAGTTGTCATCTGACTTTAGAGCTCATATGAGTAAATTTGTTATTGGGTATCAAATTTGGTGGTTAAGGAGTGTCGGATTGCCATGTTGATTGGAGATATGGATATTGCCTGATTTATGACAAATGTGCAACAAATTAAGGCAAAAAAGTTCAAAGAAAGAGAGAAAAAAGAATAAAAGAACTAGGACTGGACAGTATGAGTGCAGGAAATAAAGGTTCGAAGGGGAAAGTTGTTCAGAATTTTAGGGCCACTCAGCAATGCTTGCACCAGCCTCAGCCAGTGCCCCTACACCCAGGACTAGGCAAGAGAAGTGGGGTAGGACTTTGAATTCCAAGTCTCAGAATAGTATGGTTGGGAGTCCCTGTTATCAGATATGTGTAAAGTATGGTAGGACCCATCCTGATGAGTATTTGATGGGCTAAGAGGGTTGCTATGGTTGGATCAAGGTGGGAAATGGGATCAAGGAGTGACCATATTCTAAGCAAGAAATTAGGGATATTTGTCCTAAGACTCATCCTACAAATTTGGCAGCTCAGCCAGGCTACCTAGTCCCTTCATAAGGTGCATCATCCATTGTCGGTAACAGTCTGCACCAGAATTAGTTCTATGCTTTGCAACCCATCAGGAGCAAGAGATTTTGCTATTTCACCTTGATGTATATGTGTTGTTAGACCCAGGATCTAATCTCCTTCAGCCCTTATCATTCTCTATCCCAGTGGGTGAGTCAGTTATTGCTAGGCAAGTCTATACTGAGTGTCCTATTATCATCCTCCATAAGGTCACATTAGTGGATTTAATAGATCTAGATATGATAGATTTCGACATTATTTTGGTCATGGATTGTATCCATTCATGCTATGCATCAATAAATTATCGCACCCACGTGATGAAGTTTTAGTTTCCTTATAAGATAGTTTTTGAGTGAGAGGGTAGTTCTATGTCTCACAAAGGTTATTTCATCTCCTATCTTAAGTCCAGGAAGTTAATATCAAAAGGGTGTATTTATCATTTAGTCTGAGTCAAAGATACTAAGTCTGAAACCCTGATATTTCAATCGGTCCATGTTGTTAATGAGTGTCCAGAGGTTTTCCTTGATAATTTGCTAAGGGTACCTCTAGATCAAGAAATAGAGTTCGGTGTTGATCTTTTTCCTGCCCATTTTTATCCCTTCATATCGTATGGATTTGGATGAACTTAAAAAGTTAAATGAGCAGCTTAAGTATATCTTAGATAACAATTTCATTAGACCCAGAGTTTCTCCGTGGCGCGTTCCAGTTCTATTTGTGCGTAAGAAAGATAGCACTCTCAGCTAAACAAGGTTATAATCAAGAACAAGTACCCTATTCCTCAAATTGATAATATGTTTGATCAACTTCGGGCTGACCAGTGGTTTTCCAAGATTAAAGTTAGGTCAGGGTACCACCAATTGAAAGTCAAGGAGCACGACATTTTGAAAATGGCTTTTCAGACAAGGTACGGTTATTTTGAGTTTGTGATTATGTTATTTGGACTAATAAATGCTCCTGCAACCTTTATGTATTTGATGAATAGGGTCTTCAATAGTACTTCAACATTTTTATCATGGTTTTTATTGATGATATACTGGTATATTCTCGGAGTGAGGAGGAGTATGCAGATCATTAGAGGATTGTATTGCAAACCCTCAAGTACCATCAATTATATGCAAAGTTTAGTAAGTGTGAATTTTGGTTAGATTTTATTACCTTCTTGGGGCATGTCTATTAGGGTTTGGTATTCATATGGACCCTCAGAAGACTAATACAGTGAAGCACTGTCCTAGACACATCACACAATCCGATATCAGGAGCTTTTGGGTTTGGTTGGGTACTATAGAAGATTTGTCAAAGGATTTTCCTCCACAGCCGCACCATTGACTAAGCTGACATAAAAAAAGGTGAAATTCATATGATCGGATAAATGTGAGCAGAGTTTCCAGGAATTGAGGAAAGATTGACTTCCGCACTAGTATTAGCTCTGCCAAAGGGGTTAGATGGATTTGTGGTGTATTGTGATGCTTCCATAGTTGTGTTCAGTTGTGTGTTGATATAAAATAGAAGAGTAATAGCTTATGCCTCAAGGAAACTTAAGGATCACAAAAATAACTACCCAACTCATGACTTGGAGTTAGTTATTGTGGTGTTTGCTCTAAAGAATTGGAGGCACTACTTTTATGGTGTGCATGTTGATATTTTCACTAACCACAAAAGTATTCAATGTTTATTTTCTCAAAAGAGAGCTAAATCTTCATCAAAGAAGGTGGTTGGAGTTATTGAAAGACTATGACATGAATCTATTTTATCATCTGAATAAGGCTAACATGGTGGTAGATGCACTGAGTAGGTTGTATATGGGTAATATGTCTCATGTGAAAGAGGAATAATGGGAGTTGACCAAAGAAGTGCATAGGTTGGTAGTAGAATTAAAGGAGAAGCAGTGTAAGGATACCATACTTAGACAAATATTGGAAGTAGTCCAGCAGCAAAAGGTCGAGGTTTTCTCCCAAGGGGGAGAAGGTGTACTTTGCTATCAAGGTAGGCTTTGTGTTCCCAATGTAGATGGGTTAATGGAAAGAAAAATAGTCGAGGCTCATGGTTCGAAGTATTCTATTTATCCTGGTACTACTAAGATGTACCGCAATTTACGAGAAATCTAATGGTGGAATGGTATTAAGAGAGACATAACCGAGTTTGTAGCCAGGTGTCCTAATTGCCAGCAAGTTAAGGTTGACCAAGTGGTATGCTACAGGATATCAATATACCTACTTGGAAGTAGGAGGTAGTGAATATGGATTTCATCATAGGGTTGCCTTGTATACGACGTCTGCATGATTAATTAAGGTCATAGTCGACTGAATGACCAAATTAACTCATTTCCTACCTATTAGGAATTCAAATACGGTGGAAGATTATGCTAAGATGTATATTTATGAGTTAGTAAGGCTTCATGGGATACCCTTGTCCATCATTTCATATAGAGGCATGCAATTCACTTCCCTGTTTTGGCAATCATTTCAAAAAGGCCTTGGCACGAATGTTAAGCTTAGTACTGCTTTCATTTGCAGTCGATGGTTAGGTTAAATGTATAATTCATACATTGGAAGACATGCTGAGAGTGTGTGTCTTAGACTTTAAAGGAAGTTGGGATGATCATCTACCTTTGATCGAGTTTGCTTAAAATAATAGTTATCATGATAGCATTTAGATGGTTCTATTTGAAGCATTGTATATATGTAGGTGCAGATCACTTATAGGGTGGTTTGAGGTTGGTGAAGCGGAATTGATTGGGCCAGATTCTATTCTTAAAGATATGGAAATAGTTTAATCAATTCGTGAATGATTAAAGACTGCTCAGAGTCTTCATAAATCATATGCAGATGTAAGAAAGAGAGAGCTTAGATTTTAAAGTGGGTGATTGGGTCTTCTAGAAGGTGTTGCCTATGAAAGGAATAATGAGTTTTGGAAAGAAGAGAAAGCTAAGTTCCCGATTTATTGATTCATATGTGATAGTGGAACGTGTAGGAGAGGCTTTTTACAAATTGGACCTTCCGCCAGAGTTTGTTGCATCTAATCTAGTGTTTATGTTTTGATGGTTAAGAAGTGCATGAGATATCTATCCTTAGTAGTTCCCCTAGAGAGTATTGGGGTCAAAGATAACTTGTCATATGAGAAAACACCTGTCGAGATACTTGATAGGCATGTCCGAAGGCTAAGGAATAAAGATGTGGCATCAGTGAAAGTTCTTTAGAGAAACCAATTAGTTGAAGAGGCCACTTAGAAAGCTGAAGCAAACTTGATAACCAAGTATCCTCATCTCTTTTCTTCCAATTCAGTTCTTACCTAAGGTAAAGTGTAAATTCCAACAAATTCCTTCTCTTTAGGCCCGTTTGAGTATTCTTATATATAGTACCTTATGTCGTGAGTAATTAAATCCATATAGTAGTTATATGCTTGGTGGTAAATTCAGTGTGTACGTGTTGATTCTTTTCCTATATCCAAATCCAAGATGAATCTCATTCGAGGATGAATGTTTCCAAGAGGGAGATATTATAATACCCTGTGTTTTAAAGTAAGGTGCAACATTTGACTCATCTCCTCAAGTC
Organism: Capsicum pubescens; assembly: GCA_030864215.1. Taxonomy (NCBI): domain Eukaryota; kingdom Viridiplantae; phylum Streptophyta; class Magnoliopsida; order Solanales; family Solanaceae; genus Capsicum; species Capsicum pubescens. The sequence continues at coordinate 207,628,985 of CM061538.1, read as the reverse complement.
GTATAGACTCCTAAAGAGTCGTTAGATGGAGGTCATTCCTAAGGAAGTATGGGAAATTAGAGTTCTATTCAGGTAATGACTCGGTTCTAAGAGTCATCACTAGTTGTTATGAGTCTTATAAGTGAAGTCATAAGATTAGCAATATAGGTCCCCTAAGTCTATATCCAAGTTATGAGAGGATGATACAAGTCATATGAAGATGTGATGAGTTATAAGATACGACTTGTATGTTGACCAGAGCATTCTATCTTTGTCACTTCCAAGGTTATGAGTCACTTGGCTAACTCATAACCGCATCTTACAAGTCGTAAGATGACTCATAACGAATGACGGTCAAATTTTGGTAAGTTCAGTTAAGGGGCTTTTTGGTCTTTTCTCCACTTAAAACTTCCATCCCATGACTTATAACCCTAAAGAGGGATTATTTTCCTCTACCTTTAGTTGAATAACAATACTCATTCTCCTCCCATCTTTAAGAACAACAATATTAGGGTTTCTCTTATTAAGTCATCTCAAAAGTCTCAAAATTCAAGTCCACTTCACACATCAAGAAATTCCATGTATGTGGGGTTTATGAACAAGTATAATCATTCATCCTTGTTCTCAAAAAAACACAATCTATAAAGTTGAATTTACATGTTTTAGTTATGGTTGATACCCAAGTTCTCATCTTCTTTAAGTATAACATTACTTTGTGATTTAAGGATTTAAGTGCATAAGAATTTTTATGTATTTATGTTTTGATTTTCAAAACTGATATTTTGATTTGAATTTTATTAGTTGACTTAAATTTTAATGAAAGATTTCGTTGCAAGGATTGAGCATGACATTCATTCTAAGTCTATGAGAGAAAGTATGAATTTTAAGGCTTAAGCATAAGCACCGAGTTTACGAGAAATCTAAGCTTTAAGCTTCAGTTATATGTATTATAGTATGATTAAAGTTAAATTTGATCTTTTGATGTAAGATAAGATATGAAATCCACAAGTGTTCCTTCTGATTATGATTTAAGTAAAGAAAAGCATAACTAGTTTTCATTATATGACCCTTATGCAATTTTAAGATGGATTTCTTAAGTATGAGCATATGTATATTTTGGGAGTAGTATTTAGCACTAAAAAGGGAATGTGGATGAGTGTATCCTAAATTCTTGGAAACTACGAGCCACCATGGGCTTAAGACCCAATATGGGTTAAATTCAGTGATCACTTAAGTTAAGGTCTTATTTCAATGGCACGGATAGGACAGCTCACCCCGACGTGGGTAAGACGTTAGACTTAATGATAGCTCATATGGTTTATGTTAGTTAGAAGAATTTCCCACAAGAAAGACTAAAAGCAAAAATTTTAGAAACTAAATATAATGACTCACTGAGTTTATTCAGTATGCTTTATTACTCATGTTTTGTGATCTTACAACTTTCGGTTTTACTCATGTCCAAGGTAAGTCCTCTACACTTAGAATGCATTGGTTTAGAAGTATATTACTACAATATGTTTCTGTTTTACTTATTCATTCACCCCCATATACTCAGTATATTCCAAAGTATTGACCCACACTTATATATCTATGTGCTATATTGTCTTATAATGTAGGTTCTGGTGCTCGTTTCCAGAAGCACAATTGATCATGGGCATCACTTTTTGTATCCTGACATTTAATGAGTCCTCATAGTCAAAGGGCTTTACTTATCATATTCTTATCCATTGATGAGAGTTATATTAGTTACTTGATTTTAGATTTTTTCAGGTCTGCTGGGGTCTGTCCCAGTGGCTCTCTAGTTAGTAGTAGAGGCTTGTCAGACTACGTACCTTTTTAGTTTAAAAATTTTATTGGATATTTAAAGTTTTAAGTTGAGAATAAGATTTAAAGTTGTTTTATTCTGTATTTATATGCATGGGTTACTTAACTTTTCATAAGAATTTTGGACCATACCGATGTCAAGGGTTAGCTAGGGACTACTCATAGTAGTAGGTACCATGTGATGGCCAGGGGGTACTCTCGGGTCATTAAATACTTGGTATCAGAGCCAGGTTTTAAAGAATCCTAGGGAGTCAAACAAGTAACGTTACGTAGAGTCTTGATCGTGTGTGTGAAATGTGCCACATTTATGAGTAAAAGGCCATTATATGAGTTAGGAATTATCTACTCTTTCATGATCTATCGTGCTTAAATTTTTCTCTATCTGCCCTAATTCATGCTTTCATGTGTCAGAATATGCCTCCTCATCGAGCTGACGCCCACAGAAATGGTGATCAATGACCACCACTACATGCACACCCTCTGAATGAAAATATCTCTCATGCTGAATTTTAGGCTTCTTTTCAAGTGTTGACCCAAGATGTGAATGCTAATTTTCAGGGAAACCAATAGGCAGTAGTCCCACTTCAACAAAATGGTAATTTAGCTACTTTAGGGATTTTGGATTTTATAAGGATGAATCCACCTGAGTTCCACGGGTCAAAGGTAGATGAGGATCTTTAACTATTTATTGATGAGGTGAGGAAGATTACTCAGATCATGCATGTTACTGAAAAGGAGAGTGTGGAACTGGTATCTTATCAGTTGAAGGATGTTTTCTATGATTGGGTCACTATGTTAACGGATAGTCGGAGGTGAGAATGCAGCTCCTATGAGTTGGATAAGTGTTTCAGAGTGGTTTTCTAGATAGGTTCTTTCCTCATGAGATGAGAGAGGCCAAAGTGGAGGAGTTTATAAACCTGAGGTAGGGCTCTATGTTAGTGAAGGCGTACTACCTTAAATTCACTCAACTAGCTAAGTATGCCCCTGAGTTGTTATCTGACTTTAGAGCTCGTATGAGTAAATTTTTTACTGGGGTATCGGATTTTATGGATAAGGAGTGTCGGACAGCAATGCTGATCGAAGATATTTATATTGCCCGATTGATGATGCATGTGCAACAGATTGAGGAAGAGAAGTTGAAAGAAATATTAAAGAGGAATAAAGGAGCTTGGACTAGACCGTTTGAGTGCAGTCAACAAAGGTTCGGAAGGGGAAGTCATTTGCAGTTTCAGGGCCACTTACCAATGCCTGCATCATCCTCATCCAGTTCCCCTGCACCTAGGACCAGGCAAGAGCAGTGGGACAGGATTCCAAATTCTAAGTCTCAAAATAGTATGGTCAGAAGGCCCAGTTATCCGACATGTGCAAAGTATGGTAGGACCCATCTTGGTGAGTGTTTGATGGGCAAAAGAGGTTGCTATGGTTTTGGCTAAGTGGGACATAGGATCAATGAGTGTCCATATGCTAAACATGGAAGTAGGGATATTCAAATTTGGCAGCTCTTCCAGGCTGCCCAATCCCTCCACAAGGCGCATCATACGGTACCGGTGGCGGTCAGCGCCAAAATCGATTCTATGCTTTGTCATCCTATCAGGAGAAAGAGAGTTCACAATATATTGTCACTAGTATGCTTTGTTCCTTTCAACTTGATGTATATGAGTTAGACCCGAGATACGATCTTTCTTATGTAACTCTACAAGTTGATGTAAATTTTGGGGTAAGCCCTAAAAATCTCCTTCAAACCTTGTCAGTCTCTAGCCCAGTGAGTGAGTCAGTTATAGCTACTGGGGTCTATAGGGAGTGTCCTATTACCATCCTCCATAAGTTCACACTATCGGATTTAATAGAGCTAGAGATGATAAATTTTGATATTATTCTAGGCATAGATTAGCTCCATGCATTCTATGAATCGATAAATTGTCGCACTCGTATGGTGAAGTTTTTGTTTCCTGATGAGACAGTTTTGAGTGGGAGAGTAGTTCTATGTCTCTCAAAGGTCATTTCATCTCTTATCTTAAGGCTAGAAATTTAATATCAAAAGTCTATATTTACCATTTAGTCTGATTCAAAGATACTAAGTCTGAAACCTCAATAGTTCAATCGGTCCATGTAGTCAATGAGTTCCAGAGGTTTTCCCTGATGATTTGCTAGGGTGCCTCCAGATCGAGAAATATAGTTCGGCATTGATCTTCTTCCTGAAACTCATCCCATATATATCCCTCCATATTGTATGGCTCCGGCCAAACTTAAAGTGTTAAAGAAAAAGATTAAGGATCTCTTAGCTAAGGGTTTCATCAGACCCAATATTTTCCAGTTAGGCACTCCAGTTCTATTAGTGCATAAGAAAAATTGCACTCTCAGAATGTGCATACACTATAGATAGCTAAACAAGGTTACCATCAAGAAAAAGTACCCTATTTCTTGAATCTATGATCTGTTCGATCATCTTAAGGGTGCTCAGTGGTTTTCCAAGATTTACCTTAGGTTAGGGTACCACCAGTTGAAAGTCAGGGAGCGCAACATTCTAAAAATGGCTTTTCGAACAAGGTAGGGTCATTTTGAGTTTATTATTATGTTGTTTGGACTAGAAAAAGCTCTTGTTGCCTTTATGGATTTGATGAATAGGTTCTTCAAGCAGTACTTTGACATGTTCTTCATCATCTTTTTAGATAACATGCTAGTATACTCTCGGAGTGAGGAGGAGCAAGCGGATTATTTGAGGAGGGTGATGCAAACCCTAAAGCACCACCAATTATATGTGAGGTTTAGTAAGTGTGAATTTTTTTTAGAGTCTGTTACCTTTTTGGGGAATATCATTTCAGGGGATGGTATTCATGTGGACCCTCAGAAGACTAATGCAGTGAAACATTATCCTAGACCCATCACTCCATCTGGCATCAGGTGATTTTTGGGTTTGGATGGGTTCTATAGAAGATTTGTTGAATGATTTTCCTCCATAGCCACACCATTGACTAAGATGACACAAAAAAGGTGAAGTTCATATAATCGGATAAATGTGAGAACGATTTCCATAAATTGAAGGATCGATTGACTTCGGCACCAGTGTTAGCTCTACCAGAAGGGTTAGATGGATTTGTGGTGTATTATGATGCTTCCAGATTTGTGTTAGATTGTGTTTTGATGAAAAATAGGAGAGTAATAGCTTATGCCTCCCGAAAACTTTAGGATCATCAAAAGAACTACCCAACGCATGACTTGGAGTTAACTGTTGTTGTGTTTGCTCTAAAGATTTGGAGGCACTACCTTTATGGTGTGCATGTTGATGTTTTCACTGACCACAAAAATCTTTAGTATGTATTTTCTCAAAGGGAGCTAAATTTTTGTGAGAAAAGGTGGTTGGTGTTATTGAAAGACTATGACATGAATATGCTTTATAATCCGGGTAAGGATACCATAGTGGTAGACGCAATGAATAGGCTTTCTATTGGTAGTGTGTCTAATATGAAATAGGAAGAACGGAAGTTGGCCAAAGAAGTGCATAGGCTCATTAAATTTACTAAGTCAATCTAAGGCTCAAAGTTAAGTCTAAGGTGATGAATAAAGTGCTATAGATCTATAAGAATCAAATTTATGCAATTAACCTAAAAGAGGGGTCGACGGGCCCGCTGCTAGTCCTAAAAACCCATACTAAGGCTAGCACCTACCTAAAACAACTCTAAGGCTTCACAATTCCATCCCAAGGCAATAATTTAACTAAAACTAATTCTAAGGTACCAACATAACTCAAAAATGAGGGAAGGTGAGACTGAAGTCTACAAAAATGGCCCCTAATTGGCTTGCTTAATCAATAAAGGTTAAATAATCAACCAAAGTCAAAATACCTACCCATAGCTAGCGTAATTCTACAATAAACCATAATAAATCTCTATCTAAAAGAAAATTAAGCCTAGTCTACTTGGCCGCTGAAAGCTCCCATAGTCTTTTACTCTAAAGCTTTTCCTTTTCAAGCAGCGTTCGAACGCTGCCACACTATCAAGATAATAATATTTGCATTAAGATGAGACCCTTGATACCCATATTGCGTAAATTCTTTGGATCAAAAATCAAACTAAAAATTCCCTTGGGGCCTACTTATGGAATCATGAAACGAAACCATCAATGCGTCCCTCTAAGCTCAAGGATCATTTATCCTTAAAAAATAGGTGAAATCCAAGCACAAACCATCCCTAAAATACCTCATAAAGATTATATGGATTTAAAGTTAAATCTAAGAATTAAACTAGAATTTAAGTGGGAAATTATAGAAAAAACGACGAGAAAATGACCATAATGAAGTTTCCAACTCACTCCAAACACCCAATAATTAATCTCCACAATATTCTAAGCTTCCTAAGGCTTAGTGGAGTTTATACTAGTAATAAATGGAAGAAAAATGGGTGAGACAACAATAAATACTGCCCGGTAACTAAACCATCCTTGTATGTCTTAAATGACTTGGTGTGGTTATGGGAAGGCTCCCAATGGACAAAAAGCATGAAAACATACGAAATGACTTGGAGGGTCATTATAATATACACTATTAGAAAGAATTTTGTCCGCAAAATTAAAGGATTATGTGTACCTAAAGTCTCAAATAAGTAGGGATATTGGTCTTGCATCTCACTCTCGATCTCTTAGGTAGGCATCCTCGAATGGACAGTGTCTCTGTTGAACCTTAACCACAGGAATATCTCTAGAATGTAGCCATTTGACATCTTTGTGACTATGTAAACTATCTTCTCTACATAGGTCCTTTCATCCAACATAATAAATCCCAATGAAGCACGTGGGACTCATCCATAGTACAGTATCTCAATATAGATAAATGGAAAGCTGGAGGGATAAAAGAGAAGTATGGGCGCAAGGCCAACTCATAAGCTACCTGTCCAACTGTCCAAAGTACCTCAAATTAACTGATATACCTGGGGATGAGCTTTCCCCTCTTCCCAAACCTAATCACACCCTTTATGGGCAACACTCAAAGGAAAACAGGCCAACAATCCCAAATATCAAAGCAAGATGCCTCCGATTAGCATAACTTTTTTGCCTACTCTGTGTTGCACTTAGCCTATCTTAAATTGTCTGACCCTATATAATGACTCATAAATCAAGTCAGTACCATGGGGTCTAACCTCAGAATTCTCAAACCAGCCATAGAAATGTGTAAAGGCCTACATACCTATTATTATAAATAAACTATGCTAAGGATAATGCTACTCCCACTGACCTCCAAGTCTATAACATATGTACAGAGCATATCCTGTAAAACTTGAACAGTCCGAACCAACTATCCATTGGTCTAGGTGAGAAAAATAGTGCTAAGGTCAGCCTGGGTACCCAACTCCTCCTAAAAAGTCCCTTTGAAGCTAGAAGTGAAATTATATCCTCTATCTAAATTAATAGACAAGGGTACCCCATGAAGGCAACTATCTCCCAAATAATCTCAACATTAAAAGTAGTTTGAATAGGAACAAAATGAGTAGATTTGTTCAACCAATCCATGATGACCCAAATGTTATCATAACTATGAGAAAAGCGGGGAAAATTACCCACAAAGTTTATAGTAATCCGCTTCTACTTCTACTCTGAAATAGACAGTCTTTGAATCAATCCACCAAGTATTAGGTTCTGAGCCTTTACCTGCTGGTAACACAAATAATGAGATACAAAGTCCAGTACATCCTTCTTCATACCACTCCACCAGTAACGTTGCCTCAAATCTGTATAAATCTTTGTTGTCCCAGGTGAATTGAATATTTGGAGCTATGATCCACTCATAGTATCAACTGAATCAAGTCACCAACCCTCAAAACACAAATGCGACCATCGAATATCAAAATTCCATCATAATCTAAGGTATCCCTCTAGGACTCACCTCTCAGCACCTGATATCAAATTCCACTAAGTCTACTATCCTCAAACTATTAGACCTAAATCTACTCCAACAAGGTAGACCTAGCCTCGACATTAGCAAGAATCTTCCTAGGTTTGAAATATCTAGCCAAATTATTGTATTGGCTAAGGACTTCATGTCGAAAGCTAAGGTCACTCCAAAACTAAAATGAAAACTAAGCAACCCATAATTATTGCCTTCTGGATTAAGGCATCCACTACTACATTTGCCCTGCCCGAATGGTATAGAATGGAGATATCATAATTGTTCAACAACTCAATCAACCTACACTACCTTGAATTAGGATCTCTTTCGATCATAATGTACTAAGAACTATGATGGTGTGTTAATATCTCACAGCGAACACCATACAAATAATGCATCCAAATCATATGTGCAAAATCTACCACCATATACTCCAAATCATGAGTGAGGTAGTTGCACTCATGTTCCTTAAGTTGTTTTAATGCATAATTAGTAACTTCCTAATGAAAAAAAAACAACACCAGAAGCATCACAATATATGGTAAGTCCCTCACTCTCAACTAAAAAAGTCAAAATTGAAGGTGAAGTGAGTAAGTCCTTGAGCTTCAAAAAGCTCGACTCATATGCATTGGACCATTGAAATGGAACCTCTTTCCTAGTCAATCTAGTCTTGGCACAACAATAGTAGCAAATATCTCGATGAACCACCTATTTTAGGGTCAAATAACACTTAAAAAAATGTTGGCATACTAAAATAATACCTATAATCGCAACATCACAGGCCTCTGCCTTGGGTCTCCCAAGAAAAGCATAGCATTATACATATCCACTACTGGACAAAGAAAATCCCAATTTATTACCATGAGATCCTTGATCTCTACCTCTAGTACCCCTAAATCCATTTCTACTACCCCGTGTACCCTCTCTGACTACTGATACTAGAGTTGGACCAAGCTAAAGTTGAGAACCCTATTGGAGAGGACCAATCACACGTCGAAATGATCTATCATTAAGATCTAGCAGCTACCCTGGTATGATTTAGAGCACTCAAAGCTTAGAAACCATAAACCTATTATTTGAACTCCACAAAACTGCCTTAATTAGTGAACCGTGATAACCATGAGAACCCTTACAAAAAATATCCCCACCTCAAGATGAATGACCATCGAAACTTCCCTGTCAGCATTCACTCTTACCACCACCACTTTGAGCACCCTATAAAATAGTCTTGACACTCTTAGCATGATCTATAATAGTCTAAAAGGGGCCACCTAAAGTCACTAACAGGGCCATCACCAACTAATATGAAGTAGTCAACCCTTTAATAAGCTTTCTAATCCTCTTAGACTCTATGAATTTACTAGTTGTGGCATATCTAGATAAGGCATGAAAACAAGCCTCATACTCAACAATAGTCAAGGTAACCTTCTCCAAATAATTAAACTCATCCCTCAGCTTGTCCCTCAAACTAAAGGGAACAAATCTCTTAAGGGAAATCTCAAAAAATAGGGTCTAAGTCAAAAGAGAAAAACCCATTGGTCTACAACTAACAAAAGACATCCACCACTACTCAGCCATATTAGTCAACTAGAAGGTAGTGTAATCAACACCATGATACTTAAGAAAACCAAGGTTATGAACCCTCTCCTGGCAATTTACCAAGAACTCATAAATGTATTCACCAATAGCACCACTAAAATTTGGTGGGGCCAATCTCATAAATATCGTAAACCTCTTTTGCTCATGAATTGGCATCACTAGACTAGGAGTTATAGGTAGAACAAAAAGTTTGGCAAGTAATGTCTCAATGTGTGGGGACACAATAATAGTTGTCTACGCCCAGCGTGTCTTAAAAAACTAAATAGGTACCTGCCCTAGTGAATAAACCTCTTTTCTCATCTGGAAAGATCTAGTGTACTAAATGGAATACCTACCTAATAGGTTCCATTCAAATGGATCAAAAGTTAAATCAGAATATCATGTAATAGTAGCATGGCAATAAAACTTTGGAGGGCCTGGGATGGTCCCATATCTTCTAGCTGATAAGCCATATCATCATGATCAATCACTGGCACGAGTAAGGCTACTTTTTCTAAAGAAGCACCTCGTGCTAACTCTCTACCCCAATGGTTGAGAATTATACCTCATCCCTGATTGGGGATCCTAGTGGGTGTTGTCTTAATATCCTTAATAGCTCCTGATCAAATCTTACCATTTGCATTGAAAGAAAGAGATACATGTTTAGAATACAAAGTATAAACAACACGTATGATAAGGAATTAAATTTAAAAAGTTCCCTAAAATGTACAATAGCCTAGTAAAGATAAATATGAACATCAACATATTGAACCATGGGACTATTAGTCATCTTTTTTTTTACTCATGAAGTTGATGGACCTAACATTGATACTGATTTAAAATGACCCAAAATTGAGTCCATGATAGAATCTACCCCGGCCCTACCCTGGTATCTAAGACTAACTCCATAAGATATATAATGATGAAAAAAAAAATTCAATATGAAACTTCAGGATAAAGTCAGGCCAATAAGATAAAAAACTCAATATCTAAAATAAATACAACTTGACTCCCAAAGATCTAGTGTCATGAGTAAAGATATCTCTAAATCCACCATAGAATATGAATACATAATATCTATCTAGGAAAATAAAATAATAACATAAAAAACTAAACGAAGCTAGGTATGACATAGGAGCAGGAGCTTACCCTAACTTTGAAGATCCCAAAACTACACGATGATTACAAATCGCATATCATACTTGAACTGAGATTGGCGTAAAAATGGTACAGAGGTAGGAATGAGTATGATCCACTTGTACTCATTAGGTATCATAGGTCGACCAAGAAAAGTAGGCAACTAAACATATGAAGGAAACTATAAGCAATGCTTCCAACTGCATATAGCAAAGTTCCTAATGGTAGCTCAAGCCATAAAAATCCTAACAATATAATAATATAGCTACAACAATAGTATAAGGACTAACAGCAATGCCAATACCTAAGGTTCTAAAATGCAAGATGAAATAATATGTTTGCAATACTTAAATATTCACCTCATATATACCGTTCGAGCATAAGCTTCCAAGAGAGGACCCATGAGAGGTTTGGCAACCATATACTATCATAATGTCATTAGTCAAACTTACAGAAACATCCCTCAGTTAAGGTAGTTTATAAGGTGTCTCATTTATTTCAAAATTAGTATTTCTAAATGGTACAAGTTCCATTCATATGGATGAATAAATTAGTATGCATACTCATAAGCATATTAAAACATAAAATAAATCAATTTGACAATGATATAAATGAGATCAAGTCACCCCAAATCTCAATAGATCATGATACAAGCCCGATCATGGAAACATCATAGTAAAGAATCATATAAGGAATTAACAATATCTATCCAAGCCCCCGCGTGTACATCACAATAATGATAAAGAATAAATATTATTTAAACAAGACCAATACCAACCACCGCATGGGCATTTCATTGAGAATAATCTCTCAAGTCAATATTAAAATATCATACAACCCCCACATGGGTAATATCATAACATAATGATCTCAAGAGATGAATGAAATGATAAATCCACAACCCATATCAAACTTTACATGAATAGTTATCTACCAAACTAGTCTAAAGAAAGTTAAGTCTCAACCTACCTCAAAAGCTAAAAACACAAGTTTGGACCTTCTACTATAAGCCTTACCCTTTCAAGTGACTTTAGAATACTCCTAATATATCAATAAAATATTCTACACATAATTAGGAGTTGATCAATACCCCTATTAGCATTATTTGGTTCTAGATCCAAAATTACTTCAAAAATAAATGAGTAAAACCAGAATTTTAATAAAGTGGCATGTTACCCATACTTCAAGGGTTCTAAATATGAAAACTCATCAAAAACAAGTTGAAATCAACCCTGAACTCATTAAAACCCCAATTTTCACTTTACTGAGGAAAACCCAAAAAATTGAGTTTAAAATCAAAGTTTTGAAGTAAAGAAATATGATCAATGGGTAGTGATAGAAATTAGGTTTAGAAGGTTACCCAAGCATGTTTTAAGAAAAAAAACTCTTTAAAATCACCTATACCAAGGTCCCAAAGCTTAAAAATAGTGAAAATAGAGTTGAAATCTCAAAATGGAGTATTTACACTAGTCTATAAAAGTACCTCATGGTCACTGATAAGTTGGTATTTTTCCTACTTTTTAGTACTATAAGCTTGAATTATCATCTTGAAATTCTTTGATTTGATGCATTTATCATGTTAAAATTCTTATTTGTGTAGGTTTTCAAGGAATTTGAGAGTGACCTAACCATACGAGTCAAGTAGAGTGCAAAAATGAGGGAAAAGAACCTAGAATCATGCATGGAAAGAAAAAGCTGAAGAAAAAAGGGATTCGCTCTTTTGTTCATATTTCAATATGCTCCTATAAAGAATCCACAAATAAGTTCATAGAATCTGAAAGAGAAAACATGAGATGTGTGGCCATATGCTCCAGCATCTCGCCATATGCTCCAGCATCACGCCATATGCTCAAGCATCTTGGCATATATGCCCTCATATGCTCCATTATCTCTCTTTGTGTGCCAGCATATGAGGGATCATCTTATTTAGTAGATTCACTTAAAAAGGGAGGTATTGTGACATGCGGAGCAAGATGTATGAGCATCTAGCTAAATGCGCTGGCATATGTACCAGCATATACCTAATGTGGTGGCATTTTGGTAATTATCTATTACCCATTTTTCATAGCTATAAAAGGGATTTTATAGATCTGAATCTTTATCTTTGGCATATTTCTCAACCTTAGAGACTAGGGTTCTTGACCCAATACCTTTAGAGTGAAGATTTGGAAGTTTTGTTGTGATAAATTTTTCAAACCTTTCTTCATTTCCTTGCTTTGTATAAAATATTTTGGTGTAGATACCTGAATATTCTTGTTAGACATAATGCAATATTTATGTTTTGGATTTGAGTTTTGGTTTTATCTCGTGCTTTGGTATTAGTTAATTACTCTTGATTTATAAATGGGTTTGCATATTTAAATTAATTTCGTGCTTTATCAATTTCTACTATAGTTGAGCTTTAAAGAAAAGATAAGAGTGGGAATTGTCCATATATTTTGATTAATGCTTGAAAGAGCTAATCGAGGTTCAAAAAGATTAGTTTAGTATGCTTGGGATGTATGACCCATCTTTTGTATTTTGTTATTAATGTGACATGATTTTACAACACATTCAATGCTTAAAATGGGTAAAATATGTTAATACAAAGGCTTATGTATGTGGGTATAATATGGTTGTTATAGTTTTGTAGGAAAACAGAGTTCGAAAGTGAATGAAGGAAAAGAAGAAAAAGTTGCACAAGTGTAGATAAGATACACTGGACTACAAGTCATTGGGTTATGATAACTCGTATCCTTAGTCGTTGTCAGAAAGTAAATGCTTGGACTTAGAGAAATGGAATGTCAGTTGACCATAAGCACATCTTACGACTTGATGGGTTAAATTATGAGTTGTAGGGAGTAACCATCCTGAGAGGAGATGACAAAGTCTTGAGCATGTACAAGTTATTGGCAGTGATGACGATAACATGCTATGACTCGTTGGGACACATGACAAGCTGAAGCATGAAACTATTGGGACTCTAGTTAATTGTAAGGACATAGGAAGAACAAGTATAGACAAATTACAACAAGAGGCTATGACCCATAGGGTTACTTGATGAATCATAACAAGAAGTTGTCCTGAGTAGATAAGAAAAGTCCTGAATAAGTGCATAAGGGTCTTAGTGGAAATGATGCACTGTACGATATTTAAGGTGACTAAATAAGTCGTCATCAATGAAGAAGAGAAGTAGTACAAGTATGTAAAGAATATTGACTATGAGTCACCATTAGATGTGACGTCTCATTGTCAGAGGCATAGTCACTGCCGGGCTTATATTCCAAATTTATTTAGGATAGGTTTCCTTTTTGTATATAAATACCCAAAGTGGGTATATTGTTTTAGTTTACATTCTATTATTACTTTCAAGACATATTGTTGGTTTGGTAAGTACAAACATTGATTTTTAGGGTTTTATTTCAAAGTGAGATTTTAGAGTTTTTCTTATTATTCTTGTAAATTCATATTTATGCTTTCTTCTATGAATCCTTCTTGTGTTCTTGGAATTATGAATAGCTAAACACCACAACTAGGGTTATGGGACCCATGATGGATTATCAAAGTAGGATTCATTGTATGGAGTAATTTTAATTGGTGTTCACATGTAATGATTGTTTCATTGAGTTGAATGCTTTTTGACGATGCGCAACATTAGAACTTGTCTAATCTATATTCTTAACAAAAGAATGATTATGTATGGGATGAATGGAATAAGAAACAAAGAATTAGAGTTATCTACCTCCACTTAATATCTTGAGTCAATAATATGTGATAGCTATTTGGAATCTAAGATAGGGTTTAGTAAAGCAAGCTCAAGAGAAGAGAAAACTTACTTGAAGATATTTCTTAGACAAGAGAGTAAATCTTTTCTACGTATACATAACCTATTGATTCTGGATACTAAACACCGGGAAAGATTGTAAAGTATGATGAACCTATGAAGTTATGAAGTTATTGGGACCACAGTCCTAGTGCCTCTCTCATAATGATTATAATCTGATAAATCAACAACTGCCACTACTGAATTATCTATTTACAAATCCCCCTCTATTACTATAAATTGTTATTAATTACCTTGATATGTATCTTGCTTGATATTTTGACTTATTCCCTATGGGATCACCCAAACCTTAGATGGATTGTATATTTGATTAACAACTTCTTTACACTTTTCTTAGAGGTGTAATTTGGGTGACATTGGTTACTAGACATAGTCAAATCCTAGTATAGCCATAGATTGAAATATTTGTGTTGACACTTGGATAATATTTGATGAGATTTAGACAAAAAATATATATCAGTAGATTGAAAGATGCGGTGGATACTTTATGTTCCAAGGCTAGTTTTCTAATTCGTGAGTAGTTTGTTTGTACATTGGATCATAGAAAGATTAGTTCCTAATAGTATTATCCTTTGTTTTTCATCATTGTGAAAGTCATTGATCAACTTGTTCATATTATATTGGGTTTTATCGTTGTTATATTTCTATATTAAAACCCCCAAAACATTTGTATCCTTTGATTGGATTTTAATGAGTTGCTTTTACTCCATACTTTTTCTTGCTAGTCACATTGTTCCTCGTGGAATCGACTCTGACTCTAAGTTGGGTAAATATATTGCTAACAACAGCATACATATTTTCTAAGGTTTATTTGAGCATTATCATTCACAAAAATCTCTATGAGATTGCGATGATCAAAGTTTGACCATAAATAAATTGGTCATTGCAGTTGTAGGAAGAGGTCACACTATCACAATAAGTATCGACCCAAACCTTACAATTGTAGTAGTCATCCTCGTGATTGCAATCGTAACACTTCTCCTACACGATCATGATGAGTAAATTAGTGGTGCACCAGAAACTAGGCACTAGCAATTATTCTAAGTCAAAAATATTCTAAACGGACCCTCAATATTCATTCGGGACCATATTAAAATTAACCCAATAGAGATACTAGATAATTTCAAGGTTCTAGACTTAAAGGAACCATTGAATTTATCAAAAGTGGTCATTATCAATAAGTTACACCTCGGGAACCCCTTTAGGCCAACTAACTATTTTTTTATATAAATGCTCAGAACTCAAGATATAGTTTCAAAACCCAAACTAACCATGCTACTAACCTAAAAATTGATATTTAGATTGAATAAAACTAATAGAATCACCATTTGATGCTTGGATCACAAAATGATGACCGAAGTCACATATATCACTTTAACGGTTACTTAAAACCACAAACTCACATAAATTATTATTGAATGCTTCCAGGACCATGTGAACCATCCCGACAACTTATAAATGAGACAAAGAAACTTTACAGAATGGTAAAATAGTCAAAACATAGAAAAACTAAAATTCACCATGATGGTTATTACAAAGTATCATAAGTTTGTTTCAATGTTGAAGCAATTATCTAGGAAAATCCCTTTAGTCGAGGTACTTGAGATAATGACTGGCTATGCCAAGTTCATAAAGGATCTTGTTACAAAAAAAGGATTATGAGATTGAGAGTGCTAATAATTTTGATCACTGTAGTGTAAAGCATCTCGATCTTCTATGTAGAAATCCTGGAGCATTTATCATTCCATGCACCATAGGAGCCTTTAATTATTCAAAGTCTTTATGTGATTCAGGTTCTATATTAATATTATGTTGCTAGCAGTGTTTAGAAAGTTTGGTTTGGGATCACCTAAACCGACAGTAATGCCATTTCGTATGGAAAATCAATCTATGGATGTTATTTATAATGTTCTTGTGAAGGTTGACTCATTTATATTTCTAGCAAAATTTGTCATTCTAGACTGTGAGGTTTATTTTAAGGTCCCCATCATCTTGGAGTGATCATTCCTTACATTGGATGAGCATTAGTTGACTTATAAGCAATTGAAATAGTGGTTGAATAATGACGTAGTAATTTTCAATGTATGCCGGTCAATAAAGAAGCCAAATGACATACATGTGGTTTGAGTTATTGATGTTGTAAAGAGCTGCCACTAGTAGCTATTTAGGTGAGATTTGGTATTGAGACACTAGCATCTATGATGAACGTTATATGAAGCAATTTCTCAAGTCTTGACCTACCGATAGGTAAGCCAACTCGTAGTTCGGAACCGCTAGTAATGGAATATCAAAGAAAATAAAAGTAATCAATAGAATAAATATAATAAAAGGTCTAACATATATATAAAACAACCCCAAAACCTGGTGAAGTGATGTGTTATGGAAACACAACACTTTTGATGCTTAAAATAATGAAATTATGCTTGTACTTAGGTTATTTTGGTTGATATAATGTGGTTTGTTGCTTGTTGCAGGTGAAATGGGTTAATAATAGTATTTGACTGAAATTGGAAGAAAAGACCTAAAAAAAGACAAAGACTGTAGATGATACGAGTCACTATATAAGTCGTCAACACAGCATATAACTCGTAGGTTGACTTGTAAGAACAACAGTAACCAAAGCCAAATTGAGAAGTTAAGTGTAGAGAAGATACGACTCAGTCATACGATTTGTAATATATTGATATGGATCGTGAAAGGAAGTCATCAAGAGAACATAAACTAAAGAAGTAATTCAGAGTTGAATTCTTAGAAGAATACAAGTCGAAAGTCTGAGTACGACTCATATGAAAAAACCGTAAGTAGACCAATGTTCAAAGGACTAAGAGGAAGAAGTTCCAGGTGGATATGAGAGAAGGACATGAGTCATATGGTGAAGGTACGACTCGTGAGCAGGAGTCATAAGAGGAAAAAAAATTTGAAGCCTAGAAAATCAAGCACTGGAGTGGATACGAGAGGCATAGTATGGCTCGTAAGAAGACCTTACGAGTGGACGAACGAGTCGTACCTTCTGCCGATATTACTTTTCCTTTTCCATTCTTATTAGGATTTCTAGGCTATTTTGAGATACTATAAATACCCTAAGATTTATCTTTTATTAGGTTACACTTTTTAGCATTATTTTACTCTCTTGGATACTCTATTACATACTATTGCATTATTCTTGAGATTTTGGGTTATTATTCAATTGAAGACTTTGGATTTTATTCATCTTATTTTTGTGTAATTAATTACATGAATTCTTCATTGATTATCATGGGTTCTTGCATAAACATAAGTAGCTAATTTCCTTGACTAGGGTTGTGGGAACCCTGGCAGATTAGTTATGGAAAAAAAGTGGGATATTTATCTATTCTAGGGTTTATGCATGTATCTTAATCTTCTTCACAATAATTAACCTCAGAGCTACTGCAGAAGCTTGGGGATAGCCTGTATTTGCAAACGTCCTCACAAGGGAGTTTGTGATTAGGAAAAGAGGATTAAGAAAGTAATTTGAGATTCACTTCCATCTTATTTTCATTCGATTATCTCATATAATCACCTTGAGACTCAAAAGGTGAAAGTTGAACTAAAGTCATAGACAAAGATCAATAAAGCAACACCCTGAGACTCATAAGGTAAAGGGAGAAATTTATCAACACGCTCACAATACGGTTGATAATACATATCTTGTTGACTTTACATACAAAACAGTAGAATGGGTAGTTTAAAAATGAGAAGTTTACGAAGTTGAGAAGCCAGGGGGAACATAAGCCTAGTTTTCATCTTCTAGTGTTTACAACTCAAAACATTCAAGATTCGATTACTGGTTACTGATAATTCCAAAATTCCCCTATTTACTTTTCGCACTGCTCGTGAATTACATCAAGTTAAGCAACTATTCAACATTTTCCTAATGGGATCAACCCTAACCTAGTTGGGTTACTATATTTGTCATCAACTACAACATACTTATTTTGGAGGTTAGTTTTGAGTAATATCAAATTTTGGCACCATTTCCAGTGAAGACGATTTGAGTAGTTATTGAATTGGTAAAGTTTGCAGGTTTTATTTTCTATTTTTTATTTGGAATATGCTGGTGTATGTCAAATACGAGGAGAAGAGGCAACCCCTTACTCCCTTTTGATCCAGATCCTGAAAGAATTCTACAAACACCTAAAAGGATATCAAGACAAGTTCATGATGGTGTTCCTACTGGGGTTCAAGACCCTCCACCTGTTGATCCCAATGCGGCACTTCTGTGTGCTTTAGGTGATCCATAGAATGTTGTAGATTTACAGACTCAAAAGTTAATAGCTACTACTGAGGAAGATAGAAAAGCACCCGAAGAGGCTCGATTATCTGAAAAGGATTGGTTATCTCAGCAAGAAAGACTAGCCAAACCACCTCAAGTAGCTAAGCATCGAGACAGAGTTCAGAGAGACAGATCTTCATTGATTCCTTCTTATCAACACTTTTACCCATATGAGAGTATATGGGTTATGTTGAACTTGATGAGACAGGAGCCATCATTGCTCCTGCTTTACCATCCAATATAAAGTTTGATGATCCAATTATTGAATTTGAAGGGCGTGTTTTCGAGATCATCTACTGATGATGCAAACATACATCTTGGAAATTTTACTGGGATCTGTACGTTATACACTATTCTAGGGTAGATCAGGAAGCTTTAAGATAGAGGTTGTTCCCATTTTCATTGACAGGTGAAGCATCACTATGATTAAGGAAACTTCCAAGAGGTTCAATCACTACTTGGCATGAGTTGCAAAATAGTTTCTAAGCTGATTTTTCCCTCTTGCTAGGATGCTATAGTTGAATGATAAAATTTATAACTTCAGATATTTACCTGTAGAATCCTTGTATAAGGCGTGGTTTAGATAAAAAAGTTGAGAACGATACCTAATTATAGAATCAGAGGGTTAAATTTGTTGGAAATCTTCAGATCACTGAATGTCACTTCTGAGAAATGGCAGATATGATTTTGAGAGGTGTATTCATGCATATTTGGTAGGATGTTGTGCAGGATATGCTTAATGATATTTTGGTTAACAATAATGGTTAGCATACTAGAGATGTTGAGCATGGTGCAAGTACATATGTTATTGGAGCAGCATATGACTATGGAGTTGGTTAGGATTTGGTAGCACAAGAAGTTGCATAGCTTCGGACAGATATTGGAGTGCTTGCAAAATAATATACAACAATGAGTGTTGAGAAAGTAAATGTAGTTTTGGCATAGATATCTACTTCTATAACTTTCGAGATTAGATCTGAAGAGGAAGCGAAGTATCTTGATCATAGATTGGCATATTTTCGAGCATAAAGGCAAGGGAATCAAGGTCGGAACTATTATAATGACAGATCTAGATACAGAAGTAGAGAGAGGTAGTGATTGGCGGAAAAAAGATGACTACAAGGAGAAGAGTGAAAAGTATTTTCCATCAGGTAGTCAAGATACTGAGTCTATAATGGAGGCAATATTGTCAAAACTAGTCAAAGGGCAAGAGAGTCAAGAGAGCCATCTTAAGGAGATTAAGGCAGACATATCAGGGCTGAATCAGAAAGTTGAGTCACATGCTACCGCAATCAAACAACTGGAGCAGCAGTATGGCCAAATGTTGGACAGATTAAATCAAAGGCAACCCGGCACTCTTCCTAGTAACATATTTGCAAATCCAAAGAACGATGGTCACTGCCATGCCATTGCTACTCAGAATGGTAAAACCACTATATATTCATTTATACCCATTGTTGATGAACAAAAGAATGATGATATTCTATTTAGGTGGAGAGTTGTAGCAAGTAAGATAAATAAGAAGATAAGGCCAAGGAGCCTATTTTGAAGCCCATCCCAAGACCTCATCCTCTTTTTCCTCAAAGGATGAAAAAGAAACAAGAAGAGGGTAAGTATCAGAAGTTTTTGTCTACTTTGAAGGATCTATTAGTCAATATCCCACTTGTAAAGACATTAGAGAAAATGCTAGGATATACAAAATTTATGAAATATTTGATCACCAAGAAGAGGTAAGTCAGTTATAAACCAATCGACAATATTCATCATTGCAATGATGTAACTATGAGATCATTAGTGGAGAGGAAAAAGGATCATGGTTCTTTCACCATACCTTGCACCGTTGGATATTTTAACTTCACTCGTGCATTATGTGATTTAGGTTCTAGAATCAACCTCATGCCATTAGCAGTGTTTAAACAATTGGGGTTGGGAGCTCCCAAACCAACTATGATGAAACTAGTGATCGCGGACAGGACTGTGAAAAAAATAATTAGTATTTTATATGATGTGTTGGTAAAGGTGGATTCTTTCATCTTTCGTATTGATTTTATGATATTAGACTGTAAAGTGGACTTTTAAGTCCCAATAATCTTGGGAAGACCATTCTTGGCTACAGAAAAGACGTTGATTGATTTGGAGCTAGGACATCTTATGCTGAGATTCAATGATGATCAGGTAATATTCAATGTATGCAAATCCATGAAGCAGCCTGATTAGTTAAGAGTGGTATATGTGATTGATGTGCATGATGAGGATATGGATTCATTCAATAATGTTGATTCAATGACTATTTGGGATGATGTTTCTGATGTTGTTCCTATTGAATAGAGGTTGGGTGTTGAAGCTCTAGCAGCAATGGTCATGAACTTTGATAGTGATGACATTGATGAGTATAATGAGATGGTGTGTGCACTTTATAGGAGTGGTCCGTACACTTATGCACCAAAGAATCTTGATTTGGATTTAAAGAATAGAACTACTCCACCTTCTCGTCCATCCATTGAAGATCCACCAGTCTTAGACTTAAAGGCCCTTCCTTCTCATTTAAGATATGCATTTTTGGGGGCCAACAACACTTTGTCGGTAATTATTGCAGCTGATTTGATTAATACAGAAGTGGAAACATTATTATTAGTAGTATTATAGAGGTTTAAAAGGGCCATTGGTTGGTCCATTACAGATATTTTGGGTATCCCTCCAGGGTTGTGTACTCATAAAATAAAACTTGAATTGTCCTATATTTTAAGTATAGAACATCAGCCTCGACTCAATCCTTCTATACATGAGGTGGTAAAGAAAGAGATAATCAAGTAGTTGAATGCTGGTGTACCATATCCCATTGTTAATAGTAAGTGGGTCAGTCTGGTACAATGTGTTCTGAAGAAAAGTGGGATTACTGTTATGCCTAACGAGAAAAATGAGTTAGTCCTGATGAGGCTAGTCACACGATGGAGAGTATGCATGGATTACAGAAAATTAAATGCTTGGACTCAGAAGGATAAATTCCCATGCCCTTCATGGACCAGATGTTAGATAGACTTGTAGGCAGAGAATGGTACTATTTTCTTGATGGTTATTCAGGTTACAATCAAATCACTATTGCGCTTGAAGACCAGGAGAAGACTACCTTCACTTGTCATTATGGGACTTTTGCATTCAGATGTATGTCATTCGGTCTATATAACTCTCCTACCACATTTAAAAGATGTATGATGTCAATATTCTTTGATATGGTAGAAGATACCATCGAAGTGTTTATGGATGATTTTTCCATCGTTGGTGATTCTTTGATGACTGCCTAAGTCACTTGGAAAATTCTCTTAGGAGGTGTGAAGAATGCAACTTGGTACTTAATTGTGAGAAGTGTTATTTCATGGTAAAAGAAGGTATTGTTCTTGGGTACAATATTTCAAAAAAGGGCATAGAGGTTGATATAGTAAAAATAGAAGTGATTAAGAAACTACCTCCACAAATTTCTGTGAAGGGGATTCAGAGATTTTTAGGGCATGACGGATTTTATAGGCATTTTATCAATGATTTCTCGAAGATTGCTAACCCTCTTTGCAAGTTTCTTGAGAAGGAGGTGAAATTTGTTTTTGATGATGCATGTATGAAGGATTTTGAAAGCCTAAAAGAGTAGCTAGTGTCGAGCCTAATCATTGGCCTTAGGTTGCTAACCCTCTTTGATGTTATGTGTGATGTAAGTAGAGTGGACTTAGGTGTTGTCCTAGGACAAAGAAAAGAAAAGATTCTTCATCCCATCTACTATGCCAGCAAGGAATTGAACCCTGCTCAAAATAACTACACGGTAACTGAACAAGAGTTATTGGCAGTGGTTTTTGCCTTTGAGAAATTTAGGTCTTACTTGATTGGGACGATAATAGTAGTGCACACTGACTATGCAGCATTGTGGTACTTGATGGCAAAAAAGGATGCAAATCCTAGACTGATTAGGTGGGTCTTATTGCTGCAAGAATTTGATTTTGAAGTCAAGTACAGAAAAGGCACTAAAAACTAAGTCACAGAATATCTGTCTAGATTTGAGAAGGAAGCTATTCAGAAAGTGGAAGATGGGCTCGAGATTGATGACAGTTTTCTAGATGAGCAGTTATTGGCAGCTTTTTAAGATCTAATTCCATGGTTTTAAGATTATGTAAATTATCTAGCCGGTGATCTGTCAGATTAGGGTGGATGAGGTCGCTTAATCCATTAATTTAGTGTTCCCACCATTCTCATTTTGAGTACCTTCCAGCTAAGGGTCACTCACATCTATCCTTACCAGTGGCACGGTATTGACACCTTTCCAATCGAGGCAAAGATTAGACCCCAACTTAGCTATATGCGTTATTGGGGTATGTCGGTCAAATAACTACCTCCCACAGTTTCAGTCCCAGTCTCAGTAAAATAACTCAGATAGTTCTTCAGATTTCAGTATATCAGGACTGTCAGATACAGTCAATTCAGTTACAGAACAAAACACAGATAGTTCCATTAGATTCAGGGCTGTCAGACACAGTCATCTATGTTATCAATATTTCAGTATTTGTCATGCTAGATATTCGTAGATCATGTATTAGTGTCCAGATCTAGATATCACAAAATCACGATCTCAGTTACTACATATGTATGTTTGCACTCTTACGTTCATATCAGTCAGTCAGTTAGCATCGTTCATGTATGTAAACCCTTTTGCATTTAGCCTACCTCACTCGTATACTCAGTACTCCCAGTTGTACTGACACATTTGCGCTATGGTGCTTTCTTTCACATTACACCATAGGTTCACAGATACGAGCTCCAGATCAGCAATAGCAGTAGCATTCCAGTCGCAGGGTTGCAGTGATTCCTCATCCATTCTAGGATGATATTATTTATTTTATTTATTATTTCAGTTCAGTTTTTCTAGATGGAGTTAGTTGGAGACATGTTCCTTCAACTCCTTATTCAGACAGTATTTAGAGGCTTTAATATTTAGTTCAGATTTGATTCAAATTTCAGTTGTTTTGGGTATTCGTTACCCCATATGGATTTTATAATTTGTCAGATATATTGTTCAGTTGAACCTTATGGCCTATTGTTCATGTTTTCCGTATTATTACGTCATATATTGCAGTATACAGGTACAGACATTAGTCATGGGTTAGCTTGGTGTCCCTCGAGATCATGGGCATCGTGTAGCAATCCAGTTCAGAAAACCAAGGCATTATAGAGGATGTACTGAGTATATAGGGGTGAATGTATAAGTAAAACAATAACTATATATATTCGTAGATTTTCAAATAATACATGCTAAGTGTAAATGACTCACATAGGCTTGAGTAATCTAAAATCTGAAAATCATAAGTCATGAATAGTAAAGCATATAATGTAAATATTGTGAGTCACAACACTTAGTTCTGAAATCTATATTCTGTTCTTATTCTCAAATCATAGAGGCTAAGTGAAAAAGGGCTCACCTTTTTATGTCTGAAAACTAAAAGTTGTAATTCTGTAACTGAAATCTTAAGTAAAGTAATATCTGAGTAAGTTTTTGAGCCTTTACACTTAGTTTGTAAAATCTGGAAAAATGCTTTATCTTAGGGAGGTTCTCTTAACCGACATAAACCATGTGAGCATCCATGGAGTCCAACGTCTTGTTCTCTTAAGGAAGAAACCTCACGTTGGGAGAGGTTCCATACTCTTTCCAGGGAGTATAACCTAATCCATGTGATTGATCACAAGCTAAATCTGTCATCCATATAAATGGGAATAATCTGAATCTATACCTACATTGGATACATAGTTCTGTAGAATATGTACGCTCAAACCATTGGAAATTCACTTTTAAAAATAACATAAGGGTTTATATGAAAAATTAATTATACATTTATATGAGTAAATCTATAAATAAAGCTAATCTGAGTTCTGTAAATTGTACTAATCTGTAAAGTGGATTCCAAAGCTAAACCAATGATCAAAAGATCAAAGCTTTTCAAAAAAATTAAAATAATCTGCTCATAAGGTTCTGAAAGCATCATCTTCCTTGAAATAATAATATGCAATCTTAGGGTAGTAATCCATGCTTCAATCTCGTTTTAAAACATCATAATATTCATGCTTGGTAATGTA
Organism: Capsicum pubescens; assembly: GCA_030864215.1. Lineage (NCBI taxonomy): Eukaryota > Viridiplantae > Streptophyta > Magnoliopsida > Solanales > Solanaceae > Capsicum > Capsicum pubescens. The sequence continues at coordinate 207,604,364 of CM061538.1, read as the reverse complement.
AACATTCATAAATCAACTTAAAATCTGAAAAATTTAGCAAAATGCATGAAAATATGAATAAAATCATGGAATTCAACTTCTAAATCATTGAAAATATCATAAGCTTGTAATTAACAATAATGGGTATAAACCCTAACTTGAATTTCATGGAAAATCATATAAAATTCAGTAAATTTGAATTTAAGAATAAGTTTTGGGCATAAGGACGAAAGGATTTTCCTTGTTCATAACCCCACACACCTCAATTGATGATCATAGATGAGAAAGCTTGAATCTTGGATTCCTATGATGCTTTTGAAGATGAGTTCTTGGAGTTCTTGAATTGGAAATTCTTAATCTTGAACTATCTTGGAGAATTGATTAGGAAAAATTAGATTTCTTGGAGAGTAAGTTTGAACTTTAGGGTTTTCTTTTGAAAGAGAATTGATGAACAAATTTGACTTGAATTCCTATTTGTATTCTTGAAGAAGATGAATCAAATAGATGTTCTTGGGAATGTTCTTAAATGATTTTCTTGAACTTCTTGGAATAGAAAGCTTAATTCTTGATTGTTTTCTTGAATAGAAGGTGATGGAATGGATGAATCTTGAAGAGAATTTATTAGGGTTTGTTCTTGGGAGTAAAGTAGGATAATGGGGGGGGGGATAATGCCCCAATGGCGGCTATACATTGCTATATTATGACCTGGGTTGATGGGGAAAAATACCCCATTGCCCCTCATTAATTTAAAGCAGAAATTGGTAACCCGTATCCCGATTTTGTCCTTTGTCGCGATGCGGTACCATCACTGCAGCTTACTACCTCACACAAAAATGGCTATAACTTTTCTCTCGGATATCGGTTTTAGGCGAAATTGGTATCGTTGGAAAGATAATTTAATTATATAAAATTTGGTGGTTATTGAGATGGAAGATTATACATACATAAAAAGTTATACACTTTAAAATTTGACCCTTGTAGAATTGGACACCAAACTTTGAATGAATCTAATATTCTTAGCTCCACTTGGCTCTAAGTGACTTCTATGGACATTATTCACCTAATAAGAACTTCACATACTTAGGATAAAAGTCATGATACAATAATTTGAATTATGGATCAAGAATACAGCAATTGCACCTTCACCGCGATGCAGTGAAATCGCGTTAAGCTACTGGAAAAGGACGAGTGTGAATATACACTCTGGCGCGACGCGGTGCTATTGCGTTGCGCCACTGGAAATTGACAATTAGAAATTTGGACCTCTCCACGATGCACTAATATTTTGGAGGTCCACTGAAATTGATGATTGCCATTTTAGCATCCACCGCGATACGGTGATTGCCCAGGTGGGACACTGCATTACTAAAAATGCCCTAACTTCTTCACCGAGTATCGGATTTGGGCGAATTTGGTATTGATGGAAAGCTTATTCAATTTTCCACACAATAGAAGGTGTAAATATAGAAAATTCCACATGAAATAAAAAGGTATTCATCTTTGAAGAAAATCTTTGATATTCTAGGGACGAATTCAAGATAGGAAAATATAGGGTATTACAATATCGCTTCCTTGGAAACATTCATCCTCGAATGTGGATAATTAAGCTAAAAATACTGTGGAATATGAGGTTATAAGCTATCATGCACAACTTAAATAAACTGAATAACAGAATCTTAAGCATAATGAGCTACTGAACTAAGCTGCGAGTGCATGAATTCTCATAAGAATAGATATGGCTGAGATAGAAATAAAAGTGTCAACTTATGAGTAACCATTACTTTAGGCTGGATCTAATTTCATGAGAAAAAGGATGAGAGGTTTATGACATAAAAACTCAGGGTATTACAACATCTCCCCCTTGGTATCGTTCATCCCGAATGATATTGATTTGGTTCTAATTCTAGAAAAAGACTGAGATGATGCATGGGAAACATATGAGCTGAATCATGACTGAACATCTGGATTCTGAAACTGATGCAAGATTCATAAACTGAGCTAAATTCGTAAAGTACATGAAGCGATCAAATTTCCTCTTAAAATGATATGACTAGATGGGAAGATTGAAAACCATGAAAACTTGACTGTATGGTTATAGACTGAGTTACTGGCTAAGCGGGTTAACTCATGCTATACATTCCACTCTCATAACTACATTCAACCCCTTACTAGGAACTCACTAACGCGCAATGCATCCATCCACATATACACAAATATGACATCCAAGCCTATCTACATAACCATATATGCACTTCTAAACAAACACTCATAAAGCATCTTTTTTCATATCCTACAAACCTCTATCAATAATTGTAATACCCCATACTTTTTCATAGCTAATTTCATCTAAAAAATATCTAGTATTAGCTTCTAAATTAAATGATAGTTATTCCATGAGAAATTTTTGAAATTTTTACTTTTTGTCATATGGGAAATTCAATAAGATTTCCATCGATATAAGATTCGTCCAAATCCGATAACCGGGTCAGAAGTTATGACTATTTCAAGTTCCCATCATAAGACAATGCCATATTAGTTAGTGGCGCACGCCACAAAAGGAAATGGCATTTGGAAAATTCCAGTAGGGGTCTGCGATTATGGCGCATCGCGCCAGGGCCCAAATTTAGAATTGTCCATTTTCCAGTATCTCAGAGTGATTTCCCCTGCATCGCGCTAAAGTTCCAGGTCACAAAGGAAGTGGCAACGTGATGGCTCCACGTCACGCCATCCCTCAGTTTCCTAATTGACAAATTTCAGTGACATGGCACGATAGCGCCGCATCGCGCCAGGGGTTCAGTTCGGAAAAAAATTACTGAAATTAAATGACGTGTCCAGGGTTAAAAGGGTCAACTTTCCACCCCTATTTAAGACCTTTCACACGTGATTTAACCACCTTTCACCTAAAATATGCTCTATTCTCTCAAAAAAAACTCTTAAGAACAAGCTAGGGTTTTCATAGAAGATCCAATTCCAAGAAAATTTCATCGTCAATCTTCACGAAATCATGAACTACGGTATGCATAGTGTTCATTCATGGACTTCTTTCGTCCATGAAGCCCAAGAATCCTTTTTCTAAATTCAAGTTTATGGATTTTCTTATGAATTCCATGATTGGGATGCTCTTATTCATGTGAATAATGAGAAATTGAATTCTACTTCATGTTGGGTGATAAATTCTATGTGGGTTAAATTATTATAGATATAGATTCATGCAAACCTATGACTAAACCCTTGAATGGTGAAATTAGAATTGAACCATGATGTTTAATTATTGTACAATGATGTTTACATGTACGATACCTACAATATGTTTGATTAAATGCCTAGATGAAGGAAAAGTGTCTAACTAGCATGATACCGTGAAATCCCCATGTATGTACAAGTTATGCCTATCACATGTTTTGATGAAATGATTCTATAAATGTATTATGGATTATGATATTAATTCTATGTTCAAGTAAGTTATGCTTGGTCAGTTTTCTTCCATCGAGTCCTGGGGTTACTCGTACCCAAAACTTAGCTGTGTGCATAGAGCCCATGTCATATTTTCATGATACTCTTAGTCAAGCTATAAATCCTTAGACTTCAGACAGTCTTATGACTCAGGAAATCTCCATGATCTCATGAACTCAGTCAGTTGTCAGATATCAGTAGTATTCCATCAGTCAACGAAATTCAGTAACTCGGTCCATATTCAGTTCAGTAAATCATGTTCAAAGTCTATTCAGATGGGAGTAGGAATTAGCACCGAGTGAACCCAAGGATGGGAACACACACTATCAGATGAGGGTGTGATTCTTAGAAGTCATCCTTACATTCCAGAACTATGTATCCAGCATAGGTTGAGACATTAATACTGTCCGATGAGGGTTGATGAGGTGGATAAGCACTGTCAGATAAGGATCCCACCATTATCTTTTAGGGACACTATCAGATAAGGGTCGCCCACAGCTTGTCCTTACCAGTGGCGCGGTATTGAAACCATTCTAATTGGGGTTACAGATTGGACCCCAACTCAGCCATAATGGCATATTAGGGGCATATTGGTTAGATAACTACTTCCCACTGTTTTATGTTATAGAATCAAGACTGTCAGACACAGTCAATCAATCTCAGTAATAGAACTTAGATAGTTCTTCAGATTTTTGGACTGTCAGATATAGTACGGAACTCAGATAGTTCCATCGAATTTAGGACTATCAGATACAGTCACACATGTTATCAGTTATATTCAGATTCAATAATCATGTTATCACAATATTAGTGTCAGTTGTTATGTATCATGCATGTATTCTCATGCTCATGATAGTTAGTCAGTTATTATTATTATTCATGCATATGAACCCCATGCATTCAGCCTACCTCACATGTATACCAGTACATTCAAATTACTGATGTATTTGTGCTATGGTGTCTTATACCATAGGTTCAGAGACACGAGCTCCAGAGAAACAGTAGATTCCAGATATCGGCAGACTGAGTTAGAAGTGAGTCCTCATCTTTCAAGGATATGATTATTTCCCTATTATCTCATTAATCAATTTACTAGTGGAAGTTAGTTGGGGACATGTCCCATCAACTCCTTACTCAGAAAGTTCAGTCAGTTAGAGGCTTTCAAGACTATCATGTTTCAAACTTTAGTATGTTCAGTTTTCTTTTGAGTATTTTATTACCACACACAGATGTTATATCATTTATATCATGTTCAGTATTGAACCTTATGGCCTTGCAGTTCATGTTTCTGCATTATAAAGTATTTTATGCAATACACAGGTACAGATATCAGTCATGGGTTAGCTTGTGGTCCTTCGAGGTCATGAGCACCGTGTAGCATTTCAGTATCAGATTTGGGGCATTACAAACTTGGTATCAGAGCCTAAGGTTTAATAGAGTCCTAGGAAGTCTAAATATTGCATCTAGTAGAGTCTTATACATGGGTGTGTTGCGCGCCACATTTATGTGCAAGAGGCTATAAGATGTTTTAGAAATAGTTTCCCTTCTTTCGGTATTCCTGTCATTCCAGTGAGCATAATATCAAGTCAATCTCTCAGTCTACTTTGTTTCTTCCTTTTTTTCTAAAGGACATGCCCCCTAAAAGAAGAAACGGAAATCAGTCAGCCCCTCAGCCTAGAGATCCTTTGGGCGATCATGTTTCTCATGTGGAGTTTAGGGCCGCATTCACTACTCTTACTCAGCCAGTTGCCGCTCAAAATGAACGGCCAGCAGTCATTCTGGCCAACCCAGTAGCCAATTCAACCACAACTAGGATTTGAGACTTCGCTCGAATGAATCCTCCATCCTTCTTCGGGTCTAAGACAGACGAGGACCCTCAGGAATTCCTAAATCAGGTGTAGAAGGTTAAAGACATAATGGGGGTTACTCCTTATGAGAGTGTTGAGCTAGCTGCGTATCAGTTGCAGGATGTGGCTCATACTTAGTTCAAACAGTGAAAGTCAGAGAGATCAGATGATGTAGGTCCTATAGATTGGGAGGAGTTTTCCACTGTATTCTTACACAGATTCTTTACCCAAGAGCTTAGAGAGGCTAAGGTGCTAGAATTCATCAACCTCAGGTAGGTCAATATGACAGTGAAAAAGTATTCTCTTAAGTTTACTCAATTAGCCAGATATACCCTTCATGTGGTTGCAGACAGCAGAGCCAAGATAAGTAAGTTTGTTTCAGGGGTAAATGATAGCATGGTAAATGAGTGCAGATATGCCATGCTGAACAGTGACATAACTTTATCCAAGATTATGAATCATGCTCAGTAGATAGAGGTGCAAAATATTAAGAAGGGGGAGAAGCAGAATAAGAGAGCAAAGACAAGTAGTTTCAACTTCGCTCAGCCTAAATCAGAAGGAGGAAACCATTCCTAGTTTCGTCCTAAGTCATCAGTTCTAGCCCCTTCTTTACCCAGTGCTCTAGTTCCTAAGTTCAGGGAGGGTAACAAATATAGAGCGCCAGTCTCTAGGTCTCAGGGTAATGTTAGCAATTCCCAAACTAATCCCTTTTGTCATACTTTTGGTAAGAACCACAAGGGTGCTTCCAGAGATGGTAGCGATGTCTGTTTCGATTATGGCAAGCTAGGACACAGGGTCAGAGACTTCCCTCAGTCAAATTATCAGATTCATCTCCGCTCCTCAGCTCAGTCCGATCACCCAAATCAGCAGGGTGCCACCACCACTTCTACTAGTGAGCAACGCACAAATTATCTCTATGATCTTCAGTCCCGATAGGCTCAGGAAAATTCTCTTAATGTAGTTACTGGTACGTTATAGATCTTTCATGCGCATGTTTACGCTTTGCTAGATCTAGGAGCTTCTTTGTCTTTTGTTACTCCCTATATAGCAGGTGATTTCGGAATCAGTCCTAAAATTCTAGCAGAGCCCTTTTTAGTGTCTACCCCAGTGGGTAAAACTATGATAGCCCGGTGGGTATACAGGAACCGCCCAGTTATGATATTTTAGAAAGTCACTTCAGCAGATCTAGTCGAATTAGAGATAACTGATTTTGATGTCATTCTCAGTATGGATTGGCTTCATTCCGGGTATGCCACAGTCAACTGCAGAAACCGAATAGTCCAATTTCAATTCCCAAATGAACCCATCCTTGAGTAGAAGGGTAGTACTTCAGCGTTCAGAGGTCAGCTTATTTCCTACCTTCGGGCAAAGAAAATCATATCTAAAGGATATTTCTATCATCTTGTTCGAGTTAAGGACACTAGTTCCGAAACTCTCAGCCTTGAATCAATTCCAGTTATGGTGAATATTCAAATGTCTTTCCCGAAGATCTTCCAGGAATTCCTCTCGAAAGGGGAAATAGACTTCGACATTAATCTTTTTTTGGATACTCAGCCTATATCTATTCTGCCATACAGAATGGCACCAACAAAACTCAGAGAACTAAAAGAACAATTGAAGAATCTCTTATATAAGGGATTCATCAGGCCAAGAGTTTCCTCGTGGGTTGCACCAGTCTTATTCGTGTGCAAGAAAGATGATTCTCTCAAAATGTGCATAGACTACCGTCAACTTAATAAGGTCATGGTCAAGAACAAGTATTCTCTTCCCAGAATCGATGACTTATTTGACCAACTTCAGGGTGCCAGTTATTTCTCTAAGATAGACCTCAGATCCGGCTATCATCAGCTCAGAGTCAGAGAATGTGACATTTTGAAAATAACTTTCCATACCCGGTATGGTCACTTCGAATTCCTAGTCATGTCATTTGATCTCACTAATGCCCCAGCCGCTTTCATGGACTTTATGAACCGTGTGTTCAATAAGTACTTGGCCATGTTCTCCATAGTCTTCATAGATAATATTCTGGTCTATTCCTGCAGTAAGCATGATCATGTAGACCATCTCAGAGTAGTACTTCAGACTCTCAGAGATCATCGGCTATTCGTCAAATTTAGTAAGTGAGAGTTTTGGCTAAGGTCAGTAGCATTCCTTGGTCACATCATTTTCAGTGATGGCATTAGGTTTAATCCTCAAAAGATCGAAGCATTAAGAAACTGGCCCAGACCTATCTCTCTATCAGATATTAGGAGTTTCTTGGGTTTGGATAGCTATTACAGATGGTTTGTTGAGGGATTTTCTTTTATTGCATCCCCTATGTCTAGATTGACTCAGAAGAAAGTCAAGTTTCAGTGGTCAGATCCTTGCGAGAGAGTTTTTAGGAGTTGAAGACTCGACTCGCCTCATCTCCAGTTCTAGCTCTTTCAGATGGTTTAGATAGGTTCGTAGTGTATTGTGATGCATCCAGAGTAGGTTTGCATTGTGTCCTCATACATCATGGTAAGGTCATAGCCTACGCCTCCAGATAGCTTAAACCCCATGAGAAGAATTATCCTACTCATGAACTTGAGTTAGCCATCGTAGTCTTTGCCTTAAAGATTTGGAGGCATTATATCTACGGAGTTTATGTATATGTCTTCACAGATCATAAGAGTCTTCAGTATGTCTTTTCTCAGAAATATCTCAATCTTCATCAGAGAAGGTGGTTGGAGCTCTTGAAAGATTACGACATGAGTGTCCTCTATCATCCGGGCAAGGCCAATGTAGTGGTTGATGCTCTCAGTAGACTATCCATGGGTAGTGTTTCTCATGTTGAGGATAGTAAGAAGAAGTTAGCTTAGGAAGTCCATCAGTTTTCCAGACTAGGCATTTGCTTAGTCGATATAGAAGAGGGTGATATATGGGTTCAGAGTAGTTCAGAATTATCTCTAGTTTACGAGGTGAAAGAAAAGACAGACAGAGATCCCAGCCTTGTCAAGTTGAAAGAGTCATTCAAGGATCAGAAAGTAGAGGTTTTCTCCCAAGGGGAGATGGTGTTTTGTGTTGTCAGGGTTGTCTCTATGTTCTAGGTGTAGATAACTTAAGGCAACGAATTCTTACAGAAGCGCATGGTGTGCGCTACTCTATTCATCCAGGGTCCACAAAGATGTACCATGACTTGCATGAAATCTATTGGTAGAGTGGGATAAAGAGAGATATTGCAGAGTTTGTGTCTAAGTTCTCTATATATCAGCATGTTAAGATAGAGCATCAGAAGCCTAGTGGGTCCATGCAGGAGTTTAGTGTTCGTACTTGGAAGTAGGAAATTGTGAACATGGACTTCATGATGGTTTTGCCTCAAACTCGTCATCAGCATAATTCAGTCTGGGTCATTGTAGACAGAATAACCAAATCAGCTAATTTCCTTCCAGTTCATACCTCTTATTCAGCCGAGGATTACGCCAAACTTTACATCAGGGAGTTGTTCAGATTGCACGGTGTCTTGCTATCTATTATCTCAGACAGAGGTACCCAATTCACCTCTCATTTCTGGAAAGCATTCTAAAAGGGTCTTGGTACCCAAGTTCATCTTAGTACATCCTTTCATCCTCAGATAGATGGTCAAGCATAAAGTACCATTCAGACTTAAGAAGATATTCTACGGGTGTGTTCAATTGATTTCAAGGGTAGTTGGGATGACCACTTACCTTTGATTGAGTTTGCATACAACAACAACTATCATTCCAGTATTCAGATGGCTCCATTTGAAGCTCTCTACGGTAGGAGATATAGATCTCTATTTGGTTGGTTCGAAGTTAGTGAGGCCTCAATCATAGGTCCTGACTTGGTATTCGATGCCTTAGAAAAAGTCCAGTTGATTAGAGAAAGGCTCCGGGCTGCTCAGAGCTGACAGAAGTCTTATGCAAATGTTCGTAGAAAAGATCTCAAGTTTGAGATTGGTGACTATGTCTATCTAAAGATATCTCCCATGAAGGGAGTGAAGCAGTTCGGAAAGAAAGGGAAACTCAGTCCCCGATATGTCGGTCCCTTCAAGATTCTCAGTCGATTCGGCAAGGTAGCTTATGAGCTTGAATTTTCTTCAGATCTAGCCTCAGTTAATCCAGTCTTTCCTGTCTCTTTGCTCAAGAAGTTCATAGGTGACCCATCAGTTGTAGTCCCTATTCAGAGCATTGATGTTCAGAACACTATCTTTTATGAAGAGATTTTAGTTGAAATCTTAGACTATCAGAGTCGTAGATAGAGGAACAAATAAGTCCCTCTAGTTAAGGTTCTTTAGACAAATCAGTCCATCGAGGGAGATACTTGGGAAGCATAGGCAGATCAAGCTCAAGGTAACAGTTCTCTTTAAGTTTACTCATCTTCATGTTCAGTGTTCATCACAAACTTGGTATGCAGTTTCATGCTCATGCTCCCATTATAAACTTGGTATCAAGTACCATTGCATATTTAGTCATGCACTTATGTATCAGTTCAGTTATGTAATTATTCATCAGACATGCATTCTCATTGTGAGAACTTAGTTCTTTAGAACACTCAGTCAAGCATTTATAAATCAGTTACACATGCATCAGATATGCACGTTCAGTATTATATGTTCAGCTTGTCAGTCATGTCAGTCATGAGATCATGTTCCAGTTATTCAAGTTCAGTATGTTTGTTAGTTGTCTTTTCTCCCTTCTCAGTCAGTCTCATTCGAGGATGAATGTTCTCAAGAGGGAGATATTGTAATACCCCATACTTTTTTTATCTAATTTCATCTCAAAAATGTCTAGTATTAGCTTCTAAATTGAATGATGGTTATTACATGAGGAATTTTCAAGATTTTTAATTTTTGTCATGTGGTCAATTCAATAAACTTTCCATCGATATAAGATTCGCCCAAATCCGATAACCGGATCAGAAGTTATGACTATTTCAAGTTTCCGTCATAAAACAGCGTTGTATTAGTCAGTGGCGCGCCGCGCCACAAGAGGAAATGGCATTTGGCAAATTCTAGTAAGGGTCCGCGATTATGGCACATCGCGCCAAGGCCCAAATTCAGAATTGTCTATTTTCCAGTGTCTCAGCGCGATTTCCCCCACATTGAGCCAAAGTTCCAGGTCACAAAGGAAGTGAAAACGCGATGGCTCCGCATCGCGCTATCCCTCAATTTCCCAATTGTCAAATTCCAGTGAAACGGCGCGATAGCACTATGTCACACCAGGGGTTCAGTTCGGGAAAATTTTACTGAAATTAAATGACGCGTCCAGGGTTAAAAGGGTCAACTTCCCACCCCTATTTAAGCCCTTTAACACGTGATTCAGCCAATTTTCACCCAAAATATGCTCTCTTCTCTCAAAAACCTCTCAAGAACAAGCTAGGGTTTTCATAGAAGATCCAATTCCAAGAAATTTTTACCATCAATCTTCACAAAATCACGAACTAAGGTATGCATAGTGTTCATTCATGGACTCCTTTCGTCCATGAAGCCCAAGCATCCCTTTTCTAAATTCAAGTTTATGGATTTTCTTATGAATTTCATGATTGGGATTCTCTTGTTCATGTGGATAATGAGAAATTGAATTCTACTTCATGTTGGGTGATAAATTCTATGTGGGTTAAATTATTATAGATATAGATTCATGCAAACCTATGAATAAACTCTTGAATAATGAAATTAGTATTGAACCATGATGTTTAATTATTGTACACTGATGTTTACATGTACCATGCCTACAATATGTTTGATTAAATGCCTAGATGAAGTAAAAGTGCCTAACTAGAATGATACCATGAAATTCCCATGTATGTACAAGTTATGCCTATCACATGTTTTGATGAAATACTTATATAAAAGTATTATGGATTATAATGTTAATTATATGTTCAAGTAAGTTATGCTTGGTCAGTTTTCTTCCATCGAGTCCTGGGGGTACTCTTACCCAAAACATTAGTTGTGTGCCTAGAGTCCATGTCATGTTTTCATAATACTCTTAGTCAAGCTATGAATCCTCAGACTTCAGAAAGTCTTATGACTCAGGAAATCTCCATGATCTCATGAACTCAGTCAGTTGTCAAATATCAGTAGTATTCCATCAGTCAACGGAATTCAGTAACTCAGCGCATGTTTAGTTCAGTAAATCATGTTCAGAGTCTATTCAGATGGGAGTAGGAATTAGCACTGAGAGAACCCAAGGATGGGAACACACACTATCAGATGAGAGTGTGATTCTTAGAAGTCATCCTTGCATTCCAAAACTATGTAGCCAGCATAGGTTGAGACATCAACACTGTCCAATGAGGGTTGATGAGGTGGATAAAAATTATCAGATAAGGGCCCCACCATTCTCTTTTGGGGACATTATCAAATGAGGGTCGCCCACAGCTTGTCCTTGCCAGTGGTGCAGTATTGACACTCTTCCAATTGGGGTTACAGATTGGACCCCAACTCATCCATAATGGCATATTAGGGGCATGTCAGTTAGATAACTACTTCCCACAGTTTTATGATATAGAATTAGGACTGTCAGACACAGTCAATCAGTCTCACTAATAGAACTCAGATAGTTCTTCAGATTTCAGGACTGTCAGATACAGTCAACTTAGATACAATACGAAACTCAGATAGTTCCATCAGATTGAGGACTGTCAGATACAGTCACTCATGTTATCAGTTATATTCAGATTCAAAAATCATTCTATCACAGTATTAGTGCCAGTTGTTATGTCTCATGCATGTATTCTCACGCTCATGATAGTTAGTCAGTTATTATTATTGTTCATGCATATGAACCCCATGCATTCAGCCTACCTCACATGTATACCTGTATATTCAAAGTACTGACGCATTTGCGCTATGGTGTCTTATACCATAGGTTCAGAGATACGAGCTCCAGAGCAATAGTAGATTCCAAATATCCACAGACAGAGTTAGAAGTGAGTCATCATCTTTCAAGGACACAATTATTTCCCTATTATCTCATTAATCAGTTTACTAGTGGGAGTTAGTTGGGTATATGTCCCATCAACTCCTTACTCAGACAGTTCAGTCAGTTAGAGGCTTTCTAGACTATCATGTTTCAGACTTCAGTATGTTCAGTTTTGTTTTGGGTATTCTATTACCCCACATAGATGTTATATCATTCAAATCATGTTTAGTATTGAACCTTACGGCCTTGCAGTTCATGTTTTCGCATTATAAAGTATTTTATGCAGTATACAGGTATAGATATCAGTCATGGGTTAGCTTCTGGTCCTTCGGGGTCATGAGCATCGTGTAGTATTCCAGGTATCAGATTTAGGGTGTTACAATAACAACCTTTATGCGCTATTCATTTCTTAGGAAGACATACATAAAATATTCCCTAATAACCAAATCATACACAATAAAGCTTCACCTCAATATTCCTTTATTTATAGACCTACATTAAATAAGCATACAAAAATCTTCCCAAACATAACACATTTACTTTTCCCCATCTACACAAGTATTCATCATCACTACTACAATCTTGAAGTCTGACTTAGTTACTTATCCTATCATCTTCCCCTTAACTTTAAGCCATCATTCTAAGTCTGTGGATCACTGAATAAACTCTAATCTAAACTAAAATCACTTTACCCTGAAGTCTGACATGAATCAAGACACATAAAACTAAACTTGCCCTGAAGGACTGTATCTTAATGTGTAACTCCCAATGATAGTACCTCCTTCTGAGATTCAACTCGTAGGTTTCTATAGCCCCAAAAGTCATCATATAACAACTTAAATACTCACTAACTTAGAATCTTCACTTAACACAGACATTTCTAAACCCTTGTTGAACCATACTAACTTCCTTCATACTCTACTAATATCATATAATATTACATCTCTAAACTTATATTTTTCTTTAAACCATGGGAATCTAGATCATATCACAAGGCTCAACACTATAAATCAAAAATCCTTAACTTAGCTATTTAGAGCACCATATACCATCTAACTAGTCTTCATCCACTTAGTAACTCAACGGTATTACTGACCACTCAACGCATAATAAATTTCGAAAATAATGAAACCCCTTATCACCTTGGGTACACCTCTACATCATACCTACAGCATTATACTAAATTGTGGATAAATAAACTTAAGCTCTTGCATACACTGTTCAAGCCTACTAGATCACTTCCATATAACTAGCATTACTAACCAAGAAATCGTTACATCCACATTGATGACCATCCACTGTTCAAACTTAATGTATAGTACTAAAAGATAAATATGAGTAACAACCCAACCTCATATACTATACTATTCTCGCTGGGAAGTTATATAATAAAACATCAAGAAACACTAGCCCACTAAAATCTCATAACAACAATAATCGATCACCATCATATGGCCTATCTTATCATAATCCATTAACACATTCCCCTTCTACACATCATTACTATTTACCCTTCTATACATCAAAATTACTATCATAGCTCTATAAGTTTCAGCTAAACTTCTTTTTTACAACCTCAAGGAAAGCCTAAATTAACGATACTAAACCACTAAATACTTTGTTAATATCCTATACCTTTCAAATACAATAAATACCCTCAATAAATCTTTCCGTACTTCAAGAAGACAACAATTCACCTTAACTAATAACCCATTCTCTACCTTCCACTAAACTAGCACACATGGACATATCACCTTAACAAAACTAGACAAGATGCCTAAGTTTATCTCTATACTTTCTATCAATCGTCATTCCCACTTTTCTTATCACTACTCTTCTATACCCATACTTCCAACTATAAGACTCTACTATTTATAAATCATAACACTGAATTTCATAATATCCCTCAAATGCATACTATATTTAACAGTCTAGGCTTATACTAGTTCCTCTCATGATCATTACCTGTATAAAAGGGTCAAAGGGCAATCTGAATACATATCTAATTCTGTCTCAACTGAATAATTCATAAGTATGAGTACATAACTTTCAATTTGAGGGACTTATGACACACTGGAGAGCTTCTCTCAAGCCCTTTGTATGACTTCTAAAACTTTTGCTAGCAAATCTGAGAGCATTATCTGGGGAGGAACTGGAACTTGCTAATTATGCTATCTCAAGAATAATACATAGATGAAGAATTTTGGGGTAACACATGAATAGATAGAAGATTATGAGAAAACAACTTTACTGCATGATCTAGAGTAGGAAAGAAAGGAAACTTTTCTTAAATGCCTTGTAGCCTCTCGAAGAAAAGTATAGACGTCTCCATACCCTTCTACAAAACTCTACTAGACACGGCTTCACAGATACCCTAGGATAATTGAACCTTGTGCTCTGATACCAAGTTTGAAACACCCCAAAAATTTATGTCGAGACGTCACACGGTGCTTAGGACCACAAGTGATCCCAAGCTAACCCATGAACTGGCATACTGTTAAGCAACTGAATAAACATGTATAAAATGACTGATTTTACTGTGCAAAAACATAATAATGATGAAATCTGTGAAAATATAATAATGATACAATTTTACATTCTGATAAAACTGAAGGATGAAACTAAAGTTTACATAACTGACTCTGACTAACATATATGAAGCCTCTACTATACTGACTACAAATAGCTAGGGCACGAACCCAAATACCACTAATCAATACATAGGAGTAAGAAAGTAAAGTACATAAATATATCTAACTAAAGTCCCCGAAGTAGGAGGACTCATCATCTGCTGGCTGAAATCTGCAAATTGTCTGAATATGGTATGCGTGCTACAACTCGTACCTACATTATGAGACAATATAGCACATAGACATATATATGGATCAGTACTTTGAGGATGTATAGAGTATATGAGGGTGAATGCATAAGTAAAACAATAACTATATATATATTCGTAGATTTTCAAATAATGCATGTTAAGTGTAAATGACTCATATAGGCTTGAGTAATATGAAATCTAAAAATCATAAGTCATGAATAGTAAAGCATATAATGTAAATCTTGTGAGTCACAACACTTAGTTCTAAAATCTGTATTCTGTTCTTATTCTCAAATCATATAGGCTAAGTGAATAAGGGCTCACCTTTTTATGTCTGAAAGCTAAAAGTTGTAATTCTATAACTGAAATCTTAAGTAAAGTAATATTTGAGTAAGTTTGTGAGCCTTTACACTTAGTTTGTAAAATCTGCAAAATGTTTTATCTTAGGGAGGTTCTCTTAACCGATATAAACTATGTGAGCATCCATGGATTCCAACGTCTTATCCTCCTAAGGAAGAAACCTTACATTGGGAAGAGGTTTCATACTCTTACCAGGGAGTATAACATAATCCATGTGATCAATCACAAGCTAAATTTGTCATCCATATAAATGGGAATAATCTAAATCGGTACCTATGTTGGATACATAGTTCTATAAAAGATAGGGCACGCTAATCCCACACTTTCCGCTTGATGCTAAATACTAGTCCCTCTTAAATCTGTATGCTCAAACCATTGGAAATCCACTTTTAAAATTAACATAAGGGTTTATATGAAAAACCAATTATGCATTTATATGAGTCAATCTATAAATAAAGCTAATCTGAGTTCTATAAACTGTACTAATCTGTAAAGTGGATTCCAAAGCTAAACCAATGATCAAAAGATCAAAGCTTTTCTGAAAAAATCTAAAATGATCTACTCATAAGTTGCTTAAAGCATCATCTTTCTTGAAATAATAATATTCAATCTTAGGGTAGTAATCCATGCTTCAATCTCATTTTAAAACATCATAATATTCATGCTTGGTAATGTAAACATTCATAAATCAACTTAAAATCTGAAAAATTCCGCATGAAATAAAAAGGTATTCATCTTTGAATTAAATCTTTGATACTCTAGGGACGAATTCAAGCTAGGAAAATATGGGATATTACAATATCTCCCCCTTAGGAACATTCGTCCTAGAATGTTGATAATTAAGCTAAAAATACTAAGGAATCTGAGGTTATAAGCTATCATGCACAACTGAAATAAACTAAATAACTGAATCTTAAACATAATAAGCTACTGAACTGAGCTGCGAGTGCATGAATTCTCATAAGAATATCTATATGGCTGAGATAGAAATGAAAGCGTCAACTTATGAGTAACCATTACTTTAGGCTGGATCTGATTTCATGAGAAAAAGAATGAGAGATTTATGACATAAAAACTCGGGGTATTACAGTAACCAAGGCAATTACATCGTGTCGCGACGTTAAATCAAGCATTGCATAGAGGCAACCCATGAGGCTAGTTGGTAAAATCTTAGTATCCAACTTAGCCACGTCGTGCCACGATGTTAAATCAAGTTGTGCATGGGAGGAAACCCATATTTTATACTTATTTATTTATATGGTAATATGTTTATTCAGTGTGCAGAGATAAAGATTGCAGAAAAGATCAAGAAAAGTTCAAAAAGTTAGGTCATACGGACTTTTCACGAGTCATATCTTAATGGTACGACTCATGAGTAAGAATCGTAAGGACCTGGGAGATTATGCAGATCAAGGTAAAAACTTTTGGAGTCCTTACGACTCTCAGAATGAGTCGTACCCTCAAGGTACGACTCATCACATTTAATCGTATCGACTCACGAACCCAAGTAAGGTTCTAGGTCTTTACGAAAGAAGGAAATGACCCATAAGCCTGGGTATGAGTCGTAAACATGACTCATACCCAAGCTTACTATGTTAGGGTCACGGGTTAACCCATTCCAGCACTTGATTTAAAAGCAAATAGGGCACCCGATATGGGTACCTGATATCCGAAAACATACCCACCTCCATCTTTGGTCAATTTTTGAGCTCCTAAAACACGATTTCACTTCGAATCACATACCAACTTGCTTGAATTCTCTCACATTGCACGAATTAAGTATGAATTTAGGGAAGAAATTGGAAAACTCAAGAACCCTACCTTCAAAACAAATCAAGTAAACCTTCTTGAACTTAAATGTACTATATTTCCACTTGAAGTAGTTAGTAAGTTAAAATTTTGATGTTACTTCGAGTTGAATAACTTGTGTGTAAAAAATATAAACCCTAGTTCTTAGGATTTGAGTTGAAAAAGGAATTTGTGGTTGAACTTGAAATTTTATGCTTAAAATAAGGACGAATATAGGGGAGAAAATATTGTATAAAGTAGAGGGTAGTTTAGGAATTTTGAATTGGAGTCAACTCCAAAGTTAAACTTTTATGTTGCAGTGGATATGAGACCCCTTACGACTCGTACCCACAAGTAACGAGTCATAAAGAGACTCAAAATCTTTGACAACATAGAAATCCAATTGAGTGTAGATTCTTCTATGGGTACAACTTGCTTATACGAGTTGTACCCAACCCATACGACTCATACTCATAAGTCGTACTGACCTGGGAAGAGGCCATATTTTAGAGTTTTGTTTCTGACCTGCTTATGAGTGTTGTTAACGAGTCGTACCCTGATCTTATAACTAGTAAGAAGGACTCGTAAGTAGATCAGTGAACATCTAAGTCCATACTAAGTATCATTACGAGTCGTACCCAGACGATACGACTCTTACCCCCAGTTATAGCCTAAATAGAACATGCACATTGTTTTTTATTTTCTTATTTTTTATTTCTTTTTCTAATTTAGCAGCTAATGTGTATTTACATTCAGGTACCATGCCTTCCAAAGGTACATCATCTTCAAAACAAGTGGCTAAGAAGTGAAACAAAAAGGCACCGTCTTCCAGTTTTAAATCCACATAGTCATCCAGCAGTAGCGGTCACCGTGATGCATATCAAATAAAGAGGCAGTAAGAACCAAGAGGCAAAAATCCTGCGAGGGGAAATAAAGTAGTAACCCAAGAGGACACATATCCATGGGGACAAAGGATGAAGAACCCAAGTACCTTCCCCCCACACTCATATTCACCTTCAGAGGTGGAGGATGATGTTGAATAAAGCTCTGAGGAAAAGAGTTCAGAAAGTTCTAGTGGTGCTGTGGAAGAAGTTGATATGCCACCTATTGATATGTAGTACCCTTCACTGGCTATCACACCTACTCCGGTGCCCATCTTTGAATAATGATGGTACCCTGGTATGCAGGTCACGTACAATGATAGCTTGAGAAGACTTTTCAATGGGAGAACCAAGATGAGTCTGCACCTTGAGAGAAGATTAACTACGATAGGGATGACGAAGTTTCCAAGATTTAAAGCACGGTTCAGATAGTATGGTTTTGACTGGATGACCAGAATGCCAGGTAGATATAGTCTTGCACTATTGTGGGAATTTTATGTGGCGTATAAGGGAGAGCTACAGAGACAGTATCCACAGGGGCATCTATGGAGAGCTTGTGACCCCATTACCTCATTCATCATTCGGGAAGTGTGGGTCAACATCTCCCCACGTACTATTTCCAGATTTTTGTATGGATTAGACTATCAGCCTTCGATGAACATGGGTGAAATGGAGTACCGCATGGATGAAATATGGAAAATCACTAGGAAGAAAATGGGTATGGATGATAAGATGGGTCACTTCAGGTGGATTACAAGATTTATAGCGTTGGCTAGTGAGAACACTGTTTGGGTAGAAGGTGGCTCGAATGTTACTTCACAGAAGATAGAAAAGAACACACTGACTTTAAGACCAAGGAATAGTGGATACTAGACTCACACAGGTTATGTCCCACTATTGGTGACAACATACTAAGCCTAGTTCGGGAATCTTTGATAGCCAGATTCATGACCGGATATGAATTTGATATGGGGTAGTTATTAGCTCGGGAGATGAGACATCAAGTTGTGGGTGGTGAGAAGTTGTTGTTGGCGTATCCGTACATGATTACATAGACGCGTTTGGTTACGGGGGTGCAGGAACTCCCAGGTACTAATGAGATGATCGAGCCATAAACACCACAGATTTGGGACTAATCAGAGATGCAGCTAACCCATTGGTCAGGCAGGCGAGGAGATGAGCAGACATGTAGAAGATATGTACTGATAGAGTGGTCAGACTGAGACTACTGAGGCTGCTGAGATAGGCCAACAGACTGAGACCACACAGACTTCTGATATAGCGGGTACTCCTAGTGACACTTCTTTTGGTACAGTTTGTACCAGATCGCCTGCGAGGTATGCCAATTGGATTTATCACAATATCACAGGCTATGTGGTATGAGGCTATGACTATACTAGGCACGTTGGAGGCCAAGGTCCAAAACATAGAAGGGGGTGTAAAGCCCTGGGTAGAAATAAAGCTGGCAAACCAAGATAGGCGGGTGCAGCTAAGGTTAGATACATTTGAGTTACAGATAACCCGACAGTTGGGTAGCAGCCAAACACCAGATGTTACAGAGGTAAAAGTCTAGGCGGTTAAGATAAAGAGAATGATTGTCGAGTTATTTAATAGATTGATTATCACAGAGCTCGTGGTTATGGTAGTTGTACCTGAAGTCCATGTAGATAATATTTGGGATATTCCATATTTGGTAGATAAACCGGAAGAGGAGAGAAGAGAAAAAAAAACATTGGAGTAGCACAGAAAAAGAAGTGATGAAGAAGGCTAAGGGAGATAGCCTACAGAGTGAGAAAAACTGGAAGGTGAGGGTCCAGGAGATTCATGCGAGAGCCGGTAGTTCGATATCGATGGTTATTAATATTGAGATAGATGGTGATGCAGACCCGCTAACTGATAGACAATTGAGTGCACCGTCCACAACCGTTGCCACTACTGCTGACGCAGATCGAATAACTAAGAAGCCTACAGTTAATGATAGTAGGACTCGACTTGAGAGCCCACATGAGGATGTTGTATGAGTTGGTACCTTGAGTGTCCAGGTATGTTTCCACTTTTGTGTACTTTATTGTTAGAAGCACTGGGGACAGTGAATACACTTTAAGTTAGGGTTGGGGGTGTACCAAGGTCGCCATGGGCTATATTTGCCATATTTTGAAACTCATGCCATAATTGGAAAATTTTAAAGAACTGGCATGTTTTGTGTTTTTGTTTTGTGTTATTGTTGTGTATTGTGTGCTGGAAATAGCTGAAAATGGGAGGAGGATTTGTATCTATGGCAGTTGATTTTTTTTGAATGATTATGCTGGAAACTATCTGATTTGAAAAATTTTGTTTTGAAAATTTGGTACCCCTCCTAAATTATTGTGTTAACTATGTGATATGTGTATATGTGTGAGACAACTATGAATCTGATAATGGCATTAGGATTAGGAATAGAACAACTATGGCGAATAATTACATAACTGGATAAGTAGTACTTAGCAATGTAACCCTGTACAAGTGTGTATGAGGCGTTACTGAGTTCCCGATGTATCAAAACCTAGAACTTTCCCAGTTTCTTTTACCTAGGTCAAGGATAGTTAAGAGAAAATAACCATAGGCCATTTTTTAAGTACACTCGGTCCTAAATACCTAACTAAATGAATTATGGATCCCTTTGTTCCAAATATTTGAGCCTTAACTGACCCAATTTTTTTGTTTACGCCAATTTCACCTGCCCATTTCTACAATGAACCTGTATTGACCCTAGTCCTCCTATGACACTGTGTGTAATACCCCGGGAAATTTATTGTTGAAATTTTGTGCGTAAATATGTTGGGTTCTATCTTCTAGAATGAATTATAAATTTTCCGTGCGGAATGTCTTAGATTATGACCCACCATTACGTATATTATCGAATAATATTTCCAAAGATATATGGATCATCCAAAACGGACACCCGAGCGACGAGTTATGAACATTCCTATCGAACCGTGAATAGTAGTGAACAGTAAAACGTGCAGGAAAAAAGTACTAAGGCCTGACGTATTTTTGCTCCAAATTTAAATAATCATAACTCCTTGTACATAATGATCTAGATTATCTACAATATATCAACGGAAATCTTTGCGAGTCCTCTTTCCGATGAAATTAGTTTCATCCAATTTTTCTATCGGAGCAAAAAGTTATGGTCGATCTACTTCAGCCTACCAAAAGTGAATTTTTGGGTCAACTTCAAATGATCATTACTCCTCGTACACAATGATCTGGGTGAGATACTATATATCAACGGAAATATATGAGAGTCCTCTTTCTAATGAAATTGGTTTCATCCAATTTGGATATCGTAGTAAAATGTTATGGTTGATCTACTTCAGACTATCAAAACAGTCTACCAAAGGACAAATTCGAGAATTATTTGATTTTTAGGGGCGTTTTGGTCATTCTCCCTCACCCAAAATCCGTCCAAACCCGATATTAAAGCCTATTAGAAGCATTATATGTTATATTTCATCAAATTCCCTCAAAAAGAAAACCCTACATCCAACTTCAAGAACCTCTAAAGTTCACCATTAATTCTGCAAATTTATTCAAGATTCCAAGTTCCTAGTTCAAGAACTTCAAGAACCTCCAAAGTTCACCATTAATTCTGCAAATTTATTCAAGATTCTAAGTTCCTAGTTCAAGAACTCCAAGAACCATCATTCAAAGGCACGATTAACATCTCAAAAACGAGTATCGATCTAAAGTTCATCATTCAAGGTATGTGGGGATTTTCAACAAGAACTCTCTTTCGTTCTTGTGCTCAAATTAATTTTTCTTTTATGAATATACATGATTTTACATGTTTTGATATGAATTTGAAGCATGAATTTATACCCTATATGATTTTACATGAGATTATGATACTATCTGTGTTTTGAAAGTTGAATTGAATGAGAATGATGACATTTTTGTACATAAAGCTGAATTTTCCAGATTTTAAAATAAGTTATATGTATTTATGATGAAAAGCATGAATCTTGAGAAAATTTAATATGATTTTGATGTATGAGACCTTGAGTCCTAATTGGAATTGTACTTTGAGAAATTATGTGCTATAAGCACAATGAGATTTGAATCCCAAAGCTAATTTTCTTTACCAAGATATATGATTATAAAGCTGAAATTTTAAGTTTTAAGTGATTATTTTTGTGCTTATGTCATAAAGTATGAAACTTTGGAAGGTTTTATGGTGATATTGATGTATGGGTTTTTTGAACCCTATTTGAGATTATTATTTTGAGAAAAGATGTGTTATAAGCACGTTGATGTTGAATATTTGAAACGTTTTGAATGATTTGACCTTTTGGTCGTGAATGAGTTATTTTGAACTCGACTATGAAAGAAATCCACGTTTTTATTGATTATGATAAAGGGGTAGCAAATTGGCTCCCGATGAAAATTGTTGAAGTGTTTATTGTGGATTTTCTTTAATGTGAGTCTGAGGCTGATTTAAATTTCTGAGCTAAGTTCGGGAGTAATATTTAGCACCGAGTGGGAGGTATAAAATGACCTTACTTCCCTAGAACTACGTGCCCCCATAGGATGTGAGCCTGAGGCTGATTTATATAGTGATCACTAGTGTTTTTGAATTGATACTGGAAGTCCTACTCTGATGGCAAGGATAGGACGGCTCTCCCCAACGTGGGTTGTACGTTGGACTCCATGTAGCTCACATGGTTTATGTCAGTTATAGGATCTCCCAGTGTGTGTGTGTTTCCTTGTGTGTATGGTGAATAGTGAAGTGATTTGAAAGTGGAATTGTGAAAGTTATTCTTTCGAAAGATTTAAATGATATTTACATGATGAAAATTGATATTCTTGATGAACTGAAAGTGATTGACAAATTATATGATGACTCACATGTGTTATTATACTTATTTCATCCTCTCATGATTACGATGATTTTCTTCGGGCTAAGTGAGTCTTTCATACATCCTGCATATTTCTTATAAATATTTATGATGATGATGTTTATACAACTGCATACACCCCCATATACTCGGTTCCTTTCCATGGTACTGACACACATCTTTGGATGTGGGCTACATTTTCTCGAAATGTAGGTACAAGGTATAGTTGCACCTTCAGATCCAGTCAGTTCATGGTATCCAGTCAGCAGGTGATGAGTCCTTTTGATTCAAGGGCTTAGGTTAGTTATGCAGAGTTTATAGTGTTGTATTTTCTTTATTCAGTCGTATTGAGTTGGGGTAGTCGGGAGTCATGACCCGACTACCTACAGTCAGTACTAGTAGAGGCTTCATAGACAGTCAGTAGAAGTTGATGTATTTTATTTCAATTTTAGTTGTAAAGGCAGAATTGTAATCCTGTAAAATTCCATTTTTGTATCGATCAAATTCAGAAAAGAGTTAATTTCTGCTGATTTGTATGAATTTGTATTTTTATTCAGTTTCTTATGAGGTATGCCAGTAGAAGGGTTAGCTTGGGGTCACTTGTGACCCTAAGAACTGTGTGACGTCTCGGGACCCGATTTCGAGGCGTTACACTGTGCACCTCAACTCAGGCAAATCGCCTAAGTTGAGGGTGACTATTATAGGGGTGCATAAGGAAAATGAATGTAAAGAAAGAAGTGTGAAATAAAAATGAAAAGAGACAGGTGCGGTGAAAGTAAAAGAAAAACTAGAAAAAGATGCAAGAAAAAAAAATTCCAAAAGAAAACTGCATCTGGACCATGAAATTTTCTTAAATAAAAAGGAAGGCATAAGGGAGAGGATAAAAAGTGAAAAATAAGTGGACCCCAAAAAAATATAGTGTCAAGGAGACGTAGTCACTAAATAAATTCCAAAAAGATACCATACCATCCCCTAACCTACGTTACAAGCCGAATAAAGTCATTTAGTGATCCTTTCCCAACTGTTTGAAAACCTAGGAAAAAAGTATATGGGCAAGCCTATGGTATTCTGTATGCACCGGTGATACTTCTTTGTGAGCGAGAGTGTTGTTTGTTATATCCCTGAATTAATTGATTAATCATAACTAAGAGTGAATGGGATTTATTTGATGGTGAGTGCACATGGGTTATGTTGTTAGGTTTTGGCTAGTATGATTTGTGTCTATGCCCAGTTGTCTGATGCCATCATCGGATTCCTTTGTATTTCTCTGTGTGCTAAATTATTATACAGTTTAAATCTTGAAAAGTTAAAACTAAGAGGGGAACACAGTTGTTAAAAATTGATTTGAAAAGTCATTACCATAGGTATCTTGGGATCTTCCTGTTTAAGCATCGTGGTGTTTTGATAGTTTTTTATTTTTGTTTTTCCTAAAGACATGCAAACTTCTAAATTGATCATGAAAACACGACACTTTCGATGCTTAAAATAATGAAATTATGCTTGTACTTAGGTTATTTTTATTGATATAATGTGGTTTGTTGCTTGTTTCAGGTGAAACGAGTCAATAATAGTGTTGGAATGAAATTAGAAGAAAAAAACCAAGACTACAAATAATACGAGTCAACACAACATACGACTCATAGGTTGACTCGTAAGAACAACAGTAACCAAAGCCAAGTTGAGAAGTTAAGCACAAAGAAGATACGACTAAGTCATACGAGTCATAAGATATTGATACGGATCATGTCAGGAAGTCATCAAGAGAACATAAACCAATTCAGAGTTAAAGTCTTAGAAGAATATGAGTCGAAAGTCTGAGTACGACTCGCATAGACAAACCATAAGCAGACCAGTGTTCAAAGGACTGAAAGAAAGAAGTTCCATGTGGATATGAGTGAAGGCCACGAGTCGTATGGTGAAGGTATGACTCGTGAGCAAGAGTCGTAAGAAGAATAGAATTTTGAAGCCTGGAAAATTAAGCACTGGAGTGGATACGAGAGGCATAGTATGGCTCGTAAGAAGACCTTACGAGTGGAAGAACGAGTCGTACCTTATGTCGATATTACTTTTCCTTTTCCATTTTTATTAAGATTTCTAGGATATTTTGAGCTACTATAAATATCCTAGGATTTATCTTTTATTAGGTTACACTCTTTAACATTATTTTACTCTCTTGGATACTCTATTACATACTTTTGCATTATTCTTTAGATTTTGGGTTATTATTCAATTGAAGACTTTGGATTTTATTCATCTTATTTTTGTGCAATTAATTACTTGAATTCATCATTGATTATCATGTGTTCTTACATAAACATGAGCGGCTAATTTTCCTAACTAGGGTTATGGAAACCCTGGTGGATTAGCTACGTAAAAGAAGTGGGATGTTCATCTATTTTAGTGTTTATACGTGTATCTTAATCTTCTTCACAATAATTGACCTCAGAGCTACTGCAAAAGCTTAGGTATAGCTTGTTTGCAAACGTCCTCACAAGGGAGTTTGTGATTAGGAAAAGAGGATTGAGACAGTAATTTAAGATTTACTTCCATCTTATTATCATTCCATAGTCTCATCTAATCAATTTAAGACTCAAAAGGTGAAAGTGGAACTAAAGTCATTTACAAAGAGAAATAAGGCGACACCCTGAGACTCATAGGGTAAAGGGTGAGATTTATCAACACGTTCACAAGACGATTGATAATACATATCTTGTTGACTTTCCATGCAGAACAGCAGAATAGGTGGGTTGAACACGAGTATTTTATAGAGTTAAGAAGACAAGGGAAACACAATCCTAGTGTTTGTCTTCTATTGTTTACAACTCAAAACATTCAAGGTTTGGTTACTAGTTACTGATAATTCCAAAATTACCCCATTTACTTTCTGCACTGCTCGTGAATTATATCAAGTTAAGCAATTGTTCAACATTTTCCCTGTGGGATCGATCCCAACCTAGTTGGGTTACTATATTTGGCATCGACCGCAGAATACTTCTTTTGGATGTTTGTTTTGGGCGACATCATGAAGTTAGTACAAGAGATTCTAATACAATAAGAGTACAAAATCAAATACTGAATAAATATACATGCACAACCCATCTCTGAATACAACATAGAGATCAGTCTAATCCATAAGAAGGAGAATAGTAATTCTTCGAACACCAGTATCCCACCCCAAATCTTTGATCCATAGCTACTCTGCACGATGCAGACAATAACTGAGAGAACCCGTACCATGATTTGCAGGCTGCAGAAGTGTAATATGAGTACCCAAAATGCGGTACTCAGTAGGCAACAGCCGACTGAGCTCCAAAGATAATGCAAATATAGATAACATGTATAGCAGGAATATAAACTATAGGCAACTATCTAGGAAGCTAACATAATAGAGCTAGAGAGAGACGGTAAGGATAAACTATTATATGTTAGTCGTATCAGGAACTAAAGTACTATATCGTATACCACTAGATAATATACAAATAAAGGGTGGAAGAAGGACATATAGTGGTCTACAAGGCCAAGGAACACATCTATAATAGGAATAGGCAAGGAAAGAGAAGGATATATGGTAATAACATAGCTATATATATATATGCGAACATATATTATATACAAGACTAGCTCAAAGATAACAACCTAAGGTAGCCAACTAACCTCTCCAAGAAATCCTAACCAAGTAGGAGGGATAATGCTGGAATAATCTGGGCCTATAATAAAAATGTCAAACCATCAATAAACTGTCAATAATTTAATGTACCATAAAAAAAAAGGATCAGGATCATACCTCCAACCTCAGTATTAGTCCATAATGAGTCTGCCATAAACTAATCATAATAACAACACTAAATTAAGTGTCTAGTTTGGACAAACAATACCTAATAGGGGCCCATAAAACAAAAAGGTTCAATCAATACTCAGCACACAATAATCATAGCCTATACCTATGTAACTCCCCTCATGCTCTCTATAAGGTTGATAGATATAAGCACCAAATAACATACTAGTGATAGGAAATGCATATAAATGAATGAATGCAAAGTAAATCCATAGTACCATAACCAACCCAAGTGCCATAACGTACCAAGTGTATACACCTCCTCCAGCTCAACAGCTCGCAGAGGTAGGACCTACAACAACCTCTTTTCTCAGGCATGACAACTCATGGATGAAGGGACCCCTAAGGGATTCAACAATATCTGTAAACATTTACTTGGTACCAATCCAAGATTTCCAAACATCATAACCATCATCAATCTACTTTGTCCAGTACCGGAGAGATGTATACATAATAAATGCACGGAGTTGAATCATGGCTAAAATGTACATATTTGTAAATCTATTGCCCGGGGTCAAAGCCGATACTAAATCATCATATAGATTAGATTGGGTCAGAATCCCTCATGACCAAAGTAAACAGTAATGGTAAAAGAGTGGATAAACCATGGATAGAAATCAGTCTTGGTCTAATTTTCAAAATATTATTTTTAGTTACAAAAGATCATAAATCATCCATTAAGATAGTAAGATTCCAATCATAAAAGAATCTATTTTAAAAGTGAAAAGTGAGATTAAATCCCTTTTTAGAAAAAAAAATAGTAAAATCATGACTTTCGTTGGAATCATACCACTAAGTGAGCATGAATGTACCAAAATCTATGCATGTCATCACCAGTATCCAAACAATACAATCATAAGTGACCAAGCTTTTATAGACTAAAGTCACGTCCTTTATAAGGATAGAATATTCACATAGAGTCCAACTGATATCGTATATATGCCCTCAGGCCCAATAGTATATAACTAATATAACAATAATACTATAATTCAGAAAACTATGATAATCCACTAAGTCAAGTAGAAAACCTTATACTAAAGGGTCCTTAGCATCAACTATGATTAGCTTGCTTATAATATAGGGTGATAGGAACCTATAGCCACAACAATTATTTCATCTTAAGGGCCGATTCACTCTTCTATTTCCAAACTCCTAAATTAGTTTGACTCATGGTATTCTACCCATAATCATATACTATCATCCTTACCTAGCATGGAATATATATCATACACTATCTTGTGAAGAAGAGTAGACAGAAGCCTACCTTGATTCCGAATCGTAAGTCTTGAGTCGTTCACTAATCGCCCATCTTCGTTCCATAGTTCAAAAATACCGCCAAACAATCAAAATAGTAATATACGCATCACTAGAAGTAAAACAAGAGCAATATTTCTATATAAAGGATCGGGTCAGAATTTGGGTCAAGAAAGGGCTCGAGGAGCCCGCAAATAAAATCCAAATTGAGTTCATCACAAGGTCCCTCAAAGGACAAGTAATGTGTGCTCAAAAATTTAGCACAAATGGTGCACAAATTGGGGTCCCAATTGTCCCCTAAAGTCCAAGGATTATAGACCTAATTTCTAAGAATTTACAATGAAATAAGATAGAATTTTATGGGGAAAATAATGAAAAATGACCAAGGAGTGTTAGGCTAACTCACCTTAGCTTCAATGGACACTACTAAACAAGGCCAAAAAACGACAGCCAAAAGCGACGGTCAGCGTCGCTTTCTTGGCCAAAATCAACGAAAAAGCGATGTTGTCACTTGCATCACAAAAAGATCCGTTGTTTTATGAAAACGACAGCCTGCGGCGCTTTTTTTAAGACGGATAACATTACTTTTTGAAAAAAAAAGGTTTTTTTAGTTATTTTTAGAAAAAGCAACGTTGTGCGTTAATTTTTGTTCTTCTTCATTTGAAGAACAAATGATGAACAAAAAATGACGAAAATCGTCATTTTATTAAAGAAAAAAAATTCAAAAAAAATTACATTGTTCGTTAATTTCTGAAAATAATAATATCTTTCACCAGAAAAAGCAACGTTGTTCGTCGTGTTCTGTTCTTCATAATGAAGACAAAAAGCGACGAACAGCGTCGCATTTTTGAAAATTTATTTTTAAAAATTTCAACGTGACGGCCAGCGTTGCACTTTTGAAAATTTATTTTAAGAATTTTCAGAAAAGTGACGGACAAAAGGGACCCTGTCCGTCTCTTTTCTGAATTTTTTTTATGCAGAAATCTGTATTTTCTGCATTCCACCTATCAAATAAAAATACAATTCAATATATACAACCTCATGCAACACACATTTCTTAAATAACCATACAACGCACTACATTATCAAAATATTTAAGCAATTCAAATCAACAACACTTAAACAATCAAATCCAAAATCAAAAATACTTAATAATTAATCCAACAACAACCAAAACACTTTAACAATCCTAAAGTTTTTTCATTAGAGTCTATAGGCATCCTAGATTTCTTCTTAGCAGTTGATTTCGAACTCTTATCAGGATGAGGCCGATCACCGTCTCCACCGGATGTCATCTGTATGCAAGTTTACATCAAAACATATAAAAATCAAGTCATTAGTTCATATTTCATGTGACTACACTTAATTATTTTCAAGTTACTAGTACACATTTCAAGTGACTACACCCAAACCATTTTCAAATAGCTAATTGACATTTTATTTTACTATACTTAACCATTTTCAAGTAACTAATTCACATATCAAGTAACTACACTTAACCATTTTCAAGTCATTACTACACACTTCAAGTCACTGCACTTAACCATTTTCAAATAACTAATTCACATTGTAAGTCGCTACACTTAAAACATTTTTAAGTCACTAGTACACATTTCAAATCACTACACTTAACTATTTTCAATTAACTAATTCACATTTCAAGTCAATATACTTAATCATTTTCAAGTGAATATACTTTATTATTTTAGAGTTATTAGTACAGATTTCAAGTGACTACACTTAACCATTTTCAAGTCACAAGTTCACAATTTTAAGTAACTACACTTAATCATTTTTAAGTCATTACACTTAATAATTTTCAAATAACTTATTCATATTTCAATTCACTAGTACACATTTCAAGTCACTACACTCAAACAAATTTCAAATAGCTAATTGGCATTTCAAGTCACTATACTTAACCATTTTCAAGTAACTACACTTGACCATTTTCAAGTCACTAGTGCACATTTCAAGTTACTACACTTAACCATTTTCAACTAACTAGTAGACATTTCAAGTCACTACACTTAACCATTTTCAAATAACTAATTCACATTGCAAGTCACTACACTTGACCATTTTCAAATAATTAATTCACATTTCAAGTCACTATACTTAATCATTTTCAAGTAACTACTTCACATTTCAAATAACTATTCTTAACCATTTCAAGTAACTACTTCACATTGCAGAGAACTATACTTAATCATTTTCAACTCACTACCCTTAATCATTCATTTCAAGTCACTATACTTAACCACTCTCAAGTAACTAATTCACATCTCAAGTAACTACACTTAACCATTTTCAAGTCACTAGTACACATTTCAAGTCACTATACTTACCATTTTCAAGTAACTACGCGTAACTATTTTCAAGTCACTAGTACACATTTTAAGTGACTACACTTAACCATTTTTTAGTCACAAGTATACATTTCAAGTTACTACACTTAACCATTTTAAAGTCACAAGTATACATTTCAAGTAACTACACTTAATCATTTTCAAGTCACAAGTTCACAATTTCAAATGACTACACTTAACCATTTTAAAGTCACTAGTATACATTTCAAGTCACTACACTTAACCATTTTAAAGTCACAAGTATACATTTCAAGTAACTACACTTAATCATTTTCAAGTCACAAGTTCACAATTTTAAATGACTACACTTAACCATTTTAAAGTAACTAATTCACATTTCAAGTAATTACACTTAACCATTTTTAAGTCACTACTAAACACTTCAAGTCACTACACTTAACCAATTTCATATAGCTAATTCACATTGCAAGTCACTACACTTATAACATTTTCAATTCACTAGTACACATTTCAAATCACTACACTTAACTATTTTCAATTAACTAATTCACATTTCAAGTCACTATACTTAATCATTTTCAAGTAACTATACTTTATTATTTTCAAGTTATTAGTACACATTTCAAGTGACTACACTTAACCATTTTCAAGTCACAAGTTCACAATTTCAAGTAACTTCACTTAATCATTTTCAAGTCACAAGTTTGCAATTTCAAGTAACTAAACTTAATCATTTTCAAGTCACTACACTTAATAATTTTCAAATAACCTATTCACATTTCAAGTCACTGCACTCAAACCATTTTCAAATAGCTAATTGACGTTTCAAGTCACTATACTTAACCATTTTCAAAACACTACACTTAACCATTTTCAACTCTCTAATTCACATTTCAAGTGACTAAATCTAACCATGTTCAAGTCATGAATTCATATTTTCAAGTGATTACACTTTACTAATTTCAAAACACTAGTTCACCTTTCAAGTAACTACACTAAACCATTTTCAAGTCGCTAATCCACTTCTCAAGTGACTACACTTGATCATTTTGAAGTCACTAGTACACATTTCAAAACACTATACTTAACCATTTTCAGCTCTCTAATTCACATTTCAAGTGACTAAACTTAACCATTTTCAAGTCATGAATTCATATTTCAAATGAAAACGCTAAACCAATTTTAAGACATGAATCCACATTTTCAAGCAATTACACTTTACTAATTTCAAAATACAAGTTCACCTTTGAAGTCACTACTCGTGTATGTGATGTATATAGTACATATTTCGAAATTGATAGTCAATCAAGTATATATATGTGTGTGTGTGTGTGTATATATATATATATATTCAATTATATATTGAATACATTGATATCATACGATCGATTGATCAAGGTAATAATATATTGTTGAAGTTATAATATAATAATATAAGCTAAATTAAATGATAATTCATCAGAGCATAGATGAAATACGTTGTATTACGAGGTAATTTACTCATGTATGTGATGTATATAGTACATAGTTCGAAGTTGATAGTCAATCAAGTATATATATTGACTATCAACTTCAAAATATGTACTACATACATCACATACACGAGTATATTACCTCGTAATACAACGTATTTCATATATGCTTCGATGAATTATCGTTTAATTTAGCTTATATTATTATAGTATAACTTCAACAGTAATTATTACCTTGATCAATTGATCGTATGAATATATCCAAATATTTTGAATAATATGTTAACATCATATGATCGAGGTAATAATACACTATTATATATATATATAATACCATATTCAAAATTTAATTAATCAAAAGTTATTTGTAGTATACGAAATGCATTGACATTATTATGCGATTGACATCATTAATTTTATTTACATAATTTATTTATAATTAATTAAAAAATAATAATTTTATTTATTTATTAATATTAATTGTATATAGTTACTATATTTATTAAATATCAACTTAATTCAGTTCAATTTTTCTAAATTATTTAAATTCTAGCTATTTTATACTCAATTTGTGCCAATTGAGTTTAATTTGACGCAATCAAAATCATCCAATTCAATCTTTTTTTAACCCAATTTCTAATCTACATTTGACTCATCTCCTCAATTATAATCTCAATCGTTCATCATATTTAATCAACGGTCAATATTAAATCAATTTCACTAATTTTTTTCTTGAAATTGACAGCTTCAGACTATTTTTCTTGAACCGAGGGTCTATTGGAAACAACCTATTTACCTTAGCGGTAAGATCTGCGTACACTGTACCCTCCACATACCCCAATTTGTAGGACTAAATTGGATTAGTTGTTGTATTCATTTTCTCGAAATCTCATAGAGAAAACAATCAAAAGATGTCACTTTGATTGATTGATTGATTGATTGATTGATTATTATTATTATTATTATTATTATATTTATATTTATGCCCAATTTATTTCAAATTTATTGTCGATAATTTTTATATAATATTTTCTATGTGACATACGTAATTTATTTGTAAAAATAATATTTTTTATAATATTATTTAATTTATTATTATATTTAAATAGTTGCCTAAGTTAATTTAATTATCTTTTCAATTTTATTTAAATTCTAGCCAACATTATATCTAATTGATGTCAATTTTAACCTATTTTTTAATTCAATTTGGTTTATTTTTTAAACCAATTTTCAATTCCCTTTTCAATTTTAATCACAACCATCAATCTCATGAGATGGACGGTTGAGATTAAATCTTGTTTTTCATATAAAAAATACCCA
The DNA here is from genome assembly GCA_030864215.1 of Capsicum pubescens. Lineage (NCBI taxonomy): Eukaryota > Viridiplantae > Streptophyta > Magnoliopsida > Solanales > Solanaceae > Capsicum > Capsicum pubescens. Next base: position 207,571,239 of record CM061538.1, on the reverse strand, counting down.
AATACCAAAACCGTAATCTAACTCTAAAAAACTTCAGTCGTATCTCTTCTCTCTGCTCTCTCCGATTGCCTTCATCATCGTCGGTGACAAGCTGGCCAAGCTGGCCGCACTACTGCCACGTGAAATAGACACCGACAACCACCCTCATCGTCACCATCGTCGGCAATAAGCTAGCCAAGCTGGCCACACCACAGCTGCCGACAACCACCAAACAGTAGGCAGCGCCCTTCATCACCACCAAATAGTCGTTGACGATCACAACAGCCGACGAAATCTCTAACCAGCCTCCTAATCTTTTTGGTATTGATGATCTGTTATACTCCTTTCATTTTATATGTTTCATTTTAGCAAATCAAGATAATTATTATTTTTTTTCTCATATTACCCTTGGTATTAAGTTCATGAAGTAGCAGTTTATCTGTATAAAACTCTTAAGTGAACTCTTAACACTGAACAACAATAATTATACAGTGTATGCTCATTTTTTACCTCTAGAGAATACAAATTCTTCTCCTGGGAGCTGAACTAAATGAATGTGGTACTCTATAGGAAAAAAAAATTGATTTTACATACAGGACATTATGAATTATTGAATCTTGTCCTCATCGCTCTCTTTGCCTACTGCTTACTGCTATAAGTTATTATCTCCTTCCTTAGTACTTTTGTATTGCTTTGTCATAGTTTTTGTTCTCCATGGTCTAGTGTAAGCTACAATTATCTAGCTAATACCACTAAAGTTGTGGTGGAGTTGTCTCATTATGGTGATAAAAATTGGTTTAGTTAAATGTTGACAAGAATAGATGAGAGAGATATCTTATTATGGTGACAAAAATTGAATACATTTAATTTAAAAAAAATATTTATTTAATAGTAAATAAAAAATATCAAATATCGACGGACAGTGTCGTTTTCATAAAGTTAATTATTATTTATTTTTAACAAAAGCGACATTGTCAGTCGCTTTTTGTAAAAAATATAAAAAAATAATTAAAAATTACGACGGATAGCGTCGCTTTTCTAAAATTAATATTTTTAAAATAAAAAATTATAGCAACGTTGTTCGCCGATTTTAATAAAAATTAAATTAAAAAAACGACGGACAATGTTGCTTTTTATCTAAAGTTAATTTTTATTTATTTTTAACAAAAGCAACATTGTCCGTCGTTTTTTGTAAAAATACAGAAAAACAAAAATAATTAAATATTGCGATGGATAGCGTCACTTTTCTAGAATTAATGTTTTAAAAATAAAAAATTATAGCGACGTTGTCCGCCGATTTAATAAAAATAAAAATTTAATTTAAAAATCGACGGACAACATCCTTTTTAAAAATTTATTATTATTATTTTTAAATAAATAACGACGCTATCCATCGCATTTATTAAAAAAATTATAAATTATTTGTTAATTAGTTGACACAATAATCCGCGAAAAAAAGTGATGAAAATTAAGACGTTGACCTTCGATTTAAATAAAAGTTAAAATTAAATTAAAAAGTGACGGACAATATCGTTTTTCTCGTCGCTTTTTAAAAGCAACACTGTGTGTCATTTTTTATTTGTTATTTTTTGGCCTTTTTTAAGTAGTGGGATGATTTCCCACTATTTCCTCTCTTCAAGCTCTCAAAATGGTGGAAAATATTGGAGAAAATGAGAGGAAATCGAATAAATAAAGGGGATTTAACAATCCACAGGTGCCGCTAAAGTTGCCACTTGTCCGCTTAAGCGGCACAAAGTCGGCTAAAGCAGTCATGCCATGGGACGCGGGCATCGATAAAGTGGTCTCCTAGCTGTTGAAGCAATGTCTTCTTAAGCGGTCCCTAACTGATAAAAAAAAACTCAAAGAGACTACCACTTATGCGCCAAAGATACACTTAAGCGGTTGCACCAGATAGTGCCATGCACCAGATTTTGCTAAGTCCAAAATAGACTCCGATTGGGTGCTCGAGATAGTTTAGAAGCCTGTGCACGCAAACGATATCCTACCATACCAAATTCGATATTCCAAACTCAATGAATCCTTCAAAACTTTCATCCGAGATCATTGCAACTAAATGTAGGGCCCACACCTATAGTTTCATTTTCATAGAATCCACTTAATAGTCCAAAATGAGTCTGAAAGCCTTGAGACCTAAATCAACAGTCCCTCTAGCCTAAAATCAATATTCCAGAGCTGATGGCACCTTCGGAATTCTCATCCTAGGTTGTTTACTTGGAGTTTTTATCCAAGGCCAATTCCTAAATAGTAAAAACTTCAAAATAGGGTAATGAGCCTAAAACTCAAACGAACTGCCCGATAACCAAACTGATAGTTTTGGTAAGTCACAAATGACCTGTATCCATTGTGGAAAGGCTCAAAATGCTGAAAATTTATATAAATTAATGAAATAACTTAGAGGGTCATTACAATATCCACTATTAAAAGGACTTTCGTCCGTAAAAGTCAATGGATAGAAAGAGAACGAAAGCTCAAAGGGATGAGCTACTGAGCCTACATGCTCAAAGCAAGATTTCCCAGATAACCTCTAAGAAGAAATAACATTTTCCAAGGAATTTTTCTATAGGTATCCCATTTTCAACTAACTTCCTTACATCGCTTCTTAAATACCCAAAACTCAACCCTAACAATGAACTGGCCCCCAACTAAATTGAGAATGGCTAATGCATGCAAATCCAAGCTACAACACATTGATACCACATCGATACCAGCACAATAAAGCAAAAACTCAACCAAGCCAAGGTCAATCTAAGGCATGAGTCTTGCAACCACCTCCAATACCCAAATCTAACCTTTTTGCCCTTCCAAACTTTCTATCCACTCCTAAACACATAAAAATTCATCCAAGTCATATTTGAACAATCCCATCATAGTGGCCTCAAAGAACAGAGTTTATCCACTAAAAGTTCATAATGCCAAGCATAAGAATTAGTCCATAAGGTGCTACCTGGACTCACAAATAGTGATGGTCAAAGCCTGTAATCTCTTACCAAGGAAACAACTAGTTTAGATAACCCTCGAAACTGATAGTTAGGAGTGCGAAGCATGAACACTAAAAGTTGAATGATCTTATCCAGGGTGTCTCACCGAGTAATGATGAAACCACATTAAGCCCGGCTGAAGCACCCTCCTTCTGTTGAGAAAACAATCCAAAATTCTAATGAAAACTGAGAATCAAGGTCAAGAGCAGAGAAAACCAACACCGTGTGCCAACGGACTACCATCCAAGCACCCATCAACCATAATTTATCTAATTAAAGAAGATTGAATCTATAGCTAATGGTTAGGGTTACCCAACCTATAAATGAATGCACAATAGACACAAACCTAAAAATAGAGGCTAGTGATATTGGGTGAATTTATGTGTTCTAGCGCTACTATTCTAGCGCTACTATTCTAGCTTATTTAGCCTTGTTTTGAGGATGATTATTATACTATATGTGCTAATAATGGTATAAATGAGAAATTATGTGTCCAAGTATGTGTTTACAATGTTTAATGATGTTTCCACACAAGTTTTGATTCAATTCGACCATTTAGAGTTCAACCGAGAAAACTAGTGTGACTAGCTTGAGCTAGGTGTTTTTCTAGTCAATTTGTGTTGAGTTCTAATGTGTTTTAATCAGTTACTAAGGTTTTTATTATGTGTTTATATGTTAAAAAACTTATTAATAATGTTCAAGGGTCAATTGGATCAAGAAAAGAGTGAAAACAGTGAGTTAAAGCTCAATATGAATTTAGCATATGCTTAGCTCGTGTTTCTAGTTCATCGGTGAGGATGTTGTATTGTTTTGATCTCTTAATTGATGTGTTTAATGATTTAGGATTCTTTTTGCATGGATTATGATTATATATTAAGGATATAAAAGCTTCAAATCAAATGGAAATAACTCAATAAGGCTCGGAATGCTCAAAAAAAGCATAAGACGCAAGTTGGATGCAACTTGGACCCCTGAAAAGTATTGGGCAAGTGTATACTGTATAGGTGGACAATCGAGGATTTCAAAATACCACTGCATTCATAAGAGGCCCAGGTTTATGGAAATATGGCGCGTGGATCTTAATTTGGAGTTTAAGAAGGCCCCGCGATGCATTGAAATCGCGAACATCTACTGGAATTAGATAGATTTTTGACAATTGTGAATTTGCATGTCTCCATGTCGCGCCGATGCCCAAAATCGGGATAATTCTGCTCAGCTGAAGTAAAATAGCATGGAAACCCAATCCAAGTCAGTTTATGACTTGTATAATATAAATATAACGTCTCAAACTCCATTTTAATCATCTTGGGACCTCTTGGAAACCCTTGATCAACTTGGAACATCATTTGAGGATACCACAACTTATTTTTAGGTTTTTTCATTCTTTAATTTAGTTTTTTTTTATGGTTTGTACCATCATTCCAAGGGATTGGATGATGAATATTTCCATTAAAGGCTAAAACCCTCTTTCCGGGGTTGAGGCCAAGAACATAAATACTTTTTAATATTCTTTATTGTAGTTTAATTTTGGATTATCAATTGGGTTGTTCTTAATTTCCTGAGCCTACTGTTTTAATGATTAGCTACCATTAGAATAAATCTATATTTCTATGTGAATCCAAGAGGAAAATCATAGGATAGAACGAAGAAATTAGGGAGCAAGGTTCTTATTCTTTTATAAAATAAGGGATTTGAATTAGCATCTAGGATAGGGATATACCTAGAAGCCTTGCTTGGTTCACTTGCAAGAAGACAACTTCATGAATCTAGAAGAATTTTGGTATCTCTGTGGGATTTGTAGGTACAATATTAACTAGATAGAAGATTTGAGGTCGGGAGACTAAAATCGTAGCATAAACCTTGTGAATCAACGATTCGATAACCAACTAAACTGTGATAGGAATAGAGATTTGTATGATTGTTCAAAATGCCTCAACCCTGGGTTTTCTTCCATTGATTGTCCCAAGTATTTTATTTTTACGCATTATTTATTTTATTTTTAATTTGTAAAATTACAAACTCTCTCCTTGTTTACTTTTTCTCAATTAGTTAAACTAGAATTAGGTAGGCGAAAAACGCAAGTCCCTGAGAGATAGATACTTGGGCTTTCTTGAAGCCACTATATTACTTGATAAGATCACGTACACTTGCGTGTGCGCTTGGGCGCTGTCAAGTTTTTGGCGCCGTTGTCGAGGACTTGTTATTAGGCAACTTATCTTATTTCTAGTTTTTCTATATTGAGTTGTACATAGTTTTTGTTTAGTTTTTTTTATTATTCTTTATTTCTAATTTTTTTCTTACATTCTTCTTGAGATGTCAGCCAGGGATAGATGGTTTTCGAGTGATGCGAATTCTTGTTGTATTTGTGGGGAACCACATCATGAGGCTTATTGTCCAAATGCAAGTTGGTGTTTGTCTTGTGGTCAAAGTGATCATTTAGAAGATATGTGTGCTAGAAATCCCGATTCAGTAATGTTTGTGGGCTATGATCAATTGCAGAATTATAAAAACTACGGAAATCGATCGGGGTTGACTCAGTCACAAATTCAATCACAGACCAACCAACGGCAGTTTCAGTAACAACAACTAAACATGCAGGCCACAACTCAAATGAGCCATTTGGAAGAGATGTTTAAAAAAAATTTAGTGTCTCAAACACAGTTGTTGGCAGATCTGAATAACCATTGGGAAGCTATAGATCAAGGGTATATCCAACCGGTTGTAGAGAAAGTTGTTGATAATTCGAGGAAGTCTGAGTACTCGAAAACTTAAATTATTGAATGTCTTAAGGAGTTACCACTGCCACCATGTATACAGTGGCTAAGGGAAAAAGACTATGAGAAGGATATTAGCCAACTTGTGGAATAAACACAAGAATCACAGCCACTCGATTGTCATCTTGATCTTGAGATTGAAATTGAGAAGGTGAATAAGAGTGAGAGTGTTGAGAATAGTATAAATTTTGAAGTAGGATTTTTTGGGCCGCACTCCAAGCACTTTTCTACATTATGTTTAGATGATATCTTGTCTGTGGAATTATTTAAAATAGTGAAAGAGTGTGAAGATGAGGAACAAGAATCTTATATTCTTGATTTTACACCGGATAAGCAATATAAAAATACACCTCACCTCAAGGCCGAGTGTTTTATCATGCATTATACAATACTCGGTTCATTAATCTCTATACCAACTCCATATGATCGAGGCAAAAAGATGGATGCGATGCTGGGGGTGAAATTCATATCCTCAAGGTAGAGGAAAAAGTTGATTGGGTCGTGCCGCGACACTAAATTAGGCGTTTCTTAGGAGGCAACCTAAGGTAAGTAGGTTGTATTTTCAGTTTTTAGTTTTTATTTCACGTAGTTTTTTGTTTTTGGTTGAGTCACAGGTTAATGGAAAGTCTGAGTACCGTAAACTTAAGCTTGAAGCATGGCAAAGATGGAGTGTGAGGTTCCATGGATCCCCTCTTTATGTGAAAACGCTACTAGCTAGGCCTAAAGGCCTCAGGGAGTATTTCTATTTCTTACTTTTAAAATTCACTGGGGACAAAGTAGATTTTTAAGTGTGGGGTGAGAAAATTCCCAAATTTTGACTCAATTTAAAAAAAAACTTAGGTTAGAAATAAGTGAGATATTCTTGTTGGTTCTATTTTTTTATTACATGGTGCAAGTGTTTTGTTTGGTAAAAGCATGTTGATTATGTGAATTACTATTTTTGAGACTCTTAGGTTCAAGTTTGTGACTCCAGTTTTGTGGCTTAATTTTGAATTTATGATATTGTTTGGTTAAGAGTCTATGATGATCCTATTAAGTTGAGAATGTGTCATGTGCGTGTGAGATATTTTGTATATTCCTTGTTGCATGTGATGTCTAGAACTTGCCCGGTGTGTGTGTGAAGCGAAATAAAGAATGTGGGTTAAGGAGATGATTTAGGCATTTCTTTGATAGCCTTGTTTTATACCTTCTTTTTACCTACCTTTGTGTTTTATCCTAGTTAACCCCCCTCCTCCCCCTCCCCCCATTGATCCTTTAGATTATTTTCTTTGGTAACCACATAAGTAGCCTAATCTCTTCTTTGATAGACCATAATTTGATCCAAAAAGCTCCTAAGTGCTTTAATTGAAAAAAAAAATTGAGAAAGGAGTTTGAGAAATTGAAAAAGAAAAAGGTGAAATTGATGCCCCAAGGTAATAGTTATTGGTGTATAATTGATGTGTGGTGGATGATTGTGATATAATTTATGCTAAAAATATTGTCATGATTGTGAAAAAAGAGAAAAATTGATTCTTGTGGTAGTAAACTAAGTGTCCACCAAGTGTTTGTGAAAATGCTTAAAAGAGATGGGGAAAAAATAAAAGAAATGGGTAGACAAAAGTAGTATAATTTGATTGTTGAAGATTGATTTTAAATGTATAATGTAGTGTATTAAAGCGCTTAGAGAGGTCAGTCACTATTCTTGGCCAAAATAGTTCCTACCTGTCCCTTAGACTACATTACAACCCGAAAAAATCCTAATTGATCCTAAGCTTTACATTCGACTATTAGTGGAACACTACACTAAGGGCAAGCCTATGGTTCATTATGTCTAACTTGTGAATTCTTTGTGAGAGTGAGCGTAATTTGATTCTTGTACCCATTACATTATAAATTGTATTATTTTGAGTGATTGTGGGTAACTCTCTTGTTGTGAGGGGCACGTGTTTGATGAATATGGGAGATTTGTAAGATGTCTTTAAATGAATTATGTGCATGAGTTTGCTACTTGTAGATTCCATTCTTGAGGCTAGGATGTTTTGGAAGTAGGATTCTTGAGCTTTCAATTGTGTATAACATGCTTAGTGTTGTAAACTTGCATTCGTGTAGTCATTGTAGTGCTAGCTTGAGTGTCTTGCATGTAGTATAAGTGTGGAGTCTCTTCAGCTCATGGGGTTTATAGTTAATAATTGTTCGAGGACGAACAAGGCTTTAAGTGTGGGGTGGTGATGTTTGGTGAATTTATGCATTCTAGAGCTACTATTCTAGCTTATTTAGCCTTGTTTTGAGGATGATTATTATGATATATGTTCTAATAATGATATAAATGAGCAATTATGTGTCCAATTATGTTCTTGCAATGTTTAATGGTGTTTCCACACAAGTTTGGATTCAATTCGACCATTTAGAGTTCAACCGAGAAAACTAGTGTGACTAGCTTGAGCTAGGTGTTTTTCTAGTCAATTTGTGTTTAGTTCTAATGTGTTTTAATGAGTTAATAAGGTTTTTATTATGTTTTTATATGTGAAAAAACTTAGTTATAATGTTCAAGGGTCAATTGGATCAAGAAAAGAGTGAAAACAATGAGTTAAAGCTCAATATGAATTTAGCCTATGCTTAGCTCGTGTTTCTAGTTCATCGGTGAGGATGTTGTGTTGTTTTGAGCTCTTAATTGATGTGTTTAATGATTTAGGATAGTTTTTCAATGTATTATTTTAATATATTAAGGATATACAAGCTTCAAATCAAGTGGAAACAACTCAATGAGGCTCAGAATGCTAACAAAAGCACAAGACGCAAGTTGGATGTAAGTTGGACCCCTAAAAAGTATTGGGCGAGTGTAGACTGTATAGTGGGAAAATCGAGGATTTCAAAATACCATTGGATTCATAAGAGGCCCAAGTTTATGTAAATATGGCGCGTGTAGCTTAATTTAGAGTTTAAGGAGTCCCCGCAATGCGTTGAAATCACGAACAGCTACTGGAATTTGACAGATTTTTGACAATTGTGAATTTGCATGTCTCCACATCGCGCCGATGCCCAAAATCAGGATAATTCTTCCCAGATGAAGTAAAATAGCATGAAAACCCAATCCAAGTCGGTTTATGACTTGTATAATATAAATATAATGTCCCAAACTCCATTTTAATCATCTTGGGACCTCTTGGAAACCCTTGATCAACTTGGAACATCATTTGAGGATACCACAACTTATTTTTAGGTTTTGTCATTCTTTAATTTAGTTTTTTTTATGGTTTGTATCATCATTCCAAGGGATTGGATGATGAATATTTTCATTAAAGCTAAAACCCTATTTCCGGGGTTGAGGCCAAGAACATGAATACTTTTTAATATTCTTTATTGTAGTTTAATTTTAGATTATCAATTGGGTTGTTCTTAATTTCTTGAGCCTACTATTTTAATGATTAGCTACCATTAGAATAAATCTATATTTCTATGTGAATCCGGGAGGAGACATAGGATAGAACGAAGAAATTAGGAAGCAAGGTTCTTATTCTTTTATAAAATAAGGGATTTGAATTAGCATCTAGGATAGGGATATACCTAGAAGCCTTGCTTGGTTCACTTGCAAGAAGACAACTTCATGAATCTATAAGAATTTTTGTATCTCTGCGGGAGTTATAGGTACAATGTTTACTAGATAGAAGATTTGAGGTCGGGAGACTAAAATCGTAGCATAAACCTTGCGAATCAACAATCCGATAACCAACTAAACTGCGATAGGAATAAAGATTTGTATGATTGTTCAAAATGCCTCAACCTTGGGTTTTCTTCCATTGATTGTCCCAAGTATTTTATTTTTACGCATTATTTATTTTATTTTTAATTTGCAAAATTACAAACTCTCTCCTTGTTTACTTTTTCTCAATTAGTTAAACTAGAATTAGATAGGCGGCGAACGCAAGTCCCTGAAAGATCGATACTTGGGCTTCCTTGAAGCCCCTATATTACTTGATAAGACCACGTACAATTGCGTGTGCGCTTGGGCGCTGTCAGCTGCACCAAAGCTCTACAACTCATAGTTGAAATCTCATAATATCAAGGCAGAACCGCTTGATCTCAGCTATCCAAACCAATCCTGTATATGGGCAAGCATCTATAACCCAAATCTATCACAACCTTTAAGCCTTCATTTCAAGGCACCAAAATCTAAAATGAACCTGACAAGTCGAAACTAAGGCCAAATACCCAGACCGACCTTACTATCATAAATTAAGCGTATCCCCCAAAGGTCCCTACAGGGACTGAACTGAAATGTTGTTGAAGAACATAACCATAACTAGGGAACACCACCTGTTGAAAACGCAACCAATTAAATCCATATATGTTGGAGGCATAATGCATCAAGGCATAACTAAGAACTCACTAAGGCTGCCAATAATACTAGTGACGACCAAAACTCGAGCGACTCGGCAAAATACGACTTTATCCGAGTGAGCACTAATCCACGAGTACTTAGCAACATCATCTATCGGCATCGCCCTAAGTTTAAAGTGATGACCACAACCTCCCAAATAACCCCCATCCCAAACAACCCAATAACGTGAAAACAGGAAGGTCACACCTTATCAAGTAAGTATGTATACACAAATAATATGAACTAAAACACGGTACAAGTCCACCAATCCTTGAATCAGAACAAAGGTAACCATACTCCCCAACCATAATTCACAATAATATCAATATAACCAGACGTACATGATGAGATAAGTGCAAATAATGTAATGTAATGCTACAGTATGCACCCTCTGCTCTATATAGCTAGTTGGGAGTTGGGACCCATGAGGACTCGCAAGTTCCATATACTGATTTGTAATCATTTCCCATCAGGCAGATTATCAAGAAACCACCCAAAATCATTTTCTATCGAGCACGTAAATCAAAAATCTACCCAAAACCATTTCAGTATCAGGTCACATGCAACACTTTCCCATCGAATATGCAAATCAAAATTAATTAAAAAATTCACCCGAAATACTTTTCATCGAGCATGTAAGTCATTTTAAATTACTTTTCTCAAAATATCTCTTTTGTAATAAGGAGTTTAAGTTCAGTTAACTTCATTTTTTATTAAAAAGGGTGAGATGCTTAAATTGATATGGATGGAACAATGTTTTTTCTAGCCATAAGTTGAGTTAAATTTTTGATTATCTTATAAAAAAAAAGGTAAGACACTTAAGTTGATGAAGAGGGAAAACTATTTTTCTTAAGCATAAGCTAAATTTTATATTTTAGTTGTCTTAAAAAATTATTACACGAATTTTTACTATAAAAAACAATTTAGTAGAGTATATTAAAGAAAAACAATTGCAATAATCTTATGTGCACAAAGTGCACTTGCTATCCAAAAAACCGAGTTGCATAACGCACTTTTTAGTGAGTTATGTAATTCTTTCACTTTTTTACTTTTAAAATCGGGTAACAAATTTAATGGGATGTTAACTTGTTATTATTAGCACACAAAAGGAGTGTGTTTTAAGTTTTTTTTTTTAAAAAAAAAAAAGTATACATATACTCTTTTTATCCATTGTTTGTATTCACGTGGTATTCTCTTACCTTTTTTAGGTTCTGGACTCAAAAAAAATAAAGAGTAAATGAATTAAAAATGAAGAAAAAACATGTTAGAGTAAGAAGATGTTTGAATAAATCTGTATAGTATTTTCGGAAAAGGATAAATATATATAAATGTTACGTATATATCTTCCATTATACTTAGGGTACACATATGCTCCTATTGTTAATAAAATAGTATATATATACCCCTCACACTAACGGTAGGGGGTGTTGTTGTACTAACAGTAGGGGCATATGCATACTCAAGTATGACGGGGGATATATGTTATAAACCAAACGGGAGAGTCCAACCCAAAAGACTAGTCTAAGAGGTGGGAGAACCCATTTGGCTTATAATTCCCTTAGCATTTCTCTTTTTTCCAATGTGGGACAATTGGTTCATAACAATTGCCTCCGCTTGAGAACCAACGACCTCGTTGGTCACGGCTGAGCCCAGTTGGTCACGGCTGGCACCCCTCTTAGGTCCAGGCCACCACTCCTGGCGCACAGGCCACCACTCCAAGTCGTGGCTCCACACGTGGATCGATCCTCGTTGGTCACGGCTAAATTTAGTTGGTCACGGCTGGCACCCCTCGTGGGTCCAGGCCACCACTACTGGCACACAGGCCACCACTACGAGTCATGGCCCAAAGCGTGGGACTCTCAATGAAAGCACCAATGTTATAAACCAAACGGGCGAGCGCAACCCATTTGACTAGTCTAATAGGTGGGAGAACACATTTGACTTATAATCCCCTTAGCATTTCTCTTTTTTTTCAATGTGGGATAATTGGTTCATAACAATATATACGTACAATTTATCATAGTTCGGGGTTATATTTGTCCCTTTTAGTTTGATTTTTTTTACTTCAAGTTATTAATCCAAACCCTTTATCCCACTCAATAAACCCACTACCCAACCGGTCTCAATTAAAATTCAAGAGACGTCTATCTAACAGATGTATTTTTCTCATCTCTATAAGGATAAACACACTTAATACAGTAACACTTACTACTATCAATTTCAAAAAGAAAAAATTATTAACCCATAACACACAAAAACAACATCAAATAAATTGAATCCACACATTTTAATTTTCAGCGAAATTCTGTTGAAAAAACACTATTCACCATCGGTCAACACCAGATAGCCACCGTCACCGTCGAACCGGAAACACTCCCCGGCGAACCATCATCGCACCCCAGCTCTAGCCACCTCCGGCCTAATCTCCACTCTCGCCAACCAGTAAACACCAACTAGTAGCATTAATCAATCACTGCAATTTGATGGGATTCATGTTTAAGAGAAAAACAGAGGGAGTCTCGGATTTGAAACAAAAAATAAAGGTCAGGTCAAGTTGGTTTGAAATTAGGTTCGATGAATTTATTAGGTTGGGTAGTGGGTTTGGGTTAATCATTTGAAATAAGAAAATTAAAACGAAAAAGGGATAAATATACCTCTGAACTATGATAAAAGATACGTATATACTCTCCGTCATACTTTGGAGTACACATATGCCCCTACCGTTAATATGAGGGGCATATACGTATCATTTCATTAACGGTAGGAGCATATATGTACTCAAAGTATGACGGAGTATACACATTAACGGTAGATATTAAAAGTGTTTATAAGTGAAAATCAACCAAAAATTGAAACTTAGTCATTTCCACCTTATAAGTATTTTTGATTTGATCATTTTTTTCACAATTTTATTTTGTCTTCTTTTATACTTCTTAACATGACACTTTCAATACAAAAATTTGTAACTCATTCTCCATTCCATTTTTGTCATTCGCCATTATCTTTACAAAATACCTTTAATGTATATCTTTTCTAATTAAAAAACGTCCCACCAATACATTCTTTTTTCAAATATATCAACTGATTGTAGTATCATGTTTAGCACTTCTATTAAAAAAATCATTTATAAAATAAACTTTAGTTTTGAAAGATTCTTGTTTGTTGGACGTGAAGTCTGGAAGTTGGATAATGGACTTGCTTTCGGTATAAACGTGTGAGCTGCAGCATTTAAAATAGAAATAAAAAAATTGATTGCGTTTGGCAAATAATTAGTGTTGGCCTAACAATAGGGTGGTTAGTAGGTGCTTCTTGCATCCTACATAAAGTTTGAACTGCGTGCGTGTACCTCACTTTGATGAGTTCAAATATTACACTAAATAGAATATTTGTTTAAACAATAAAGATGAATATAATAATTAAATTTAATATCTTTTGAGTATGTAAAAATGGAGAATTTATTTATTAAACCTAACATTTATCAAAAATATTTTTAAAAGTCGATCAATATTTATCTACCATATGAAAATTGCAACAAAACAATCAATGATACAGACATCAAATTAATACAATTAAATCTAGTCTTTTACACATAAAAATTTTCTCAGAGTCGTCCGACACTCATGTACCACCTGTAAACAATAATAAAATAATACGATAATAGAGATCTCAAAATACTACAACTAAACCTAACCTTACATAAAAATAATTCTTCAAAGCCGACCAACATTTATCTATCACCTGTAAACTACAACAAAATAATACGATAAAAGTGATATCTAAACAATACAATTAAACTTAAATTTTACACGCAAAAATTGTTCAAAGCCAATCGAGATTCATCTACGAACTGTAAACTAACACAAAATAACAAACTAATAGAGATATTACAATAATATAATAAAACCTAACCTTTACCTAAAAAAAAATTCAAAACCGACCCACAATAATCTAGCATCTGTAAATTAAAATAAATTAATAAGATAATAAAGATATCAAAACAATACAATTAAATCTAACTTTTACACAAGAAATTGTTCAAAGTCAACCGACATTCATCTACGACCTGTAAACTATGAAAAAATAATATAATAGTGATCACAAAGCTTCGATTTTGATTCAACTAATTCTTGTCTGAGCGAAAATTTTGATTCTAAAGAATGATTTTGAATGAAAACAAAGAAGATATATATATATATATATATATATATATATATATATATAATATATATATATATATATATACACACACACATGTTGAATTCTATTATGCTAACAAAAACAGTGAAGAAGTTGAGGGTTAGAAAATCAAGCATCCAGCAATCTAGACATGCAATTGAATCAAGTTAGGCGAGCATAAATCATATTCTCCCGATAGGCAAATCAGTTTGTTGTCTAATTTAACGTACATCTCAATATTTATAGAAGTATTTTCTTAATAGAGTCCTATTTTAAGAGTATTTTTCTAATTGAACAATAGAAAGAAAAATGTTAATTAATTCTACTACCATATATTTTAGGAGTCCCATATATTTTAGAAGTTTAGTAGAAAGAAAAATATTAATGAATTCTCCTCCCATATATTTTAGGAAGTCTAGTTAATATAATAAAAAATAATTAAATAATAAATTAAAAAATAGTGAAAAGACAGTTTTGTCTAAAGAAGAGTCTTTTAATGAAGGGCAAAAAGTTCAAACCACTTTTCTAAAGGTCTTCACACTTTTAATATATTATAGATATAGATATAGATTTATCTCAAATTATTTTTCAATTTGTAACATTAAGATCAAATTAATTAAATTTTATTTATGTCAAATTATTTTTCAATTTATAAAATTAAGATCAAATTAATTAATTTTTTCCAATTTGACTTTTATAATTAAAATTTGTTTTGATGTGTAGATAAGTTTACAAAAAATAATAAATTAGTAAAACTACACTTCTTATTTGTGACTACACTAGTGGAAAGTGAAAAACTAATATGGAATGGAGGGAGTAACACTTCCTCCGTTCATTTTTATTTATCATATTTAGACTTAGCACATCTATTAAGTAAACAATAATTAATATTTATTATTTTATCATATTATTTCTATTAATTGAAGTTTAGTATTAGGTATTGAAAAATTATTTGGAAAATCGGTAATTAACTCTAAGTGTAAAATACAAAAAAAAAAATTATATTATTTTTTTCTTGATATGTCAGAAATGAGAAGTGAAAATATTTGAAAATCCATTTTAGAAGTAAGTGACAAGAAAAATGAACGAATGGAGTAAAAGTCGAATATTTGTTAATTCATCCCTCCATTTTATTTTACTTGTCCCCTTATTAAAAATAATTGTTTCAATTTATTTGTTCAATTTGTTGAATCAAGAGAAATGTATTATTTTCTTTCAATATTATCGCTATCACTGAATGACTAAATAAGTATTAGTACCAAACTTAGATTTTCAAGAATAATTAATAAGGTTTGTTTAATAAAATAAAGGAAAAATTACACACTATAGATAAAATAATTTCATAATTACATGGTATGGTTAAGTTTTTAAAAAATTACCATTCATAGTTACTTGTTAGTTATAAAACTGTTTTTAGGCCCCTATATACAATTATAATTTGTAATGTATATACCAAATAATACTTTCTCTCTTATAATTAATTTCTTTCCTCTCTCTTAGCTGATTTGAGGGTTTAATGGCAGTAGGTTATTCACACATATTCAACAAATTCTTCTCTGAAATCTCCTGATTTTTTGTGTTTTACCTACACATGCACTATATTTTTCATTCAGAATTACTTGAAGTAACTTGTCATCCTAAAACTTCCGCAAAAATATGGTTTGCAAATTTTTGTTTTAAGATTTTTGCAGTAATTTTTATTTTTTTTCTGGATATATAGATTTGTTTTTCTTTATTTTTTTAAGGTACTCTCTATATTAGCCACTAATTTTATTCAAATTTCATCTATTTGTAATATTAATTAGGTATTCGATTAATCAATTTCTTGTGTTAATTAGGTCTTCAAGTAACCAATTTCTTCAAGTAACCAATTTCTTCAAGTAGCCACTATATTTTTTTTCCATTTGTATATTTTTATATACATATGAATGTATTGGATGTATGTTTGTCATGTATATATATGTAGATTTTTGTATAACTATACATGTATACAAGTTTTTACATATATGTATGTGTTGTTTTATATATACATTATACATATATGTATACATATGTCCTATATTTTGTATATATATATACATATGCATATCTGTGTATATATATACATACATATGTTAATTTTATGCATTGTGTGTCTTATATTAGAATGATTACAACGCATTAGGATCCCAATGTACAAACGTTCAATCTTTAATTGTATATGTATAATATTATACGCTTATACAATATAGTGTTGATATACATATGTATATGTTTATTCAATACATAGTTGATATGCATATGTATATGTTATACAAATGTGTTTGTCTCATATGTATATGTTTATTCTTTTAATTGTATATATATAATATTATACGTTTATATAATGTATTGTTGATATGCATATGTATATATTAAACATTATAAAATTCGAATGTGTCTGTATATACAAGAGTGTATGTGTGTGTGTGTGTATACGTAGTTAAAATTCAATTTATGAAGTATAATTGGTTTGTATACATTTGTACAAAAAGGGGCCAATTATAGAAGGAGAATCACTAGCATTTTTTATTATATAGAAGGAGAATATTGGGAAATGTTGTAGATAATAATGAGCATTAATTACTCTTTCTTTTCTTTTAGATTAATATTAATTATATTATTAATGTCTATAGAATGTAATTAGTGAAACTTAGACCATGAAGTTAGTTAGGAGGAATCTAAGGTGTCTATCTGTGAAGTTTTTGCCTAAAATAAACTCTAATTGTTCTTCTCATGGGCCTTCAATTATCTTGAAGCGTAAGAAATAACCTTATCTTTCTATATTAAAATATAGCCAAGGTCAATTAATGAAATACCATAATACATCGTGAAGTTTTCACCTTTTATAGATAGGATGAGAATAGGAGTTAAAGTCGATAAAGTCTTGAGCTTTTGAAAGTTTGCCTTGATACGTCCAAACTAAAACTTCTTCTACAGAGGTGTAAGCGGTCGTCGTCAAGTATATAACCCAACGAAGGTTGAGGTCGAATCCCACAGGAAATAGAGTGCTAATTAAGTTATATGCGGATTACTTGACTTTTAATCATATATTTTCACGAAATAAAGGAGGTTTGATTCAAAAGGTAATTTAGTGATTTCAGTTTGAAAATAATGAGAAAATTTGTATAATGTTTGAATGCAGAGAAAATAAAAACTAGGATTATGTTCACATTATTATTTCAACTCTTTTCGACTATAGGTTGCAGGAATTCATATGTAGATTATATTTATAGAGGAATGTATTTAAAATTTCAATCCATTTTTATCAACCTTCAGGAAAAGACACACTTTAATCTTCTCAAACTCAAAGTGGTAAGGATAAATATACGTATTCTTCAAGATGTTAATCAGATTAAGGTATTAATTCACAAATTAGATATTGAAAACTCTAACTTCTTGTCACTACTCTCTTTTTCAAACAACAACTTCTTTGTTCAAGCAAGTTGTGTTGTAAGGCACACTCTCAAGTTTACAACCATGAGAATTCATCAAAAATGAAGAGAATAAGATATAAGAATAATTGTATTATAAACTCAAAACTCATAGTTTAGATTGTTGATTACAAGGTTCCCATAACCCTAGCTAAAAAGCTTATCCACTCATGATTAGAAATAACATCAAATAAATCAAACTATTCATACTAAAATTCAGGATTGTTTGATATTACCCTAATAGAAATGTAATGTCTCCGCTCCAAAAATACATAACAAACATTTGAAACTAAGCTTGGGGTATTTATAATTACCTTGAAAAATTACCCCAAGCCCCTAGGCTTAATTTAAAATAACATTTCATTTCGTATTAGTGTATTGCAGCGCACATCTCATCGCCAACCCAAAGATTCGCAGTACGGAGCTCGGCATAATGCTCATCACGCACCCTAGGGATTGTGATGCAAACATAGCCTCCAGACATGTTATTATGCTTCCATCTTTTGTTCTTTGCATTCCATGATCTTCTTATGTCTCCATATGCTTCATTTACTCTTGAAATGGTACTAATCACATTAGCTAGCGCATTTACATCAAAAGTAAGATAAAACATATGAATCAAGACACTTTGTTCTAAAAAATTAGCTTAAATATGGGTAAAACATGGTACTTAGGTGTATAAATATACCCAAGATCACCACCCCACACTTAAAGCTTTGTTCATCCTCGAACAATTACCTACTTTATGCGTACCACACAAGGCTCCAATCTCACTAATTAAAAGTACTCAAATGAAAATCACACAACACATATGAGTAACAAGTCTTACTTTCAAACATGCCATGTAGATCTATGAACAACTACTCGAAATCTTCTACCCTCAAGAATAGACTATTCAAATTTAGTAAAATCATGAACATTCTCTAATCAAGAAACTATATCAAGACTCAATTCATCATTAAACATGTGCCCCTTACCACAAGTGAGTACCTTCATATTTCTCACTGCATTCAAATTATCACAAAAATTTTGGGGGTAAAGAAATAAAATTTACGCTCACTCTCTCAAAGAATTCACATGTACATCGAATGACCCATAAGCTTGCCCATAGTGTGATACTCTACTAATAAAATGATGTTAAGGTGTAGAATCAAGTAGGACTTTAGTGGGTTATAATGTAGGCTAAGAGATGGGTAGGTACTATTTTGGATAGAAATAGTGACTAATTTCCCTAAGATCTTTCATACATCACCTTAATATTAAGCTCAAACTCAACAACTCAAACTCAACAACATTTTCTTTCTACCACTTGAACTTTATACTTCCTTTGCTTCAGCCCCATCTCTTTTAGGTTAGACTATAAAGTGGATGTAGGAGATTTTATTTCATTTTATACAAAATATTATATATATATATATATATATATATATATATATATATATATATATATATATACACACGTGTGTGTGTATCTATCATTCATTCCCACCATCCACAACGCACAATCTCTTTGCCAAATCAAAAATTACTATTTTAGGACTTCATTACCCATTCCTCTTTTTGCAATTCTCAACTTTAATCTTTTAAGCTTTTCAACTAAAGCACTTCAAAATTTGAGGATCAAATCATGGCCGATAAATAAAAAGGAATAGGCTAAAAATGAAGCTACCAAACAATAGGCTAAAGACTCAATAGGGCTTACTAAGGTCATATATAATAGGTAGTTAACATAGGCATTTAAAAAGGTTAACTAAAGAAGGCCTATATCATTTTCTAAACCTTACATACTTGATTTCGCTTTGTACACACTGGAAAAGTTCTAAACACCACAATGTAATATGGAATAGGCAAATACTTACTCACACTGGCACATGTTCAAATCAAGATGGACCTATGTTAGATTCTCACTCAAGCCATGACATGAATGTAACTTCAAGCTAGAATTACCAAAGAGTCATACTATTGATATTAGGAGTTTCAAAAGTAATTATTCATCTACCTTCAATACATGTTTGTCAACTTATGTCATGCCTATGTCATGTGGTCATGTAACCCACTAGAGCACTTAAATTCAATTTCATAAAGGGAGTTCCACTTTCTAATCTCCACAAATGATTATTTTTTTCTTAAGACAATCACCATCCATCTATCATCGAGAAAAACATCTAACTTATGACTTTATTTCACAATTCCTACTCCAAAAATAAAAGAACATAAAAACGTAGAAAAATAAATAAAACAAATCATAATCAGTTCTCTTACCAAATTGAACAAGTCTGTCAAATTCAAGTTATTAATTATTACAAATCAAAATAGTAAATAGCTTCAACATAAGAAGAAAGGCAGTCTAATCACCATACCCAAGGAATACTTTTTACCCCGCCCCGCACTTAAATACAACATTTTCCCCAGTGCAAATAAAATAAAACATGAAGATGGGTAAAAGAACTTCCTAGGCCTAATAATACTCTTCCTCTATATTGGGACTCAGATATTTTACTTTGAAATCCACAGCATCAGAATCTACCAACAATCTCTTATTATTAGTGGGTGCATCATCATCCACCGTCTCCCTAAAAATGTGTCCCACTCAACACATGGATCTACCATGCTCATTCATTGGATAGTCATAATCTAATTAGCGCAACTCGTCGGAGGTAGGTGCTTGGCCACCATACATCATCGACAGCTGTGTCACTCCATAAAGATGGCAAAAGAAGCTATCATCCTGTGCATTCCGTTCTACAGATGTGAGGACTGGTGCTTGGCTA
This sequence comes from Capsicum pubescens, assembly GCA_030864215.1. Lineage (NCBI taxonomy): Eukaryota > Viridiplantae > Streptophyta > Magnoliopsida > Solanales > Solanaceae > Capsicum > Capsicum pubescens. The sequence goes on along the minus strand of CM061538.1, from coordinate 207,550,731 downwards.
GAATCAGGTTCCTTAACCTTTGTCACATCAGCACCCTTCAAAATTTCACTACAGCTTATAGTTTGTTGGATCCTCCTCAACCTCTTCAGCTCTCAATAACTTAGTCAATAGGCCTCTAAATCTGAAACAAACTTTCTTATGTACTCTGTCTTTCCTTTTAGATGCACGAATCACTGCACCAATATTTATTGGGACGTCAGTCAAAGAGCATAGATAAGACATACCCGATCGCGAGAAATACTCGTGAAGTGTGACCCCAGAATAAGGCAAGCTATGACTATCCTTAACCAAATGCATGTCTCTCTGTTTAGGAAAGCATAAGGAAAGGTGTTATGGTAACCCTTCTCTTTGTAATGCTCCCACTGAACCATGGAACGTGACCCACACAAGGTGTACCTGATAGACCTGTAAGGAGGTCATCAATATAGTTCTCGTAATCTAGAGTGATCCACCTCAGGTGTGCTAAGAATAGAATTTAGCGCCTCAGCAGTCAGCTTCACAATTTATCCACGGATCTTCACAATATTGAGTATTAGGGAACTATGTTGCATTTGCCCATATCCTAAAAAATGAAGTCAGGTTTCAGTTGCATAATACGGGATAATATGCGAGGGTAGTGTCGAGCCAAATCGTCCTTATCAATAACCTCTGTTGGTTAACAATGAGGCTTTTTATTATCTTTGTACCACTGGACACCCTTTTTTCCGACCCATCACCAAATCTACAACAAGGAATTTGAAGAGTTGACCAGGAAGCAGGAGTAGACTCAGAAGATTGCCCTATTTGTGACCTCTTTTGACCCCGGCGGGAGCTAGATGCCACTCTCTTTCCTTTGTTAACCTTTGGTGCCATAATTTCTGCAACAACCATCAATACCTAACATTAATTAAGCATAATGTGGCTAACTACAACTAAGAGAAGGATGGTGAAAGGACCACCCCACACTTCATTTGTTAGCATGACCCACTTAAGTGCTACTATCGAGTACTCAAACTTTACCGATGTACACTTTAAAAAGGGCGCACTAATATTTATCATAATACCATGAGTACATCATAGGTGGATGCAACTTTTTCAATATAATTCTACAACAAATACCATTATTCCATAAACCACATGAATTTCCCAACAATTATTTCAAATTAACCACCATTAAACTCATGTCATAATGCCTCAACATGTCAACAAGAACAACACACACCATTAATTAGAACAATTTAAGCAAAGTGATGCTTTATGATAACTTGGAATGTGAACGAATGGCAACAACACCAAATCATGCTAATTATGAAAAATTTAAACACAATCACAAGCTTCATTAACTATAGCCATGGATTTCATCCTCACAAGATTACCAAGAACCTATTTTGTATCACAATAGTGTGTATTCTCCCATAATCCACATGCAACTAAGGAAACTCTTGCAACGAAGCACTAAAAACAAGAAAATAATAAAAGAGAACATACCTTAAAGTGAAGATTTAGTAGAAATAAAAAGGAGAATTCTTGTGGAGTGATGTTGGGGAGCCAATTTGAGAGCAAAGAAGGGGTTGGTGGCGCAGATTAGGTCTCAAAATTGAGAAAGGAGGGGAATTTAGGTGTTGGGTGCTATTATATGGGAAAATTAGGTTGGGTTGACTAGTTTTAATTGGAGATTTAATTGGGAATTTTGGGTATAATCCACAAAGTAGATCGCAAAGGGGGATTTTCCGAACGTGGTAGTCACAGTGATGGGGAAACAATGGCACTTCGTGGAGGGGTATGCGACGTGATGCAATTGCAGAACCCCTATTCTTTGGTGTGAAATAGATCGAGAAATTGAGGGTCTGCAGTGCAGTTCGTACCGTGGTGTTCGACCACTAATTGGTTGCGGTTCACATTGTGGCATAGGCATGGTGCAAATGTGATGGTTCGCATCAAAAATCTAGTTCGGAAAAAAACTAAGTAGACTGACCTTTAAGGCTCATTTAAATCCAAAACATACCACATTCGATTTAATTTGAGTTCAAGATTAATTTGTACTTATCGCGCCTCCATAACACTTCATGCACCTACAAAAGAATAAAAAACAAGCAAAAATAATTAGAAGGATGGGTTCTCTCTCACCTAGCGTTGTAGTTTTGGTCGTGGCTCGACACTTATTTTTGTGTTTTTGTTTTCTGATTTTTATTTTGCTTTTCTTTTTTTTCTTATTATGCTACTACCATGGGTTGCCTCTCATGCAACGCCAGATTTAACATTGCAGCACGACTCGGTTATCTTGATTACTCGGACTTTATCAAGATAAATCATAAACAACACTCTTACCTCATCTATTTGACCAATGTATTATTTGATCCTTTGTCTATTGACCTTGAACATACTTTCGTCTTTGCTCTCTAGCTCAACCACTCCAGATGGAAAAACTTGAGTTATTTTAAACGGTCCCGACTACTTCGATTTAAACTTCCCAGGAAAAAGCTTACATCTCGAGTTGAACAGCAGTACCCAATCACCCACTTGGAAGTCTCTTCATTCAATTCTCTGATCATGGTACGACTTCATCCTCTCCTTGTAAGTATAGGCTAGTTCATAAGCTTGGAGGCAAAACTCATCCATATCACTAAGTCGATCTAGCCTCACATCAACTGCTTCTTTCCAACTCAAGTTCAATTTCGTGAGTGCCCACAACACCTTATGTTCTAACTCCACTGGCAAGTGACAAGCTTTACCAAGGACTAGTTGGTAAGGAGACATTCCAATAGGTGTCTTGAAAGCAGTTCAAAATGCCCACAAAGCATTATCAAGTTTTCTCGACCAATCACTTCTATTTACATTAATGGTCTTGGCCATAATACTCTTGATTTTCCTGTTTGACAATTTCATTTACCCACTAGTTTGTGGGTGATAAGGCCTGGTTAACCTGTGTTTCTTTACTCCATACTTTTCTAAAACTACCTGAAATATCTTGCCGCAAAAATGAGAACCTTATGGTTCATGGAACACCAAAGTGGGAGAAAATATTCTTTCTAAAAAATGTAACCACGCTCTTGCCTACATTATTTACTAGAGCCACATCTTCTACTCATTTGGACACATAGTCCACAACTACCAAAATATACTTGTGATCATAGGATCTCACAAAGGGCCCCATAAAATCTATGCCCCATACGTCAAACCGCTCTACCTCCAACATCTTCGTCATTGAAAACTCATGATGTCTATAAATAGACCCTTGTCGCTAGCATTGATCACAAGCCCTCACAAATTCATACGCGTCGTCTTTGTGAATTGAGGGCCAATGATAACCACTCTGTAAGATCTTTCTGGTAGTTCGATCACCTGCGTGATGTCTTCCAACTAGGGGGGAATGACATGCCTCCAAGATATTCAACATCTCCATCTCTGGTATGCATCTCCTAATAATGTTGTTAGCACAACATCTAAACAAATAAGGTTTATCCTAAAAATACCTTTTTACCTCATGTAGAAACTTCTTCTTTTGATAAAAGATGAGGTTTTTTGGAATGATATCACTGACCACATAGTTTGCAAAATTTGTATACCATGGCACCAAATCAAGAGTAGCAGTAAGAACTTGCTCATCCAGGAAAGAATCATTAATTTCTAACTCTTTTAAGCTCTTTCCTTCACTCTCCAACCGAGATAGATGGTTTGCTACTTGTTTTTCACACTCTTTTTTATCTTTGACTTCAAAGTCAAACTCCTGAAGTAGTAACACCCATCTTATAAGCTTTGGTTTTTTATCCTTCTTTTCCATTAACCATCTTAGTGTTGCGTGGTCAGTATGCACTACCACTTTTATTTCCAATAAATATGCCCAAAGTTTTTTGAAGGCATAAACTACGGCTAAGAGCTCTTGCTCGATAATCATGTAGTTCTTTTGTGCTTTATTTAAGGTTGTACTGGCGTAATATATTGAATGAAAAAGCTTTTATTTCTTTTGCCTAAGGACAGCCCCAAGTGCAACCCTGCTTGCATAACACATCACTTTAAACGGTTTGGACTAATCTAGAGCAATAATGATGGGTGCAGCAACTAATTTTTTTGTAAGGCATTGGAAGGCCTTCAAACAATCATCATCAAATGCAAACTTAGTTTCCTTCTTCAACAATTTGCAAAGTGGGTTTGTAATTTTGGAAAAATCTTTTATAAATCTTCGGTAAAAACCAACATGACCAAGGAAACTACGAACTCCTTTCACCGAGATAAGAGAAGGTAGTTTTTTAATAACTTCTATTTTGGCTCGATCCACCTCTATTCATTTTGCTGAAATTTGTGCCCCAATACTATGCCCTCCTTCACCATGAAGTGATATTTTTCCCAGTTGAGAACAAGATTAAACTCCTCACAATGTTGCAATGCATTAATTAAGTTCACCAAAAAACTATCGAATGAATCACCAACCACTGAGAAATCATCCATAAATACTTTCAAAGTGTCTTCCACTATGTCCGAGAAAATGGACATCATACATCTTTAGAAAGTGGTAGGGGCATTGCACAACCTGAACGACATTCTCTTAAAATCAAAGATTTTGTATAGACAAGTGAATTTCATTTTCTCTCAGTTGTAATCGATATTTGATTGTAATCTGAGTATCCATCTAAAATGAAATACCAACCCCTTCTTGTCAACCGGTCAAGCATTTGCTCCATGAAGAGCATTGGAAAATGATTTTTCAAAGTCGAAGAATTTAAATTTTTGCAGTCCATACAAATCCTCCTCCTAGTCACTAGCCGGAGTGGAATTATCTTATTCTTTTCGTTGGCTACAATTGTCATTATACCTGTCAACCGGGTTGGTCCAATTCAAACCGGCACCAGCCCATTAAGTGTAACCGGTCTGTGGGACGATTCGAGCCTAGTTCTTAATGGGTAGGTCCGATCTGGGGCCAACAATAAAAAATCCAAAAACAGCCCGCGACCGGCCCACTTAGTCTAGAACCAGTTTTAGCCGGTCTGAACCAGTTAAGCCCAACCCACTTCGATAAATGAGATGGTTACCGGTCATTTATGTAAAAAAAGGTTAAATTAAATTTGAATTTACATGTTTTTTTCAATATATACTATATATACACACCTTTATACATTTTAAATACGTTAAACAATAAACATATAACAAATATACATTACATATTATACTACTTTAGAAAATATATACACATGTATACAATAAATATATATATACTACTTTAGAGTTTAGACTTAGTCTATATAGAAAATATATATACATATATACATGCAATATAATTTATATACTACTTAACAAACTACATGAAACAATATACATACATTACATATATACTACTTTAGAAAATATATACACATGGATACATTAAATCTACTTTAGTCTATAGAAAATATATACGCATATATATGTACAATATAATATATATACTACTTAAAAATACTACTTTAAACAATATACATACAACATATACACATTACATATATACTACTTCTCTACTTTAGAAAACATATACACATATATACATTAAATATATACTACTTTAGTCTATAGAAAATATATACACATATATATGTACAATATAATATATATACTACTTAAATACTACTTGAAACAGTATACATACAACATATATACATTATATATATACTACTTGTCTACTTTAGAAAACCTATACACATGTATACATTATATATATACTACTTTAGTCTATAAAAAATATATACACATATATACGTACAATATAATATACATACTACTTAAAATAATACTTGAAACAATATACATACAACATATATACATTACATATATACTACTTTAGAAAACATATACACATATATACATTCATATATACTACTTTAGTCTATACAAAATATGTACACATATATGTAGAATATATACTACTTAAAATAACACTTGAAAGTTGAAACATATATACATTACATGTTATAGTACTTTAGAAAATATACACACACATATATATACAAGATTACAATGTATACTACTTAATATAATAATATTTGAAGTTTTGAACATATATTCAAAAATTTACATAGACCACTTAAAAGATAAACTTCTAGTCTTATATAGTATTTTCATATGTCAATACTAGTTGTTTAAATAATATTTGCTAACATTATTTTTATTTTTTCATTATATGTATATATGTTTTTATGTTTATTACTTAGTGTAAAGTTTGTTGGTAATAATTAAAAGTATTTAATTCAAATTAGACATTCAATTTAAATGGAAAAAAAAATAAGTAAGGAGTGAATGAATGTTGTATTTTATTGATTGCAAAATGATCCAAAACTTATAAGTTATATGACTGAGAAATCTACAAATTTTGCATCATTTTTTCCAACTCATGCATGTTAATATTAACGGAAACTGCCATAGAAAAGTCAAAATCAATCGGGGCAAAACCATGCATTGGACTTGATTGTGCTGAGTTCTCCCTTGAAGTTATAATTTCTTCAAGATTTTGTTCGTCTGCCGGCTCCACCTCCATTGCTTTATTTCTTCGTTCTGCTCTAATCCAATCTCTAAGGCAAACTAGAACATTCATAGCATTGTCTCCCAATAAGTGTTAGTTGTTTCTAAGCTGTTGTCATTCCTGACTAAAAGCGCTCTCCGATACAATGGTTGACATTGGAACATTCAATATATCTCTAGCTAAACTTGAAAGCACAGGATATTGTCTTTCATTATTCTTCCACCAATACAGCGCAATGATCCTTTCTCTATGACCCTCTATCGGCTGTCGAAGATAATACTTAAGTTTTTCCCGAGAATGTGTTCTGTGTGATGAAGGCTACACCATGTCCCAAATATTTAAATCAAAAAAGTAATCAGGATAACTACTATATGCTTGTCTTTTAGAAGATGATGGCTCCTCGGGATCTTGAGGAGCGATAGTTAGAGTGATATTTATCGGTACGGCTTCATCAAGTAAATCGGCATAATAGTTATATAATGCTCCATGTAACTGTTCTCATCACTCACAGCCGTAAACAAAGAAGGTTCTTCTTCAGGCTTTATCTCTAAAGCATTATTAATAATAGAACTAAATTTGGACGTAGTATTATATTTCATACATGGATTTATTATAGCACCAATCAAGTAAATTGGGGGAAGCGGATAAATTTTTTAAAAAAAATTACAAATCATAGCAGTAATAGCTTCTTTGTAACCTTCTTTATTCTTATATTCTTTAAGCGGACAAGAAATGTCGACTAAATAAGCTAAAATAGTACAAACAGTAAAATAATAGGCACCAAAAAATTCAACCGTAGCTATATAAAAAATTTCCAAAAATTTAACAAGACCATCAATTGCAACCCAATCAAAATCATGTAGCATACACTCAGGAAAAGAACCAAAATATTGATTAAAAGTCATTGTAATAGGAACTTTATAAGCAAGATAAGTTTTCAAATAATTATAAGTAGCATTCCATCTAGTATGACATTCTTCAGGCATAAATATCGGTCTAAGTCCATTTTGTTCATATTTGGTTTTAAATTCTTTCACTCTAATTTTTTGGATTATTTCCTTGAATAAAGCCAACAACAAGCCAGATCTTTTCAATATAAAGCTCAAAAAATTCAAGACCATCTCTTACAAATGAATTATATATATGACAAGCACAGTTAACGTGAAATATTCCGAGTAATGGCGGAGAAAGTTCAACTTTTAACAAGTCAACAACAGTCTTGTTATTAGATGAATTATCAAAAGCTATACATAAAACTTTTCTTTCAATACTATAGTATTTTGCTACTTTAGAAATAGATTCAGAAATAAATTTTTCAGCGTGTCTACGATCTTCATCATACAAAAATGCTAGAATACGTTTTTGCATAACAAAATTACTATCTATCCAGTGATAAGTAATTGTTAAATAATCATTTTTATTAACAGCACGACCAAGATCAGAAGTTAGAGCAACTCTACATGCAATATTTTTTAATAATGTAGATAAATAATAAACATATTGTGCATGGAGTCTAAAAGTATCGGTTCGACAAGTACTTCTAGGAATACCTGTAAAGATAGAATTATAAATTGCTTGAATATAATGAATAAAAGCATACGAATAAGTAAAAGTGAAAGGCAAACAACCCATAACTATTATTTTCGCTATTTCTTCCCGGTCCTTCATATTATTATAATTCTTAACTAATTGACCGGTGTTGGGTTCAATCTACTTTATGTTGGCCCACTAACAGCCTCAGCACCTTGTGCAAGACTTAGCTCCACCACGTGTTTTCTCTTAAATATCTCATCAACGGACTTGTACCCCCTTTATTGCCTCCAATTTCATGCTCATATACAATTTCACAAATTTTGCATTGCACCTTAGTTTCTCCTTCTATTTTCAAAAAAAATTCTCATGCAATACTAGTTATTATACGAGATCTTACAGGGGCACGGGGAGGACAGAGAGGAAGATTAACCGATTCAGATCTAATATTAGCATTTTCGACTTCAAGTGTCTCACCAATATTTTCATCATCTACATCTAAATCAACCGCGTCTACTTCATTCTCTCCTTCTATACCATTATTTTTTAGAGATTCTAAATAATTCATATCATGAGCACCTACACCTATTTCATCCTAAAAAAAATTGACTAATTGGTACCGGAGGCACACGGGTATATCTAGTACTTGAACTACCTCAACCAGAACCGCCACCAATTCATTTTTTACTACCACTACCACTTTTGGAACAAAAAAATTTAACACTGTTACCAAGGATTCTTAATTTATTCATATTATAAATTAAACTAATAAATATTCAAAATACATAAAAATAATAAAAATAAATATTCAACAAATAGTTCACTAATTAAAAATTAAAAGTAAGAGATGGAACGACAATACCAAATTTTAAAAGTATTTGAAAGTGGCGACTTTAGAAAACTTTCACTTGATATTTGTAATTGCAAAATTAAAAAATAAAATTGAGCACTTTAGGAGATAATTAGAATATTTGAGAGAGAATGAGTGAATGGGAGAATAAGATTGTGTGAAAAATAATTTTGAATTTGGGGTATTTATAGAAATTTTTTGAAATTAATTTTTTTAAAAAAAAAATATAAGGCTAATTGGTCGTTGCGCTAGCCAACGACATTATAGTCGTTGGGATTCCAATGATCCAATTGGACATGTGCCCCAGTAGCAAGATGTTATTTATTTAAAAAAAAAAAAGAATTAAAAACTGGGTCGGGTAACCGGTGGGCCTGGTCCAGTTTCGTAACTGGGTCGGTCTACCGGGCTGACCATCCCAGACGGCCCAGCCCGGGATCAGTGGCCTGGGAAATCGATAGACCATCGTACCGATCTCCTTAAATAGGTCGGGTTTACCAAGTTGGAATGGGTCGACCCGACCTGAATGACAGGTTTAACTGTCATGCCTCATTTCTTGGACACACATTGAACTGGACTTATCCATTTACTGTCAAAAATTGGATAAACCACGCTTGCATCTAACCACTTTATTATCTCTTTCTTCATTACTTCTTGCATTGGTGGATTTAGTCTGCGATGATGCTCAATGGTGGGAGTATAATTTTTTTCTAGTTGGATTTTATGAGTGCAGATCCTCGATAGAATGCCTATGATGTTGGAAATCATCCACTCAATGGCTCTCTCGTATCACCTCAATACTGAAATAAGAGCATCAACCTGATACTCCACCAAATCAGCTACAATGATCACCGATAAAGTATTAACCTCATCCAGAAACACATACAGAAGATGGCCCGGTAACTCCTTCAACTCCAACACTAGTGGTTCTTTTATAGAAGGCTTTGTAGGTGGTGTTGGTCGATTTTTCAAATCCAAATCCAGCTCCGTAGCAATATATGAGTATGACCCTATTTTAGTCAATTCACATGCAGTCTCATTATATTCATCAGTTTCTTCACTATTGAAATCCATTAAGACTGTAGCTAAAGTCTCCACGGTAATTTTTTTCAAGTGGTACATCCAGATTAACTTCATCAATAACATAAATAACCGAGACTACACTCATCTCCCTCAGATAGATCATAGATTAATAAACATCAAAACTAACTTCTTCATTATTGCATCTAAATTTTAATTGATTTCGCTTCATATCAACTAGTACTATTTCTATTGATAAAAATGCCCTACCCAAGATTATGGGTCCACTTCACAATCGAGGATTACAAAATCTGCAGGGAATATAAAGTTGGCCACTTTGACGAGCACATCATAGAGAATAGTCGTTAGTCTCTTCACTGACCAATGTGCCATCAATAGATGCATATGCGTTGGTTTAGGAGTCCCTACACCCAATTGCTTAAAGACTGCTAATGGCATGAGGTTGATACTTTCCTCTAAATCACAAAGCACTTTGGCAAAATTAAATTCTCCAATCGTACACGGGATGGTGAATTCTCCCAAATTATCTTTCTTCTGTACTAGTGATCTTCATCTTTCTTCTGTACTAGTGATCTAGTAGCAATGGCACTATAATGATGAAAGTTGTCCACAGGCTCATAACTAACTATTCTCTTCTTTATCACAGGGTCCTTCATGAATTTCAGTATAACCATGAATTTGCTAAACTTGCCCTCTTATGCTTCCTTCTTCAACCTATGTGGAAAGGGAAGTGATGTCCTTGGAATTTTCATTGGGGTAAACATTATCTCCTTCTCTTTACCATTTTCCACATTAGTAGCATTCTTGAACACAGATGGTTGTTCTACTTTTTGCTCTTGCTTTCCAACTCTCACAGCTTTTCCACTCAATTGGTGTATCATTATTTACCTCATTATCCAACTTAACATCATCAACCTATGGATGCACTATTGGATGTGGGTCCGGTAGCATCTGCCGCTCCTAGTAGTAATCTCTAAACATGTACCATTATTTCTTAGGTTTTGCACTGTATCACTCGACAATGTTCCTCTTTTTATTTGATTAAAAGCGGTTGACAATTGGTTCATTTGCTGCTCCAAGTGGTTAATAGAGGTAGAATAAGAATTAACCAATTGGCTCATGGTTGATAGATCACCCCACATTTTTTTAACACTTACATCAGTCGACCCTACCCTTTTAAGCAACTTAGCCATCATGGCTTCCATAGACATCTTTTCTAAATCATTGGTCATATTGTTTCGACTCCTATGTGGCACATACAACCCACTTTGGTTACTTTTTTTTATTCTTCCAATTTCCTTGATCACGGTCTCTATAACCAGCTTTGTCATAATAATCATCCCTTTGATAATTCCGACCTTGATTTTCTTGGCCACCGGCCTGCAAACCCTTCTGATTATGCAAGTAGTTAGCCTTCTCCTCAGAATCAGATTCAACTTCCCTACTATGAGACCCAATTTCTTTGACTTTCTCCACATTACCCGACAATAAATGCTTAGTGAGTAAGTCCATTTGTGTTTTCATGTGAGCCATATCCTGATCACGTTTCTCCTCTCTTCGACATTATTCCACCGTCATTTCAACTAAATAAGTGTTGTTTTCTACCTCAAAATCCCTGTTATGCCAAGCTCTACTTGTTTTTTGTAATCTTATCTAACAACTTTGTAGCCTCGATAAAAGTGCAATCCATAAAAACTCCATCATTTGCTTTGTCTACTGTAGGCTTTGTATTTGAGTTCAAAGACGTGTAAAATGTCTCCATCAAATGCTCATCAGGAAGCTTATGATTCGGGCATTAAATCAATTTTTTCTTGAATCTCATCCATGTTTCATGAAGAGCCTCATTAGGCAGTTGCCTAAAGTTTTTTATCTCATCCCTCAGTTGTAACATCCTAAAGGTGGAAAGAACCTTTCTAGGAAAGCTATTTTCAATTGCCTCCAATTTGTTATTGAATCGAACGCCAGCTCAGGCAGCCACAGATTTACCTCCCCTGATAGAGACAATAGGAACAACCTCAGACAAATCGCATTTTGTCCAGCTCCAGGATAGTCAAAAACCTTGTAAATGTTAATAAAGTTCACCAAATGCATATTCGGATCACCTCCAGGTAGTCCACCAAATAAACCCTTCAAGTTGAGTGGCTGGATCATTATGCTAGTGATGTTGAACTTTAGTCCCGGGGACAATGGTGGTAGAACAATTGCTCCAGTAGCACCAACTCTATCCAAATCAGCATCATCATTATCCAGATCAAATTCCACCACAGGTTATTGACGTTCTCTGCCTCGTACTTGCTGATTTCGATTGACTGGTGCAACATTATCAGCACGTCGCCTATTCTTTGGGTCAACCAAATCATCATCTTCCAGGTCATCATCATCCATATTTCTTACATGACCTAGTGCATCAACGTTCTATCGGTTCACCCGGGTGTTGGCTAATGCGGCTAACCTATCAGCCTCATGTTGTGCTTCTATATTCCTTCTCAAACTCCTTTGAAGTTTAGGATCGTAAGGTACTAGAGGCTCGGCTAACCATCGTGTATGTGGCATACACAATTAATAGCCTGCAATTACAAAAACAACAAACAAAAGTAAAGTTTAGGAAACTTGACTAAGAGTCAGTTAATACATATAAACTTAATTGACAATCGTATTTCCTAGCAACGACGCCAAAATTTGATATGCCCAAAATACAACTTCTTCTATAGAAGTGTAAGCAGTCGTCATCAAATATATAACTCAACGAAAATTGGGGTCGAATCCCACAGGAATAGAGTGCTAATTAAGTTATATGCAGATTACTTAACTTTTAATCATAAGTTTCCATGAAATAATGGGGGTTTGATTCAAAGGGTAATTTAGTGATTTTAGTTTGAAAACAATGAGAATTTTTTTTTAATGTTTGAATACAGAGAAATGGTAAACTAGGGTTATGTTCACCTTGTTATTTTAACTCTTTTCAATTATGGTTGTAGGAATTCATATGTAGATTGTACTTATAGAGGAACATATTTAAAATTTCAATCCCAAGTGTTTATCAACCTTCAAGGAAAGATACACTTTAATCTTCTCAAACTTAAAGTGGTAAGGATAATTATACATATTCTCCAAGATTTTAATCAGATTAAGACATTAATTCACATATTAGAGATTGAAAACTCTAACTCCTTGTCGCTACTCTTTTTTTCAAACAACAACTTCTTTGTTCAAGCAAGTTGTGTTTTAAGGCATACTCTCAAATTTGCAACAATGAGAATTTATTAATAATGAAGACAATAAGCTATAAGAACAATTGTAATATAAACTCAAAACTCATAGTTTAGATTGTTCATTACAAGGTTCCCATAACGCTAGCTAAAAAGCTTAGCCACTCATGATTAGAAATAACATCAAATAAATCAAACTATTCATGCCAAAATCTAAATCTTTTGAAATTACAAGACGAACCCAATAGAAATGTTTAGCTTCCATTTCTCTGCTCCAAAAATGCGTAACAAACATTTGAAACTGAGCTTGGGGTATTTATAATTGCCTTACAAAATTAACCACAAGCCCCTAGGCTTAATTTAAAAGAACATTTCATCTCGGATTAGCACATCGCGGCGCACACCTCATTGCCAACCCAAAGGGCCGCGGTGCAGAGCTCGGCACGACCCTCAGAGGTCGCGATGCGAAGCTCAGTGCGAACCCCAGAGGTCGCGGCGCGAAGCTAAGAACACACCCTAGTGATTGTGACGCAAACCTAGCCTCCGGACATGCCATTATGCTTTCGTCTTGTGTTCTTTGCGTTCCATGATCTTCCTATGTCTCCATATGCTTTATTTACTCCTAAATGGTACTAATCACATTGGTTAACTCATTTACATCCAAAGTAAAATAAAACATATGAATCAAGACACTTTGTTTTCAAAACTTAGCTTAAATATGGATAAAACATGGTACTTAGGTGTATAAAAACACCCAAAATCATGCCTCAAACTATCATATCACTGAGATAATTCACATAATTTCTTAAGAAGTAAGTTGATAGCCGATTAGAAGGTTATTAATACGTTAAATCATGCATAAGTAATAACATTCTTATACTATATAGAGTGTAAAATTAATACGACGTTTAATTTACAATTAAAAACTCACATAATTAAAATATGTATAAATTACAAAAAAAATATTATAAATTATTTAATGCAAAATAAAAAAATTGCAGAATTAAATCATATATAATTCATCCGTGCATAAAATAAATAATACAATAATTCATAGATTTGTAATATCTCCCTAACTAACCAGCTACTGTACAATTTCTATGTGCTATAGTCAGTGTCAAACACAACGCCAGTCTTCTAAATTTGGCACGAGTTACGCCAGTCTCCTAAATTTGGCACGAGTTTTCACTTTGGTATAAGGGTGTCAAACGGGTCGGGCTGACCCGGCCCGACCCGGCCCTATTAGCTAACCCGGCCCGGTTTGACCCGGCCCGGTAAGCCCTAGGGCTTAAGGGTTCCGGGTCCCGAGCCGTTTTTTTTTTTAAAATGGGCCCGGTTAACCCGGCCCGGACCAAGCCCGGTCCAGGCCCGCCGGTTAACCAGCCCGGCCCGGCCCGGAATATAAAAAAAAAATTAATTTTGGGCCAACTAGCCGTTGGCCCAACGGCTATATAGCCGTTTTTGGGTCCAAACGGCTAGTTTGGGCCCATTTAATAAAAAAAAAAAAAAAACTTTAAAAAATATTTTTTAATCCCCAAAAAAAATCTATAAATACCCTACAACTTCAAATCATTTTTCACACAATTTTTCACTCTCTCAAATCTCATTCTCTCTCAAATCTCAATTCTCAATTCTCTAATATTCAATATATTTAATTTCTTAAAGTGTTCACTTTAATTTTTTAATTTTCGTTTACAAAGTACGAGCGGAAGTTTCCAAAGTCGCAATCTTCGGATACTTCCAAAATTTGGTATTGTCGTTCCATCTCTTACGTTTAATTTTTATTTATTGTATTAATTGTTTATTATTTAATTTTATTATATTTGTGTATTTTGAATATTTTTAGTTTAATTTAATTTATATTATGGATAAATTAAAAAATCTCGCTGCTAAAGGTGTTAAAATTTTTTGTCCCGGAAGCGGTAGTGGTAGTAAAAAGCGAATTACTAGTGGTAGAGGTAGTTCAAGTAATAGATATACCCGTGTGCCTTCGCCTCCGGTACCGCTTGATACACCTTTTGAGGAAGAAATAGGTGTAGGTGCTCACGATATGGATTATGTAGAAGCTCAGGAAAATTATGGTATAGAAGAAGAAAATGAAGTAGATGCAGTTAATTTAGACGAAGATAATGAAAATATTGATGAAACACCCGCAGTAGGAGATGCTAACGTTAGATCTGAATCAGTTAATCTCCCTTCCCGTCCTCCCAGTGCCCCAAAACCTCGTAAAAGAACTAGTATTGCATGGCAATTTTTTGAACGTATATCAGATATTGAGGTGCAGTGCAATATTTGTCAACAAATATATAAGCATAGAAGTGGAGGCAAGCAAGGGGGTACGGGTACGTTAATGAGACATATAAATGAAGATCACAAAAGAGAGTTAAGTATTGCAAAAGGTGGTGGGGATGTTGGTGGGTCAACGCAAACTAGAATAGACCCAACAACCGGTCAAGTAGTGAAAAAGTATAATAAATTGAGGGACAGGGAAGAAATAGCTAAAATGGTAGCTGTGGGTTGTTTGCCTTTTAGTTTTCCTTCTTCTGATGCTTTTATTCGTTATATACAAGCAATTTATAATCCTATGTTTAATGGTATTCCTAGAACTACTTGTCGGTCTGATATTTTTAGACTCCATTCACAATATTGTTTTTATTTATCAACATTGTTAAAAAATATTCAATGTAGATTGTCCCTAACTTCTGATCTTGGTCGTGCTGTAAATAAAAATAATTATTTAACCGTTACTTGTCATTGGATGGATAGTAATTTCGTGATGCAAAAACGTATTTTTGCTTTTTTATATGATGAAGATCGTAAACATACTGGACAATTTATTGCTGATTCTATTGTTAAAATTGCCGGATACTATGGTATAGAAAATAAAATTTTATGTATTGCTTTTGATAATGCTTCTAACAACAAGACTGCTATAACAAAAATAAAATCTACGCTATCTCCGTCCTTGCCTGAAATTTTTCATATTAAGTGTGCATGTCATATATATAATTTAATTGTAAAAGATGGTCTTGAGTTTTTTGAGCTTTATATTGAAAATATTCGTCTTGCCGTTGGTTTTATTCAAGGAAATAATCGTAGATCGAGAATTAGAGAATTTAAAGTTAAATGTCAAGAAAATGGACTTACACCGATTTTGATGCCTGAGGAAATTGATACTAGATGGAATTCTACGTATGAGTTTTTAAAAACTTGTTATAAATATAGAATTCCTATTACACTAGCTTTTAACCAACATTGCGGTTCATTTGCTGATTCTGCTGATTGCATGCTACATAATTCTGATTGGGTTGTAATTAATGATCTTGTTATGTTTTTAGAAAATTTTTATGTAGCTACGGTTGAATTTTCCGGTGCTTACTATCCTACTGTTTGTAATATTTTGGCATATATAGCCGATATTTCTGGTTTGTTCCAACAATATAAAAATAAAGAAGGTTATAAAGAAACTGTTGGCGCCATGTTTACAAAATTTAAAAAATATTTTTTCCCGATTCCCCCTATTTACTTGGTTGGTGCTATGCTAAATCCGTGCATGAAATATAATAATATGTGTCACTTTAGTACTCTTATTTATACTAACTTAGAAATAAATACTAACCATGATTCTGAACAACTACAGCCTGATTTGTGGACGGCTACGGCTGATGCAAAAGATTATATAGAAAAATTATATAATCACTATGCTGATTTATTTGATTCAGCCGTACCTACAAATATCACTCCAACTGTCGCTCTTCATCTTCCCGAGGAGCCATCATCTTCTAAAAGGCCGGCACATAGTGGTTTTTCTGATTCGTTTTATGATTTAAATTGTTGGAACAGTGTTGATGAGAGAACTTACACATCAACTTATCGGGAAGAGCTGAAATATTATCTTCGGACGGCACCAGAGGATCGCAGACGACGGATCAACACGCTGGATTGGTGGAGGAATAATGAATCACAATATCCTGTGCTTTCAAGATTAGCTAGAGATATCTTGAATGTTCCAATGTCAACCGTTGCATCAGAGAGCGCCTTCAGTCAGGGACGACAGCAGCTTGGAGACAACCGACACTCATTGGGAAACAATGCAATGAATGTTCTAGTTTGCTTCAGAGATTGGATTGGAGCGGAAAGAAGAAACCAAGGAATGGAACCGGAGCCTAGCGACGAGCTGAAACTAGAAGAAATTATGACTTCACGGGAGAACTCAGCAGAATCAAGTCCAATGCATGGTTTTGCCCCCGTTGACTTTGATTATCCTATGCAAGTTCCCATTAATATTAACATGAATGAGTTGGAAAAAATGATGCATAATTTATAGATTTTTCATTCATGTAAATTATAAATTTTGGATCATTTTGCAATCAATAAAATTCCCCAAATTCATTCAGTCCTTAGTCGTTCTTTTTTATTTTTTTTTGAATAAATTTTGAATATTTGTGCATATATCTTCTATAGAAGTGTATATTTAACGTATACATGTGTATATGTTTTATAAATTAGTATATAAGTATATCTATACATATTGTAATGTATATATAATGTAGTATATTTTATAAGTAGTAGTATATATACATTTAATGGTGCGTATACACGTGTATATATCTTCTATAGAAGTGTATATTTAATGTATACATGCGTATATGTTTTATAAATTAGTATGTAACTATACAAATATATATTGTAATGTATATACATTATAGTATATTTCATTTAAAGTATTACATATACATAGAATAGAGTGTATATATGTGAATGGATCTTCTATAGACGTGTATATTTAACGTATACATGTGTATATATTTTATAAATTAGTATATAACTATACAAATATATATTGTAATGTATATATATTGCATATATCTCATTTAAAGTATTACATATACATAGAATAGAGTGTATATATGTGAATAGATCTTCTATAGACGTGTATATTTAACGTATACATTACTTTATGTTTTATAAATTAGTATATATATTGTAGTATATACTTTTTTTAAAGTAGTACATATCTTTTGAATGGTGCGTATATATGTGTATATATCTTCTATAGACGTATATCTTTAAAGTATACAAGTGTATATGTTTTATAAATTAGTATGTAACTATATATATATACATATTATTGTATATATATATATGTATATCACTATATTGTTGTATATATTTTATTTAAAGTAGTACATATATATTGAATGGTGCATATATATGTGTATATATCTTCTAAATTAGTATATATTTAACGTATACATGTGTATATGTTTTATAAATTAGTATATATATATATTGTAGTGTATATATATATATATTATACTATTATAGCAAATGTTTTATTTAAAGTAGTACGTATAGTCATATATAATTATATATTGAATGGTACGTATATATGTGTAATTGTTTATACTTTATATATTTTTTTAAAAAATATATGTTGTATATTGGAGTGTATATAGTGTATATTGGATTTTTTATTTATTTTTTAAACGGATTTGACCGGTTTTTAACCGGGTTTGACCGGGTCTTGGTGGGTTTGACCGGATTGGGTTTAGTGGGCCGGGTCCGGGTGGGTTTTAATTTTTTTACTGTTTGGCCGGCCCGGCCCGGCCCGATTAACGCCAAACCCGTCCCGGAACCGGCCCGGAACCCGAATAAAATGGGAGGGCCGGTTCCGGGTTGGCCCGGCCCGGCCCGTTAGACACCCCTACTTTGGTATCTCAACTAGCCATTGCTCATTTTAAACCTAAATTAATGTCCAAGTGTCTCATTTCGACATCTTTTACTGACATAGCATTTTGCATGTATTGCACTAATCTTAGGCGCGTGAGGGTTTCTTTTTTATAATTTTTCTACTTTTCTTTACCTCCTTTCCTCTTTCTTCCTCCACCTACTCCACCTTTCATCTCTTCACTGAATGCTCCCCATCACCATTCTCCCCCATCACCACTAACACATCGTTTTTCCTTCATTAATATTCACTCACTATACAATTTCTATTTTCACCAATTAACCTACTCAGCTCATTAATAGAACACCATTGCAGCCTTCTCCTACCATTTCTCTCTCCATTTTGAACATTCAAGAACACATTAACACTCTCCATCATCCCTCCATTAACAATCAATGACTTGGATGGCAAACCTCACCGCAAATTCTACTATTGAAATCCATCTTAGCCATCACATCTTCCTTCATATTCCTCTGTCTCATCAGTTCTGAACCAGCACTAATGTCCTAACACCTCTGACACTAGTGTCCCAACACTTCTGTTTTTTTAGTATTCGGAACTCTGACGATTAATTTTACTATTCATCTACTAAAATTTTACACCACAATTGAATTCAATATCACCATCAAATTTACCACCTCTCAATTTTAATATTTAGCATCAAAATCATGATGTCATCACTGATTGCACCATCTTAAACTTGAGTCAATATCAGTTTGAGAAGAAAAATAAATAATCTAAAAAAAAATTTTAAAAAAACATACAACAAATAGAAAAAAACAAAATTTAATGAACTCCAAAAAAAAGAAGAAATAGAAACGTGGGGTGGGGTGGGGTAGGATCGTTTCTGTCAAATTTAAAAAGAAAGTACGTTGGAGAAGAAGGTCGAATGAATTACTATATTCATCGAAGAATATATTATAATATTCTTATTTATTTTATTAATTATCGAAAAGGTGTTAAAGTGACATAATTACTTTAAGTATTTAAAATAAATTATACTTCATTAAGATGAGAAAATGAAAATTTATGCTAAATTTAAAAGTGGTTGTGTTTGGCCTGTGTTAACGTGAATTTATAGCAGAACTGAAGAATAAAAATTTGTGTTGAATACTTTGAACCCGTTAGGTGACTGATTGCCAAATCAGCCAAAAGTCTATCATAAGAAGTTGATAACTTTGATGATGTGTTTTACACGTCTCGATTGACATAGGGCACGTGGAATGATCATCTTATAAATACCCAAAAGAGAGAGAAAATTAGTTGTTCTGAAAAGAGAGATCATTATCATTTAAATAACCTCAAATATTATTTAACCTGAATTTGGTAAGATGAAGATGGAACTGAAACACAATTACTAGAAAATAAAAAATAATACTCCCTCTATTCTATTCAATTTCATGTGTCATAGTTTGAAGTAAATTCCTCATATTATCACTCAACGTAAGAAAATATTTCAATAAATCTATTTATCTTTTTTTTATTTCAATAATATCATCGAACTTTATGCATTTTTTTTTTAAATTAATAATTGTTAAAAGTGACCCAAAAGATGAGAGAAAAGTGATCAAAAAAGTCCCTTAAATTTAAACTTTGAATTTAAATAATGCTTATTAATTAACAATACGAAATATCAATAACCTTTCAACTATAAAACTTAGTGAGTACAATCTTCTTTCAACTTCTAACTGCGATATTAAATCTAACGACGTTCACCAAAAATTACAATTAAAATTGTTAGAAATAAGCTTATATGTACTCTATTTATTTGGAAACTTAGGAGTTCAATAATAAACTCTTATTCTATATTTATTCATTTTAGGATTAATTTTTATTTTTTATAAAATAGTTCAAGTTAGTTGTTAGTTTCTTCTACTCCAAATTATTGTCGAAAAAATTATAATTCATAAAGAAGACGATGAATTCCTGCAAATAAAAAATAAAAAAAAACTAGAGTCTCTAGCTAGTAGAAGAACCATATATAAATATTTTAAAGAATTTTTATTTTAAAAAGTAATGCATATTAATGGATACCATGATAATAACATCAATCATTCACTATCAAATAAAATTAGGTGATTTTATATAACCATTTCGTAACTTGAAAATATTTTAAGATTTCAAAAATATTTTATCAATCTTGTTATATTATTTTAGAGAAAATTATATCGCCTCATCAACTTGGTTGTAAAAATTGAATACATTTACCAATTTGAACAATAAATGTACTTCTTATGTATTTCATTTAAAATATAACTACCTATTTTAAGCTCTAATTTAACATTCTTTGTCTTTTAAATTCATTTTTAATATTATGATTTGTGTCTTTTAAAATTATATTATGCACTTATTGATAAAATATATCCAAAACTAATTTAAGAAGTACAAAAGTAAAAATAATTGAAGGCCTATTAATATTTTACATAAAAAATAAGGACTATTTAAATTCAAATTTCAAACTTGACGGACTATTTTGGTCATTTTTTGAGCCACTTTTAACAATTATTAGTTTGTAAGGAAAATGCACAAATTTGAAGGATATTATTGGAATAAAAATAAGATAAATGACTTTAATGAGATATTTTGCTAAGTTGAGGGACAATATAAGGAATTGACTCCATAGTTTGAGCATATATAATTTTTAAAAAAAAAGTTTAAATTTTTTTATTAAATTATTTTTATTAAAAAATATATTAATATTTTTTTTAATTAAATGAAACCTTATAAGTTGGGTCAATAAAGATAAAAATAAAATTATGTCGTTAAATAGTTACCAAATAAAAAATAATAATATTTTTTTAGGATGAATAAAAAAATAACGATACATAAAATAGGATGGAGGGAGTACTTTAATATCTTATTATATACTCCTCCGTTCCATTTTATTTTTACTTTTTGATTTATTATATTTATTAAAACTATTAATTAAATTAAAAGTATATTTTATAAAATTAATTCTATTAATAATATTTTAAAATTTTAAATCTAGTTATTATATGTTCTTTAATTATTTAATATTGAGGATAATATGAAAAAAATAATAAAAGATTTTTGATTTGTGAAAATAAATATTTAATTTAAAATAAATATATTTAAAAAGAAGCCCAAGTAAAATAAGATGAAAGGAGTACTACAAGATCTATAATATCATTATAGCCAGCCTAGTTCTGCATTTTATTACAAAACATTTTTTGTATTTCAGCAAGATATTATTTCAAAAGTTATTTTACTAAAGTTAGTATAATTCATATGAAAGAGATAACTAGTTTTCAGAGTTAACTTATGATTTTTCACTCAGAAAGTCATTCAACTTTGATTTTTACTTCAAAAGTCACTCAGCTATGAGTTCTTTTCTCAGAAAGTCACTCAACTTTAGTTTTTACTTTAAAAGTTACTCAACTATGAGTGTTTTACGTACAAAGTCATTCGAGTTATTTAATTGATTTTTATAATTAAAATTTGCTAATATGTAATTTTTGTTTAAAAGAAAAAATTTAAGAAATAAAAAAAATTGATTTAAACAATCAATTTAATGACCCGCCCATACCCAAAATTTATTTAAATGGTTTAAATAAATATCTTTTTTATTTCTTAGAATTTTGGCTTTACGATTATTGTTTGCAATTTTCTTGTCCAATGTCTAAAGTATATATCGTCATACAAATCATCAGTTAATATTCTAAAATCACAATCATTTGACTGTATAATTTTTGCTGGTAATTTTACCTTGTTGCAGTGTATATATAATAATGTTATTAATGTTTAATAACATTTTGCTAATATTTTATATCATATCATTTTAGTTTAAAATTTTAACCTTCTCTTTTATCAATTTACAGAAAATGGCCAATAGACCTTCCAATCTTTACCCCAAATTCCAACTACACACTTATACTTTGCGCGGGTCCTATGACCCCCTGAACTATTTTAAAGTGAAATTATTACCCCTCACCCCCGAAAACTGACAACCTGTTATTTGGAATGTGGTGTGATGCACGCGCCAACAGCCTTTTACACGTGTTTTTTTTAATTTAAAATTAATTTTTATTAACTTTATTCTCCATTTTTATTACTTTTTATCACTTTTCATCATTTTTTCACCATTATTTTTTTCACCATTACTTTTCATCTCTTTTCCTTTTCAAACTTAAATAATTTTTCGATGAACTTAAAGTGGAAAATAATGGACAATACCGATTTTGAAATTTTCAATGATTTTGAAGTCAGAAATAACAAACAACATCAAATTTAAAAATTTCGACAACCTTGAAGTGGGAAATAATGAACAATATCATTATTAAATTTCCGACGATCTTAAATTCGGGAACAACGAACAATACCAATTTTAAAAATTTTGACTACCTTGAAGCCAAAAATAATGAACAATACCGAATTTAAAATTTTCGATGACCTTAAAGTCGAAAACAAAAGAGAAATTTTAAAATTTTCGACGACCTTGAAGTCGGAAACAATGGGTAATACTCATTTTAAAATTTACGACGACCTTGAAGTCGAAAATAATGGACAATATCAATTTTGAAAATTCCAACGATTTTAAAGTCGGAAATAATAAACGACATCGAATTTAAAATTTTTGACAATGTAACCTTGAAGTGGAAAATAATGAAAAATATCAATTATTAAATTTTCGACGATCTTAAATCCGGAAACAACGAACAATTTCAATTTCAATTTTTTTCGACGATCTTGAAGCCGAAAATAATGAACAATACTATATTTAAAATATTCGATGACCTTAAAGTCGAAAACAATAGAGAATTATAAACTTTTCGACAATCTTGAAGTCGAAAATAATAGACAATATCGATTTTGAATTTTTCGACGACCTTGAAATTGAAAACAATGAACAACACTCATTTTAAATTTTTCGACGAACTTGAAGTCGGAACCAATCGATTTTGTGCTTGGAGATGAGGAAAATGATAAATTAATCTTGGATGCCATTGATGAGTTCTTGAAGTTTTTTGTTTGGGAGAAGAAGAAGAAGAAGAAGAAGAAGAAGGGGAAGAATCAGGAGGAGAAGGAGGAGGAGGAGGAGGAGGAGGAGGGGAAAAAGAAGAAGCAGAAGGAGGAGGAGGAGGAGGAGGAGGAGGAGGAGGAGGAGGAGGAGGAGGAGGAGAAGAAGAAGAAGAAGAAGAAGAAGAAGAAGAAGAAGAAGAAGAAGAAGAAGAAGAAGAAGAAGAAGAAGAAGAAGAAGAATGAGGAGAAGAAGAAGGAGGGGGGAGGAGGAGAAGAAGGAGGGGGAGGAGGAGGAGGAGAAGAAGAAGAAGAAGAAGAAGAAGAAAAAAAAGAAAAAGAAGGAGAAGAAGGAGGAGAAGAAAGAGGAGAAGAAGAAGAAGGAGGAGGAGGAGGAGGAGAAGAAGAAGAAGAAGAAGAAGGAGAAGGAGAAGGAGAAGGAGAAGGAGAAGGAGAAGAAGAAGAAGAAGAAGAAGAAGAAGAAAAAAAAGAAAAAAAAAAGAAGAATAAAAGAAAGAATAAGGAGGAGAAGAAGAAGAATAAGAAGAAAGAAGGAGAATAAAGAAGAAGAAGAAAGAAGGAGAATGAAGAAGAAAGAAGGAAAAAGAGAAATAAGGAGAAAGAAGAAGAAGAAAGAAGTTTTGTTTGGGAGAAAGAAAAAGAAGAAATGAGAAGAAGGAGGAGGGGGAGGAGGAGGAGAAGAAGAAGAAGAAGAAGAAGAAGAAGAAGAAGAAGAAGAAGAAGAAGAAGAAGAAGAAGAAGAAGAAGAAGAAGAAGAAGAAGAAGAAGAAGAAGAAGAAGAAGAAGAAGAAGAAGAAGAAGAAGAAGAAGAAGAAGAAGAAGAAGAAGAAGAAGGAGAAAGAAGGAGAAGAAGAAGAAGAACAAGAACAAGAAGAAGAGGAAGGAGAAGAAGAAAAATGAGAAGAAGTAGAAGAAGAAAAGGGAGAAGAAGAAGGAGGAGGAGGAAGAGGAGAAGGAGAAGAAGAAGAAGAAGAAAAAAAAGGAGAAGAAAAAGAAAAAGAAGAAGAAAGAAGGAGAAAAAAAAGAGAAGAAGAAGAAAGAAAACGAATAACTAAAAATAAAAATAAAAATGAATCAAAAAAAGAAAGAAATATTAAAAATAATTTTTTAATAAATAATTGTGTTCTCACTCTCTTTAAAGAGAGTGAAACACTCTCTGTCGCCATGTCAGCTTTCGCGGGGGGGGGGAGGGGGGTAATAATTTCACTTTAAAATAGTTCGGGGGAGGGGGGGGTATATGACCCCTGCAAAGTATAGGTGTGTAGTTGAAATTTGGAGTAAAGGTTGGGGGGCCTTTTGATAATTTTCTCATCAATTCATTACGAATAGAATTCATTGTATTTATTTGATGCATATGTACATTATACAAGTGGTACTACACAAAATTGCATTATTATTGAAAATTACTTTTATAAATAAGTATCACGTTGAAAGTTATAAAATCTAATCATCTAAATGAATATGATTTTGAAAATCTTAAAAATTAATATTAACATTATAAGTGAATTGATATAAACTATTTAGGATATTTTAAAATCTCAGAGGGTTAAATATAAAGTAAACATGTGAATATGCAATAATATGGTTCAAATGATTTTTTATTTTTTTAAGAATTTTGGTTTTAAATAAAATTTCATGTTGGCAAATTTTAATTTAAAAAAAATTAATTAAATAGTTTGAGTGACTTTGTAAGTAAAATATCTATAGTTAAGTGACTTTTTAAGTAAAAATTAAAGTTGGGTGACTTTCTAAAGAAGAACCAGTGACTTTTGGAGTAAGAAAAGTGACTTTCTGAGAGAAAAATCATAAGTTGAGTGACCATTTGGGATATCAACTCCTAGTTTTCAACAAAAGAATCTATATTCATAATTTATATCTATAATCTATAATATATCTTACTAATTAAAAACTCATAAGTTAAGAGTTTTGATAGGCTATTACTATTTCAAACTTATCTTTTTTATAATTTAAATGTTATCTCTCTCTCTCTATGAGAGAGAACGAGAAAGAGTGTGTTTATTTTAAATTTATCTCTTTTAATAGTTAAATATTATAAAACATATCTAAATATTATTTATCTAAGTATTAAACATAAGATAAAAATATTATTATTATTAATATAATAATAATAATAATAATAATAATAATAATAACAACAATAATAATAAATAATAGTATAGAAGCAGTAGTAGTCGCAATGCATGGTAAAAGTATTATTAGTGATAATAAGAATAAAAATAATTAGTGGACGGCAGTGCACAATAGTAATAGTAACAGTGGTTCAATAATAATAATAATAATAATATCTATATATATTATAAAGTAGAGGACCAAGCATCACAATTAGCCAAGTGGCAAACTATTGAGAAGTCACGTGGCAGTTAAGGACAAAACATGGTAGCAGCAGCAGCAGTAGCAGTATTGTAATAACATTTTTTAAATTAAAAAATTAGAGATATTTGAATTTGAAAATATTAAGTTTTGTAAAAAAAGAAATTGTCATTAGGTTGAAATTAAGAATCTACTATTGATGAGTTCTAAATGAACTCTAACTATTCATAAATTTATTTTTTACAACGTTTTGAAATATATTTGAGTTCATTTGATTTAAATATTATGAAAAATAAAAAACATAATGAGAAAAAAAAATAGTAGTAGTACGTAATATGTGTTGTAGTAGTTGATAATAGTAATAATAATAATAATAATAATAATAATAATAATAATAATAATAATAATGTAGTAGTGGTCTTAGTAATATATCGTTATTATTATTATTATTAATAATAATAATAATAATAATAACAACAACAACAAATTTAATAGTAGTGCAATAATAATTTTTGAATTAAA
Organism: Capsicum pubescens; assembly: GCA_030864215.1. Taxonomy (NCBI): domain Eukaryota; kingdom Viridiplantae; phylum Streptophyta; class Magnoliopsida; order Solanales; family Solanaceae; genus Capsicum; species Capsicum pubescens. The sequence goes on along the minus strand of CM061538.1, from coordinate 207,524,056 downwards.
ATATTAAATTTAATTTAAAAATATTAGATTTTTAGAAAGAAAGAAAAAAAATTATCGTTAGCTTAAAACTAGGAACCTATAATTGAAGATATCTAAATGAACTCTTGCGGTTTCATATACTTATCTCATTCAGTTATAATAAATATCTAAATACAATTGATTTAAATATTAAATGAAAGATAAATTAATGAAAATACTAAAAATCGTAATGGCAGGATGTTTTTAAAAACATGAAGAACATGTACTGCTAATGTCTCATCATAATTTTAATAAGTCATTAACATAATAATTTACAGAATTTTGAAATTTGAATTGATCCATATCTAACTTAATCAATTTAATGATAAAGTTATTTGAATTTATCTCTACAATGTTATATCTATTTATATTATTAATCTGTAATTTTTTTAAAACTTTTTAAGTTTATCAAGAAACAAAAATTTTTACTTATACATTTTTCTCAATCCAATAATGAATAATAAAATAAATAGGATAAGAAAGAATAACAATCTAATCTTTTCTATAACAAAATGATATGATTTTGAATTTGAATTTGAGAAATTTGAATTGGAATGAAATTCTACATCCTTAACCTCTATTATATATACTCCCACTATAACAAGTAATGTTAATCTTTTTCTCATTAATTTTATTTAATGCATTTTTTACGATCTTCTCTTTTTTTTTTTTGTGTGTGTGTGCGTGTGTTTTAACATTTTTATTTTTTTTATGTAGATAAGAGATGATCTTATTACAGACTATTCTTCCTAATATATTCATACATGAATTCAAGTAAGTAATATTGTTTGCTTAATATTTTCGCTATTTATGCTCTCAATCTGCCTCAATACCAACCTCACCACCAAGCCCAAGAAGCCTTCTGTAAGTCATAACTTTGGAGCCAGACAACTTATATTGATTCACTCGCAATGTAAAGAATTTTTACTTGGATGCATGTAAATTGAACTCTTATATAATATTTTGTATACAATGCTAATAGACTACATATATAATTATTAAATACATCTGAGTTATTCTGTAATTAGTTATTCTTCAGTTCTCTATATATACAGCTGTAACCCCTTCAATATTAATGAGATCAATTATTATTAAATCTGTATCATGGTATCAAAGCTAGGGTTTCTTCTTCCGCCCAAACCCTAATCTCTCCTCTTTTCCGACGTGTGTGCGCCGCCGCCACCGTCTACACCACGCCGCACGGCCTCCCTCCTCCGCCGTAGGTCGGCGCCATGGACAAGGTTATTGATCCTCTGTCAAAATTACCGTCTGGAGTAAAATTACTGCTCAGGAATCTCCACAATCTCATCCCCGAAAAATTATCTGACAACAACTACCCGGCCTGGGCACTTAACGTCCGCACCGCCCTCGCAGCCAACTTGCTGCTCGGATGGATTGACGGTGCGGAGAAGCCGCAGCCCGAGACAGCCGAGAAGGACGGCGTCAAGCTCCCAAATCCCGACTACCTTCCGTGGATGATCGTAGACACTCAGATCCGAGCCTGTCTTCTCGCAGTTATTAGCCCCTCTGTGCACAAACACGCCCGGGGTTTTCTCACATCGGCTTCACTTTGGGACGCACTAGCCACAAGGTACAACTCTGTGTCCACGGCTCATATTTTTCAGTTGCGTGACAAATTGCATACTCTTCGGAAGGGAACGAAGACGATGACTCAATACCTTGATGATGTGGCCTCTATTCTGTCTGACCTAGATGCTGTGAACGAGATTATTCCTGAACGAGACGTGGTGAATGCCGTGATACGTGGTCTTCCGGCTGGCTATTCCTCTCTCAAACAGCATATTCGCCTCTCGCCTGTCGAAATCACTCTGAATCAACTGTCTGGATGGCTTAATGCAGAAGAATTGAATCTAGACATGGAACACAAATTACTGCTCGGAGAAGCCAGTTCCACCCCTGGCGTCACGGCTCTTTACTCGGCTGGCAGCGGAGGCTCGGCCAGGGGTCGCGGTGACGATCGCCGTAACCAAGGGCGAGGCAGCGGCGGCGGTGACCGTCGAAACACCGGGCAGCAAGGCAGAGGCGGGCCTCCACCGAGGGACGGCTTCCAGTCAGGCCGCGGACAGGGGCGAGGAAACCAGCGGATGCCCACACGAGATCTTCCGACGTGCCAAATTTGTGCTAAACGGGGCCATTCTGCGGCTAATTGCTGGTATCGTTATGATGACTCGCAGAATGTAAATAGCCAGTCCGGAGGATCAAGGGCGATGCATGCGTCCACAAACGCTCAATCTGGCGATTGGTATCTAGACACAGGTGCTAACACCCATGTGACGTCGGATTATTCACAACTTCAAGCTCCTCATCCGTATCATGGCTCAGAAACTATTACAGTAGGCAATGGTCAATCCCTTCCCATCACAAACACCGGCTCTGGGTATGTCTATACCCCAAATGGTAAATTTCATCTCTCAACCCTTCACCACGTCCCTTCCCTCACATCCAATCTTTTATCTGTTTATCGCTTTACTAAAGAAAATAACTGCACCCTCATTTTTAATGACACCAATTTCCAGATAGTGGACAATACCACGAACCGGGTGCGGTACACGGGCCGCTGTGAGCATGGGCTATACACTCTTCCATCCAGGTCTCCGTCTGTTGTGAGTCAAGCCATTCTCTCGTCAACCTGGCATCGCCGGCTTGGGCACCCATCATCCGCCATCACCAAATCCATTTTATCTTCCTTAGGTTTTAATTTTTCAGAAAAATTACATTGCGAGTCCTGTTCAGTGTCTAAATCTTGTCGTTTACCTTTTTCACTGTCTGAACACAAGGCCACTGCGCCATTTCAATTAATTCATTCTGATGTTTGGGGTCCAACCTCAGTTCCTTCTGTTCAAGGTTTTCGTTATTATATCTGTTTTGTTGATGATTACAGTAAATTCACTTGGCTTTATCCTCTGAAATTTAAATCCGAAGCTTATACTATTTTTGTAAACTTTGACCGAATGGTTCAAAATCAATTTAATGCCAAAATCAAAATTTTTCGAAGTGACAATGGCAAAGAATTTGTCAACAATGCATTTGGTGTTTTTCTTCAAAATCTAGGGGCTCTTCATCACACTTCATGTCCATATACCCCTGAACAAAATGGCGTTGCTGAGCGCAAACACCGTCACCTAATAGAAACAGTTGTTGCGCTCCTCCATGATTCCACCTTACCTGTTTCCTTTTGGGTTGATGCCCTTGCTACTGCCAACTACCTCATAAATCGCATGCCCACTCACACTCTCTCCAACTCCACTCCATATGCCCGTCTCTACAATCATCCACCCGACTATATCCATCTCCGCCCGTTTGGGTGTCTAGTTTATCCCTGGTTGCGTCCGCACACTCAACATAAACTTCAACCTCGGTCCACCCCTTGTGTCTTTCTAGGCTATCATCCCACTATCAAAGGTTACAAATGTTTCGATCCTGTATCTCAGAAAACATATGTTTCCCGTCATGTTCGTTTTGTGGAGGAACAATTTCCTTACACAAGTCTTTCCTCTACTCCATACTCCCCCAATCCACTTGGCGTTGTGCCATTATTTCCGTCCTTTTCTCACGCTCATGCTCCGGCTCACTCGGCACCTAACCCGGTACCCCACTACACCACTACCCACCCGAAACCCCAAACCTCCCACCCGAACACCCAGCCGACTGCCACACAACCCACCACTTCCCTACATCATACTCCTAACACACATACAGCCACCCCATCCACCGCTGCACATCCCAGCTCCCACGGCAGCCCCACCCAACCCCCGCCCACACATCATACAACTCCACCACCCCTTCCTAATCACCCTCCACTCAACACTCATCCTATGACAACCCGAGCCAAGGCCGGTACCTTCAAACCCAAAGCCTACCACACTCAAATACCCTTTGATGCACATCCCACAACTGAGCCTACTACCTACAACCAAGCCTCCAAAAATAGTTTCTGGTGCCAAGCTATGGATGAGGAATTTCAGGCTCTGAATGAACAACGTACATGGGATTTGGTACCTCTGCCTAGTAACCGAAAGTCTATTGGGTGCAAATGGGTGTTTCGCATCAAACGAAATTCAGATGGATCTCTTTCTCGCTATAAAGCACGTCTGGTTGCAAAAGGGTATCATCAGGAGTATGGTGTGGATTATAAGGAGACCTTCAGCCCTGTTGTTAAGCAACAGACTATTCGTCTGGTCTTGTCTCTTGCTCTTCACTATGATTGGCCGCTTCATCAGCTAGACGTCAGCAATGCCTTTCTTCATGGTCATCTTGAGGAAGAAATCTATATGGTTCAGCCACCGGGATATGTTAATCCCAACCGTCCTCACTATGTTTGCAAGCTTCGCAAATCACTGTATGGCCTGAAACAGGCCCCTCGTGCCTGGTACACACGTCTCTCTACTTTTCTGCAGGGTCTTGGTTTTCGCACCTACCATCATGACAACAGCCTCTTCACCCTTCACTGTTCTCGAGGGACAGTCATCATTCTTATCTATGTGGATGATATTGTTATTACAGGCAGCTCGTCATCACTCATCACTGAAATTACTGAAGCTATGCATCGTGACTTCAAACTTAAGGACCTCGGTCCTCTGGAGTTCTTTCTTGGCCTCGAACTCATCCGCAAATCGGGAACCATATTGATGCATCAGACAAAATATACCCTTGAACTTCTAAATCGGGCTGGAATGACAGACTGCAAACCCGCGGTCACTCCCATGGCAGTCCGCCAATCCCCAGGGCCGAATACTCCCTTTGCCGATCCTACACTATATCGGAGCCTCGTCGGTGGACTTCATTATCTTGCTGTTACTCGTCCGGACATCCAATATGCAGTCAATCGAGTCTCCCAATCAATGCATGCTCCCACAGAACAACACTTTCAGGCCTTGAAACGCATTCTGCGCTATCTTCAAGGTACTCTTCACTGTGGAATTTTATTTCAAAAGGGCTCGTTTGATATATCTGTTTTTTCTGATTCGGATTGGGCTAACGACAAAGATGATCGAAAGTCCACTACTGGATATATTGTTATGATGGGACCGAATCTGATTTCCTGGTGCACCAAGAAGCAAACGCGAGTGTCCCGTTCCTCCACAGAAGCAGAATATCGTGCCATGGCTGCGGGTGTTGCTGAAGCCATGTGGTTACGATACCTTACGGATGCACTTGGCATTCCCCCGACGAAACCACAGATTTATTGTGACAATCAGTCCACTATTTGTGTTACCAAAAATCCAGTCCTTCATGATCGTATGAAGCATGTTGGGTCTGACTGTCACTTTGTTCGCGATGAGGTACTTGCAGGAGCGATGGCCACGCACTATGTCCCATCTACTGACCAGCTTGCTGATATTCTCACCAAGCCTCTTCCGTTACAGCCTTTTCAGTCTCTCTGCTCCAAGCTGCCCCTCGTTACCGCTGATCAGCTTGCGGGGGGATAATAGACTACATATATAATTATTAAATACATCTGAGTTATTCTGTAATTAGTTATTCTTCAGTTCTCTATATATACAGCTGTAACCCCTTCAATATTAATGAGATCAATTATTATTAAATCTGTATCAAATGCCATTCAATAATCGATCCATGGAGTGACTATTACACATTTGTCTCTTCTCAGAAGGTTATGGCAAATGATTCAGTGTGGATATTCAGGTGATCACTTTATTCTCCACTCAACATTTTTTTTATTTGGCTTATTTATTAGAGTATTATATTGTTAATTTTTTTCACGTTATATTAAAAAAATTATGATAACATATTAATTAAAATAATGATAACATATTAATTATGATAACGCTTTTCACCTTGAAGAGATGAAAGGTGTTTGGAGTTTCTTGCTATTATGAGTTTATGACATTATTTTAATTACAGATTATTTAAAACAATAGTAGTAGTATACAAGTTATAATTCTTTTAATTTAAAAATATTCAAAATTAGTAAAATAATAAGATAATTTCACAACAAATATAAGGTTATAAAATAATTTTTTTGAATTTTTTTCTGAAAAATAACACATTTAACTAAATAAGAATAAAAATTAATTTTATCTTTGGTTGTTTTTTTATTTTTATCTTTATTAGAAAGAAAAGACAAAAAGACAAAACATAAGAACAATAAATTAAAAAAGAAAAAATAGTTGGACTCTATATACACGCTTTTGCAAAAAAGAAAAAATAATAATAAACTATCTTCCTTATTTTTAGAATTATACGTTTTTTATCGATTTTTTACTTCATTTGAAAGTTAGTTGTTAGTGATTGCTCCTAAATAGTTGTTCTTTTTTTATCTACTATTTAGTTATTCAATTTTAAATAAACTGAAAATTTTCAAAATAAAATTATTAGATGTCTATCCAAGTAAAAGTTCAATTTTTTTATGTCACGTAAAGCATCAGTAAACAATGAATTAGATGAACATTAAAATATAAAAATCTAAGTAACCTAAATAAAAATTCAGTATCTTATAGTTTGAAAAGTAAGAGAAAAAGATAAATTGCTTATGAAATGTAACAAAAAAAATAAATTCAATGTATTCTAGAGAAAATCATTAAAATACAGTAATTATTTTTACAAATATTGAGGGTTGGAATGAGGGATAAGGATTTTGAATTAACTTTGAGAATAAAATGAAGAAATTAAATTAAAAAATTCAATAAAGAAATTAGATAACAGACAAATTACTATCCATGTATTTTATATTGAAGAAAAATAGAAAAACATGATTAAGTAAAATAAATATATAATTTTATATTAACAAGAAAAACACTTGATAATTATATTAAGCAATTTGATAAGATAATAAAAGTCAATATTAACAATCGAATTATATGATTCCTTATTTTTTTGCATATGATTTAATTATGGGACTGTGTGGAGGCAGAGGTTGAGAACGTTGAGGACGGGTGGGAGTGACGCGGCGGTAGCAAAGGGAAAATACATAGTTCAACTAAATTAACTGAACTATGTAATTTTATAAATTATTTATTATAAAATATATTTAATATTTCTTAATTAATTTAAAATATATTAATGTCATACAATAAATGTTAATTTGATATTTCAAATTAATAAAATAACATTTCTAATGATTTATATTTAAAAATATTTCGCGCAACGCGCGGATACCTATACTAGTATATATAAAAGCAAAACTAAAAGAAGACAAGATGTCACATGGTAGCATAATAGAAAGCCACGTGGCAGCTTTTAGGACAAGGTTATAAATATTATAATAAAAAAATTGAATTAAAATATAAGATATTTGTATTTAAAAAAATTGATTTTATTTATAAAATTATCATTAGCTTGAAATTAGGAACATAAGCTTATCCCTTTCAAATATAATTTAAAATATATTCAAATATTAAATAAAAATAAAATATTAACCTAAATAATAATAATAATAATAATAATAATAATAATAATAATAATAATAATAATAATTAGTAGAAGTTTACTAAGAAAAAAAAATACTAAATCAAGCAGCAATACGTGGGATATAATAATAATAATAATAATAATAATAATAATAATAAACGATTTTTAAAAATTAATATTTTTAATAAAAAATGATAAAAGGGAACAAAAGGGGAAAAACATACGAAGAAGATAAAATAAATTTTTGTTAATATTTTAATATCGATAACATTAATTTGAAATATTCTATTTTATTACATTTATTTTTATTATAAAAACATCTAATTGGTATCATTAATTTCGAATATATATTTTTTGCAAAAACAAAATATATAAACTGTAAGATAATTATGACATTTTAGAGTCTTATCTTTCTAAGATTCTAACAAATTTTAAAATCTTGAATTTGAAATACATTATTCTTTTTTTTCTAAAACAAAAAATAATAATTCATTATCTTAAAAATAGAGACCCATAGTTGAAGAGTTCTAATAGACTTTTACTACTCCAAAGTTATCTCTTTTAAAATATAAATGTTATAAAATATATTTAAATATAATTTATTTACATATTAATGACGATTAAAATATTATCAAAATAATAATAATTAGTAATAGTAGTATTACGTGGGATATATAGTAGAAGAAGTACTAAAAATTAGTAGAAGAAGTAGTAGTACATAGGATATGAACCATCAGAGTTGGCATAGTGGTTCAGCGCTATGTCCCTTAAGCAAGAGGTCGGAGGTTTAATCCCCGCCTCTGGCGAATGGAGCAAACTCTGTAGCCAGTTTCCTATCACAAAATGCGTTGACCGAGGAACGGGGGATTAGTCTCACGGCTGCCGGCTGTGGGGATACCTTGGAAAACCGAAAAAAAAAAGTCAGTAGGATATGATGTAGTAATAATAATAATAATAATAATAATAATAATAATAATAATAATAATAATAATAATAATAATAATAATAATAATAATAATAATAATAATAATAATAATAATAATAATAATAGAGAAGTATTACATAAGATTTAAAACAAATTAATTTACTTTTTAATAAAAATCATAAAAGAGAAAAAAAAGGGAAAAACTTATGGAAATGTTAAAATAAGTTAATACTAATATTTTAGAATCAATATCATTAATTTAAATATTTTTTTATTTTATTTATTTTTATTATAGAAAACACCTAATTGATATTATTAATTTGAAATATATTTTTTTTTTGCAAAGCCAAAATATGTAAACTATAAGATAATTATGACATTTTAATATTTGAATATATTTTAATTATATTTGAAAGGGATAAGCTTATGTTTCTAATTTCAAGCTAATGATAATTTTATAAATAAAATCAATATTTTTAAATTACGTTCAAATTATAGAAAACTCCTAATTGATATTATTAATTTGAAATATATTTTTTTTGCAAAGCCAAAATATGTAAACTCTAAGATAATCATGACATTTTAGAATCTTATCCTTCTAACAATTGTTATCAACATTCAAATTTGAATTTGAACGTAATTTAAAAATATTGATTTTATTTATAAAATTATCATTAGCTTGAAAGTAAGAACATAAGCTTATCTCTTTCAAATATAATTTAAAATATATTCAAATATTAAATAAAAAATAAAATATTAACCTAAATAATAATAATAATAATTAGTAGTAGAAGTTTACCAAGAAAAAAATAGTAGAAGAAGCAACAATACGTGGGATATAATACAACAACAACAACAACAAACCCAGTATATTCCCACAAAGTGGGGTCTGGGGAGGGTAGAGTGTACGCAGTCCATACCACTACCTCTAAAGAGGTAGAGAGGCTATTTTCCATAAACCCCCGACTCAAGATTAAAGACAGTACACAAAAGTATCAAAAGCAAGGAACATGATAAAATAACATAAGTACGACATCCATAGAAGATTGTACATTGCCAAACAAAGAACACCAAAGTCCACCTAATTACTGGTTACGACTCATCCACACCCTTAGCCCTCTATCCTAATGTTTTTCCTCCATACCTTCCTATCCAGGGTCATGTCCTTAGTCAACTATAACTGCTCCATGTCACGCTTAATCACTTCTCTCCAGTATTTCTTCGGTCTACCCCTACCCCGCTTGAAACCTTCCAAGGCCAACCTCTCACACCTACGAACTGGGACATCTGTACCCCTCCTCATCACATGACCAAACCATCTTAACCTCACTTCCCGCATTTTTTCCTCCACAGATACCACTCCCACCTTCTCCCGAATAATATCATTCCTAACCCTGTCAGCCCTTGTGAAACCACACATCCAACGCAACATCCTCATTTCCGCCACTTTCAACTTCTGGATATGAGAATTCTTAACCGGCCAACACTCTGCTCCATACAACATAGAAGGTCAGATTGCAATTCTATAAAATTTGTCTTTTAGCTTGTGGGGCACCTTCTTATAGCATAAAATACCTGAAGCGAGCCTCCATTTCATCCAACCAGCCCCAATACGGTGAGAGACATCCTCATCTATCTCTCCATTTCCCTGAATCATAGACCCGAGATACTTAAAACTATCCCTCTTGCAAACCACCCGAGAATCCAAAATATGTAAACTCTAAGATAATCATGACATTTTAGAATAATAATAATAATAATAATAATACATACATACATACATACATACATACATACCTTCAGTGACACATATGTCAGTATATGCTTTCTTCTTCTCTATTTATTGTTAATTATTTTCAAATTCAAATTTTATTATCTCGAGAGAATATTCCGTGATAGTTTCATTCACAAAAGTACTAATTAATCTTTCTTTACATTCTTTATACTATGTTGTTGCATACACCGAAGGTCAGTTTGTTGTTTATTTTTTAAAATTTCTTTTAGTTTTGATGTCTCTGCATATATAAAAATTTCTAGCAATGATTAGTTCCTCTTATTCTTCTTTGATATCATTATATAAATATATTCTATTTTTTTTATTTTTTCATAAAAATAATTTCATTTATTTGCTCACAATTTTTTTTTTGGTGATTATCTAGGTTATTTGCTTGAATCTCGATTTTTTCATTTGTCATATACTAATTTCGATAATAAATTTTTTGACCTTTGGCTTGATCGATTTAGCTTTTTTTTTGTATGTGTGCGTGTGCATATGCATGCTTTTATATTATATTATGTGAATTAGTTTAGACGATTATGATGTAAGATGAACATTATTGCCATAGCATAATAATAGTAATAGCATCCTTTTATGTTCTGGATTAAATTAGAAGCTATTCAAATTCAATAGAAATAATAAGATCCTATAATCTCAAAAAGCTTCACTTCTTTATTTTATTTAATGAATAATGTTTAAAATATTCTCATTCGTTCTTGAAAACTTTAATCTTAAAATATATCAATATTTAAATTTGAGTTAATCAGCAAAATTTTTATATTGAAATGATTTTAAGAAATTAATTGTAAGATTAAAATTGAAAATTTATATTTGATACTAAACAATTCTAAGGTGGTTACAAAATTCTATTCTTTTGTGGGAGTTTTAAACTTCAAATATACCTTTTGTAGGAGTTTTAAACTTCAAATATACCTTTTGTAGGAGTTGTATTAAAGGCAAGACTAACTATCTATTTTATACACAAATTTGCACCAAAAAAATAGACTTTTTATTTGTAACAACAAAATACAAGTTTTTATATATATATATTTTTTTACTTTATTTGAAAATTAGTTGTGTGGTTATGAATGTTTCTAAATATTTACTTTCTTTTTATCTTTTATATAATTGTTCACCTTTAAATAAACTTAAAATTTTCAAAAAATATTTATTAGGTATCTATTCTTTATCAATTACGCAATTTCTTGCTGCCAAAATGAATATTGTTTGAGTCATTTAATTCAAAAACACATTTAAGAAAAGTGTTAGTATTTTAATCAAAAAATCTTTGTGAATTATGTTTAATTTATATTTTTTTGTATGCAATTTAAGAAAGTGAATAAAAAAAGTTATAGATAATATTGCTCATCAAATTTCTATAAATAAATAACTATCAAGGTATGTTGTCATGCTTATTTAGCTTTTTAATTATTTATATTATTTATTATTAAAATTAATTATTTTTTAAATCTCAGTTACATACCTAAATATAAATTATAGAATAAACAATGAAAAGTCACCTAAACATAAATTATAGGACAAACAAATTTAATTAAGAAAATTTGCTTCCACATCATTTAATAAACTGTATAATATTTTAATTTAAAACTATGATCAAATAATTTTAAGTGTTTGAAGAGTCAAAAGAAGAGTAATCAAATCTCATATTTATAATTATATTTTTAAAAGAATTTTAAATTATCTTTCATACTTTATCTTAAATTTATTAATTTAGTTTGAGTAGGAGTTTTACGGAGTAGAAATAGAGTGCGGGGTTAAAGCGGGATGATGAATGTAAATTTTGGTGTTTGGTTGGGTGGGGCGGAGATAACGGTAGAAACAAAGTTTTATATTTTTTTTTATAATGAGCAATATTATAAATTGTATGTGCATGGATTTTTAATTGAGAGTGGTAAATTTTTAAATTTAGAATAAAAAATTTTGAATTAGAAAAATTAATTATTTTTAATCCCGTTAGATGTTGATTTTGAATCGATAGACCAAAAAATTAAAAATAAAAATGAAAGAAAATGTAATCACGTATCTTAATTAGTTAAAAATATAAATGTAAAAGTTCAGCTACAAAATAATACTAATTATTTAATATTTTATATTAATTATTTTTAAAAATCAGCAACAAAACATTGTTATATAAGAAAAGTAATTTCATCCTTTTCATATAACAATAACTAAAATAATTGCGACTATGATTAGTAATTTCACTATTAACAATTATTTTTAGTATTTTATACTCAATTTAAAATATGTTAATATGATATAATTAAATTTTTTAAATAGTTTATTAGTTCAAAAGAATAAGTTAGTATTTTTAATAATATTCTTAAAAAAAAATAATATTCCGCGCGGGTACTTATACTGGTTGGAATAATAACAAAACATTATCAGATAAACTGAAATACATTATGAATTGTGTAAATCCCAAAGATTAGTATGGTAGGAGTTGCTTATAAAAGTTGGTCAGTGCAGTAACAACCTGTCTCGTTTCTGAAGCAAAAAACATGTTGAGAAGTTTCTGAAAAATATTTAAAAGCAAAATTTGAGTTGTTTTTTGGGTCAACGGAAAAGAAATCACAGGACAGCACACAATAGTTGTCCACATTCATATTTTATCAAGGCTCGTGTTTTCTTGATTTTCCGACCCAATAAATAATTGAATCCCAAAAACAGTCTCACCAATTCAATTACCATGATTTGCCGGAAAATTTATCAGAGTAAACTCCGGAATTCCGTGGTCCGGCAGAGCATTTGCCGGTGGTTTCAGTCTTCTGTTGCTCCGTTGACGCCGGCTGCTACTGTATATAGTGGTAGTAGTGGCAAGAGAATTCAATCTCAACTTCACTTTTTTAGAAACAGTACGACACCGTTTTGCTCATATAATAAGGTAACTGAGTGTATTTATTTGCCTTTAACAACTATTTGTATGTCAGAGTACTTTGCTTTAATATTAGAATCTGAATGATGTGATGTGTGCTACTTTAGTTGATCTTGTCAAACTGAATATTCAAATGGTATTCTTCCAGGCCTTTTTTTATTTCTTTTCGTTTTTCCTTTCTCCCCACATTATTGGATATGGGAATATCATGATGATAAAGCAGATTGTGATGTGGCTGTAATCTAGGATTTTTGAAGTTTTCATCTGTTCAACTTATTCCCAGAAAAAACTACTCCTCTGTCCCATTTTGTGTAGGACAGTTCGGATTTTGTGAGTCAATAAGTTTAATTTGGACCGTGAATCGGGCATGGAATTTTCAATTTAAACAAAATCTATATCTTCGGAACTATGTAAAAAGTACTATGAGCAACAATGCTTGGCAATTCCACATATTTAAAAGATATATGAAAAAAATGTGGTCAATGATAGACTTGTTTGAATTTCTAAATCTAAAAGGTGCCACATTGGACGGGGTTATTTGGAATCAGTGTCAGAATAGCTATGTTGCTCGGACACTCCAAAAATATTGTTGCACTCATGCCGGATCCTTTAAAAGTTGTGCGATTTTGGAGGATCTGACACTTGCTGACATTTTTAAGAGTGTGTCCTTTCATCCGCTGGTGTTAATATTAAGGATCACTAGTAGTTTAGTAATAGCATTAACCAAAGTTAATCAGATCATGGAATTTGTTCATTCTTTTAAAAGAATGCTCACTTGTTTTCTTTCTTGTACATGATCTGTCTGTTTTACATCAGTTCTTCTTAAATTATCAGAATTTCTCAATGCAGTTTTTTTGCAATATGTTTCGAGAAGTTATTTTCTCTGTAGCACAAATCTGGTTATTCTGTTGTTTTTACAAATTGTTTGTTCCAATTTCTGTTTGCAGTCAAATGTTTCATTTACTCTAAGAGGGTGTAGTTTTACAACTCAAGCTGCAATAGATCTCCCTGCTGGCGGGGTAATTGATATACCTCTGGCACAAACAGGTGAAGGTATTGCTGAATGTGAACTTCTCAAATGGTTTGTTCAGGAGGTTAGTGGATGCTTATTGTAAATATATAGGGTATTTCACCCTTTACTTTTTCTCCTTTACAATTTTTTTTTTCAGCTCTGTTAGGCACCCAATTGGTCGACTTGTTTTATAGTTTTAACTTGATGTGAGGTGAGTTAGCTTTTTCCCCTTGAATGGAGGAACTTGAAGCCAATTATTCTTTGAAGTACTATTTACGTGCATTTCTGTGCCCATACTCATACAGAAAACTTATCAATTTGATAATTTGCACCTCATGATTTTGTCCATTACCCGGTTGGTGCTTGTAATCTTCTCTTGTTAGAAGCTATCAATTAAATACATCTATTGTTTTTTGTGAGATTTAATGAAGAAAAATATTATTGAATTGTGTGTTTACATAATTACATTGAGACCCAATTTATAGACACTACAGTACAATCCTTTTCCAAGTAGAATTTCTTTATGTACTATTCCTATTTCTACTCATATTCTAACACTCCCCCTCAAGCTGGTGCATACAAATCATATGTACCTAGCTTGTTACAAATGTAATTAATACGACGACCGGTGAGGGACTAGGTGAAAATATCTGCAAGTTGATCACTTGACTTCACAAATTTTGTAACAATATCTCCTGAGAGTATCTTTTCTCTGACAAAGTGACAAACAATCTCTATATGTTTAGTCCTCTCATGAAACACTGGATTTGATGCGATATGAAGGGCTGCTTGATTATCACACACAAGTTCTATCTTACTGGTTTCTCCAAATTTTAATTCTCTTTGCAACTGTTTGATCCAAACTAGCTCACAAGTTGCTACAACCATTGCTCGATATTCTGCTTCTGCACTAGATCGAGCAACCACACTCTGTTTCTTACTCTTTCAAGACACCAAATTACCTCCTACTAAAACACAATATCCAGAGCTAGAACGTCTATCAGAGGGTGATCCTGCCCAATCAACATCTGTGTATCCAATGATATGCTCGTGACCTCGATCCTCAAAGAGTAGTCCTTTAACTGGAGCTGACTTTATATATCGCAGAATACGAACAACTGTATCCCAATGACTATCACAGGGGAAGTCATAAACTGACTTACAACACTCACAGGAAAGGATATGTCAGGTCTAGTCACGGTGAAATAATTCAACTTTCCAACCAACCGCCTATACCTTTCAGGATCAATGAGTGGCTCCCCCGTCCTGGTAGAAGTTTAGCATTTGGATCCATAGGAGTGTCAATAGGTCTACATCCCATCATTCCTGTCTCCCCAAGAATGTCTAAGGCATACTTGCATTGAGAAATAACAATACCTGATCTGGACAGAGTAACCTCAATACTTAAAAAATATCTCATTCTGCCGAGGTCTTTGGTCTGAAAATGCTGAAAGAGATGTTGCTTCAATTTAGTGATACCATCTTCATCATTGCCGGTGATAACGATATCATCAACATAAACCACCAGATAAATACACAAATTTGGTTGAGAATGTCGATAAAACACTGAGTGATCGGCTCCACTACAAATCATGCCAAAATGCTGAATTGCTGTGCTGAACTTTCCAAACCAAGCTTGAGGAGACTATTTCAGACCATAGAGTAACTTGCGCAATCGACATACAAGGCTACTAGACTCCCCCGAGCAACAAAACCAGGTGGTTGCTCCATATAGACTTCTTCCTCAAGATCACCATGCAGAAAAGCATTCTTAATAGCCAACTGATAAAGAGGCAAATGACGAACGACAACAATGGATAAAAAAGACGGACAAATGCTATTTTAGCCACCGAAGTGAAAGTGTCACTATAATCAAGCTCAAATATTTGCGTGTATCCTTTGGCAACAAGGGGAGCCTTAAGCCGATCAACCTGACCGTCTGGACCAACTTTGACTGCATAAACCCAACGGCAACCAACAGTAGATTTACCTGCCTGCAGGAAGGGAAACAAGCTCCTAAGTACCACTCGCATGTAAAGCTGACATCTCATCTATCATAGCCTGCTTCCATCCTGAATGAGAAAGTGCTTCACCTATAGTCTTAGGGATGGAAATAGAGGACAAAGATGATACAAAAGCATAATGGGGTGATGATAAACGATGATAACTCAAGAAAGTATAGTGTGGGTTAGCATTACGAGTGGAACACATACCATTTTGAAGTGCAACTGATTGTCTAGGAAAAGGCAAGTCCGCAGTAAAAGCAACATCCGACGCATGACATGAATCATCTGGGACTAATGGTGGATGCGGACGACGATGATAAGTCAGAAATGGGGGCACTACAACAGGAGACGTAGAAGTAACCGTTGATTCCTTAAAGGTTGGTTCAGGTAAGTCTGGATATACGGGTTAGACCAAGGATGGTGCGGGGTAAGACTGGAGATACGGGTAAAATCTTAGAGATATCAGGATGATCAGAAGATATATAGTAAGGTCGAGATTAAAAAAAAGTGACATCGACAAACATAAAGTAGCGACGAAGATTCGGTGAATAACAACGATACCCTTTTTGAACTCGAGAGTAACCAAGGAAGACACACTTGAGAGCACGAGGGGCTAATTTATCTTTTCCAGGGGCTAGGTTATGAACAAAACATGTGCTCCCAAAGGCACGAGGGGGGACAAAGTAGAGATGTAACTGTGGAAACAATATAGAATGGGCAACTTTATTCTGAATGGAAGATGATGGCATTCTATTAATTAGATAACAAGATATGAGAACTGCATCGCCCCAAAATTGCAGCGGAACATGAGATTCAATGAGAAGAGTGCGAGCAGTCTCAAGAAGATGCCTATTTTTCCTTTCTGCTATACCATTTTGCTGAGGGGTATACAGACAAGATGTCTGGTGAACAATTCCTTGATGAGTCATAAACTCCTGAAACTGAGAGGATAAGTATTCTAAGGCATTATCGCTACGAAAAGTACGAATAGAAACACCAAATTGAGTTTGTATCTCAGCACAAAAACTTTTGAATATGGAAAATATCTCAGAACGACCTTTCATTAAGAAAATCCAAGTACATCTTGAAAAATTATCAATGAAACTAACAAACTAACGAAAACCTAAGGGTGAACTGACTCTACTAGGACCGCAATCGACATACAAGGCTACTAGACTCCCCCCGAGCAACAAAACCAGGTGGTTGCTCCATATAGACTTCTTCCTCAAGATCACCATGCAGAAAAACATTCTTAATATCCAACTGATAAATAGGCCAATGACGAACGACGACAATGGATAGAAAAAGACGGACAGATGCTATTTTAGCCACCGAAGTGAATGTGTCATTATAATCAAGCCCAAATATTTGCGTGTATCATTTGGCAACAAGGGGATCCTTAAGCTGATCAACCTGACCGTCTGGACCAACTTTGACTGCATAAACCCAACGGCAACCAACAGTAGATTTACCTACAGGAAGGGAAACAAGCTCCCAAGTACCACTCGCATGTAAAGTAGACATCTCATCTATTATAGCCTGCTTCTATCCTGAATGAGAAAGTGCTTCACCTATAGTCTTAGGTATGGAAATAGAGGACAAAGATGATACAAAAGCATAATGGGGTGATGATAAATGATGATAACTCAAGAAAGTATAGTGTGGGTTAGCATTACGAGTGGAACACATACCTTTTTGAAGTGCAACTGATTGGCTAGGAGAAAGCAAGTCCGCAGTAGGAGCAGTATCCGACGCATGACATGAATCATCTGGGACTAAAGGTGGACGCGGACGACGATGATAAGTCAGAAGTGGGGGCACTGCAGCAGGAGATGTAGAAGTAACCGTTGATTCCTTAAAGGTTGGTTCGGGTAAGTCTGGAGATACGGGTTAGACTAAGGATGGTGCGGGTAAGACTGGAGATACGGGTAAAATCTTAGAGATATCAGGATGATCAGAAGATATATAGTAAGGTCGAGATTAAAAAAAAAGTGGCATCGACGAACATAAAGTGGCGACGAAGATTCGGTGAATAACAACGATACCCTTTTTGAACTCGAGAGTAACCAAGGAAGACACATTTGAGAGCACGAAGGGATATTTTATCTTTTCCAGGGGCTAGGTTATGAACAAAGCATGTGCTCCCAAAGGCACGAGGGGGGACAGAGTAGAGATGTAACTGTGGAAACAATATAGAATGGACAACTTTATTCTGAATGGAAGATGATGACATTCTATTAATTAGATAACAAGATGTGAGAACTGCATCGCCCCAAAATTGCAGCGGAACATGAGATTCAATGAGAAGAGTGCGAGCAGTCTCAAGAAGATGCCTATTTTTCCTTTCTGCTATACCATTTTGTTGAGGGGTATACGGAAAAAATGTCTGGTGAACAATTCCTTGATGAGTCATAAACTCCTGAACTGAGAGGATAAGTATTCTAAGGCATTATCACTACGAAAAGTACGAATAGAAACACCAAATTGAGTTTGTATCTTAGCACAAAAACTTTTGAATATGGAAAATATGTTAGAACGATCTTTCATTAGGAAAACTCAAGTAAATCTTGAAAAATCATCAATGAAACTAACAAAATAACGAAAACATATGGGTGAACTGACTCTACTAGGACCCCAAACATCAGAATGTACTAAAGAGAAAATAGACTCTGAACAACTCTCAAGACTACGTGGGAAAGTAGCATGGGTGTGTTTTCCGAGTTGACATGACTCACAATCTAATGTGGATAAACTAGACAAACTAGATACCATATTTTGTAGCCTGGATAGACTCGGATGTCCCAATCGTTTGTGAATTAGGTTTGGGGGTCTGTAACGGAGCATGCTGTGAAGGAATTTGAAGAGGTAAGATGGTAAAGGCCTTGTGATTCATGTCCTGTGTCAATCGTCTGTCCCGTACTGTGGTCCTGCATTAGAAAAGCGTCATAAAAAAAGTTATGCTACAATTAAGGGCATGTGTCAAACAACTAACAAATGCAAGATTAAAAGGACAACCAGGGACATAAAGAACAGAGTCTAGAGTGACAAAAGATAGGAGTTTGGCTTGTCCAATTCCTTTTGGTTTTGTTCGGATTCCATTGGCTAAGGTAATAACAGGAAGAGATTGCGAATAAACAATATCAGACAAAAGTGATTTGTTACCAGAAATATGATCAGAAGCACCTGAGTCCACAACCCATGATCCAAGAGTACTAGATTGTGAAACACAAGCAAAAGTATTACCAGCAAGAGAAGCATCAGGCTGGGCAATTGAGGCTACTTGTGGAGATGTCTGCTTATTTGCTCGATACTGAAGGAACTCATCATATTCTGTTTGGGCAATATGAGCATTATTGGATGGTCGATTAGGCTGTGAAGATGTCTGCTTACTTGCTCGATTCCGAAGGAACTCATTATATTCCTTTACAGCAATAGGATCATAATTGGGTGTTGGATCATGCAAACTATGACATATATCCTGAGTGTGTCCAACTTTATGATAATAACTACATTTCGATCGAGATTTTCTAGAATGACCTCTTCCTCGCTAATTTTCCATAGGCTGATATGTTCGTTTTTCTATGGTTTGAGATGCAAGAATAGAAGAGTCAACAGTGGGTGATGAAACTACTTTGTGACTAAGAGGCGCGGCAAGACGAAGCAGCCGAGAGAATAAATCATCAATTGTAGGAACCGTAGGACTAGCTAAAATCTGATCACGTACAACAACATGGTCAGTAGAAAGTCCAACAAGTGTAAGAACTAAAAACATCTGTCTGTGCTCTTGTTTTTTTTCCACATCCGCAGTGACGGGCATCAATGTGTCAAATTCTTCCGTGACTGCTTGTACTTGCCCCAAGTAAGTAGATATCACATTCTTATTTCTTCAAGTTGGTCATTCGAGATATCACATCATAAAAACGAGATATGTCATTAGTATATAAAGCACGAGCCTTTTTTCAAACTAAATAACACTTCTGGAATGGACGAAACAGGGGCATCAACTTGGAATCAATAGATCGCCATAAGAGACTACATAATTGAGCGTTAACTTTTTTCCATTGCTCTTTAGCTTTTGTATCTTCCACGCTAGATTTTGCGTTTTCATCTACCACACTAGCCTTGTTCTTTAAGTGATCTTGGACACCTTGACCTTTGCACCACAACTCAACCGAGGAAGCCCAGGCTAAATAATTTGAACTTCCCATTAAATGTTCGGAAGTGATCATAGGACTTGAACTTCCAATTCCTATATTTTTGGAGCCAAAAATATCATGCCCAAAAGACATCTTGGTAATTTGACTTGAAAACCCCAAGAAACAGTTGTGGAATCTGAAAACAGTTACCAAAAAAAAAATGAAGTCGTCGGAATTTAGGTCCGGCGATCGGAATTTCAAAATACTTGACGGAATCTGGAAAAGATTAAGTGGTCGGCGTCGGAATAGATCGGCGATCCCAACGGAAAAAAGAACAACTAAAAATTTGACCGAAGATGGTGTCACGCGCCGGCGCATGACTGGATCTCGCCGGAATTTCAGGATTCCGGCTGGCGCGTGGATGGGAATATCCAGCGGTTTTGGTTGGGTTTTTGTCGCCTGATATTTCTGATCCTCTTGGTGGTGTTGTATTTTTCACACAAACCACAAAATAAAATATGACACAAATCAGTCACCGGAATTGACGCACGGTGACTGAGTTATTTTTTTTCTTATGATGTTTCTCACCAATGCTCTGATACCATGTGAGATTTAATGAAGAAAAATATTATTGAATTGTGCGTTTACATAATTACATCGAGACCCTATTTATAGACACTATAGTACAATCCTTTTCCAAGTAGGATTTCTTTATGTATTATTCCTATTTCTACTCATATTCTAACAGTTTTCATTTGTAATTTGGTCGTATGGCTATGCTGGATTCTTGGCTAAAATTCTCTGGCCTTTAAAGGTTCTACCTCTTTTTTTCGTCTACAGTTTGGTGGGATGAGTTAGGTGTGATGGATTCTTGTTTAAAAATTTCTGTTAGCCCTCTATTCGTTTTATTAATCAGGACTCTAACATCATAGTATTCCAGCAGTAAAATCCATATGCTTTGTATACAAGAAAAAGACTTGGAACTACCTACTTCTTTCCCCTTCCGTGTATTTGGGTTTATTTTCTCCTCTCCCATCTCCTCTTGTTGTTTCGCTGAATTTCGCCCGATTAGTTCATAAGTTACTTGTAATACCATGTAATCTATGAAGCTTTTTATAGAATTCACTTTGATACTTTTTTTTTTTTGGGGCAGGGGGACCTGGTTGAAGAATTCCAACCTCTTTGTGAAGTTCAAAGTGACAAGGCAACGATTGAAATAACAAGTCGTTACAATGGAAAAATTTCTCAAATTCTTCATGTTCCTGGTGACATCGTAAAGGTACAACACCAGGATTTGTTTATTTAACTGCACCTTAATGATGACATACAATATGACATCTTGAAGTGGTAATTTCACGATCAAATTCCGTTTATTTTACTGTCGAAGAGGGGAAAGAATAACTTTTATCTATTTAAAGATACCCTCAAATTTATGAGCGAAGGACACGGAGAATGGCTGACTTTTCAAATTATCAGGCCATCTAGAAAACTAGCTTTTTTGTTGTGCTCTTTGGAACTATGCTTGTAAGAAAAAATTGAGAACTATACCTTAGCGTTCAATTTGTCTCCTCGAATTATTTTGAATTGAGAACTTCCACATCATCACCTGGTATATCATGCTTCAACAGCTTTCATGTATAGCTGTAGAAGTTCCAAAGATGTTTAAGAACTAGATCATCTTCTGTACCAAATTTTGTAGGTTGGAGAAACACTTTTGAAGATTGGCATTGATGAAATTCCAGATCCCATTGAAACTTCTGATGCGTCAGAAAAAATGACATCCCTGGAATCTGATTGCAGTGGCTCAAGTGACATCAGCTCTGTGCCTGGAAAACCCAAGATCGGTGGAGTGTCATCCACACCTGCTGTTCGCAACCTTGCAAAGCAGTATGGTTTGGACATAAATGATGTACCTGCAACTGGGAAAGATGGAAGGATACTTAAAGAGGACGTTATAAATTACGCAATGCAAAAAGGACTAATTGAAGCACCAGCATGTGCACTACAAAAACTTTCAGAGGTTTCACCTCTCATTGGAGGGGGATATGAAGATAAGACACTTCAACTAAGGTTAGTTACTGCCATAAGGAGAACTCGGACTTGCTTACGTTACTGTTTCTATACGTTACTGGAGATTTCTGACTACAGATGGGGCGTGACTTCCATTAGTGGGAGAATTCTCTGAACAAAATTTTTATTGATAGGAAGCGTGTGCTTTGAACAAGTTTCTTCAAGCGTGTGTTGCAAAATTGAAAAGTATATTGCCACAATAAAGAACTGAAATTATAGCCTAAAAAAGAATGTGTTACTGCTTGTTTGTCACTCAGTCTCTAGATTCAACGAACTTTAATGGGGCAGTAGGAGTTCCAAATGAGTTGGCTATAGATTTCTATCAGTTTCCGAGTAATCCATGTTATAGAACATTTTCCTAGTGTCTGTCGAAAGCATCTCACAACTCTTCCTATTTTTTAAGATGCTTAAATATATTTCTTACATTGCAAGTAGTTCTCCATCAGTTTGAAATGCATGAACAATTTATGCTGGCAAAATTAGATGCATATACTCGTGGATATCTATAGTATTCTTATCCTTGAGTACTTTGATTTGTTGCACTTGAGCCGAGGGTCTTTAGGAAACAGCCTCTCTACCTCAATGAGGCAGGGATAAGGTCTGTGTACCCTCCCCGTACCCTACTCGTGGAATTACACTGGGTATATTGTTGTTAAAAACTCATGAATTTCTGTCTTGACTCTACAGGGGATACCAGCGTGCAATGGTTAAGTCAATGACATTAGCTGCAAAAATTCCACATTTCTATTATGTCGAAGAGATGAATTGTGATGCACTTGTGGAGCTCAAAACATCATTCCAGAATGAGAATTCTGATCCGGAGATCAAGCATACTTTCCTTCCTGTCCTCATAAAATCACTTTCGATGGCTTTAACTACACATCCCATGCTAAATAGTCGCTTCAATGAGGAAACCTACGAGGTCATCCTAAAAGGTATATCAAATGCAAAATTCTAATTATCCAATTTTAAATGTTCCCCTGCTCATCAATATAGTAAATATAGTTCGCATAGTCGCTTCAATGAGGAATCCTACGAGGTCATCCTAAAAGGTATATCAAATGCAAAATTCTAATTATTAAATTTTAAATGTTCCCCTGCTCATCAATATAGTAAATGTAGCTTGCTTTACATGATTGGTGACCATATTGACAATTATAGATTTTGTGTTATCTGCGTACAATATTTCCATTTCTTCATATGATTAGTGACCACATTGACAATTATAGATTTTGTATTATATGCTGATACAACATTTATGCTTGCGACGTTTGACTATGGTCCTTTGTCTTGAGCCGGGGGTCTATCGGAAACAACCTCTCTACTTCTTTGGAGGTAGTGGTATGGACTGCGTATATTCTACCCTCCCTAGACCCCACTAAGTGGGAATATACTGGGTTTGTTGTCGTGGTTGCTTGCTGATACAGCATTTCTTTTCTTGATTTACACATTCTTCATCCCTATTAATGGTACTGTTTCTTCCCAAAATCTAGGGTCTCACAACATCGGAATAGCAATGGCTACTCCAAATGGTTTGGTTGTACCAAACATAAAAAATGTTCAGTCTCTCTCAATCTTGGAGGTTAGTTGGCAGCTGTTACCCCAGTGAATTCAAATATTGACATTGTTTATTTTGTACTTAAATATGGCATTTCTATCTATTGCTTTCCTCTCATATAGTTACATCTCTACGTTGCTTGATATAGTCTATTAAGCATATATTTTATTTATCAAATCCTAGTTTGACGTGACTATTAAAACATTATTAAGATGAGAACCTAACACATGTACACTTGACTGATGTATAGGCTGAGACTACTGAGGAAGAAGTGTAGAAGTTCCTTGGTACTCTGTAGATTCTCGTGTGCGAGTATTAATTTAATATTCATGTGATGCGGGTACAACCTTCTCCTTTATGAGAGTCGGAGAGTGTATGTTATTATTGAAAATCAAGAAATATAAAGAAGAGTGTGTAGTTTGAGCTGAACAATATAGAGAAATTGTTGAGAGATATTATGGAGAAACCAATAGAGGAGGATTTAAAGTCAGTGGAGCTTGGCTAATTTATTTCTTTTTTTTATGATGGTGGTGCCCGGGCCCGCTCACACGCACCTAGACTAATTCACTGGTACCGCTACCTACCACCAACACAGATACGAGTAACTTTACCCGCCAAAGCTTAGCCAGCTTGCACTCAACTCGATTATTCCACCGGCTTAGTTTATTTATACTTTTTTGTATTATCCTTGAGTCAATTTGGTGTAACATATTAAAAATTGCAACTCCTCTCATTAGACTGTATAAGCAAGTTGTTAAATGTACATTACCTTTGAGGAGGAAGGAATAGTTCCAGATATGAAGAGTCTGATGTTAAGTAAAGAGAGAGAATGAAGTTATGATAGGGAGAGAGACTCAGATGTGGGCACTTGGTCCTGCATAGATTTTGCTCAGCTCAAAATATAACAATTTCGAGTTGATAAAGATTCATTTTGTAATGAAAATGATTAGAAAAGTGCTTCTCTTTTCGGTGACGTTGGAAATTGGAATACAGTAGCTAGAAGATGAATTTGATGCGGTATCTCGACACTATCAACCTATACATACATTCTGCATTTGATTCTTTCCATACTGTGAAAGTATGGCTAAGAATTTTTTTGACTGATGTGGCCCAGCACTTGGTCTTTTCCCTTTTCTCCTCCCTTTTTCTTTCCTTGCTGACACTATTTCTCCTAGTATTTTGCTCGTTTCATTCAATACAAATAACCTGTATCCACTTTTACGTGTCTGATTTGTCTTACCATAGTGTGAAAGGAGGCTGGGAAAACTTAGACTATATATTCTCAGAATGGAACCTTCCCCCTCCAAGATCTATTCCTCTCATCTTTTATGTGTATATATCTTATATACTACCAAATGCATGTGTGTGCTTCCCTTTGAGT
Organism: Capsicum pubescens; assembly: GCA_030864215.1. Taxonomy (NCBI): domain Eukaryota; kingdom Viridiplantae; phylum Streptophyta; class Magnoliopsida; order Solanales; family Solanaceae; genus Capsicum; species Capsicum pubescens. Next base: position 207,498,888 of record CM061538.1, on the reverse strand, counting down.
TGAGTTGTTAACGGGATATATGCTTTCTGCTACAGATAACAAAGGAACTGTCACGACTACAGAAATTTGCTAAGATAAACAAGCTTAGTCCTGATGATATATCAGGGGGAACTATTACTCTAAGCAATATTGGAGGAATTGGTGGAAAGTTTGGTTGTCCGCTCATAAATTCACCTGAAGTTGCCATCATAGGAATGGGCCGGATCCAGAAAATTCCACACTTTGCTGAAGATGGGAATATATATCCTGCATCAGTCATGACGGTATGTAGTGATTTAAAGACCTTCACGAGGCATCCTTCATCCATTTCTATAATCAGCAACATGTCGAGCAATGCATCAAAACCAGGGTGAGTTATGTTTCAGTATCTCATATGGGATGTTTTTTTTTTTTTTCAGATTAATGTAGGTGCAGATCATAGAGTTCTTGATGGAGCAACAGTTGCAAGGTTCTGCAATGACTGGAAAAAGTTTGTGGAAAAGCCAGACCTCCTGTTGTTGCATACAAGATAAATATCTGGAAGTTGATTCGAAATAATGTACGTGTACTCCAAGGTAAAGGCTCATTTTGGCCTTCCTTCTTATTATATTGTTGGTATAAACTATAAAGATCATTTGAAGCTTATAGGTGTCCTGAAAGAGAGAATCGCTAATCTAATAGATCAAGGCAGTGTTAGTATGCAGTGCTACATAGTCTATTGTTGTACTTGTGAAAGAATCTGTTGTCGTAATCTGACAACAGTTTGAAAAAAAAGAAGAGAAATATTGTTACAGGGACTATTCATATTGATAATAGACTATGTAACCATCCTATTCCCTATATAGCTGTTGCAACTCTCCTTTTTGTACTTTTTGTTTCCATTTGTGGTACCCAACTTCCTTTTCTATAAAAATGTTACAGACCTGCAAGCATTGTTCAAGTTCAAGGAAATCTTCTTACTAGTACATTCGATGCATCAGAGGCACATGTTATTGTTGAAAAGAATGCTCCTGAAAGAAAATGTTGGGCGTTGAAAACATTTGTTTTGTTTTCTAGAGCAACAATGTAATTGTTTCTGCAGTTCGAAAAGCAGATGCTTTTTCCAGTTAAAATATAATCTTGTGTCACCACCATGAAGTTATTCCAAAATCAAATTCTAACACATTCGTTTTTCTTGAAAATTAATTTTTCATGGATGAGACGGGTAAAAGCTATTGTAAGTTTTGAATTTTGACTTTTGATGTGTTTTGACCATTTTGTTTCTCTCCATAGTTGTATGGGGTTTGGGGAGTGGGTGACACGATTTTTGAGGTGAGGTAATTGGTTGTGTTTTATGTGATTTTTCGTTTTGGACGGTTTTGAAGTTAGTAGGATTGACTTTGGTCGACATTTGAAGATTTGGAGGTTGCATGAAGATTACTCATATTGCTAGATTCGAAGTGTCATTTTTTAGGTTGGTAGCACTTTTGATTTAGGTTGCGCGGCGTTCGGATTAATTTGGAGTAGTTTGTTGGAAAATTGAAAATTTATGACTTAAAGTTGACTTCAGTGAACGTCCGCTGATAACGATCTCTGTTCGTGAATTTGATGATTTCATTAAGTTCGGAATATCAATTTCAATCTAGTAGCATGGTTGATTTGTCATGAGGTCCTAAACAAATTTCTAGGGTCCGTATGGAAAATTTCTTGTTTCCTTGTTGGTGCAGGCCCAGTTGGCCTTTGCGTTCACGACCTTTTAATCGCGATCACAAAGGATAATAAATCCCTTAACTGCGATCGCGTGGAGGCAAATAGGGTGTGACGGGTTGAGTCTGGGTACCTCTTTGCGTACGCAATCGGACTATTGCGAATGCGACCAGAATATTTGAAATTTGCGGGAGTGGGTGACACGGTTCCTGAGGTGGTTGATTGTGTTTTATGTGTTTTTTTTTCATTTTGGACGGTTTTGAAGTTAGGAGGACTAACTTTGGTCAACATTTGAAGAATTTGAGTTCGCATGAAGATTCCTCGTACTGCTAGCTCTGAAATGTCATTTTCAGGTCAATAACACCTTTGATTTGGGTTTCAAGGCATTCAAATTAATTTGAAGTAGTTTGCTGGGAAATTGAAAGCTTATGATCTAGAGTTGACTTCAGTCATGTTCGCTGATAACTAATGAATATAAATTATTCTGATAATTAATGAATATAAATTATTCCTACATTTTAATATATAAAAATAATAATTTTTAATAAAAAATATGAATAAATATATTCAATTCTTTATGTTTTTTAACAATTCTTGCTGGGAGAAGAATACATGAGAAACAAGAAAAAGAAAGAAGAAGATTCATCCACTACAAATTAATTAAAGACCTCACAAGAATAAGAAAATAAAATTATGTTATAAAACAATAAAGAACAAGAAGAAGAGTAGAGAGAATAGAGAGAGTGATTCTTATTTCTTCTTTTGAGGGATGAGAGATCATCTTAATTGATTATACAGTGACCAAAACTCCTCTATTTATAGGGGAAAATACTCCTAGTTTCTCACTAAAAGATAGATACTTCAAATCCTGATAGATATCAACTAGATTTTGATAGACATGCACTATAATGTAAATACATTTATAACACCCCCTTGAATGTCTAGATAGATAATGAGCCTCGTTAAAACCTTACTAAAAAATCAGTGGGAAAAAAATCCAGTGAAGAAAAAAGAGTACACATCCTAACAATACGCATATAGGCTGTTTCATTAAAAACCTTACAAGGAAAACCCAGTGGGACAAAACCTCATAAGGAAAAAAGAGTACAACGCGTATTAACTCCCCCTAATGAGAACATCCTTGAACCTTTGCATCCCGATCTTGTGCACCATCTTCTTGAAAGTTGCAGCAGGAGGAGACTTGGCGAATAAGTTAGACACATTGTCACTTATATTTTGAATCCTTAAAGAAGTTTTCATATAAAATTTGTCAAGTGACAATATTCAATATTTCATGTGTGACATCTTCAGGTGTCTAGACTGCAAATCAAATAAGTTTTACGCTTACCAAGATGCATCCTTTTATGTCATTTGATAAATGTTTCTACGTCAGCATGCTTAAATTAACATAGAATTCAGATCCTCGTAATCTTTTACAATATTGCGCCAATATTGTATCAAAGATATCGTCGACGATTTCTCATTTTGTATCGGTTCACAATGCGATATAATATTTTGAGATCTCATTACTTCTTTATTTTTAGGTACTTGAACCTCTTATAAGGTTTCATGAAGTGTTAGGTTATAGGCTCTTCAAGAGCACATTGCCTTCTTATTATGATTATTTGCTCCTTATTTTTCAAGGATTATTTCATTTGGAACCGATTAGTCTATCACGCTTCATGCATGTAGAGACTTTGTCCTTTAGGGACACAAAATAGGAGCACTTGTAGCTTAAATATGTGATGCTTTCGGCATTTGACTTGAATTATCTTTTGAATGAGGATCTGGTGATAATTCCCAACATATTTCATAGCTGCTTATAATCTCCCCCTTATGTTACGAAAACTAACATACATCCTTCATCTTATTTGAAGAATCCATCTTTGTGTATTAAGATATATTTATTAATAGTATACTGCACATCAAAATTATTAGATGGAATAGTTGGTTCCTGACTTTGAACCAATTGAGAGGGAAGAAATAATCATAATTTATTGATCTAATGCATACAAGTGCTATTGTATGCAACATATCATATTTCGGATCAACGCATGAAGTTTTGTTCTTATTAACAATGATTTAGCTATTTACCGAAGGCATCTAATGCCAAACCATCATCATCAAGATGAATTGTCTTGATTACACAATCTGAAAGTTATGTTCTTAACTCAATTTTATTGAGCAAGAAACTTAAGAATGTCAATTTGCAGGTTGACAATAAACGTACAAGTGATCATCTTATATCGCTGCATCTTAATAGATCAGATGACTGGTGAACGGGCCCATGTTCAATACTCAGTATGCACATGTTTGAGATGTCGCAATTGTTTATGTCAATTTATGAATTTTTATTCTAGCAAACTCCAAGTTTACCATGACATGTACCTTTTACTTTAGTAAATTTCAGATTTACTATTACATGAATAAATTTCAGATGCACTACTTCAGAAGTAGATTTCAAAATAACTTTTCTCAGTTATTCAGCCTCTTTCGGATGTGAGTTGTGATACCATCACAATCAAGTGCACGTGTGCATTAATAAGTTTCTCATTCCACAGGAATGGAATATAATCATGCCTTAAGTGTATCAAATTATGATAGCTATTACAAAAGCAAATTAAGGCATACATGTGATTTATTGCTACCACATTCAATTCAAGGAATAAAACATATTTAATGGGGCATGTTTCACCAAATACCCATTATTTTGTCTTAGCCATCATAATATCATCAATATGGTGCATTGAGATTCAAACCCAAGGTCTTATTCATATAAATGCATCTTAGGCATAAATCGATGGGACTTGAACCCAACATATTATCATCCCTTTTGATAATATTGTTCTTGAGGAATAAATTTAAAACATAAATAGTTTCAAACTAATTATTTTTTCTCAAATCTAACAATAATTATATTATTAGTAGAAAAAAAAAATAACATAAGGAATTACTAACCTTGAAATTACCTACATTTATAATCTCACCTTGTTTGGCAGAGTCTCGTGCTGATAACGTGTTATAAAATAATAAAGAACAAGAAGAAGAGTAGAGAGAATAAAGAGAGTGATTCTTATTTCTTCTCTTGAGGGATGAGAGATCATCTTAATTGATTATACAATGAACAAAATCTCTCTATTTATAGGGAAAAATACTCCTAGTTTCTCACTAAAAGACAAATATTTTAAATCCTGATAGATATCAACTAGATCTTGATAGACATTCACTATAATGTAAATACATTTATAACAAATTATGAATATTCTAATAAAGGCCTTTGCATTTCTCACCAAAGTTTCATGATAATTGTCATGTTAAAATCTCATCAAAATTTCATGATAAATTGTCATGTCAAATTCTCATCAAGGTCTCATGATATCTTAAAAATATCTTGTAAAACCTCATCAAGGTCTAAATAGAAATTTTTCTATAAATAGTCATTTGTTTTACTAGGAAGATCATCCAATTATCATCTATTTAGTATTCCAACTTTCTTTCTAGTTTTCTAATTTTTCTAAGGAGAAAGAAATAGTTAATCTTGGTCTCTTTCTCTAATAGTTTTCTTGTAGTAAAAATATTTCTTGTTTCTTTTTTTGTTTTTTCTTACTCCAAAATAAAGTAGTCTCTTTTTGTTATGATAGTTGATAAAGCTTGATATATATATTTATAATACTATCTCAGTATCAAAACATCCTGGCCTGAAGATTTTTATTATATTTCAAATTATGTTGGAGTAATAGTTTTCAATTAAACCTTATCATCACCTTCACATATTTTATCTGAAAGTTATCTTTATATTAATTTTGTAATTCTCATGTTGCAGAATTAAATAAGGTATCTAATGAGTAAAATAGTGGAGTGAAAGTAACCTTTAATTATCTATTATATCAAAATCTTTGATCTTGTTTCTTTAAATTCTAATTCTCACATAGGGATTAACGCAAACAAGTTTATTGATTAACAAAGATCTTTATCTTATTTCTTTCAGTCCTAATTCTCACGTAGGAATTGACTCAAGTAAGTTAATTAATTTAAGTACTAATCGAAAGAGATCTTTTATCCCCTTTTAGCACAATTCAGACAAGAGAATATTTTTGATTTAATAGTTACTAGAATTAAATCAGTTAATTAACATAATCTCACAGAGTGTTAATTAATTATTTATTTTTAGTGACAAAATATAATTATATTAGCAAATTATTTGGAGACAAAAAAATTATTTTGAAAATATTATCTAGTGAATTAAGTTATTCCCAACTCTTTTAGTTATTAATATTTTAAAAGTAATTTATTTTTATTTTAAGTAACCTATAATTTCAATTTCCCCGTTTATCAATTTGGTTACCTTAAATAGTAGTCAAGATATTATAAATTTGTAGTATAGATCTTTCAATCTCTGTGGAATGATATCACAAACTATACTAGAATTTGACAATGTACGAGCAACAAAATTCTATATATATTGACCTCGTAAAATTTTTAACGTTGCTATTGGGAATCGACATTGATCTATTTCAAATTAAATATTTTATTACTAATTTGATACTTTATTATCATAACTGTTGTCGTTTTTATTTCTTCTTAAATATTATTATTTCTATTATTGTTGGTATTAATAGTTCTATAATATTGTTGTTATTATGATTATTTCTGACAATTACTAAGTAGGACTTGTTGGGTTCGCATTATTGTATACTTGTTAACCTAGTTATTAATGTTTTTATATGTAAATTAGGAAAAAAATTAAAAAGAAATTTTTTGTTAGTTATCTATTTAACTGCTATTGCTTAGAAATTAATTGTAAATTTCAGATTGTTTATGACCAGGGACAGAGCTATAGTATATGAGGGTTCGATCGAACCTAGTAGTTTTAGTAGACCCTATATTTGTACTGAAAAATTATGTATATTTATATAAATTAAAGATTGCGAACCAACTTACCAAGAATGGTTGATGGCTCAGTGGTCAGGCTGAAAGTGGGAAAGTTCAACTTGTTCGAGATTGTAGGTTCGAACCCCACTTTTCTTCCTGCTTATGTTTCTTTCTTTCCGCTATAATAACCAAAATTAGTTTTTCACAAAAATTTTAATTCTCTTTCCCACCTCTTTATTTTCTATTTATTTGCCTACTAGTCAAGTGCACGTGCTTTGCATGTGTGTCTCGTGTTAATAAATAGAATTATATGTAATATAGTAAAATTATTTAAAAATAGCGATTAAAAGTTAAAATAAATAAACACTAAATAAAAGCAAAAAAACAATAAAGAGAAATACTTATCTTATGAACCACATAAGTGCATATATTAAGTGTTGTGCCGATTAAAACAACCAAATAGACAATACATTGCACTTTCGTTGTAAGATATCGTAGCATGGAGTCTTGCACTTATTGTTCAAAATATACGTGTCTTGCAAGTATTTAACTCTTTATATAGTGGTAAGAGATAATTCTAAGTGTTTTTATTCATGTGGAATTCATAAAGTTTGTATATTTAACAATAGGTAGAACAATGGTATGTGTTTTAGAGGTTCTATGCAAATTTATATATACACTCCTGTTAAGAAGAGTTTTAAAGTACTTATAGTAAAACTTGTCCTACGACAATAAATTATTAGATATTTTTAAAATTTAAATGATAAGTTTAAGATCAAAAGATTTAAAGGACTACACACATCTTTAATTTAAGATCATAAGATCCAAAATCTCTTTATATTTCTTAAACTTCACGCTTAATCAAAAATCAAGTGAAGACACCTAATTTGAGACAAAGAATGCAACAAAAGTTTACCTCTTTAATCAAGTCCAAACAAAGATCATATTTGATGTCTCTTCTAAAGCCCTAAGAAAGGTTGCTTATGATCTCGCATTCGTCAATCTAATGTGTTGCTGCAAATTTTTGCAGCTCATTTCGATCCCCTGCTTGAATTCTTGAGGCAACCTTCTTCTCCTCATCCACTATATTATATTCCTCTTTTTTTTATAACACTGCCTATTTCTTTGATGTTGCTGCATGCAAGAATACCTGTGCAAACGTAATATCATCATACACCATAACATATAAAAGACACAGACACAACTATAGCAATTGACAAAAACAAATCACTCTGTCACTATTTATTAATTAAACGAAAGCCAAGAAAAAAATCACATTGAATACAGAAAAATAATATAAATCAAATCAAAGTCAAATAATAAAAAGACAAATAAAGAAAAAAAGGAATGAACGTTAGTGAAGGTTTAATAAGGGTGGAATGAACGTTGGTGAGGGTTAAATAAGAATTTGCAAAAAGTTACTTTAATAGAATTGTAGTTTAAGTAAATAATTATATAAGATAACATTTTAATTGATTTAGAAGTGTACTAAATATAGAAATTCTTACCTATTATAAATAAATAAATAAATAAATAAATAAATAATAATATAAAGTAGTATTTTAATTGATTTGGACGTGTAATAGAAATTTCATTTTTTTAAGAACAAAGATTTAAGTAATAATAATTTTTCATCCAATATTAGTTGAAATTAGTGACTATTACACGTGTAGGTGTGTTTTTTTAAGTACATGTATAGACATTAATACACAAAATTTATATAAGGTAAATTTGATTAAATGTAAAGCCTAATAGTAGGAATTCCTACTAAAATCAAATTAGGAAAAATTTAATTGCGAGATTTTTTAATTAATAATAATCTTAAACATTAAAAAAATAGTAAATGACAATTTTGTCTATTACGAAAACTTTTCATGAAGGGTAAAAAGTTCAAATCATATTTCTAAGGGTCTTCACACTTTTAATATATTATAGATATAGATATAGATTATAGATTATAGATTATGGTATGTAATAACATGATTAAAAATTAATTTTTAATTTTTGATTCTAGGACTATTTTACAAAGTTGTGGTATATTGTTATTTTTTTTACTTTTCTTTATAAAATTTCATTAACAGAACTCCAGACAAGTCAATAAATACATTGTCCTTTTTTATTTCTGATTTTTTTTTATTGTAATTTTTTTTTCATTTTTCATAATTTGCATTTTGATATGATTGAGAATGAGATAGACACAATTTGTGTTCTGTGATTTTGATTAGGATCTTTAAAGTTATAGTCAGTATTGTCACAAATTTTTTTTATGGCTCGAGCTTATTTCAATCACTGCTCCTAGCTCCTGAGTGCACTTGTAATAATATGTCTATACTTATATAATATCAAGTGATTGGTTGCTTTTTAAACGTATATTGTGGTTTGATACTCGTTCATCAATTTAACAGTTATTACATATTAGCTTGAAGTCGTTAACCTATCTTAAAATTCAGAACTCCCAAACTTTAAATCTTGGCTTCGCCTCTGTTATGACCCGATCTTCTATGAAAGAGTTGATCAATTATGATCCTAAAATTAAAAGATATTTGTGACTTCACAAAAAAGAGCGAATAATTTCTTAAGACATAACTCGTGATCAATTGAAACACCAACAAGGAGATGATATTAATTCTTCGGTGATCCCACCACCAGTATATATAAAAGATCAGTTTGATGAAATGGCACCAAGGGCAATCCAGAGAATCCTAAGGATTATGCTAGGTCAGACCGCTTTAATTATGAATCAAGTGTTAGAAAACTGCCAGTAGCGGCCAACAACTTTGAAATCAGGATAAGCCTGACTCAAAATTTAACAACCTTGTATCTTTACTGGTGATCCAAGTGAAGATTCATGTAACCATTCAAATAATTTTCTAGAACTTGTTGAAATTGCTAAGTATAATGGAGTGTCCCCGAAATAAATAAAATTGAGGTTGTTTTCTTTATCTTTAAAAGGAGATGCCAAAACTTGATTGCGAAGTTTACCTCAAGGTTCTATTACCGCATGGGACCAGATGACTCAAACGTTTTTAAACAAATATTTTTCTCCAGCTAAAACAACAAAATGAAAATAAGATACATTAATTTTTTTGCATACTGATAGTGAGTCAGTTTATCAACCTGGGAGAGATTACAGGTAATGCTAAAAAATTTCCACATCATGATGTTGCCAAACATATACAATTATATTTTTTTTTTATCATGGTGTGATTGGCTGTAATATTCCGTATTTCCCTAGCCTAAATTAACCATCAGTACATGGGTTATCCTAGATAAAAAATTTAGAATACCCAGAAATTTTCAGATTTGAGCCTGCCATTGCGTAGGAAATTCAATTAGCTTTCCAACGATATAAAATTGGCCTAAATCCAACAACCGGGTAAGAAGTTATGACGATTTTAAGTTTCAGTCGTTAAACATCGTCATTCAGGCAAGTAGCGCAATGCGGAGTGTGTCAAAATAGCAATTGTCAGTTTTCAGTGTTGCTTTGTGATGTTGGCGCGTCGCGCCATAGATCCAGGTCACAATTGTCAATTTCCAGTGTGCTAACGCGATCTCACCGCATCGCGGTGCACTTCCAGTTCGCAAATAAAGTGGCAACGCGATACCACCGCGTCGCGCCACAATGCAATTTCTCAGTTGTCATTTTCCAGTGGCCTGGTGCGATAGTGGCGCGTTGCGCCAGGGGTCCAAATCAAAAAAAAATTCTCGAAAAATTAAAGTTGCGTCCAGGGTTAAAATAATCTTTTCTCATAATTTTATTCCGCCCAGATGTGGGATTTAAGCCCTTAAAACGTGTAAAACCCTTCATTATTCACTTTTTTCCAAAATCAAAAGATAATTCTCTCTCAAGAAAGCAAACCCTAGCTCTCAAGAATCAAGGTCAATTCCAAGAATTTCTTCAAGAACTCATCAAATTAAGGTATGTTAGATGTTCATTCATAGATCCTTACCTTCCATGGAGCCCAAGATTCCTTTTCAATATACAAGATTTATGATTTATGATTTCCATGTTTGAATTAGATTGAATTTATGTTCATGATGTTGTTTGAGTTTAATCCATGATTTAGATTACAAGTTCCAAGATTTGATTCTAACATGTGTTGAATTACATGATATTCATGATAAACCCTTTAATTTGCAAGTTAATTGTCGTAACCATGTTAACCCTATGTGTTTATGATTTAATGAACCAAGTATGCTTCTTATGTGTTTGATAAATTGTCTATGAGAATGAAATAATGCCATTATAGCATGCTAATATGTAATCCCCATTTATGTACAAGTTAATGCATTACAAGTATTTGATGGAATGTCTCTATTAATGAATTACGACCAAGTGAACATTGTTACGTTATTCAAGATTATGCTTTGCTTTACTTTTCATGCTATCGAGTCCTGGAGGTAGTTAATACCCGATAATTTAGCTATTTACCTAGAGCCAGTGTCAGTTACAGAATAGTATCAGTCATGTCACGATCAGTACTCTCAGTCAGTTACAGAACTCAGTAGAATTCAATCAGTTATAGAACTTAGGAAAACTCAGTAATCTCAGTGAATTTAGTCCAGTTCAGTCTAGTATAACAGTTTAGCGTCTTTCAGTTGGGAGTAGGATTCAACACCAAGTGAACCCAAGGATGGGGGCTCACCTGCCAGTAGAGGGTGTGGTCCTTATAAGTAATCCTTGTGTTCCAGAACTACATAGCCAGCGTAGGTGGAGACTTCACACCTTCCAGTTGAGGGTTGATGAGGTGCTCTACCTGCCAGTAAAAAGGGTACCACCGTTCTCATTTAGGGAACCTACCAGTAGAGGGTTACTCTTCAATTTATCTTTACCCGTGGCACGGTATTGACACCTGTCCAATTGGGGTTATATATTGGACCCCAACTCAGTTATCAGTTCAAGTTTGGGGTATGTCGGTTAGATGATTACCTCCCACAGTTTCAGTTTCAGTCTCAGTCTTCAGAATAGAACTCAGTTCAGTTCTACAAAATTAGGACTATCAGATACAGTTACTCAGCTAACAGTAATTCAGATTATCAGTGATCCTAGATTATTAGTATATTCAGTTATCAGTTATCAAAATTTAGTTCCAGTATACTCAGTCCCAGTATGCACAGTATGTTCAGTAGTTACAGATCCTCCATGTATGCTAATTCAACTCTTGCATATCATTCAGTTAGTTATTGATCATACATATAAACCAATGCATTCAGCCTTACCTCATTTAGCATACCAGTAAATTTCCACGTACTGATCGTATACCCATTTTTTGAGCTATGATGTTTCATATCATAGGTTCGGACGCTCAGGTTCCTAACCGCACTTAGCCAGATTCAGTCAACAATATCAGATTTAGCAGTGAGTACTCATCTATCGAGCATATGCTTTTATTTTAGTACTTCAGCTTAGCAGTATTTTAGTAGATGGAGTTAGTTGGGGGATTATCCCATTAACTTTATTTTCAGACAGATTCAGTTAGAGGCTTTTTCAAACTAGATTTTCAGACAGTATTTCAGATTCAGATGTTATATTTTATCAGTATTTTAGATGTTTTGAACCTTATGGCATTTCAGCTCATTATTCTACATTTATTTCAGTATTATTATTCAGTGCTCACAACAGATATCATTCATGGGTTAGCTTGTGGTCCTTCGGGGTCGTAAGCACCGTGTAGCGTCTAGGGTGCAGACTCGGGGCGTTATAAACTTGGTATCAGAGCTAGGTTCAATAGAGTCCTAGGGAGTCTAAGAAGCCGCATCGTGTAGAATCTTGTGCATGGGTGTGTAGTGCGCCACACTTATGGACAGAAGGCTATGGGATGTTTTTAGGAAAAGTTTCCCTTCTTTCAGTATTCATGTCGTGCGAGTGAGCATGATCTCAAATTAATCTCTCAGTCTAATCCGCTTCTTCCTTTTATTTACAGAACATACCTCCCAAAAGGACTAACAAAAGAAGAACCGGAAACCAGTCAGCCCCTCTGCCCATTCAGGAAGAATTCAGAGCTGCATTCACCACTCTAGCTAATTCATTAGTAGCTCAGAATGAATGGTCAACTGCTATTCCGACCAACCCAGTGGCCAATACTGCTAGAACCAAAATTTGAGGCTTCACCCGAATAAATCCTTCTTCCTTTACGGGGTCTAATTCAGAAGAGGATCCACATGAGTTCCTCGATCAGGTTCAGAAAGTCATAAATATCATGGGAGTGACCTTCAGTGAGAGTGCTGAGTTAGCCATCTATCACCTACAAGATATAGCCCATACGTGGTTTAAGCAGTGGAGGGTAGACAAGGGTATAGATGCAGATCCCATAGAGTAGGAAGAGTTTTCTACTGCCTTTCTAGACAGATTCTTTCTCTTAGAGCTGAGAGAAGCCGAAGTGTTAAAGTTCATCAATCTCAGACAAGGTAGTATGAGCGTAAAAGAATATTCCCTTAAGTTTACTCAGTTAGCCAGGTATACTCTCCATGTAGTAGTAGATAATAGGTCCAGAATGAGCAAGTTCGTGTCTGGGGTATCAAATAGTGTGTTTAAGGAGTGCAGAACAACAACGTTGATCAAAGAGATGGACATATCTAGGCTTATGGTCCATGCTCAATAGATTGAGGAGAAGAAGCTCAAGAAGAAGGAGAGAGAGAATAAGAGGGCTAGAATAGGTAGCTTTAATTTCAGTCAGCCTAAGTCAGAAGGTGGTAACCGTTCCCAGTTTTGTCCAAAGTCTTTAGTCCCAGCTCTGTCCTCAGCCAGTGTACCGATAACCCAGGATAGCATAAGCAATGGTCGTATTAATCCATTTTGCGGAGAGTGGTAAGAATTATAAGGGTGTGTGGAGAGCTGGCAGTGATGTTTGTTTCGGGTATGGTAAGCCAAGCCACAGAGTCAGAGATTGTCCTCAGTCAGGTTCTCAATGTCAGTATAGTAGTCCTTCAGCTCAGCCAGGTCGCCCAAATCAACAAGGTGCCGCTTCCAGTGCCACTAGTGGGCAACGCCTAAATAGGTTTTACGCCCTTCAGTCCAGACAAGATCGGGAAAGTTCTCCTGATGTGGTCACTGGTATGTTACAGATCTCCCATTTACATATTTATGCCTTAGTTTCAGATTCTAGATATTCAGTCATGATTTCGTTCGTAGGTGCCCCATGCATCGTCTCATGCTTTTTCTTAGTATCTCAGCCAAGTCAGCACTCTCGAGGGATATAGTGTCCTAAGGGGAGATGCACTATAATCCCCAAGCTATCATGATCTAAACCTTTCATTTTCTCTTCATGTAGCAAATCCAGTTGAAGTAATTGGTCCTCACAGTTAACCCTCAAGTTCCGATTTCAGCCGTATGACCATTCCCCATGTCATGACACTTATCCAAGGAATCAGTTCAGTTCATATATCATGATTCAGACTTAGTCATATCCTCATGTTCCCGTTCATGCATATTAGTGACGTATTCATTAATCCGTTAAGACATGTACTCATGCATCAGACATGCATGTTCAGAATATAAGCTCAGTCTATCAGACCAGTCACGTAATCATGCTTCAGTTGTACATGTCTAGTTCAGTACATAAACTCAGTCTGTCCGTACTCTCTTAGCTTAACTAGCCACATTCGAGGACGAATGTTCCCAAGGGAGAGATATTATAATACCCCGTATTTCCCTAGCCTAAATTAACCCTCAGTACATAGGTTATCCTAGAAATTTTTTTTAGAATACCCAGTAATTTTCATATTTGATCTTGCCCTTGCATAGGAAATTCAATTAGCTTTCCAACAATATAAAATTTGCCTAAATCCGACAATCGGGTAATAAGTTATGGCGATTTTAAGTTTCAGTCGTTAAACATCATCATTCAGGCCAGTAGTGCATCGCAGAGTGTGTCAAAATAGCAATTGTCAGTTTCCAGTGTTGCTCTGTGATGTTGGCACGTCGCGCCATAGACCTAGTTCACAATTGTCAATTTTCAGTGTGCCAACGCGATCTCACCGCATCGCGGTGTACTTTCAGTTCTCAAACAAAGTGGCAATGCGATACCACCGCGTCGCGCCACTATGCAATTTCTCAGTTGTCATTTTCCAGTGGCTTGGTGCGATAGTGGCGCGTTGCGCCAGAGGTCCAAATCGAAAAAATTTCTCAAAAAATTAAAGTTGCGTCTAGGGTTAAAACAATCTTTTCTCATAATTTTATTCCGCCCAGATGTGGGATTTAAGCCCTAAAAACGTGTAAAACCTTTTATTATTCACTTTTTCCCAAAATCAAAAGGTAATTCTCTCTCAAGAAAGCAAACCCTAGCTCTCAAGAATCAAGGTCAATCCCAAGAATTTCTTCAAGAACTCATCAAATTAAGGTATGTTAGATGTTCATTCATGGATCCTTATCTTCCATGGAGCTCAAGAATCTCTTTTCAATATACAAGATTTATGATTTTCATGATTGAATTAGATTGAATTCATGTTCATGATGTTGTTTGAGTTTAATCCATGACTTAGATTACGAGTTCCAAGAATTGATTCTAGCATGTGTTGAATTACATGATATTCATGATAAACCCTTCAATTTGCAAGTTGATTGTTGTAACCATGTTAACTCTAAGTGTTTATGATTTAATGAACCAAGTATGCTTCTTATGTGTTTGATAAATTATCTATGAGAATGAAATAATGCCATTATAACATGCTAACTTGTAATCCCCATTTATGAACAAGTTAATGCATTGCAAGTGTTTGATGGAATGTCTCTATGAATGAATTACGACTAAGTGAACATTGTTATGTTATTCAAGATTATGCTTTGCTTTACTTTTCTTGCTATCGAGTCCTGGGGGTATTTAATACCCTATAATTTAGCTATTTACCTAGATCCAGTATCAGTTACAGAGTAGTATCAGTCATGTCATGATCAGTACTCTCAATCCATTACAGAACTCAGTAGAATTTAGTCAGTTACAAAACTTAGGAAAACTCAATAATCTCAGTGAATTCAATCCAGTATAACAGTTCACTGTCTTTCAGTTGGGAGTAGGATTCAGCACCGAGTGAACCCAAGGATGGGGGCTCACCTGCCAGCAGAAGGTGTGGTCCTTAGAAGAAATCTTTGCGTTCCAGAACTACGAAGCCAGCGTAGGTGGAGATATCACACCTGTCAGTTGAGGGTTGATGAGGTGCTCCACCTGCCAGTAAAAAAGGTACCACCGCTCTCATTTAGGGAACCTACCAATAGAGGGTTACTCTTCAACTTGTGTTTACCCGTGGCACGGTACTGACACCCTTCCAATTGGGGTTACAGATTGGACCCAGCTCAGTTATCAGTTCAGGTTTGGGGCATGTTGGTTAGATGATTACCTCCCACAGTTTCAGTTTTAGTCTCAGTCTTTAGAATAGAACTCAGTTCAGTTCTACAGAATTAGGACCATCAGATACAATCACTCAGCTAATAATAATTTAGATTATCAGTGATCCTAGATTATCAGTATATTCAGTTATCAGTTATCATAATTTAGTTCCAGTATACTTAGTCCCAGTATGCACAGTATGTTCAGTAGTTACAGATCCTCTATGTATGCTAATCTAGCTCTTACATATCATTTAGTTAGTTATTGATCATGTATATAAACCCTTGAATTCAGCCTTACCTCATTTAGCATACCAGTACATTTCCACGTACTAACTATATACCCATTTCTTGCGCTATGATGTTTCATATCATAAGTTCAGACGCTCAGGTTCCTAACCGCGCTTAGCCAGATTCAGTTAGCAGTAGCAGATTTAGCAGTGAGTCCTCATCTATCGAGGATATGCTTTTATTTTAGTACTTCAGCTTAGCAATATTTTAGTAGATAGAGTTAGTTGGGGGATTGTCCCATCAACTCCACTTTCAGACAGATTCAGTTAGAGTCTTTTTCAAATTAGATTTTCAGATAATATTTCAGATTCAGATGTTATATTTTATCAGTATTTTAGATGTTTTGAACCTTATGTCATTTCACCCCATTATTCTGCATTTATTTCAGTATTATTGTTTAGTGCTCACAATAGATATCATTCATGGGTTAGCTTGTGGTCCTTGGGGTCGTAAGCATCATGTAGCGTCCAAGGTGTAGACTTGAGGAGTTACATTGATGCAGTTGCAGATGATTTCATAATGAAAACAACAATTGAAGAAGCACTGTATTTTTCGAATGAAATTTCTGAAAATGCTATTTAATAGACATTTGATTCAGATGCTTTAAATATACCAACCCAACAAATTACTTTTTTGACATAAAAATTTGAATCTTTTCAGGTAAATACTCAATAACCAAGATAGTATGAGGCTTGTAATATGTGTGGAAGAAACCATTTGAATCATGAATGTCAAGTGATCAGCCAAAATAATAAACAGGTTAACGCCATCAGATACAAGTCGTATCCTTTGAAAAGTCCAATGACACAAAAATATCCAAAATTTCAGTAGAGCAATCCAAATGGTGTTGAAGACTCTCAAGCTTTCCAAAAGTAAAATGTACAAAATTCTCCTAACTTCTCAAATTAAAATCGTGAACAGTTAAACTTTAGACTTTATCAACAAGCAATTTCATGGCAAGGGCCTCAACATGCTTATTCAAATCTTGATGACTTTTTCTTAGCATATTAATGCTACTGATGAAAAAAATTGAAAATCATGGTTCAACGCTTAAATATTTAAAAACTCAAATAAGCCAACTAGTAGCTCTTGTGTCAAAAAAATTCAAGGTCCCTTAACAAGTAATACAAAAAAATATTTAAAAGAACATCTTAAAGGCCAATTCCTTACAATCAGGTAAGGAACTTGATGAACCTTATGCAGAATGACAAAAAAAACAACAATCACAACAACAAATAGACATGGGTAAGAAAGTTAAAACATCCAATAAATCATAAAAAAAATAAGTTAAGAAAAAATGAAGAAAAAATATTGAAAAAATTACTCCTCTCCCTCCGACAATTTTTGTTTCAAAATAAATAAAAAGAGAAAAATTTGATGGTCAATTTGTAAAGTTTTTGAATATTTTAAAATAAATTTGTATTAACATTTGTTTCAGTGATGTTTTATTACAAATGCCTTCATATGCAAATTTTATCAAGAAATTTTATCAAGAAAAAGAGGATTGAAAGAAGTTTATGTGGTAATGCTTATTGAGAAATGCAGTATTATACTTCAAAATAAGCTATCATAAAAATTTGATGATCCAGGTAGTTTTACTATCTCATGCACTTTGAAAAATGCATATTTTGAAAAGACACTTTGTAATTCTGAAGCTTCAATAAATTTAATATTTTTTTTAATCTTTGAATAATTAAATTTTGGTGAAATAAAGGACAGAAGTGTTTCTCTTCAATTTGTAAATTAAAATATTAAAAATCAAAGATAATAATTAAAAATATTCTTGTATGAGTAGATAAATTTGTTTTTTCTGTAGATTTCATAGTACTTGAGATGAAGGAATGTCCTGATGAACAATAATTTTGGATAAATCATTTCTTGCTACTGATTGAGCTATCATAAATGTCCATCAAGGATAACTAATTTAAGAATTGATGAATAAAGAGATATTTTTAATATGCAAAAGATGCTAGAATTTTTAGGAGACGAGACATCATTTTCATATTTTTCAATTGATATAATTAGCGATTTGACAGATTAATTCAAGGATGATCAATTAATTTCAGACTCAATGGAAAATGTTTAACCATATCAGGCACCATGCAGGATGATAATCCTATCATAAAAGAAAAGCTGAATTATTAGAAAGAGATTCTGAGGATGATGAGATACAGTCAGAAAAAGTTCAATAAAAAATCAAACTCAAAATTCTTTCATCTCATTTAAAATATGTTTATCTCGAGCAAGAATCATTTTCGATAATTATTTCATCTTCTCTAATTACATAATAGAAAGATAGTTTGCTTATAGTACTACACATACATAAAAGAGTTTTGGGATGGGCTGCAACATATATCAAAAAGATTAATCTAATTATTTGTACAAACAAAATTCTTATGAAGAAAAATTATAAATCAATAATTCAACCTCAAAGGAGATTGAATCCAATAATATAGAAAGTATTGAAAAATAAAATGATAAAATTTATAGTGGCATGTATCATCTATCCTATTTTTGACATTCCTTGAATAAGCCCTGATTAGGTAGTGCCAAAAAAAGAAGGTATGACAATCACAAAATATGAAAATAATGAACTCATACCTACTAAAATGATTACAAGAAGTAGAGTTTGTATTGATTATAGCATCTCAATGATGCCACCACAAAAGATCATTTTATTTTATCTTTTATTGATCTAATTTTAAAAAATATTACAAGATATGACTTTTATTATTTTCTTGATGGCGATTTAAATTATAATCAAATACCTGTTGCACCTAAAGATCAAGATAAGACAATTTTACATTCCCTTATAAAACATATGCATATAGAAGATATCATTTGATCTATGTAATACCCCTGCTATATTTCAGTAATTTTTTCTGACATGATTAAAAAATTTCTTGAAATTTTTACGGATGATTTCACACTCTTTGATATGACATTTGAAAATTGTCTTTACTATATGACCTTAGTTCTTAAAAGATGTGAAGAGACAAACTTAATTCTTAACTGAAAAAATATCATTTTAAGATAGTAGTGGAGATTGTCTCAGGACATAAATTTTTTTATAAGAGAATAGAAGTTGATAAGGCAAAAATAAATCTCATAGCAAGATAACTTTCTCCTACAACCATTATAGGCATTAGAAGTTTTCTTGATCATTGTAACAACCTGAAAAATTTGATGAAATATGTAATTTTTTTGTGATTTAAACTCCTCCCCGTAGTTGTATTATGATATTTCTAGGGTGTGGGGGTGATTTATACGGTTTTTGATGTATTTTGATACCATTTATGTGATATTGTGTTTTTTGATGTCTTCGAGAGCCTTATTTTGGACTTATGTGGATATCTTTTGATCCGTGCGATGGATGACTGAACAGACTGCTCCAACAACTTTGAAATATCAATTTTAGACTGGATAAACCTTTGGTTCGGGTCCTTGTGCACCCGAGCTCATTTCGACCTATTGGTTGAAAAGTTAAAAAATTAAAAATATGGGTGTGGGACCCACATTTGATCGAAATGACCCTGGATAGAAAATCCAACTTTTCCAGAAGATCCAAAATGTCAATTTTAGGGTGGTAATATTTGATGTGATTTTTTGACTTTTAAATCTCATTTCGATCCTTGATTTGAAAAATTATAATTTCGAATTTCAGGGGTCAACTTTGTCAAAAAAGATATTTTTTAAAAAAATTGATATCGCCATTGAGTCTGAAGCGTCAAATTTAGTATGGTTGCATAGTTTGTTTGCATATATTGTACTCCAAATGAATCTCGAACACCCTGTCGAAGTCCGTTTGGACTAAGAAAAATCTGTAATAGTGCAGATTTTTTTGCTATATAGCAATTTTTCTCCCTTTTTGGCCTATTTTGTCCGTTCTTTCATCTTGCCTTTTGAGAGTTAAATCCTAAAATAGTATTGGAGTTAAAAGTGAAGCTTGTGGGAGTTTGGGAAGCTAGATTAATATCTATTTCTTGATTCTATTATGGATTTAAGGTAAGAATTCACTATTTTCTTAGTAATTTCTTGATTAATTTCTCAAAACTTCAAAAAATTTAGGGATTGATTTTAAACCCCAATTCACTCCTTTTCACTTGAATAATGTTTTTAATGTTATAATTACTAGTTTTTTCATCAATTTAACCTTCAAAACAACTCCGATTCTTGATTTTAACATGAATTTTAAAGATTTTATCCGATAAAGCTTAAAAATAGTTTTTCTTTGATTTGTACCTCATTTTGACTTGATTTGACTTGGGGTTTTAGCTGTAGATTTCTAAAAATATGAGAAACATGTTTTTAAAGTAAAGTTACGATTTTGCCTTTCTTTTTAGAAAACCCATTTTGGGGGTCCGTTTTGACCCCAAATCAAAAGTAGTTAATATGAGTGTAGTTGGTTTTGTTTTGATGCTTAAATTCCATATTTAATATTTTTAGAGGAGTTCAGGATTATTCATGGAAAGTAAGGTCACGGGTTAGAAGTGTAGCGGGCCAGTTTCATCTTTTGAGGTAAGTTATGGCTTAACTCTTTTAGACTGGGTTGGGTAGTAAACGATGATAAAAAATACATGTTAAGAGTGAAAACTAATCATGAAAAATGGCTATGTATGTGTTGTGTCTGTGAGGGGCCTATATGTGGTGTAATTATCAAAATTGAGATATTATGTGATATGTGTGACCGTGTGGGGTCTTATGTGATATTGATAGAATTGAATACACATGAATAATTGTATTGTGTTGTTAAAATGCTTAATGTGGTACCATTTGTGTATTTTGATTATATTTTTGCTTTATTGACATATGAGACATATGGAAATTCATGGATGAAACGAAAATAATGAGTAGATATTGGCTCACATGATTGTGGAAATATATCATTGTGATTGGTTGTGAAAATATATCATGTGGTTGGATGTGGAATTAATCACTGTGATTGGTTATGAGCATGACATCCTCATATCACACTCACTCATGAAACATTGGTACCACAATGATAACCAAATTATTAAGCAACCCTTTTTAAGGGATGTACCAAAAAGAGATATGAGATCTTAATATGAGATAGTGTCACTGGCTTGAGTTTTTTAATAATTATGACTTAACTATTCTCTACCATCTGAGCAAGGCTAATGTGGTTGCGGATGCCTTGAGTCGGAAGTTGACTAGCATGGGTAGCTTGGTGCATCTTTTGACCCAGGAGAGGCCTTTAGCCTTAGAGGTTCAGTCCTTAGCTAACTAGATGGATAGGCTTGATATTTCGACACCTAAGCGTGCTTTTGTATTTATGGAGGTTAGATCTTCTTTGATGGAGCAGATTAGAGCTCATTAGTTTGATGATGTTGGATTGAGGTTAATTTGAGATAAGGTGTTAAGTGGGGAGGCGAAGGAAACCTCATTTGATTCAGAGGGAGTTTTCTGTATTAAAGGCCGAGTTTATGTACCGAGAGTGGGTGACTGGACTAGGTTGATCTTGGAGGAGACCCATAGTTCCAGATATTCTATCCAGGTGTGACTAAGATGTATCATGATTTGAGATAACACTAATTGTGGGGTAGTATGAGGTGATATGTAGTGGATTTTGTGGCTCGTTTCCTATATTATCAGCAGGTGAAGGCCAAGCATATGAGACCTGATGGATTGCTTCAGAGGTTGCCCATTCCCGAGTGGAAGTGAGAACGGATCACTATAGACTTTGTGACTGGTTTGCCTTGTACATCTCATGGTTCTGACAGTGTTTGGGTCATTGTGGATTGATTGACCAAGTCAACTAATTTTATTTCAGTTCAGGTCTCATTCAGTATGGAGAGGTTAACTCGTATCTTCATTCATGAGATTGTGTGTCTGCATGATGTGTTGGCGTTCATTCTTTCAGATCGAGACTTCTTATTCACATTTCACTTTTGAAAGACTTATCAGGATGAGTTAGATATTCAAGTTGATCTTAGCACAATGTTTCGCCCCAGACCGATCATCAGTTAGAGCGGACTATTAAGGTTTTGGAGGATATGCTCCGTGCATGCGTGATGGATTTGGTGGCCAGTGGGATCAGTATTTGGCTTTAGCTGAGTTTACATATAATAATAGCTACCATTCCAATATTGATATGGCTCCTTTTGAGGCATTGTATAGTAGGCGTTTTTGCTCTCCAGTTAGTTGGTTTGATGTTTTTGAGGTTAGACCTCGAGGTATAAACTTACTTTGTGAGTCTTTAGATAGAGTTTGGGTTATTCAGGATAGACTTAGAGCGGCTCGGAGTAGGAACTAGTGCTATGTTGATCGTAGACTTTGTGCCTAGAGATTTGGTATTGATGATCGTATTTTCCTTCGAGTTTCACTCAAGAAGGTTGTGTTGAGGTTTGGAAAGAGAGGCAAGCTTATCCCCAGGTATATTAGTCCATTTGAGATTCTTCAGACAGTTAGTGATGTGGCTTATAAGTTGGCTTTTCCCCTGATCTATCAGCTGTTCATCCAATTTTTCATGTTTGTATGCTTCATTGTTACATTTCAGACGAGTCTCATGTTATTTATTGGGAGTCAATTCAGTTAGATAAGTGGTTGTCTTTTGTTGAGGAGCCGGTATCCATATTGGCTAGGGATGTTAGGCGGTTACGCTCTAGAGTGATCCCTGTGGTTAAGGTCCAGTTACGACATCGACCTGTAGGTGAGGCTACTTGGAAGGTCGAGTCTGACATGTGTAGTTGTTATCACCAACTCTTCGTTGATTCAGGTATTTTTTTTCCTTAGTTCAAGGATGAACTAGATTTTTAGAGATGGATGATGTAACGACCTGAAAAATTTGATGAAATATGTGAAATTTGTGATTTTTGTGTGATGTAATCATTTTACCTCTCCCGTAGTTGCACTATGACATTTCTGGGTGTGGGGGTGATTGACATGATTTTTGATGCATTTTGGTACCATTTATGCGATACTGTGATTTTTGATGGATTCGAGAACCTTATTTTGAACTTATGTGGATATCTTTTGATCCGTGTGACGAATGGATGAACGAACTATGATAGTATCTCTGAAATATTGATTTTAGGCTAAGTAGATCTTTTGTTCGGGTCTCGGTGCACCTAAGCTCATTCGACCTATTGGTCGAAAGTTGAAAAATTAGAAATATGGATGTGGGCCCCACATTTAGCCGAAACGACCTCAGATGGAAAATTCGACTTTGGCAACAGATCTGAAACATCGATTTTAGCGTGGTAACATGTTTGATGTGGTTTTTCAGCTTTTAAATCTCATTTCGACCCTCGGTTTGAAAAATTATTATTTTGAGTTTCGGAGGTCAACTTTATAAAAATGACATTTTTCTGAAAATATGATATCTTTATTGAGTCCGGAGTGTTGAATTTAGTGTTTTTGCATAATTTTTTACATATATCGGACTCCGAACGAATTTCGGGCACCCCGTCGAAGTCCGTTTGGACTTAGAAAAATCTGCACTATTGTAAATTTTTCTGCTATAAATAGCAGTTTTCCCCTTTTTGGCCTATTTTGTCCATTCTTTCATCGTCTTTTGAGAGTTAAATCCTAAAATAGTGTGGATCTTAAAAGTGAAGTCTGTGGGAGCTTGGGAATCTAGATTAATATCTTCTTGATTCTATTATGAATTTAAGGTAAGAATTCATCTTTTTCATAGTAATTTCTTGATAAATTTCTCAAATTCTCAAAAATCTTAAGGCTTGATTTTAAACCCCAATTTCACTCCTTTTCACTTGAATAATATTTTTATCTTATAATTACTAGTTTTTCATCAATTTAACCTTCAAAACAACTCTAATTTTAACCTGTTAAAGATTTTACCCGGTAAAGCTTAAAAATAGTTTTTCTCTGATTTGAACCTCGTTTTTGACTCGATTTGACTTGAGTTTTCAGCTGTAGATTCCTAAAAATACGGAAAACATGTTTTTGAAGTAAAGTTAGGATTTTTCCCTTCTTTTTTAAAAATCTATTTTGACCCGAAACCAAAAGTAGTCAATATGTGCGTAGTTAATTTTATTTTGACATGTAGATTTCACATTTGATGTTTTTAGAAGAGTTTGGGATCATTCGTGGAAAGTAAGGTCATGGGTTCGAAGTATAACAGACTGGTTTTGACTTTTGAGGTAGGTTATGGCTTAACTCTTTCAGATTGGACTGGGTAGTAATGATGATACAAAATGCATGTTAAGGATGAGAACTAATCATGAAAAATGACTATCTTTGTGTTGTATCCATGAGGGGCCTATATGTGATGCAATTATCGAAATTGAGATATTATGTGATATATGTGACCGTGTGGGGTCCTATGTGATATTGATAGCCTTGAATACATATGAATAATTGTATTGCGTTGTTAAAATGCTTAATGTGGAACCATTGGTGTATTGTGATTATATTCCTACTTTAGTGGCATATGAGACATGTGGAAATTCATGGATGCAACAAAAATAATGAGTGGATATTGACTCACATGGTTGTGAAAATGTATCATTGTGGTTGGTTGTGCAAATATAAAATGTGGTTGGTTTTGGAAATACTCACTGTGATTGGTTGTAAGCATGACATCCTCATATCATACTCATTCATGAAACATTGGTACCACCGTAGCAACACCTGAGTTACACCGGTAACACCTTTTTAAAAACACTCCCCGAGGAATATGTCGGGGAGAAGATATTGTTACACCTTATAAAACCCCTTCCGAGGGATGTGCCGGAAAGGAAATATGAGATATGTGGATTGTATACGGGTTGACTAACCCTCCATGGATCCTACATCAAGAAGCTTTAGCTCCATAGGTGTATACGGGGATTGTGCGATGATCCCAAAGGTTGTGCAATGACCTCGTGCATCATCATTATCATCATCACCATCATCATCATCATCATATACATTGCACTTACTTTATTGTGTTATGTTGTTTTGTATAGCCATATTGACTTGTCATCTATGTATTTGTCGTATCTTTCTTTACTTGTATTTGATGATCTTGTATATACATGTTCTCCCTTTATCTACTTATATGTGATATAATACATACTTGTGTTTTAGCTTGGTATGATGTTATAATATATGTGATATATTAGAACTGTTAGTGCAAGCGGTGTGGGCTACTGATGATAGGCGAATTTACGCGCCTATATCAATATATTTTGCCCATATTTTAGCCTAGTTTTGAGAACAAATTATATATTTCATGTACTTTTAGTCCTTTTTCCTGTAAGTGAGCTAACGAACATGATTAGTAAAGTTTCAGGTATAAATGATGCATAATTCAGCATTTTATGGCTTACTTGACGCTAAAGAAAGCTCACGAAGGAAGGGAAGGGAGTTTACACGCCTAAGGACCAAAACTGCTGCATGGAAAATCTGTCCCGGGCTAAAACAACATTTCTGAAGACTTTGGGGACTTACAGACACAAAGCTGGATTTTGACAATGATACATTAACCTAGTACAATTAGGTTATGTATTTCATTATTTTAAGTGGATTATGATAATGTTACCTTAACCTAGTACATTTGGGTTAAGGATTTCATTAGTCTAATAGGATTTGGTTATTTATTTCATTAGCTTAGTAGGAGTAGGATATGAGTATTATAAATACCCTATCATGCTAGAGATTTTAGAGAATAAGGAGGGAGGAAGGAGGGAGAACACAATACCTTCTTCCATCCCTCTCATCTTCTACTCCTCTATTATTCTACACTACAAATAATTCTACAACTCTTCTAATCTTTCCATCAATTCTATTTTCGTCTATTCTTCTATTCTTAAATTCTGCAACAAGAGAAACGTTACTCTGCAAGAATTCACGCCTCACGCCTACCACCTAAGCTACACGAAATTACTCAATCTTGTGGTATAACAACAATGTCAATCGTGATCTCCTTCGCATTTATGGGTAACTAAACTTCTCTGTTCGGGTTATGGAAGCCGAATGAGTTACTATCTATTGCTATGAGTTTGTGAGTTCGAGGCACGTATATTGCTTATATCATTATTCTCTTCATCTTAATCTACATTCTTTGCGGTTGCAAACGCAAGAATACGCCAGTCTAACATTTAACTTGTTCGAGAGAAAAGTTATTTGTCTGGAAAAGAGATAATGTCAAGGTAGTAGGACACCCTTTCCTATTAAAAAGCTAGTGCCGTAACTGGACTAACCTCTTGGAGAATTCGTACCGTTAGACACGCTTTAAGCTCGAGAGAGTTAAAGTGAAATAGTCCTTGTTTAGGTCGAGAGACGCTTGGATTTACCATCGACTACAATCCTCTATAAGCAATTGCATGTCAGAATTCTACACACTCATAGCCAATAGAGACGTATACCTCAGAAGGTGGACATAACCCCAACGCTTCAATTCTCATTGTTTACAACCAATGTAACAATATCTCTCTTTTTACTTTATTATTTTCAGCTTTTGTTTACATTACTTGCAAGACAAGACTCCCCCCTTTTTTTACGAGACTTGCACTAAAAGTCTAGTAATCTTTACTTACTTGTTGACCAAGCTATTCCCTGTGGGATCGATACCCAACCCAGTTGGGTTCTATATTTGCTAACGACCGCTTTACACTCCTACGAGAGCTGTAGATTGAGCGTTATCAAAAATTTGGCGCCGTTGCCGGGGAATACAAGTGTCAATTAAGTTCATAATAATTACTAGACCCTTTGGTCGAAGACTCTCGTACTTTTACTTTTAGTTTTTGTTTTTGTTTACTGCAGGTTTTTGTTCAGTGCATCAATGGATGCACAACGTGAGATACCGTTCGATGATGATGATGATGATCTTGATGGAGCCGGAGCCACAGGAGCCATTATTCTTCCACCATTAGCGCCCGGAACCAAGTTCAACATCACAAGCACCATGATGCAGTTATTGCAACTCAAGGGATTATTTGGTGGACTAGCAGGCGATGATCCGAATATGCATCTCATCAACTTCATTTCTACATGCAAGTCTTTTGACAATCCTGGTGTTGGTCAGAATGCAATTCGATTACGTCTATTTCCATTGTCTTTGTCTGGGGAGGCAACACTATGGTTGAATGGGCTGACTCCTGATTCAATTACAAATTGGAGGCAATTGAGAGACGCTTTCCTAGAAAGATTCTTTCCGCCTTCCAAAAGGGCACAATTGAGAGATGAAATCAACAACTTTCGTCAGCTTCCCACTGAAGCTCTTCATGAAACATGGGAGAGGTTCAAGACAAAGCTAGCGAGATGACCAAACCATCACATGACTAATGTTCACCTCATGGAGATATTATATAGAGCCTTGAATTCAATAACTAAGCCAGTGGTGGATAACGCAGCTGGAGGATCTTTTATGGACCTCACCTTTGGTCAAGCAAGCAATATGCTAGATCGCATGACGAAACAAAGTAGAGCTTGGCATACCAGGGATTCTGAGGTAGCAAGCCCCACTTTATCTATAGGCATGACTGCAGACCAAAGAAGAAGACAAGAAGAACGTGATCAAGATTTAGCGCACATGAAAACGCAAGTGGATCTTCTGACAAAGCATTTATTATCAGGGAAGACCGAAAAAGTGAAAGCTGTGGCGCTAAAAGGAAGAGACGAATCTGATTCGGAAGAAGAAGCCAACTACTTGAATAATCAGGGGGGTTTCCGAGGCAATACCCAAGGAAACCAAGGTCGGAACTATTATGATAATTCTGGAAACAAGGACCAAGGTAGTTGGAGAAAAAACAATGAAAAGAGTGGTGTATATGTTCCCCCTGGTAGACGTGATACCACCACATCTAATTCTGGAAGTATGGAAGACATGATGGCTAAATTATTGAACGGAGTGGAAGCAACAAGCGCGGGAGTTACTGAGGTAATTAATGATTTGTCCTCCATGAAACAACTAGTTGATTCTCATTCCACTTCAATCAAGCAAATAGAGCAGCAATTGAGCCAACTGTCAGCAGCACTCAATCAAAGAAAGGCTGGCACTCTACCTAGTGATACTGTGCAAAACCCAAGGAATGATGAGTCATGCATGGCCATCACTACCAGAAGCGGTAAGGTGCTGGAACCTTCAGAAAAAGGCAAGCAAGTGGTTGACGAAGTAGCGAACATGGATGATAACGCAAAAGGAGAAGATGCCGCAACAACCAGTCCTGACATCAAGGATGTCACGCCCAGTGACGTGCAGCCTGAAAAAATGGAAAAACGGAAGCAAGAGGAGAAAAAACCCGTGGAGAGAACACTTCCATACCCACCACCACCTTTTCCCCAAAGACTGAAGAAGGTGGCGGATGACACTAAGTTCAGCAAATTCATGACTATGTTAAAGCATCTGACCATTAATGTTCCATTGGTGGAGGCACTTGAACAAATGCCTGGGTATGCGAAGTTTATGAAGGATCTTTTGACAAAGAAGAGGGCAGCAAGTTATGAGCTGAAGGATGATGTGCATCATTGTAGTGCAATTGCTACCCGATCGATAGTTCAGAAGAAGGCCGACCCCGGAGCTTTCACTATTCCTTGCACCGTCGGATCTTTGAACTTTGCCAAAGCATTATGTGACTTAGGAGCCAGCATCAATTTTATGCCATTATCGATCTACAAGAAGCTGGGGTTAGGAGATCCTACTCCAACCAATATGAGGCTCATCATGGCAGATAGGTCGGTAAAACGACCTGTTGGTATTCTATGCGATGTGTTGGTAAAAGTTTCTTCATTTATCTTTCCAGCAGACTTTGTCATCTTGGATTGTGAAGTAGATTCAGAGGTTCCCATAATCTTGGGACGCCCTTTTCTTGCTACAGGAAGTGTGCTCATTGATTTGAGAGCTAATGAGCTTTCATTCCGAATAAATGATGAAGTGGTTCACTTTGATGTTTGCAAATCAATGAAGCAACCCAAAGATCCGAGTGTATTTTCGGTGGCTGATGTTTTCTTTGATGATCCGAAAGAATTACTTAAAGAAGAGCAAATTATTGCTGACCCTTTGGCGGTTGTGCTCATGAATGGAGAGAGTAAGGATGCTGAAAATTGCAAAGAAGCTATTGGTGCTCTATCAGGATTAGGGACATATCGCTATGCTCCCAAAAAGCTGGACCTTGATCTCCACAATCGACCCACACCACCAGCGAAGACTTCCCTTGAAGAGCCACCAATGCTAGAATCGAAAGAGCTCCCCGATTATCTAAGGTATGTGTTCTTGGAAAGTATAAAGATACTTCCGGTGAGTGCGGATGATTTAAGTAAACAGCACGTAGACGCTCTCATCTCTGCTCTGAAGAGATACATGAGAGCTATGGGTTGGACTATTGATGATATAATTGGTATCCCTCCTACAAGTAAGCCTCATTGTCGTCTGAATCCATTCAGAAAACGATCCACCATCTATCTCGACGAAGTCTAAGTACTCGAGGTAACTATGTCGTGCCGCGACAATAAATCAAGCGCTAGATGGGAGGCAACCCATCGTTTATCGTTTATCATTTTTTTCATTTTTCATTTCGTTCTAGTATGTGTTTTGCTTTTGATAAATAAAAATCCAAAAATAAGAGTCGTGCCACGACCAAAACTAAGGCGCTTGATGGGAGGCAACCCATCGTTCTAAGCATTTTTATTGTTTTTGAGCAAATGTAGGTGCAAGAGGTATTCAACGAGGAGATTGATTTCAATTAACAATTTGGACGCATTGTATGGTAAAGTTGGTAAGTTAGGAATAGTGATGCATAAGGCTATGGATTGAGCATTGCTCATGCCAAACTAGGCATCGAGGAAGGCTAGGCCTAGGTAAAACTAGGCCACGAACGATGCACAACCTATCCTATAGCCTAAGGTCTCGAAATCTAGTGTGCTATACACTATGCGCCGCCTATTCCTAGGTATGCTTTTGACTATGCGCCGCCTATGCTATGGCATTTGGTCTCAGTATCTCATATGCCATAGACTATGTGGCGCATATGTCTACAAATGCCATAGACTATGCGGCGCATATGTCCCATTATGCCATAGACAATGCGCCGCATATACCATGACTATGCCAAGCATTATGCGCCGCATATGTAGCATTTTTGTCTCCAAAACCGATTGTAAATGGGTCAAAACCCGACCCATTCTCTTTCTATATAAAGGAGACTTAGTCTTGAAACACAAACACATTGAAAACTTAACCTAGGCGCCACATATACTCTCCAAATCATCTCAAAACTTTTCTTTTTGCTCTCCCACTTCACAAGAACATCTCCAAAGGCTTCAATCACGTAAGTACTCTCTTGTTCTTCATCTATTTTTCGTAAGTGCTACGTTGCTATGTCTATTACGAATTTCTACATCTTGAAGAAATATTGGTGATATTAATGTGTTTGAATTGTTGATACAAAACCAAGTGAGTGAACATGAACGTTAGGATACTCTTAACTTGTTTCCAACTAGAAATTGATTTTGATGCATTGTTATACTACTTGCGGAATTGCTATAGTCATGAACATTGCATGCTCTTGTCACTTGAATACTTACATGTTGGGATGTCTCGCTCATCAGAATAAGACTTATAGTTGCCTACCGACATAGGAGATTGTGATTATTGATAGAAACTATACCATGATGTAATCCCTATGAAGAAGTCTTGATATACCTAACATGAAAGTATTGCAAAGATTGCAAGAAGTGTTACATATCTGAATTTCTTGTTGGAATATAGCCCCTAAAACGTATGTCGATGAAGTCTGAGTAATCGACCACTTTCACTTCACTAGTCTGTACCAACAAACTAAGTGTGGGGTGGTGCCACTACTGCTTATTTATAGATTGTATCCATCGAGATGATGCTAACATGAACAATTTTTTTAAGTCTCAGGTACAATGGCACCCAAAGCAAGACCACTTCACAAAAAGGCAAAAAAAGAGGCCGAAAAGAGCAAGGAGAACCCTCCTCGCTGCAAATACCTCGACTCACGCTTGGAATTAAGTGGGATACTTATGAGGAACTTCTGAGGATGACGACTCTGATGATGATTCCGATGCAAAGGGTATGACCCCCGACATTGAGGACGAGTCCGACTGACCAGGTTCTTCGTATTTATTCTCCACTGAGGACAGTGTCCCGACTAAGTGTGGGGTGGTGGTATTGCATGCTATACTTCTCTACTCGCATCTATGTTTGTTTGCTTTGTTTTTGTTTCATTTTTTTAGTAGTAAATTTTTTCTAGCTTCGCATGAAATTATTTTGATAGGCAGCATGAGATTATAACAAGAGTATGTGCTACAATTGTGACTATTGAGACGTTTAGGCTCTAGTTGTGACTCATTATGTGATATTGTGTGGTTCAATTCCTTCACTTGTTGGGTCGAGAGTCTATATTACTTCCAAGCAAGTCGACCATGTGCCTTGTGTGTGTGAGATAATAGTATATTCTATGTTTGTGGCTGATGCTAGAACTTGCCTGGTATGTATGCAAAGCGAAAATAAGGAGTGTAAGTTTAGGATATGATTTAGGCATTTCTTTGGCAACCCATATTTGTTTACCTTCAGTTTTACCTACCCATGGACATCATCCTAGTTAAACCCTTTTGAGCCTTTAGCCTATTTTCTTTGACAACCTTGTATGAAAGCCTAATCCATTTCTTTCAAGACCGTAATTTGATCCCAAAATCCCTAAGTGCTTTAAAGTGAAAAAGTCATGTGACAACATAAAAGGAAATTGGGTGAGTATAATGCTATAAATTGGAATGGTTCTTGAATGTGTTATGAAAAAGAAAAAAAAAAGCTATCATAAGAGGTATGTTGTGAAAAGAAAAAGGAAAAGAAAGCTGAAAAGTGAGTTGTGCTTAAAATTGAAAAAAGAGGAGAACAAGGGTGGTAGAAAAAAGAAAGAAGAAAGGTTGAAAGAAAAAAGTGTCAATGATACAAAGTGATGTATTAAAGCGCTTAGGAACCTAGTCACTATTCTTGGCCAAAATAGTCCTACCCGTCCCTTAGCCTACATTACAACCATCAAAAGACCTACTTGATCCTAATCTTAACATTCCAACATTTAGTAGAGTATTACATTAAGGGCAAGCCTATGGTCATCAGTTGCTACATATGAATTCTTTGTGAGAGTGAGAGCAAGGACATTTTAATACCCATGTTTGAAAAATATGCTATATTTGTGAGTGATTATGGGTACTATATGATGAGACACACATGGTTGATGAGTTTTGGATAGTTGTATATGATTCTATGCATTTTAACGTTTGCATGCGAGTTGATCACCATCACGAGTCTATACTTGAGGTTAAATTGTTTCTACTTATAATCGAAAAGATACTCTTGGTTGATAATCGTTGTGCTTGTCTTAATAAATGTTTTGTGCTGTTGCTGTAAAAACCTTAAGTTGATGCTTAGAAGGACATGATATGTTGTTCGAGGACGAACAAAGCTCTAAGTGTGGGGTGTTGATGATAGGCGAATTTACGCGCCTATATCAATATATTTTGTCCATATTTTAGCCTAGTTTTGAGAACAAATTATATATTTCATGTACTTTTAGTCCTTTTTCCTGTAAGTGAGCTAACGAACATGATTAGTAAAGTTTCAGGTATAAATGATGCATAATTCAGCATTTTATGGCTTACTTGACGCTAAAGAAAGCTCACGAAGGAAGGGAAGGGAGTTTACACGCCTAAGGACCAAAACTGCTGCATGGAAAATCTGTCCCGGGCTAAAACAGCATTTCTGAAGACTTTGGGGGACCAAAACTGCTGCATGGAAAATCTGTCCCGGGCTAAAACAGCATTTCTGAAGACTTTGGGGACTTACAGACACAAAGCTGGATTTTGACAATGATACATTAACCTAGTACAATTAGGTTATGTATTTTATTATTTTAAGTGGATTATGATAATGTTACCTTAACCTAGTACATTTGGGTTAAGGATTTCATTAGTCTAATAGGATTTGGTTATTTATTTCATTAGCTTAGTAGGAGTAGGATATGGGTATTATAAATACCCTATCATGCTAGAGATTTTAGAGAATAAGGAGGGAGGAAGGAGGGAGAACACAATACCTTCTTCCATCCCTCTCATCTTCTACTCCTCTATTATTCTACACTACAAATAATTCTACAACTCTTCTAATCTTTCCATCAATTCTATTTTCGTCTATTCTTCTATTCTTAAATTCTGCAACAAGAGAAACGTTACTCTGCAAGAATTCACGCCTCACGCCTACCACCTAAGCTACACGAAATTACTCAATCTTGTGGTATAACAACAATGTCAATCGTGATCTCCTTCGCATTTATGGGTAACTAAACTTCTCTGTTCGGGTTATGGAAGCCGAATGAGTTACTATCTATTGCTATGAGTTTGTGAGTTCGAGGCACGTATATTGCTTATATCATTATTCTCTTCATCTTAATCTACATTCTTTACGGTTGCAAACGCAAGAATACGCCAGTCTAACATTTAACTTGTTCGAGAGAAAAGTTATTTGTCTGGAAAAGAGATAATGTCAAGGTAGTAGGACACCCTTTCCTATTAAAAAGCTAGTGCCGTAACTGGACCAACCTCTTGGAGAATTCGTACCGTTAGACACGCTTTAAGCTCGAGAGAGTTAAAGTGAAATAGTCCTTGTTTAGGTCGAGAGACGCTTGGATTTACCATCGACTACAATCCTCTATAAGCAATTGCATGTCAGAATTCTACACACTCATAGCCAATAGAGACGTATACCTCAGAAGGTGGACATAACCCCAACGCTTCAATTCTCATTGTTTACAACCAACGTAACAATATCTCTCTTTTTACTTTATTATTTTCAGCTTTTGTTTACATTACTTGCAAGACAAGACTCCCCCCTTTTTTTACGAGACTTGCACTAAAAGTCTAGTAATCTTTACTTACTTGTTGACCAAGCTATTCCCTGTGGGATCGATACCCAACCCAGTTGGGTTCTATATTTGCTAACGACCACTTTACACTCCTACGAGAGCTGTAGATTGAGCGTTATCAGCTACCGTTGTGGGAAATTTTCTGATTGCAGGTGATGTGCCCTTAGTGTATATTTTTGTATGCTTTATTTACTACTTTACTTGATCGGCCTATGATACCTGTTGAGTACAAGTGGACCATACTCATATCTATTGCACCTTTTCGGTGAAGATCCTAGCTTAAGTGCGCCTCAACTTGCTTGACTCGGGCGATTGTTGGAGCTTCCAAGGTAACGGTTGGACATTTATAAGTCCGGAGTTCACTTTTATATTTTTGTATTAGTTATGTCCTTATTAGTGTTCGGAGATAGATATTTTCTTTTGTGGTTTTCTTCTGATGTATTTGACTTCGGGATTGTATTAGTAGATCTTATATTATTGACACTAGATTTTGGGAGTTATGGTTGCATGTGTTGATTTTAGTCTTTCTGCTTTTATTATATCTATGTGGTTCAACTTCGTTCTAGAAGCCTTACCTTGGGGGTATTTTCATCGTTTTCCCATGTGTATCAGTTTGGGTGAGAGGCTTACTTGTCAAGGTTCACTGCGACAAGTGCAATCGTAACTTATCAATTTTTGGGTCATGACAATCATGCAGATCTTTACCGAAGATTCATAAAAGACTTTCAAGAATTTTAAAACCTCTAACTAATCTTTTAATATAAGATGTTAAGTTTGATTTTCAAGCGTTTGTTTAAAGATATTTGAAACTCTTAAAGAGAAATTATCAACCGCCTCTGTGGTTGTGTCTCCTAATTTGAACTAAACTTTTGAGGTCATGTGTGATGCGAGTGATACGATCGTGGGAGCTGTGTTAGACGAGCGGAAGGATAAATTTTTTGTCCTATTTACTATGCCACTTGAACATTAAATGAGGTTCAATTGAATTATGCCACAACTGAATAAAAATTACTGACAGTAATAGTGACATTAGATAAATTTCGTTCCTATTTGATAGGAATCAAAGTTACTATTTTTACTGATTATGCATCTTTAAATTGCCGCTTAGTAAAGAAAGATGCCCGTCCTAGATTTTTTAAAATGAATTTGACTTCTTTAAACATTTAAACTTGAAATAGAGGATTAAAAATGGAGAATCAGGTAATCGATCATTTATCAAGGCAATAAAATTTTCCTCTTGAGTCTTGTGAAATAAAAAAAGAGTTTTTTGATAAGAATTCTCTCTGTCAATTCAATTAACACAACCTCTGTGATTTACAAATATTGCAAATTACTTGATTGAAAAATAAATACCAAAAGATCTTTCTTTTCAATAAAGAAAAAAGTTTATTTCTAATGCTAAATATTATTTGTTTAGATTTTGTGAAGATAATATCATTAGAAGATATGTACTTGAGAAAGATATGAATCAAATATTGTATCATTATCATAGTAGAGAAATTGGAGGACATTATGCAGCCATCAAACTAATTTTATTGTTCTAAATGTAGAATTTTTTTGGCTGATACTTTTCAAGGATGCTTGCGACTACGTGTCACGATGTGACGAATGTTAAAGAACAAATAATATCATCAAGAGAGATAAAATATCATTACAATATATATAGGTATGTGAAATTTTTGATATTTGAAAATAAATTTTATGGGTCTTTTTCCCTTATCTCATTCTTTTGAATATATTCTTGTGGCTGTGGATTATGTCTCAAGATGAGTTGAAGCCATTTTTATTAAAAAAAATGATGCCCGAACTGTGTGTAGTTTTCTCAATTTTTTTTTTATCGAATTTGGTACACCTCGAGTCATCATCAGTGATCAAGAGACTCACTTCATGAATAAATATAATTTTCTGCATTGTTATCAAAATATGGTGTCTCTTAAAACAGAAACAACATATCATTGCTCAAACTCAAGGACAAGTTGAAGTTTCCAACCTCGAATTAAAAGAAATACTTAAAAAAGATTAAATCTTAAAAAATACTGGACTTTAAAACTAGATGACACATCATGGACATATCAAACGACATTCAAAATGCCAATTGATACTACCCATATAGACCAGTCTTTGATAAAGCTTGCCATCTTTTTGTTGAATTAAAACACAAAATTTTTTGTTCATTAAAAGTGTTGATTTTTGTTGCTATCTTTGTTGATAAAAATAAATTTTCTCAAATTAATGAGTTGGAAGAATTTAGATTGATAGCTTATGAAAATATCAATTTTCTTTTAGGAAAATTAATAAATGACATGACAATGAAATTTGAAAAAAATTTAAGATCAAATACTTCCTTACAATAGCAGACCAAGGCTATTTTCAAAAAATAAAAATTCTGATGGACAAATCCTTACAATTTACCAATCTTACCCCATATGAAATAATTAAAATTCAACAGACCGATGGTCAAAAAAATTTAAGGTAAGTAATCACAGGTTAAAATTATATTTTGAAGGTCATTTTAAGCAACAATCATTAATTATTATGATAGACTGATGGAGTCCACAATTAATAAATCGAGCTGGAGACATTTAACTCAGAACTATGGTTCCTCACTTATCCATAGCCATTGAGGGTGAAGCAATGGAGCCTCGTAAAACCAACATAGATATGAGTAATTAAATGCTTAACCAATTGATCTGGTCAATATCCAAATTATTATACAGCCAGAACATTTCATGATGGTCTCTACAGAAATAGAGTCATCTACACAGGAGTAAATGATGATCGGTATGTTTGTGTAACTGATTTGTTAACCATTTAATAATGCAATTCATATACCAGCATATGTTAATTTATTTTTGTTTATACTAATACAAATGATCTGTGAAAATATTAAATTAATGTATATGATAAATTATAAATTTTATAATATTATATATATTATATAATATTATTTTTTTAAGTAAAATTTTAAAAATATGAGAGTAGTAGAATAATTTTCTCTCTACTTTAGCATTTTTTTGTATTCTAAATATATATTATTTATATAACTATAATATTATATTAAGATATGTATTCTATAATAATATATTTATTATATTTGAATAATAAAATAATAATTAATATTATAATAAAATGAAGATTTTGTGGCTGTTGGAAATATATATAATGATAATTATTTATTTTTGGGCAATATGACTACTAATAGAGTAATAAAAGAAATGGATGAAAAGCTAATGAGTTGTCATTGTCAGCAGCTACAATGTTCTTTCTTTCCCCTCCTTCCCACGTGCTATCAGAGAAGGTAAGTAACTTTCCCTTATGATTTATTTTGTATTTTTTTTTTTTTAAAATAATAAATTTACAT
Source organism: Capsicum pubescens (assembly GCA_030864215.1). Taxonomy (NCBI): domain Eukaryota; kingdom Viridiplantae; phylum Streptophyta; class Magnoliopsida; order Solanales; family Solanaceae; genus Capsicum; species Capsicum pubescens. The sequence goes on along the minus strand of CM061538.1, from coordinate 207,461,531 downwards.
GATTGGTCATATTCAAAAATAATAATTCAAGATTTTTTTACATCATTATCTCTTATGTAATCTCAATTGAAATAATGTAAACTTTCTTGTGTGGGTATAACTTCATAATTATTATATATTTTATAATTATATTTACTTTAGGTTTCTTTCTTTTTTTAACCAAAAAAGAAAAAAAATAAAGAAAGAAAAGAAAAAGTAACGTGTAAAGTGATGGAAAAAAAAGAGATAATGAGAAAACAGTGCAATAGTTGTTTCTTAAAATGAGAAATATTAAATTAAATTTTTTTTTTTTTTTTTTTCTCTTCTCATAACTTCTTCTATAAATCTTTTAACCATTTTATCTCAAACACAATAAGAAAAATTAAGTTTCACTTTTCTTCTCAATTATCTTAGTCATTTAGGTTAACTATAATGTTTATCTTGTTCTCATTATTCCTCTAGTCAATACTCTCCTTCAATTCTTTCTTTCATTTATTTTCTTTTCAAATGGGTTTTTGAACTTTGAGTATATCCTTCGAATTTTGAATTAGTGAAAATTCATTTAGCCAAATAATTTCGAAAGAATTTTTTTTTTTTCCAATAAAGTAGATGGATAAGATGATGCATTTATTGTGCATAATTAAACATTTTCAATGAAATAATTTGCAAAATCATTCGGACAATTCAACATGCTTCTTGTGAGAGAAATTTACGAAAATTTAAATGAGACTAACAATATTTCTTCTGTACTAGAAAGGCCAGTAGATTTTTCTCCAACAACTATTAACAATGTATTTTATTTGCCTACAATGAATGATAGTGCTAAAATCACATTTTGTGATGATTTAAATTTGAAATTGATTGAAAAGTTTTTGTGTCCCTATGGTGTCGATTGAAGTTTCTCATCAAATGGTGAGAAACTTTATTTTAATGGACACAACTTAAAAAAGGAGTCAAGGACATTCTTGATTTTTTAAGCAGTAGATTAATTTTTTTTCACTAATTTGTCTAATACTCACACACCTAGACTTGCTCTACTCAATGTTTTTTTATTTTAAGAAATATTTTGATTTTCGTAAGCTTATCAACACCAATAATAAGAAGTGTGTTATGATTCTATTGTTCACATGTGGTGATTTCTTTCAATAATTACTTTGTTAATCCAACATGTTTGGATTGTTTCAAGTTTGAAATCAAGTGTCGCATCTAATGATTTCATGAGTGAGTCGTTTTAAAAAAAATGTAGAGAAATGGAAGGTCCAAGAAATAGAAAGAATTATGAGATAATTTTGCAAGCTATGGAAAAGAAAATATTGTTGGAAATTTTGAAATGGAAAAAAATTGGTGAAAAAAATGATGATGAAACGAGGAAACAAAAATAATTTTAGAGGAAAAATTGAGGATAGGGATTGATGAAATGAAAAGCAATGTTGCAAAAATTAGATGGAGAAGCATCAATGAAAATCACAATTAATCTTTAAAGTGATTTGACAAATTGGGATTACATTAATTCAATGATGGAATTCTTTTCACCTATTTTTGTTGATCAATCTACTAGTGAACTCCCTAATTTTCTCATTGACGATGAATTTATAGATTTCTCACAAATTGCATCATCATCTCTTCCATCTCGTACTTCTCTCTCCAATAATTTTATCAATTTGAATGATCTCACAAATTTCATACCACTCTCTTCAAGTATAAATGTCAATCCGAAAAGAAAAAAAACGTTCATGAAATAAAATAAGAGGAAGAAAATGATGAATTAACGATAAAAAATTGAAGTTATTTTTGTCTGGGCGGATGGAATGGCTAAGTATGTGGAAAGTTTTTGTAGTTTTGTTGATGCCATCTTCTTGTAAAGATAATACAACTCATTTCTATGATTTGATAGGTTTTATATTTTAAATATCATTATATACACATGGTATTTACTTTTGTTAACTTTTGTGTATATAAAAATTAAGAAAGGTCATGTAAAATATGTGTATGTGGTTGCTACAAATGACATTTCACTTTACTTGTTAATTTTATTAATGTTGTTTTTATCTGATCAATGTCGATGTTGTTGCCTTTATGTTATTAATGTTTTTTTTTCAAACATGTAATTTTTATTGGTATTTTCAATATATTCAATCAAACAAACTAAATTTAAAAAAAAATAATTAAGAGAAACTCCCGTAGTCATTGAGGATGGAAGCAATAAAGCCTCATAAGTCCAATGAACTTAAGGAAAAATATTTAATTATCGCAGGTAATTTTCTAGTTTTTATGAAGATTAGACTTGAATTTATGAAGTATGTGTGGCTGCAGTTTCTTTCAAGCTTTCTTCTGCAATTGTATATTTGAAAGCCAAAAAGACTTCATAATTATGCCTCTTGTACAAGCTAATTATCAAAATAAATTCTCATCATGCTGTGTCAAAGTTATACTTTCTATATTTACCATATAACTTCTTTGGTTGACTTACTTTTTGTGAAGACAAAAACTAATATCTTCAACACTTGATAGGACATCTTGATATTGAGAAGCATTATGATAGAATTTACAATCATTATGCTAAAACTAACTTTGAATGTCTTTCGAGGCAAAATCTCAGGCAATACTATTTTTTAAAAAATAAATTTTGGCCATCCTTGTTTACCTTGGTCTTTCTAAATATTGCATCAAATGAAATAATATATTGTCACGACTCAAAAATTAGGTCATGATGGCACTTGTGGCAACCTACCCTTGACAAGTAAGCCGATCACCCTAACTGATAAAAGAACAAAAATGATAATAACATAAACCCAAGCGAGACTTCTAAAAAAAGTCAGGCCAATCATTGAATATACACATAATACACATAAGTCTAAAAAAAAGAATAACATAAGCCACCCAAAATCTGGTGTTATAATGTAAGAGCAATCTTAGTATAAATCTGAACTTGAGAGTATAAAATCTGTCTCTAACCCAAATAAATACATAAGTAAGATAGAGTGAGATTCGAAAATTCATTCTGAATACTAGAATGATCCAGTACCTCGAATATTTACCATTCAACAACACGATCCCAATCTCCGCGTGTCGTACTCGTACTAGGATCTCCACCAAAAGAGCACAGTAGAAGTGAATACAGTTCACTTGTACTCGGTAGGTATCATAGGACGACTGAACAACGTAGGAAATAAAATAAGTAAAATATACTATGAGCACGTCACCTATAAACAAGAAAATCTCAAACGGTAGCTCACAATATCTCCACTAACAGTTCTAACATATATAAGTATACAAAAACAATAACAACATAGATACAAAGGAGAAAATACACAGAAACCACACACAAATCAAGAAAAATAAGAAAAAGAAAGCAAGATATGTATGCAATGCAATGTGGATGGAATGAATGGTGAAATCCATTGCTTGGCTTTCTGTATACACCGACCGAGCTCACAACTATCAGATAGGACCCATAGAGGGAAGGGTTTGCAACCCATATACTATATCTCATATCTCAATTTCAATCCTAATTTTTCCCTCTGGATCATGTTCACAAAGAAAGTTTTAATAAAAATATCTTATTTTCTTTCAAAAATAGTATTTCCTAGTGGTTCTAGTATCTCATAAATGTATATATATAGAATAAGGATGTAATCTCACAATAAACTCAAATAATGATATTTAATTCATCCAACACAGAATATATATACAAGTGAGATCATAAATCAACTCAGTGTGTCCATAATTCACGATTATCAACTCCAATTAAGTATCATCTGAATAAATATGCATACAAGACATCATTAATATCATATCAACCTTATGGGCATTTTATCATGATAAAAGTAACTAATGTTCAAATAAGGCCTATATTAATAAAATAAGTCCATGTACATGCATCATATCTAGAATTAAAGGCATTTAGATGCACTTATAAGACCAGTGATGTCAAAAATGCCCTAACACTGCAAAACACAATACCAGATATCGCGAGTCAACAATAACAATATATAAACCCCACAAGGCACACAACCATATAAATAGTCTTGAAATATAAACCCCATAGTTATTTTTTCTCAACCCATAGCATGTTTTACTTATTCAATAACTATCCAGCTTAATATGAAAGAAGTTAAGCCACAACCTACCTCGAAATAATAAAATCCCAATCCAAAGTGCTTCAACACAAAGTCTTTCCAACACAAAAAATCTCAACACTAACTACACTATTCAAATATAGCATCTATGCATTAAAAGAAGATTAACGATACCCATATTGCTCATATTTGGATTGGGGTCAAAATGGGTTCAAAAATAAAAACGGTAAAATCAAAGTTTTGTTTTAAAAACACATTCTTCAAGGTCATGGGAGCCTACAGGAGAAAACCTATACAAAATGGGTTAAAATCAAATTCCAAAATGAAGAAAATCCTTTTTAAATTCTATCGGTAAAATTTCCAATTTTTCCATTTTGAATCATGATTTAAAAGTGTATTTGAAGATAAATTCAATAAAAAATAGCGGAATTATGAGTTTAGAAGTTACGTGAAAATCAACATTGAAACCCTAAAAAGTTGCCTTTTTCAAAGCTTGGTGGTACAAAAATGGAGAAATCTAGAAAAGAATCGAGGGGGGGTTATATACATCAATTGCTGCTTAAGCAGCTAAGTGGCCACTAAAGTGACTGCCCCTAAAGAAGCACCCGCTTAAGCAAACTTGACTTCTATAACAAATACAACTTAAGTAGTCTTGGGCAGCTAAAGTGGCTGCCACTTAAGTGGTTGCACCAGATATGAGTTGATGCTAATTTTGGTACAAGGCTACAAAGATTTGATCAGACCCTCAAGATTTGATTGGGATTCCATTGAGACAAACCATATGTTCTACTAGGCTAATTTTAATATTCTGGATCTATAGCGACACTGAATTTTCAAAATAGGTCATTTTCACAAAATTAATCCCCGGATCCTATTTCACTAGTTTCTAAATGAAGGATTGAAATGAGATATAAAGGTCTCGAAATCGATCTAACCCTGCTACCAACCCAAATTGACATTCTGGATCTATTGACACAATATCTTTTGCCATCTGACACCCAAAACAGTTAGTATTGACTAAAGTCAACTATATGGCTTCTCCAGCCTAAAAATCACAAACTCGCAAAACTCGTTCTTGATTGTCTCAAAATCTAGCCAACCATCTCCGAACCTTAATATTGACATGTTAGCAACTAAGAAAAAGGGTAAAATAGTTAAATCACATTAAAATAAAAAATTCACAAACCAAGATCATTACATATATCTCTAGAACCCATTTTCAAGCCAGCAAAAAAAATTCCTTTTACGCCTATCTATGCTCAAATTTAAATTTGCACATTCATACTTATAATTTGAAAGTCCTTTTTCAGAAAATAAGTTTGGAGCTCTTCTTAAAAAAGAATCAGAATTAGTGAAAAAAATCATTTGAAATAAAGATAAAAAAAAGGAAAAAAAGGAGCAATAAATTGCTAAAAACACATTGGTACACCAAATGCAAATATGTGAAAAATCAGATCTGAGAAAAAATATTTTGCTCCAAAATTAAAAAAAGCAAGTCACTATAAATATATCCAATCCCTTCAGCCTGAAGCAAACATTACAAGCCTAAAAATTTCTACTTTCAAAATTATTTTCCTTGATGATGAGCAAAAATTCAAGTATGAGAGAATTTGATGAATATAAATTATTCATGTATTTTAATATACATAAATAATAATTTTAAATAATAAACATGAATAAATATATTCAATTCTTCTATATTTTCTAACAATTCTTGCAGGTAGAAGAATGCATGGAAAATAAGAAAAAAAATAAAAGAAGATATAAGACAAGTAAGGAAGATCCATCCACTACAAATTCATCAACGACTACACATGAACAAGAAAAAAATCATAAATATTCCCATAAAGACCTTTGGATTTCTCACCAAAGTTTCTTGATAATTGTCATGATAAAATATCACCAAGATTTCATGATCACTTACCACGTGAAATTATCATCAAGATCTCATGATATATTAAAAATATCTTGTAAATCTCATCAAGGTCAAAGTAGAAATTTGTCTACAAATGGATACATGTTATAGAAGGAGGATTATCCAATTATCATCTATTTAGTATTCCAAATTTCTTTGTAGTTTTCTAAGGAGAAAGAAAGATTTGATCTTGTTCTCTTTCTCTAATTATTTTCTTTTAGTAAATTTTTTTTTATTTTTTTTAGTTTTTCTTACTCCATAATGGAGTAACTTTTTTTTTTGGGATAGTTGATGTAGCTTGATTGTAATGAACCTTTAGGTCATTACCTGTATTTTCACACTATTTTGTCATTTAGAGCATTTTTGTAGCTGCCTCAAGTCATTTGTGACTTGCTAGAGCTAACAGTTCAGTTACCGGACAGTTCATTTGATTTTAAGAGTTAATTCTCTATTTTGAAGTCTTCATTGGTAAAAATTTGTTATCGTTATCAGGCATAAACTTCTGTTAACAATTTCATATGTCAATTTTGATAGTTTTATCAGCTCCTAAACATCGTTTTTAGGCTAAGAGAACCTTTGGTTTGTGTTCCAAGGCTTTCAAACTCATTTTGAGCAATTGGCTGGAATTTGGTAAAATGGGCCTTGGGTGTGAGACTCATGTTTCATCGAAGCGACTCCAGATTGAAGTTTTGATGGCGCCACTGATTCGGAAATGTGGAATTTTATAGGGTATCATAGTTTGATTGTATTCACAAAATTTTGAATGAATCCCGAGGGGTTGGTGGAAACTTGGAAAATCCAAGTTTCAGTTGGTGCATGGACTCAACTTTTGTATCTGCTAAAGCATACGTTTGGTCGCTTTAGCGGCCACTCGATTGCTTAAGAGGACAAGGCTAGTTTCAGCCATGTCGCTTATCCCTTAAAGTGGATGTCACTTAAGTAACATCTTATCCACTTTAATAAAAGGCCATCCCATTCCATATACCGTTTTATGGTGCTATGCCACTTTAGCAGTGACTATTTAATTGGTCTATATTTCTGTATTAGTTATGTCCTTAATAGTGTTTGGAGATAAATATTTTCTTTTATGGTCTTCTTCTGATGTATTTGACTCCGGGATTGTATTAGTAGATCTTATATTATTGACACCAGGCTTTGGGAGTTATGGATGCATGCGTTGATTTTAATCTTTTCGCTTTTATTATATCTATGTGGTTCAACATTGTTCTAGAAGCCTTACCCTGGGGGAATTTTCGTCTTTTCCCCGTGTGTATCAGTTTGGGTGAGAGGCTTACTTGTCAAGGTTCACCGCGACAAGTGTTATCATGACCTATCAATTTTTGGGTCGTGACAAATTGGAATCAGAGCATCCTGGTTCATTGATCTCAAAGGTGTAAGAATGGGATGTCTAATAGAGTCTCGCGGATCGATACGTAGACGTCCGAATCTATCTTCGAGAGGCTATAGGATGTCTTTAAGAAACTTCCCTCATTTTATTCTTTATTATGCGATGTTTTTTCATAACTTGTGTTCTGAGTTGTGTTTAACTCTTTTTGCGTGAATGGTGTGGCTTATACTACTATCAGTTGAGAGATACTGTGAGAGATTGGTAGAGATTAATTGTCGGTTGTAGGCCTGTTGATGCTCTTGAGTTGTCATGGGATCAGTTTGTTGATTTTATTATGGAGACATTCATGCCTTACAGTTTGAGGAATTGTATACGGGATGAGTCTGATCGTTTGGAGCAGGGATCCATGACAATTACTGAGTATGAGGCACACTTCCATACCCTATCCAGATATACTTAAGATAACATTTTCACTAAGACTGAGAAGATTCAAAAGTTTATGAAGGGTTTGGATGTTTTTCTTCAGTTGGCTACATCTCAGATGGTTGTGCTTGGGGTTTTTTTTCAGAGTATTGTGGATCATGCTAAAATGACAGAGGGTGTTCTTAGTACATCTCAGGCAGGCGCCAAAAAGGTGCGATGTTTTGGTATGTTCAGGAGTCATACCCCTTAAGGAAGAGATTTTAGAGGTTCTTGTGGATACCATGGTAGGCCAGTGGCGACTTTACAGAGTTCAGGAGGTGGATCTTCTAGTTCAACAATTCAGGGTGGCCGTTCGGGCCTAGTTGGACCTTCTCCTATTGAGACTGGTCGCAGAAGTTTCTATGTGTGTGATGAGATTAGCAATGTGGCCAAGGACTATCCCCTCCAAATGATTCAGACTGCTCTTATTTCATTTGTGAGGGGTAGGGGTGATACCAGAGGTGCGAGGGGCAGAGATAGTGGATCTCATAGGGGTGGTCGTGGGTCCACTCAAGCAGTTGGTGGTTGTGAGGCTACCTAGGTAGCTGGTGGTCGTCGTCAGTATTATGTTACACCAGCCTGACCTGAGGTAGAGGCTTCTGATGTTGTGATTACAGGTATCATCCCCGTTTGTTTCAGACCTATATCTGTATTATTTGATCTCAAATCAACTTTCACCTATGTGTTTGTGTATTTTGATTTGGTTTTTGATTCAGTTAGTGAGCCTCTTACCATGCCTATTCATGTATCTACTTTGGTAGGTGATTCCTTAGTAGACCTTTGGTTTGGGTCCCGGTGCACCCGAGCTCGTTCGACCTATTGGTCGAAAAATTAAAAAATTAGAAATATGGACGTGGGGCCCACATTTGGTCGAAACGACTCGAATGAAAAATTTGACTTTACCAGCAGATCTGAAACATCGATTTTAGCGTGGTAACATATTTGGTGTGATTTTTTTACTTTTAAAGCTCATTTTGAACCTCGATTTGAAAAATTATAATTTTGAGTTTTGGGGGTCAACTTTGTGAAAATGATAATTTTTTTGAAAATCTGATATCTTTATTGAGTCCGGAGCGTCGAATTTAGTGTGGTTGCATAGATTTTTACATATATCTGAGTTCGAACGAATCCCGGGTAGCCCGTCGAAGTCCGTTTGGACTTAGAAAAATCTGCAATAGTGCAGATTTTTTTGCTATAAATAACAGTTTTTCCCCCTTTTTAGCCTATTTTGTCTATTCTTTTATCTTGTCTCTTGAGAGTTAAATCCTAAAATAGCGTGGGAGCTTAAAAGTGAAGCTTGCGGGAGCTTGGGAAGCTAGATTAACATCTTCTTGATTCTATTACGAATTTAAGGTAAGAATTCACCTTTTTTTTAGTAATTTCTTGATTAATTTCTCAAAATCTCAAAAATATTAGGGCTTGATTTTAAGTCCCAATTTTAGTCCTTTTTACTTGAATTGTATTTTTATCTTATAATTACCAGTTTTTCATCAATTTAACCTTCAAAACAACTCCGGTTCTTGATTTTAACCCGAATTTCAAAGATTTTACCCGATAAAGCTTAAAAATAGTTTTTCTTCGATTTGAACCTCGTTTTTTACTCGATTTAACTTGGGTTTTTAGCTATAGATTCTTAAAAATATGGAGAACATGTTTTTGAAGTAAAATTACAATTGTGCCCTTCTTTTTTGAAAACTCATTTTAGTGGTTCATTTTGATCCCGAATCAAAAGTAGTCAATATGTGCGTCGTTGATTTTGTTTTGACACGTAGATTTTATATTTGATATTTTTAGAAGAGTTTGGGATCATTCGCGAATAGTAAGGTCATGGGTTTAAAGTGTAGAAGACTGGTTTTGGCTTTTGAGGTAGGTTATGGCTTAACTCTTTTAGATTAGGCTGGATAGTAAATGATGATACAAAATGCATGTTAAGGGTGAGAACTAATCATAAAAAATATCTATCTTTGTATTGTGTCTGTGAGGGGCCTATATGTGATGTAATTGTCAAAATTGAGATATTATGTGATATATGTGATATATGTGACCGTGTGGGGTCCTATGTGATATTGATAGCCTTGAATACAAGTGAATAATTGTATTGTGTTATTAAAATGCTTAATGTGGTGTCATTGGTGTATTGTTATTATATTCCTACTTTAGTGGCATCTGAGACATGTGAAAATTCATGGATTAAACAAAAATAATGAGTGGATATTGACTCACATGGCTGTGAAAATGTATCATTGTGGTTGATTGTGCAAATATATCATGTGGTTGGTTGTGTAAATACTCATTGTTATTGGTTGTGAGAAGTACATCCTTATATCATACTCATTCATGAAACATTAATACCACTGTGGCAACACCTGAGTAACACCAATAGCACCTTTTTAAAAACCCTCTCCAAGGGTTGTGCCAGGGAGGAGATATTTTAACACCTTATAAAACCCTTTTCAAAGGATGTGCTGAAAATGAGATATTAGATATGTGGATTGTATATGGGTCGACGAACACCCCATGGGTCCTACGTTGGGAAGCCTTAGATCTGTAGGTGTATACAGGGATTGTGTGATGATCCTAGAGGTTGTGCGAAGATCCTAAAGGTTGTACGATGACCTCATGCATCATCATCACCACCTTCATTATCATCATATACATTGCACTTACTTTATTTTGTTATGTTGTGTTGTATTGTCATATTGACTTATCATCTATGTATTTGTCGTATCTTCCTTTACTTGTATTTGATGATCTTGTATATACATGTTCTCCCTTGTTCTACTTATATGTGATATAATGCATACTTGTGTTCTATCTTGGTGTGATGTTACAATATATGTGATATATTAAAACTGTTAGTGCAAGCGATGTGGGCTACCGTTGTGGGATATTTTATGATTACACATGACGTGCCCTTATTGTATATTTTGTATGCTTTATTTAATACTTTGTTTGATTGGCCTATGATACCCACTTAGTATAAATGGACCATACTCATGCCTACTGCACCCTTTCGATGCAGGTCCTAGCCTAAATGCACCTCAACTAGCTTAACTCGGGCGATTATTTGAGCTTCCAAGGTAGCAGTTGGACATTCATGAGTCAAGAGTTCACTTCTATATTTCTGTATTAGTTATGTCCTTATTAGTGTTCGGAGATAGACATTTTCTTTTGTGGTTTTCTTCTGATGTATTTAACTCCGGGATTGTATTAGTAGAACTTATACTGTTGACACCAGGTTTTGGGAGTTATGGATGTATGTGTTGATTTTAATCTTTCTGCTTTGATTATATCTATGTGTTTTAACTTCGTTCTACAAGCCTTACCTTGGGGGCATTTTCATCTTTTCCCCATGTGTATCAGTTTGGGTGAGAGACTTACATGTCAAGGTTCACCATAATAAGTTTCATCATGACCTATCAATTTTTGGGTCGTGAGAAACTGGTACTAGAGAAGCCTGGCTCATTGATCTCAACTATGTAAGAACGGGATGTCTAATTGAGTCTCGCGGATCGATACTTAGACGTCTGTATCTATAGAACGGGATAGCTAATTGAGTCTCACGGATCGATACTTAGACATCCGTATCTATCTTCGAGAGGCTATAGGATGTCTTTAGAAAACTTCTCTCATTTTATTCTTTATCATGCGAAGTTCTTTCATAACTTGTGTTTAAGTTGTAGTTCAGTCTTTCTACGCAGATGGTGTGGCTTATACTACTATCAGTTGAGAGATGTTGTGAGATATTAGTGGAGATTGTTTGTCGGTTGTAGGCCTGTTGATGCTTTTGAGTTGTCATAGGATAAATTTATTGATGCTTTTCTGGACAGATTCATGCCTTACAATTTAAGAGATTGTATATGAGATGAGGTTGATCATTTAGAGCAAGGATCCATGACAATTGCTGAGTATGAGACACACTTTTATTTCCTGTCTAGATATTCTGAGGATAGCATTTTCAACAAATCTGAGAAGATTTAAAAGTTTGTAAAAGGTTTGGATATCTTCTTTCAGTCGGCTACATCTCAGATGGTTGTGCTTTGGGTTTTTTTTTAGAGTATTGTGGATAATACTAAGATGACAGAGGGTATTCTTAGTATATCTCAGGGAGGCACCAAGAAGGCGCTATGTTTTGGTGAATTCAGGAGTCAGACCTCTCAAGAAAGATTTTAAAGGTTTTGGTGGATACCATGGTAGGTAAGTGGCAGCTATACAGAGTTCAGGTTGTGGATCTTCCAGTTCAACAGTTCAGGGTGGTTGTTCAGGCCTAGTTGGACCTTCTTCTGTTGAGACTGGTCATAGAGGTTGCTATGTATGTGATGAGATTGGCAATGTAGCCAGGGACTATCCTCATTGAGTAATTCAAGCTACTCATATTTTACCTGTGAGGGGTAGGGGTGCTACCAGAGGTGCTAGGGGCAGAGTTAGTGGATCTCATGGGGGTGGCCGTGGGTCCACTCAGGCAGTTGGTAGTCATGGGGCCATCTAGGTAGCTGGTGGTTGTGGTCAGTGTTATGCTATAGCAGCCATACCTAAGGCAGAGGCTTCTAATATTGTGATTACAGGTACTGTCCCAATTTGTTTCAGACCTATATCTGTATTATTTGATCCCAAATCAACTTTCTCCTATGTGTCTGTGTATTTTGCTTCAATTTTTAATTCTGTTAGTAAGCCTCTTGCCTTGCCTATTCATGTATCTACCTTGGTAGGTGATTCTTTAGTGGTGGATCGGGTGCATCAATCTTGTGTTGTGACTTTTGTTGGGCATGAAACTTTTGGTTGACTTGCTTGTGTTAGATATGGTCGATTTTGATGTTATTTTAGGTATGGATTGGTTGGCTCCTTATCATGCTATCTGAGATTGTTTTGCTAAGACTGTGACTTTAGCTTCATCGGGTGTGCCAAGGTTAGCTCAGAAGGGTCCACTTTATTAGGGTCCTAAGAGGATTATATCTTATGTTCAGTCTCGTAAATTGGTTGAGAGGGGATATTTATCTTACTTGGCTCATATTCGTGACACCAGTGTTGTTTTGCCTCCTTTCTTGGATTCTGTTTGTGTTGTCCGTGACTTTATAGATGTGTTAACTACGAACTTGCTTGGTATGCCTCCAGATTATGCTATTGATTTTTCTATTGATGTTGAGTCAGGCACCAAGTCCATTTTCATTCCCCCTTATAAGATGGCCCCAACAGAGAAGAATGAACTGAAGGATCAGTTGCAGGAGTTGTTGGATAAGGGATTTATCTGACCTAGTGTTTCACCTTGGGTTGCGCCTGTCTTATTTGTAAAGAAAAGAGGTGGGTTTATGCGGATGTGTATTAATTATCGATAGTTGAATAAAGTGACTGTTAAGAATAAGTATCATCTTTCTCACATTAATGATTTATTTAATCATCTTCAGGGTGATGCGGTGTTTTTGAAGATTGATTTATGGTTCGGTTATCACCAATTGAGGATTAGAGCTTCGGATATTCTGAAGATAGCTTTTCAAACTCGATATGATCATTATGAGTTCTTAGTCATATCTTTTGGATTGACCAATGCCCATACTGTTGGAGTTGATGAACCGAGTATTTCGACCATATCTTGAAACTTTTGTTATTGTATTTATAGATAATATCTTGGTGTATTCCAAGAGTGAGGCTGATCATGAGAAGCATTTACGGACTGTGCTTCAGAAATTGAGGGATGAGAAGTTGTATGCAAAGTTCCCTAAGTGCGAGTTTTGGTTGGAGTCTATTTCTTTCTTGGGTCATGTGGTGACTAAGAAAGGTATTATGGTTGATCCAGAGAAGATTGTCGCGGATCGTGATTGGGGTAGACCTACTTCGCCCACTAAGATTTGGAGTTTTTTGGTTTAGCAGGTTATTATCGATATTTTATTAAAGGTTTTTCATTTTTTGCAGCTCCATTGACCAAGTTGACCCAGAAGAATATTTCCTTTCTGTGGTCCGATGTTATGAGGTGAGCTTTCAAAAGCTCAAAGATTTGTTGACTTCAACTCCCATCTCAACTTTGCCCAAGGAGGGCGTGGGTTTTACTATATTTTGTGATGCTTCAGGTGTTGGGTTAGGTGCAGTGTTGATACAGGAGGGCAAGGTGATTGCTTATGCGTCTTGTCAGTTGAAGCCTCATGAGAAGAATTATCCTACCTATAATTTGGAGTTGTACGCAGCTGTGTTTACCTTTAAATTATGGAGACACTACTTGTATGGAGTCCGTTGTGATAGCTTCTTAGGTCATCGTATCCTTCAGTACTTCTTCACGCAGCGAGATCTTAATTTGAGGCAGTGTCATTGGCTTGAGTTGCTTAATAATTATGACTTGACTATTCTCTACCATCCGAACAAGGATAATGTGGTTGCGGATGCCTTAAGTTAGAAGTCGACTAACATGGGTAGCTTGGCGCATCTTTTGACCCAGGAAAGGACTTTAGACTTAGAGATTCAATCTTTAGCTAACCAGATAATTAGGCTTGATATTTTGATACCTAGGCGTATTTTTGCATTTATAGAGGCTAGATCTTCTTTGATGGAGTAGATTCAAGCTCATCAGTTTGATGATGTTGGATTGAGGTTAATTTGAGATAAGGTGTTGAGTGGGGAGGCTAAGGAAGACTCGCTTGATTCAGAGAGAGTTTTGTGTATTGGAGGCTGAGTTTGCGTGCCGGGAGTGGGTGACTGGACTAGGTTGATCTTGGAAGAGGCCCATAGTTCTAGGTATTCTATCCAGGTATGACTAAGATGTATCGTTATTTGAGATAGTACTAATGGTGGGGTGGTATGAGGTGAGATGTAGTGGATTTTATGGCTCATTGCCTATGTTGTCAACAGGTGAAGGCCGAGCATATGAGACCTGGTGGATTGCTTCAGAGGTTGCCATTCCCGAGTGGAAGTGAGAACGGATCATTATAGATTTTGTGACTGATTTGCCTTGTACATATCATGGTTTTGACAGTGTTTGGGTCATTGTAGATCGATTGACCAAGTCAACTCATTTTATTTCGGTTTAGGTTTCATTCAGTATTGAGAGGTTAGCCCCTATCTTCATTCGTGATATTGTGTGTCTGCATGGTGTGTCGGCGTTTATTATTTCAGATCGAGATTCCTTATTCACATCTCACTTTTGGAAGACTTTTCAGGATGAGTTAGATATTCGGGTTGATCTTAGGACGATGTTTCACCCTAGACTGACGGTTAGTTAGAGCGGACTATTCAGGTTTTGGAGGATATGCTCCGCACATGCTTGATAGATTTTGGTGGCTAGTGGGAGCAACATTTGGCTTTAGCTGAGTTTACATATAATAATAGCTACCATTCCAATATTGATATGGCTCCTTTTGAGGCGCTGTATGGTAGGAATTTTCACTCTTCAGTTGGTTGGTTTGATGTTTCTGAGGTTAGACCTCGAGATATGGACTTACTTCGTGAGTCTTTTGATTGAGTCCGGGTCACTCAGGACATACTTAGAGCGGCTGGAGTAGGAAGGAGTGTTGTGCTGATTATAGACTTTGTGCCTACAGATTTGGTGTTGGTGATCGTATTTTCCTTCGAGTTTCACCCATGAAGGTTGTGATGAGGTTTGGGAAGAGGGGAAAGCTTATCCCCCGGTATATTGGTCCATTTGAGATTCTTCAGACAGTTAGTGATGTGGCTTATGAGTTGGTTTTGCCCCTATCTATCAGTTGTTCATCCAGTTTTTCATGTTTGTATGCTTCGGCGTTACATTTTGAACGAGTCTTATGTTATTCATTGGGAGTCAGTTCAGTTAAAGCGGTTGTCTTTTGTTGAGGAGTCGGTCTCCATATTGGCTAGGGATGTTAGCTGGTTGCGCTCTAGAGTGATCCCTGTGGTTAAGATCCAGTTGCGACATCGAATTATAGATAAGGCTTCTTGGGAGGTCGAGTCTGATATGCGTAGTTTTTATCACCAGCTCTTCGTTGATTCGGGTATTTCTTTGCCTTAGTTCGAGGACGAATTTGATTTTTAGTGGTGGATAATGTAAGGACTTGAAAAAATTGATGAAATAAGTGAAATTTATGATTTTTGTGTGATTTAACCATTTTAACCCTCCCCGTAGTTGCATTATGATATTTTTGGGGTGTGGGGGTGATTGACATGATTTTCGATGCATTTTTGTACCATTTATACGATATTGTGATTTTTGATGACTTCGAGAGCCTTATTTTAGACTTATGTGAATATCTTTTGATCCGTGCAATGAATGGCTGAACAGACTACCCCAACAGCTCCAAAATATTAATTTTAGACTAAGTAGACCTTTGGTTCGGGTTTCGGTTCACCCGAGCTCATTCGACCTATTAGTTAGAAAGTTGAAAAATTGGAAATATGAATGTGGGGCCCACATTTAGTCGAAACGACCTCGGATAAAAAATTCATCTTTTCCTGTAGATCTGAAACATCCATTTTAGCATGGTAACATATTTTGTTGTAATTTTTTGACTTTTAAATCTCATTTCGACCCTCGATTTAAAAAATTGTAATTTTGCACTTTTGGGGTCAACTTTGTGAAAACGATATTTTTTTTGAAAATCTAATATCGTCATTTAGTTTGGAGCATCTAATTTAGTGTGGTTGCATAGTTTTTTTACATATATCAGACTCCGAACGAATCCCGGGCACCCCGCGAAGTCCATTTGGACTTAGATCTGCTATAAATAACAGCTTTTTCTCCTTTTTGGCCTATTTGTCTGTTCTTTCATCTTGTCTCTTGAGAGTTAAATCCTAAAATAGTGTGGGAGCTTAAAAGTGAAGTTTGTGGGAGATTGAAAAGCTAGATTAACATCTTCTTGATTCTATTACGAATTTAAGGTAAGAATTCACTTTTTTCTTAGTAATTTTTTGATTAATTTTCAAAATTCCAAAAATCTTAGAGCTTGATTTTAAACCTCAATGTCACTCCTTTTCACCTGAATAATATTTTTATCATATAATTACTAGTTTTTCATCAATCTAACCTTCAAAACAACTCGGATTCTTGAGTTTAACCCGAATTTCACAGATTTTACCCGATAAAGCTTAAAAATAGTTTTTCTTCGATTTGAATCTCATTTTTGACTCGATTTGATTTGTGTTTTCAGCTGTAGATTTCTAAAAATACAGGGAACATGTTTTTGAAGTAAAGTTACGATTTTGCCTTTCTTTTTTGAAAATCTACTTTGGTGGTCTGTTTTGACACCGAACCAAAAGTAGTCAATATGTGTGTTGTTGGTTTTGTTTTGATGCGTAAATTTCATATTTGATGTTTTTAGAAGAGTTCGGGATCATTCATGGAAAGTAAGGTCATGGGTTCGAAGTGTAGCAGACTGATTTCAGCTTTTGAGGTAGGTTATGGCTTAACTCTTTCAGATTGGGCTGGGTAGTAAATGATGATACAAAATGCATGTTAAGGGTAAAAATTAATCATAAAATATGGCTATCTTTGTGTTGTGTCTGTAAGGGGCCAATATGTGATGTAATTGTCGAAATTGTGATATAATGTGACATGTGTGACCGTGTGGGGTCCTATGTGATATTGATAGCCTTGAATACATGTGAATAATTGTATTGTGTTGCTAAAATGCTTAATATGGTACCATTGGTGTATTGTGATTATATTCCTACTTTAGTGACATATGAGACATGCGTAAATTCATGGATGAAACGAAAATAATGAGTGGATATTGACTCACATGGTTGTGAAAATGTATTATTGTAGTTGGTTGTACAAATATATCATGTGGTTGTTTGTGTAAATACTCATTGTGATTGATTTGGAGCATGACATCCTCATATCATACTCATTCATTAAACATTGGTACCACCATGGCAATATTTGAGTAACACCGGTAACACCTTTTTTAAAACCCTCCCCGAGGGATGTGCCGAGGAGAAGATATCATTACACCTTATAAAACCCTTTCTGAGGGATGTTCCAGAAAGGAGATATGGGATATATGGATTGTATACGGGTTGACTAACCACCCATGGGTCCTACGTCGAGAAGCTTTAGCTCCATAGGTGTATACGGGGATTGTGTGACGATCCCAAAGATTGTGCGACGATCTCGTGCATCATCATCATCATCATCACCATCATCAGCAGCATCATCATATACATTGCACTTACTTTATTGTGTTATGTTGTGTTTTATAGCCATATTGACTTATCATCTATGTATTTGTCGTATCTTTCTTTACTTGTATTTGATGATCTTGTATATACATGTTCTCACTTGTTCTACTTATATGTGATATAATGCATACTTGTGTTCTATATTGGTGTGATGTTACAATATATGTGAAATATTAGAACTGTTAGTGCAAGCGGGGGGGGGGGGGGGGAAGGGGGCTACCATTGTGGGACATTTCCTGATTACAGGTGACGTGCCTTTAGTGTATATTTTGTATGATTTATTTACTAATTTACTTGACCGTCCTATGATACCTACTGAGTACAAATGGACCGTACTCATGCCTATTGCGCCCTTTCATTAGGTCCTAGCCTAAGTGCGCCTCAACTTGCTTGACTCGGGCGATTGTTGGAGCTTCCAAGGTAGAGGTTGGGCATTCATGAGTCTAGAGTTCACTTCTATATTTCTGTATTAGTTATGTCCTTATTAGTGTTCGGAGACAGATATTTTCTTTTTTAGTTTTCTTCTGATGTATTTGACTCTGAGATTGTATTAGTATATCTTATACTGTTGACACCAGATTTTGGGAGTTATGGATGCATATGTTAATTTTAATCTTTCCATTTTTATTATATATATGTGGTTCAACTTCTTTCTAGAAGCCTTACCTTGGGGGCATTTCCATCTTTTCCCTGTGTGTATCAGTTTGGGTGAGAGGCTTACTTGAATTATAAATTTTTACAAAGATATCTAATTATAATAACATTGCTTGCTTACAAATCTTATGCCAAAAAAGGACTAAAATTGGACACAACAGTAAAATTAAAATCTTATCAATTACATGCACAAAAGACGATAAAAGAAATATTCCTAGAGAAAAAAATGCAATATTGTCGAAGGCAAAAATAATTGAGAGAATAATACCTTAAAAATTTGTGATGGAGAATGTTGAATAACGGCCTTTTATATATAAGCGTTCGGATCCTCCTCCTTACATAAATATCAGTCGAATTCTCGTGTTCATATCTTAAATCTATATAGTCATATTTTTTAAGTAGATATTTGAATTATATTTAGTCGAATTCCTACATCTACATTTGTATGTGGCTCCATATCATCAAATTTTTAAATTTAGATTATGAAGATCAAATATCCACATGTGATTACAAGCAACCAATACATTCACATATAAACTAAAACCAACTCAATCAAACCCAACCTTCGATAGAGGAGGGTACTATGCATAATGTGATATTGGTGAAAATGACTATACTACAAACAACTTTTTTGCTTTGATTTTGTTTTGTTCTTTGAAATTCCATAGCCGCCTTTTTTATGTTATTCTCATAAATTAGTATTACGATTTTCTTTAACATAAATAACAATTAATATGTCTCACTTACAAATAATATGGATTTTTATAGTGGTTGGATTGTACATAAAAGTTACGATATTGCAAAAAACATGACTCATAAATACAAAAGAATTTAACCTCCTATCCTAATTCGTGATCTGGATATGTTTTTTATTTAAAGAAAAATGGAATTGAAGCCTTTTTTATGTCACGATAATCAAAATTATGTCTCGATTACGCAAAGAAAGTAAAAGAAAAAAAGTGCAATAAACCTTTGATTTTTGACAACTTCATTTGGCGGCAACATACTTATCCAATTTTTCGATCAGAAACTTTCAACTAAAAGAGAAACACAAGAAATTATCAAAAGAGAGAATCAATGTCAATTGTTGATTATTATTCTTCATATATAATCTTTAAAGGTATGATTTAAAAGAAATAAATAAAGGCAAAAGGGATGATGATAATGATAGTAAGAAAACACGTGAATCAAAACTAAAATAAAAAGCAAAAGTAAAATATAAGAATTTATTTCGTATAAATTTTGATCCAAAATATTACTTAAATAGAATTATAAAGAATATTTTTTATATAAGGCAAAATTCTATTTTTAGAAGTACTAAATATTACCTAGATTAAATAATCAAAATCAATAAATATATGTTATTAAATCCTAAAACTCATGCGTAGGAACAATAAATTAAATTTAATCTATTTATAAAGTTTTCCTTTTATAAATCATATAATTAAATATAAATTTTTTCGCCTCATTTTTTTTACGTGCACAACGATTTCTTCCTTTTTTAACTTTGACTTGTCCTACAATTTTATTCATAATATTCTACTTATTCTTCTCTATAATTTTAAATTATGAAGTACTAGAAGTTTTTAGTTTATCAGGATTCTTTCTATATATTTTAGGAGTTATTAAATTCTTTTCAGAAATTTTAGGAGTCTTTAATCTAATTAAATAATAAATTGAGGAAAATAGCAAAAAGACGTTTTTATCTATTGCAGAGGCTTCTAATGAAGGGAAAAAGGTTCAAACGTCATTTTTAAGGCCCTTCACACTTTTAATACAATATAGATATAATATTCAAACTTTTTTATACATAAAATATTAATTATAATCTACTTTTTAAATGCTTTTTCAACTAGTTTTAGTAATTTTCAATAATTTGAAAGTAGATGTAGATATATATTTAAATTTGGGCCTTTAAGTTGTAATATTTGTCCATTAATTGCTAATTAAATGATCCAAAACCCAATATAAACTTAAAACCTAAACTTTTCACTCTTCATCTCACTTTTTAGTTTCAAGAGAGTTTTTCGCTCCTCATTTTTTCATAATTATGGTTTTTCATTAGCACATGAGTGAAAACATATTTGATCTAGTCTTCGATCACAATATAATTGTAAAAATTAAATATTATTTAAAAAAAACTGAAAAAAAAAAACAAAAAAAATGAAAAAATCGAAAAAACCGACTAAAACCTAAATCAAAAAAATTAATTTTATGTTGGTTTGATTTGGTTTATAATTTTAATAAACCGACATGATTGGTTTGATTTTTTTAAATAAAAATCGAACCAATCCGACCTATGTACACCCCTAATAGGAGGTATAGGTCTCCTATTGGGTGGTTTGAGGTTGGTGAGGCAGAGATGTTTGGCCCATATTTGGTTCAGCAAGCTATGAAAAATGTTAAGGTGATTCGAGATAGGCTTAAAGCCGCCTAAAGTCGCCAAAATTCCTCTACAAATATGAGGCGTAGGAAGTTAGAGTTTGAGTTTAGGGATAGAACATTCTTGAAGGTGTCTCCCATGAAGGGAGTAATGCAGTTTGGGAAGAAAGGGAAGCTCAATCCCCAGTATGTTGGTCCGTACTTGGTTTTGAGAAGGGTTGATAATGTTGTGTATGAGTTGGAGTTGCCTTCTAGTCTAAGCTCCATTCATCTGGTGTTCCACGTATATATGTTGAGAATGTGTGTGGGTGATCCATCGCAGATTGTACCTATCAAGAATATTGGTATTTCAGATTTTTTTGTCCAATGAGAAGGTCCCGATTGAAATCTTAGATTGGCAGGTTCGTTGGTTGCAGACCAAGGACGTAGCATTGGTGAAGGTTCTATGGAGGAACCACAAGGTGGAAGAGGCTACATTGGAAGTGAAAGAGGACATGAAGTCCAAATATCCATTCTTGTTCCTCATTCCGAAAAATCATGCTTGAGGTATGTGTCGCTCTTAGCATCTTTGTTTTTTGTCTTTGTTAAAGGTAAATGGTGAATTCCTTGGTAATTTGTTTTCTATCTTAAAGGTAAGAGTAGAGACATTTGGGGGTTAAATCATGCCAGTCACTGCCTTGTCCCATCATTCGAGGATGAATGATCCAAGTAAACACCTTGGGTTTTGTCCCTTGGAAATTTCTTAAGTTTTGAACTTACTGTCCTATTAACGACTCACCATACGAGTCGTATGATGTGGGTATAAGTTGAGGGACCCTAGTCGTTAGGAGTCTAGTGGATGGTGGTTAGGATTCTGCTATGGTTACGATTGGGGTGGTACGAGTCGTTAATGGTGGCGACGGTTCGTTGGGTCAGTACTTAATCAAATCAATAACTTAGTGACTTGACTTGGCTCTAAGTACGAGTGGCTCACTAAGAGTTGTGAGTATAGTGTACAGATGGTAAGGTTGAGTGGTATATTGTCTAGTGTCCAACCCCTTTGGTTTCAGTCCTAGGTACGACTGGACCATGTGAGTCATATGGTCTGGTAATGAGTAGTATCATGGAGTCGTATGATGGGCAGTGTATGGGTTTCCAACTCACTGTCATGTTGACGAATCAAAGGTACGATTCGTATGTTGTGGTCACGAGTTCGACGCGTAACCACCTGCAGTATTTTAACAGTTTTAAGTTGGGGGCATTCTGTACATTTTCCCTTTTAACTCCCCGTTGAGTCCACGACTTAAAACACCTTTTGGGACTTCATTAACCAATTATTTCTAATCAAACACTCTCAAATTCTCTCTTAAACTCTCTCTCCAAGGAAAAGCTAGGATTTCTTCAAGATAATCAATTAAGGTTTTCAAGGATGGTTTCTCTTCATCTTCCTTGGTGTCTAAGGAATGTGGCTCTTCCCTCATTGTTATTTTACTAAAGGCACGTGTTTTAATGTATGATTTTCATGGTTTTATTATGGTTTTGAAATAAAGGTTGGGGGTTTTGGCTGTTCATGGATGAATATTGTTTCTCATGGTTTAATTATGATTTTTCTTGTTTTTAATTATGGTTTGCACATGTGGGTGCATTGGAATGGTGATTTAATTGAGGGGTCAGGGTTGAGCCCCAAATTGGATGATTTTAGTTTTGTTGCATTGCATAAATGGTAAATTGAACATGAAATGGCTTTTGTTGGTTTCACGTGACTTTGAAAAGGCCTTGGTGGCCATGGTTTAATTATAAATGGTTTTGATTTAATTGAAAATGGTAGAGTATAATTTGATTAAATGGTTTATATGACACATGGTAATAGACTTGCAAGCTCAAATTTTGGTATAGTGATACCAATTGTTAATGCCTAACTAAAAGACTCCTTGATAAATAGTTTGGTTATGTGTAAAAGTTTTAATTAGGATTAAAGGGGGTTGAGTAGTAAAGTCGTGAAAGGTGGAGGTCCCGAGGAGACCGACATTGAAAACTCACTTCTGCCGATGTGAGGGTGGCTTTGGTGGCTTTGTGCATAATGCCACACTTATATTTTAAGGATGTACTAGTCATCCCAGGTTTCTTTCTTCGATCATGCGGCAAACACGCACTGGGCCCTTTCAGCAGGGGAGCTGAACCTATATAGCCCGTGGGTGGTTTTAGGACGGCCAAGCTACACAACCCAAGTTAAGGTTGTAAGTGCATGCTAAACCTCGCTCCCTACCCCGGTACGGTATATATGTATATTATGTGATTGCATATGGCTATTTGTTTTGGTTTGAATGACGGCATTACTTTATCTTTATCCTTGAGTTACATGCTAGCGTTTACCCCGCTAAAAGTCTTTGGGTGTTGTATGCCCACGCGATGCAAGAATCGACCATACTACCATTCCTCCTACTCAGTGACTTGGATTTGAGGACAACTTAGAGTCAGATTGAAGTGGTGAGCTTTCATACTCCGGAAGACTCCATTTCATGCTATGGACTTCTTTTTATTATTGTTATTTCTTTGGTTATGGTTTTGGATATGGTCGTGCTCATGTCCCGACCAGACGTTCTTTGATTCTGGTCAGAGGCTTTGTCAGACTACTATGGGCATGGCCGGTATTGGTGTCAGCCTTGGTATTAGTATTGTCACCGGTTGGATATTTGATTGAGATTGTTGGATTACGAATATAGACTTTATTTAATGTCTTTAAACTATTATTGATTTGTCTTGTTATATGTTCGAAATTCATCCGACATAGGGCGCAGGGCGGTTACGGTTGGGTATTGGGGGTGGTCTCCGGTCCTGGTTGGACTTGAGATCCCCGACACGACTAGGCCCTAGTTCGGATCGTGTCACATTCCCTAGAGAAACAGATGGAAAATAAGAAAGAAAAAAAAAAACACAAAAAAAAATAAATATCGAGAATTATGTTGGAGTAAATTGTAGCGGCCTTTGTGCTGAATTAATCTTTGCAAGAGGTAAGACTCAATCTGACCTCTCTTGTACAGTTTAATGTCACGATTTTGTGAGCCTTGATTCCAATGTTATGAAGTTGTTGGAATGTGTTTAATTGGTTATCATTCTTCGAAGCTATAATATGAAGTATGTGGAGATTTTGGTTACTTTAATTTCAAAGTATAATTGGTATAACGTATAATTATTTTCCGCATGCTTAAGATTCAGTATTTTATTTTATCTTGGATATTATCTTATTTGTTCATCATATCCCTTAATGCTGCAAATTTAATCATTGTCGTGTTCATAGCATATCCAGGACCGTATATCGTAATTAATAATTTTGAGTATTTTGAAGCTTGTAGATAATCCACAATTTAATCAACCATATTAGATATTATTTTGTATCTTTTCTTATATATTATATAGGCATTTACATCTAGCAATCAAGTGTCGAATTTATAAAAAAATGTAGAGTACGTGAATTTGTGCTCTTTCCATAAAATTAATTATTTATGTATATATTTTCTACAATTGGTATAATATATATATATAATATGTTGTCACACACGCATACTTCAAGAAAGCTAACTCATGCACTTGATTAGTTATTGAGTTATTTGCTTATAAAGCTAGGGATCCATCATTTACTATTTATGTTCTTTTGATTTACTAAAGCTCATATAAATATTCGAAAGACGTTAGGTTTTTACTAATACAGGTTGTATTGAATAAGGTCAATTAACTGTTTAGATACATTAATAAATTCTAATCAATATTTAAAAAAAAAATAGTCATTACATTAAGTTAGCAGGTATTTTTAATACTACTGAATATACACCGTTAAAATATTTTATACATATTTAAATATTTATTCTTCCACATTGGGTAAAATTATTTTTACTATTAGACGACTTTATATTAGACTCAAATCTTAAATTAAGGAGATGAGTACTTATCAATTGTCAGTTGTTGTCACTCCTGTTGAAAAATATGTTTCATGAACACATAAAAATATACGAAGAAGAATACAAAGATGAAGACTTGACAAAATAAACATTGAACAAAAAATTATGAGGCTTGAAACACGCACGAAACACTTTCCTAAAAACGATATTTGTTCTCTCTCCTCTGTAAGATTGTTGTGGAATTTAATACAAATAGTTTTAATGGATATGACAAGCCTTTGAATTTCTGCACCAAGCAAATAGTGAAGAAATCCTATTGGAAAACAAGAAATCAAAAACTTGATCTTTTTGGAAAGAAAATAACTCTTTGGGGAATGATGTAAGAAAACTAATACTGTGAAAAGTTTCTCTAAACTTTCTGTAAAGATGCATTGAAATCTGTAGAGGTAGGCTATATATAGAAGTGGTGAAAATCAAATACTGAAAACACACAACCATTCATCTAATAGACACCTCTTCATCTAAAAGATACCTCTTCACAAAAAAGACGTCTCTTTTCATAAAAGACACAACCTTTCACTAAAGACATCTTTCCATAAAAAAACTTTTAATTAATTTATTTTAAACAAAAAAATTCAACAATCTCCCACTTGTTTAAATATAAATTAGGACACAGAGATCAAGTCATGTTCACGCAGAGAGTAATGTATCTTTCGATTTGAACATCACCTTAATGCAATGCCACAAGATGAAATCAAAATTCCACGTAGCATAATAGCTTTGAACGTGTTATTTGTTGTGATAACATCAGTGACACTACACACATAAATATTTCATTCCTATTTTTCACTCATATGCTTAGCACTTTTATGTCCATGTGCTATCCAAGGTTCATTAACATTTATGAGAGCAACTCTAACTCCCAATCGAAGCGGCACCACTTCTATGTTCATATAGGTGAAGTTCTTCCAATGTCTTTGTCATATTTGAGACACTTGTTCTACGAACTGAACCTCATTAAGAGTATAGAAATCAACCCTATAATCCATGACAACCAGTACTAGTATATCTCTTACTTAAGTACTGAAACATCCACGTATCAATAACTTGTTGTTACCCTTTGAACCCGTAACTATTCATTTCATAGTGCTAGGTAGGGTTGCCATTATCGGTGGACCTAATTAAGGAGTTTTTATATAATCATACTTGAAGATGCATTTAATAACTTCCTTTTAATAGGTTTAGTAAGTATATTAGTCAAATTCATTTGACTCCACCAATGTGATAGAAGTCATTCCATCTTGAATAACTTTCTCACATAATCATGTCAAGAACTTATGCATTTTGACTTCTCATTATATAATCTTTACATGCTCGAGCTAGAGTGGCTTAATATCACAAATTGAGCTCATATTTTGCAAAATCAATAGATCCTCTTAATAATTCATCAATCACTCAACTTTTTTCTTTTTCTTGCTTCTACTAATGCAAGGTTTTCTTGGTTTCAAGAAATTATACCTCCTCGCAAGGTAAGTATCCACATGTGGTAAATTTACTTTTCTCACATATTCGGTACCAACTTGTGTCAATATATCCTTATAAAACAGTATGGAACTTAAAGTTTCTCAAATCTTTAGTTCTCGAAAGAAAATCAAAACTCAACTACTGATCCTTTCAATAACACTTGCTTACACAAGTTAATTAGCCACGATTCTTTCATCATTATGGACTGACTCGATCTAGGATTAAATAGGGTATTGACCATTTTTTTATTTAAGTGACTAAATTTATTTAGCATTCTTTTCTCAATGCAATGAGATTAACTCAATACATTAGCCCCACTACTTTATTTAATCCTGATACTCATCGTAGTACCCATTTATCCAAGATCTTTCGTTTTAAGTGTGAAAAATAGAAACCTCTCATTTCTATTATAGTTTTTTTTCATTTCATAGGATCAGTATATTGATAAACTATCACACAAAATCATAATTCTAATATTGACTTCTAATCACATGACAAATATATCCCCACACTTTAAATATATCAAGTGTCTTTTCATATCACACATAGAAAAAATTGAATTCACTAACTCATGTTCTCTACATTTCATATTCATTTATAACGACGTTTAGGTAGAGACACACACTTGTAATATTTCATTATTTCAAAATATTTTGCAACAGATGCTATAGTAGGAGAATTTTTTATTTTTTTTTACTGGCCTCATCTCATGACTTTGATGCTACTTCTGTATTCAACCAGCAAAATCTCAATTTCAAGGCCACAGTCCTTTCCATTATACGGTCAAACACTATTATTTTTCTTTCAATCTTCCTTCACCAAAGTCATAAAACATATGTACAACTATAAATGTAAATAAGATTAACTCAAGGCCACAAATTCCAGGCAATCCCTCTTTTCAAGTGAAAATTCATCAAAAAATTCAAACATAGAACAACAACTGCACCAGATTCAAACAAAGAAGCATTTCACAACTATGTCATTATTATAAAGCTCTTAGGCTATGAAAAACTAGCAAAAAGAGAAGGAAGAAAGAGTACAATAAACTATTTCATATCATCTCATGAGATGGAAATAAAATTTCACATATGATCTTTATGCAAGAATAACGATCCACAATGATCACATAAAAAGAATATTATTCCAAATTATCATGTATTTAAAGATCTGACACAAATATATCATCTACCCTGATTTTTATAAAAATAAATTCACATAATCATAGAAGAACTATCAACTCTTAAATAAATAATACGTAGACTTGAAAAGTAGAACCCGATTCCTTTTTTTTTTAATTGAAAATTAGAAACCTCTTATGCTTCTTTCACACGTGCATGTAGGGGTGTACAGACCAAACCGTCAAGTCAAATTGAACAGACGAACCAAATCAAACCGAGAAAAAAAGCCGACTTATGGTTTGGTTTGATTGGTTTGGCGTTAGAAAAAAAAAATGACCATTCTTGATTTGGTTTGGTGTTAACCAAAAAAAAGTCAAATCGAACCTAGATCAAACCGACATAGTATATATATATATAATATTAAAAGTTTTTTATACATAAAATATTAATTATAATCTACTTTTTAAATACTTTTTCAACTAGTTTAGTAATTTTCAATAATTTGAAAGTAGATGTAGATATATATTTAGATTTGGGTCTTTAAGT
The DNA here is from genome assembly GCA_030864215.1 of Capsicum pubescens. Taxonomy (NCBI): domain Eukaryota; kingdom Viridiplantae; phylum Streptophyta; class Magnoliopsida; order Solanales; family Solanaceae; genus Capsicum; species Capsicum pubescens. The sequence goes on along the minus strand of CM061538.1, from coordinate 207,433,515 downwards.
TGTAATATTTGTCCATTAACTGCATATTAAATTATCGAAAACTCAATATAAACTTAAAACCTAAAATTTTCACTCTTCATCTCACTTTTTAGTTTCAAGAGAGTTTTCCGCTTCTCATTTTTTCATAATTATGGTTTTTCATTAGCACATGAGTGAAAACATATTTGATCCAGTCTTCGATCACAATATAATTGTAAAAACTAAAGATTATAAAAAAATTGAAAAAAAAACGAAAAATCCAAAAAAAAAAAATGACTAAAACCTAAACCAAAAAAATCAATTTTATTTGGTTTGATTTGGTTTATAATTTTAATAAATCGACATGTTGATTTGGTTTTTTTTTAATAAAAATTGAACCAACTCGACCTATGTACATCCCTACGTGCATGTTATGCATACTAACAAATTTTATACCAACTAATTAATGGTATGTTAATAGATTATATTTTGAGATCCTCACATAATGAATATCTACCCTATTATTTATCAAACTAGCATAAACCAGAAAGGGTAAGAATTCATTAATAAATCATAAATTATGAGAGAGAAATAGAACTCGTTTTGATGTTGTCGTTTCAATATTCTCGAACAGTGACCAAAATATATTGGTTGAGACAACTATTCACCCTTGAATTGTAGAATTATTCGTCTTTGCACACTATGTCACTAAGATATCTCTCCAATGCTTTTCATGTATTAGCAATTAATATTACTCCACCAGTCCCCTTTTATTTCTGTCGTTGTTGTATGAATCGTTGGGGGAAGAAGGACAGTTCAAATCAGAAAGTATTCGAATTTCCGGTGGCACCCAGTCACTGCTTCTTGCTTACCTTTGTATTTTCATGAATTTACTGCAACCTATACCATTCCAATCGTTGTTTGTGATTTCCCATTCTCTTGCCTATGCTACTCTGCTACAGGAGTAGTTTGCAAACATTTAAGGGTGATATCTTGTTTATTGTTTCTCCTTTATTGAAACACAAATCTACTCCTTAATTTTCACAAAAGGATAATCATGTTGATCCATGCCATCAGGGAAGCAGCATAGCTGTGAGCTTCCACCAGTTTCAATTATGCAACATTCTTTTCTTCGCATATAACAAAATATCATTTTTAGATTGTTGGAAAATATGTTCCATGAACACATAAAAATATATGAAGAAGAATACAAAGATGAAGACTTGACAATATGAATATTAAACACAAAATTATGAGGCTTGAAACATGCACGAAACACTTTTCTAAAAATGATATTTGCTCTCTCTCCTCTGCGAGATTATTGTGGAATTTAATGCAAATAGTTTTAGTGGATATGATAAGCCTTTGGATTTCTGCACCAAGCAAATAGTGAAGAAATCCTATTGAAAAATAAGAAATAAAAAACATGATCTTTTTGGAAAGAAAATAACTCTTTGGGGAATGTTTTAAGAAAAGTAATACTGTGAAAAGTTTCTCTAAACTCTAGACGTAGGATATATATAAAAGTAGTGAAAATCAAATACTGAAAAGACACAACCATTCATCTAATAGACACCTCTTCATCTAAAAATACCTCTTCACTAAAAAGACATCTCTATTTATAAGAGACACAACGTTTCACTAAAGGCATCTTTTCATAAAAAAAAAAATTTATTTATTTTAAACAAAAAATCCAACAACTCCTTCGTGCGTGCTTTTAGAATATATAGAGTTCATTTGTTGCTTCCTAAAAAATGAACGGCTCTTGAACTTAATAAGCCTATATCAGATAAAATGGGTGATTGCATTTATATAGTAAGAGTTTGATTGCACTCGATTTCTATATTCTACATAAACTAGACTTTTAATTACAAGACATTTACTACTTCAAAACTTTCTTTTTAATTAAAATTTTTGGTCCAGACTTGGACCATTTTAGTTATCATCAAAAAAACAAATAGGCCCAATATTTACAATGTTGATCCAGATCCATAAAAAGATCTGATCCATAATAAGGAATATGAAACGATTCGATTTTATCCTTTTCATCCACATCATCTAAAAAATATTTCCCCCACCCTGGTGTCGCTGCTTTATCCTTTTCATTCTCTGGGTGATTCAGAAGCTCCATCCTTGCGAGTTGGTGGTCATATAAGCTCTATATATCTCTTTTACCTAAGGTAAAATATTTTTCCACCTTGTAATTTGAATCCTTTTAGCTTTATCTAACCTCAAAAAAATGTCAGGTGTTCAGGGTTTGACCCCACATGACCGATGTTTCATAGTGCCGACCCACCGATTTATACCACAAAATAAGGGTCTATCCTTGTTACTTTCTTGACTTAAGAAATCAATACACATGTCACTGACTTTTAGTCTTCTTTGTAGATGTCGATATTGAATTGTCATGCAGCTGAAAGACCAAGGCAGATCTGGTGTCAAGCAGTGGAAAGCTCCAACTACCCCTTTTTACAGTGAAGTTTTTTTATAGCTAGGGCATCTAGCTTGGATTAATACATTTTCTTTGTTATTATACTGAAAAATCGTTTTCTGAATGTGCTTGGTAATGTATTGCACCCCATGGGACTGTATGTATTGGGACCCTCTGTGCCTGTCTTAATGATGAAGTTGCTCCTCAGTAGCTCTTCATCTCATTGATGCTTGTTAATTTTGCGTGCTTTTATCCTGAGATTTAGAATATGATATTTGTCCATATTTATGTGCCTTCTGATATTAGCTGGTAGCTCTTTAAACTGCTTGAACTCTTTAGTTATCTGTAGCTTCACCACCTCATTAGCTAGTGCATCCGTCACCATATTACCTTCTCTGAATATATGTATGACCTCACCTTGTACTTCATGCAAATTCCACCAAATATCTTCAATCACCTCAACAAGTCCCCATGGAATCTTTTATTGTTTATTTATTATCTTTACCACAGTCAGAGAATCTGACTCGATAATGATACCCCTATAATTTTTTAAATTAGAGAAAATAATGGCTTCTCTAATTTTCATTGCCTCAGCTTCAATGTTAGTTGTTTATCCTAGACCTTTAGCCATAGTATAGACCACATCTCCATTTTCATTTTTAATGCAGTAAGCTAAAGCCCCTAGACCAGGGTTACCCCTACATGCTCCATCTGTATTGCACTTTAATTTATTTCTTCCAGGGAAACTCCAAATCGCACCATGACAGTGTATTCTAGGTTTGTAAAACCTTAGGATATCAACAAAATTGGGTCAAACCTCCTTTCAAATTTCATCCAAGGATACAAAAACTTAATAAGTTTTCTTATTAAATCTTGTACTTGCCACATGACCCCTGTAAAAGTCATTGTCCTTCCATGTTTGATATCATTCCTTTTTTTCTACAAGCACCACATAATGAAGGGTGGAACAACTTTGCAAACAGTATCTACTTTAGGAGCTACTTTCATAGTCCACCATGTTTGAATAATCTCCTGGAAATCCATATCTTCAATATCAATACAAATGACAAATACAACGTTTTTATAAGGATACAAAAACTTAATAAGTTTTCTTATTAAATCTTGTACTTGCCACACGACCTATGTAAAAGTCATTGTCCTCCAATGTTTGATATCATTTCTTCTTTTCCACAAGTACAACATAATGAAGGCTGGAACAGCTCTGCAAACAATATCTAATTTAGGAGCTACTTTCATAGTCCATCATGTTTGAATAATCTGCTGCAAATCCATATCTTCAATATCAATATCAATGACAAATACATTTTTTATGGTGTTAACATGTGGCAGTTTTGTCTCTTCTATTATATATAGATAAATTATTATTTTTGTGGTTCACATGTGATAATTATTGATTTATTAATTATTATTTTTATTTTTAAATTTTTAATAACAGATACAGCCTTTTGTTAAAACACATAGATAGCACATGGAGACTCCAACTCAAAATTCTTCCATGCTCAGTTAAAACACAGACAAGCAAGGAACAAAATTGGGTCTATCTATAATGAACAAGGAATGAGGATCACAGAACCACCCCAAATCCAACAGGAATTCACTTAGTTTTTTCAGCAACTTTTGGGATCTGCAGCAAGTGAATTGCCTTGCCTCAATATTAACATAGCAAGAGATGGTCCTTGTTTGAATAATGAGCAAAAGAAGCAACTAATGCAGGAAGGACAGATCAGGAGGTATTTCAGATAGTTCAACATCTTCCCTGTGACAAGGCACCAGGTATTGATGGTTTTCCAATAGAGTTTTTTAAAAGTAATTGGTAAGTAGTGGGACAAGAGGTCACTAAGGTAATTTTACAATTTTTTGAGAATAGGAGTCTATTGAAGAGCATTAATTGTGCAACCATCACCCCTGGACAGCTGAAATCACATGGCTGACTACTAGTGTCCACACTTCAAAAGCAAGGTCGCAGGTCCTTATATGTTTGTTTTTTGCTGCAGTTTACCAAATCTGACTGGAATGGAATGCACACAGATTCAAAGCCCAATGCAAGAACAACACCCAGCTGATTAAAGATATCTGCCTTCAAGTCCATATAAAAGGCCAACGGAAGAGCAAATGAAAAGATATATTAGCAAATTTGAATAACTATCTGATTTAATGTAGTGTAAATTGAAATTGTAATAGTTAGTAAGGACATGGAAAATTGTATTTTAAATGTTTCTGGTTGGAATAAAAAAATTTCTTTCGACCAAAAAAAAAAAACATGTGGCAGTTTTGCCTCTCATATTATATATAAATAGATTTCATTGTTAAAGACAAATACAACTTTTATGTTGTTAAAATATGACAGTTTTGTCTCTCTTATTATATATAGATAGATTTTTTTTACAACTACTACTTATATTTTTTTGGTATCATTGACAAGAGTAAACACTAAAGTATAATCCACCACATGCTAAAACTCTCGCCATTTGAGATAGATATATAGATAGATTATTATTTTTGTAGTTCACATGTGATAATTATTGATTTACAAATTATTATTTTAATTTTTAAATTTGTTATGACAAATACAACTTTTTTATGATGTTAACATGTGACAGTTTTGTCTCTCCTATTATATATAGATAAATTATTATTTTGTGGTTCACATGTGATAATTACTGATCTACAACTTATTATTTTAATTTTTAAATTTTTAATGATAAATACAACTTTTTATGGTGTTAACATTTGACAATTTTGTTTCTCATATTATATATATAGATAGATTTTAAATTTTTAACGACAAATACAATTTTTTATGGTGTTAACATGTGGCAGTTTTGTCTCTCCTACTATGTTAACATCCAATTTTGGCTCTCCATACTTAAAATTAGCACTTTTAGGCTTTATAATCGTTAAAGTACATAAAATGTAATTTTTCACATATTATTTATAATTTTTTAGCAAAGTAACGATAAACATCATTTTTTAGATTTTTTAATTTATTTAATTATAATTTATTGATAATTATTCTTAATTTCATAAATTTTAGAATTTTTATTAGTTTATTATCATTTTAATATTTTTGCAGAGTCATCTGCATGCGTACATAGCATAACACTGTAATTCTTTTTTACATACTATAATTTAAATTGTTTATAGCATAATACATTTCTTTTAAAAGAGAATTATATTTGTTGTTTGCATTTTCCTGTAATTATATATCGTTATTCATATTTTTGTATATTATTTAATACGATCTGTAAACATAAGTCGACTTAATTATTTTAATACATAAAATAATAAATCAATCAAGTCAAAATCATATCAATTTTTTTAAAGATGGACAATTGAAGTGACTAGTTGAATCTTTTACTTTTTGGTTAATAATATATTTTTAATGATTAAAATAGATAATTTATATTTTTTTGATTAATAATGAGCACCATTTTTATTTATAAATAACAAAGGAGTCAAAAATAACATACAAAAATACACACTAAAAAATCAGATGGATGCTCACTTTTCTCTCCCAAAACACGCACAAAAATAGTACACACACCAACACACATATGTATCTCCCTCCCTTTCTCCATAGGCGGCTCTATGCCTTACAAAATTAGGCATCCGTCTTAGGCCCTTAAATTTGAGGGGTCTCATTTTTCTTAATAATAATAATAAAATTATTATATGATTTTTAAAAAGAATAATTTGTCCTATTCATTTTTATATTTTTTTTGGTCCGTTTCGAAAAAAAATTATTTTTTTGAATTTATTTTAATATTAATTTTTCACATTACATATTTAAATTAAAAAATATTTTGGTGTATTATATATTTTTTTAGTTTAAAACTGCAAGATTCAAAAATCTTCTATTTTTTTAAACTCCAAACTTCTTTACAAGTCAAATAGACAAATAAAATGAAACAAAAAGAGTATTATTTGTAGAAAAGGTAAAATAAATGCATATTAAAAAAAAGTGAACTTTACATCTCAAAATACTTTTATAAGAAATATAATAACAACTTTACATCTTCAAAAATTAGACGAGAAAAAACTTTAAATGAAAAAAATATTAATTTCTTTTCAAAATTTTAAGGCTTCGGTTATTTTTGGCTTTAGGCCACCACTGAACTTGAGCCGCCCTGCCTCTCTCATCTCCCTCAAAACCAGTCACTGTCCACCGTCGCCGGTAGAAATCCGCCGGTAAACTCCAGCCGAACACCATGCACCGACCCTCACCTCTCTCCGTTGTTACTATTCGCTAAAAAAATGAGTCAGATCTCATCGGAAAACTTCGACAGCCACATCCCTTTTCTTCCCCTTTCTCCGTCACACTTCCGCCGCCGGTATTGACCACCGGACGGACGGAGAGCGGCGACAGAGCTCACCGCTGCATCATCACTCTTTCGCTCTTCCTTTCGTTCTTGGTTCGCACTATTTTATCCAAAATGGCCAGATCTCGATGGCTTGAGCTTCTCCGGTGTTTTCCCGGCAAGGACCGTTGAAGCGACACCATTGTTTTCTTGATTTTCTCCGATTATATCATTCATTTATTTGTTATGTCTATTTGTTAATTTGTCCGAAATTATACTCTCCGGCGAAGATATCGTTTGCTTTATGTTTTGTACAAAGTTATTATATTCAAAATAATGTTGTTTGCTGGAATTTGGCCGAGATTTGATCCGAAAATATTTTACAATAAGGCTATCCCGAAGGCTATCCCTTCTGCTGTTTTGTATTGTGGAAAGTTTGATTGTTGTTTACTGCTCTGCTCGTTTACTGCTCTGCTCGTTTACTGCTCCTACACAATTCTCTTGGACAATTTTGTCCTTCACATTTACTACACTGCTAACAAATAATCAAATAGTCAATGAAATTATCTTTTCGCCTGATATTTGAGGCCATCTCATTATAAAATACGGATTTTATTTTATCAAAATTATTATTTTAAGGACCAACACTTGGCCGATGAAGAAATTTTTTGACAATTTTCGAGGTCTATACAAATAAAAAGACGGATATTACGTATATAAATACGTAATAAAATAATTGAACGATGACGAAATTTTTATAACAACGCAAAAAAATTTATGATTCGTTTCTTGTCAAGACGATTTAGGACAGTTAATAAATCAGCAATCACTTCGTAGCTATGACGTATTTAAAATCTAATTTGAACCCACCTTTTAACGAAAAATTATATTTTATACACATATGCACACATACGTTCTCAATTTATTTTGATAGTTGTTTATTTGTTATTAACATTTTACTACAAGTGTTTATACAGGTTATATAGGTTATTGGGAATATTTATCGGGAATGGAATGCAAAGAAGATTTTAATTTTTATATTTGTGTATTATATTCTTACACTTATGTAAATAGCAATTATAGTGAAGATTTTATTTTTGAGACGTTGGGCGGGAATGCTTTTATACAAATATTCATCACATGTTTAGGCAAATTTAGATCGTTAATATTTATATTAAAAAATTAAATTAATTTAGATATTGAATCAAATTAATTCATGCTTATACATTGTAAGATATTGCATAGTTTTTTTCTTTAATATAATTCTTTTTGATATTTTTTATTTTTTACGCAATTCTCGCCATACGTTAGGCAAATTTAGGTTGTTAATATTTATGTTAAAATTGATTTAGATATTTAATCAAATAATTCATACTTTTTTACACTAAAAATATTACGTAGTCTTTTCTTTAAAATAAGTTTTCTTTATTCAATTTAGTCTATTCTTTACATACATACACTAATATGCTCTTGTTTATATATTTTACGACAACATACGTATTATATTATTTAATGCATATATTTATAATTACAAACATTGATTTTTTTCTTTATCTTTTAATAAACCTAAATCTGGCTGGGAACCACATTTGTGGATTCTGAAGGATACTTAATTCCTTTCCTTCAGAATAAATTGAACCCTTATTTAGAATCTAAATTGGTTCGTAGATTAAATAAAGTTATACTTGTTAATAAATAAATAGATTTTCTTATTTTCCTTAAAAATTAGGTGGCGACTCTGTACAAAATCAATTATTTTTTAGAGTTCGTAATGTCCTATTCGTTTTGACCTTAGGTAAAAATTGGGTATAACAGTTTGGCGACTCTGCTTGGGATAAAGGTTCTAACCATTACAGTCTTAGGTAATTGTTTACGCTTTTATATATTGTTATTTGTTTCATACTAATTGTCTTGATTTCTTTTGTTTATGGGGCATAAATTATTTATCTGTTAATATTTTTTATAGATTGTTTATTTGTTTATCATTTTTTATAAATTGACATTTCGTTCATATTTTCTCCATTTTTGAATATTGACACTCACACACATTGTACACGCGAATTGTACATTGTACTTTCCCAATATTCTTTCAAATCACCATATTTAAGAGAGTTGGCGCATACATGGGGTGAGCGAAAGTTTTACTGCCGTGGGACTACGTGCCTTCTCATATAGGAAATCACAGTTTGTGTCTACTCACTCTTAGTCAGCATAATAGAGCTAAAATAACGCATTTTAGGTACATGCATATTAGTCAATTTTTGTCCAAATGTCCGAAGGATTCACGACCCGAGTGACATATTATTATAGTTTTGGTACATATTTAAAGAATTATTGTGTTTGTACATCTTTATTTGCTCTAGATTGATTGTACTTTAGTGAAGTATAGTCAAACATTTTATTTTGTATAGCAGACCAGTTAAAAATGCACCTTAGCAACATCGTCGATAGCTGCGTATAGGTTTGAACTACGTTTTGACCTGATTCTTGTCCTGACAAGCAACCCTGCATTAGGGTTCGGTCTCTTCACTATTTTAGAACAATTTCTCTGGTACTTAAAACTAGGATAATTTTCTGAAACAGTTCAAAAAACGCTCTCCAAAAATCTTCAAGAACGCAAATCAATAACTCCTCAAATCCAAATCTTAATTACATTAGTGCCTACTTGGCCTACCTTCAGTTCCTCGCCTGTTTTTTTGTAAGAATACCTGACTTATTCTTTCGAACGTCGTAAACTATTAAATTTATGGCGTGTCAATCCTCACTTTCAAAAGCAAGGTTCAATATTTTTTCAGTTATAATAATTTTGCCAACTGCGAAAAAATAATGTCATAATTCTTACAATGTCTAGCCTTTTCAATCTTGTCAGCATACTGAAGTTGTGTCAAAGCTCTTTCCATGCTTGACATCCATTCTCTCAGTCATTTAATCAGAATAATTTTAATGTTAAAAGCAGATCTTTCCTGATCGTCTTTCATATTATTTTCAAGGATGACCATCATTTTTTTATAATCATAAATTGCACATATACTAATTCGCAAATTTGCTTGAACTACGCAGACATGATTCTTGTTTTCACAAGATACGTAGGCAACTCTCATTTGAGTTCGGTCCCATTATTTTGTTAATAAAAAAATAAAATTAACTTGGTTGGTATCAACACAGTTCGGAGTGTGCATGATGAAAGAACAAATTGGTATGATGAAAAAGATCGACTTCATGGTAAATCATAGATTCTTTTGATACCTTTTATCACATTTGAGTAACGCTTAAAAGAATTCTCTTGCATACATCTAAGACAAGAACGGAGCCAACTTCGTCATTTCAGATGCATTGTGTGGCGAGCTTTAGTTTAATTCATTGCATTGCATTATTGATCTAGAACTTGACCTTAATGTCTGTTGAGGCAAAATTTGAGTTGCACTTGGTTTAGGAAAGGATCATAGGCCTTCTTTGATCCAATTTTGCCCTTCACAGCCCACCAAATGATATTAATTCTTAATATTTCCTCTTTTGGGCCTTAAACTTTTCTTTGGACAACCGCGTCTGAACCTATACCTTTTTTAGTGCTTACATGCATCATCCCTCTCTTGGCCCTACCTCCTTGAGCGCACTAAATATGTATAAATTGTGGATGGAGATTCAAGATTAAAAACACAAAATGCAAAGGATATATTGTCCCAAATAAAAAGAAAACGACTTCAAAAAAAAAAACACCCAAAAAAGAGAAAAAAAAACAACAAAAATATATATTTTCTTGAAAAAAAAGGGGGAAAACTTCAATGCAAGATTCAAAAGAAGTTGAAGTAAGTACAAAACAAGGGACAACTCATCACAACTAAGAATATCACGCATCAAAGCGCAATAACGTCGAATGCACAAATGCAATATGCTCATTGAGGAATTAGTCACTTTCATCCCAAATATCATCCTACCCATCCCCAAGCCTACATTACAAGCCAATAGTTAGTCCTACAAGATCCTATTTCAAGTGTTCTCACATTAGTGGATACTTACATGAAGGTCAAGTCTATGGTATCGTAATTGCATGCATTGAATTCATTTCTGAGTGTGAGTGTATTTCTTGATACGTCCCGAAATTAAAAAAAAAATACTCAAATATGTACAAAAAGAAACTTTCTTTCTAGAGAAGGCACTGACAGCATGAGGATAAGTATAGTTTGAAACATTTGTTTGAAGCAAGATAAATAAATCTTGTCGATACTTAGGCATGTCTGAGGTACCACTGGAAACTAGGGGTGGTAAACGGACGGATTTGATTGGATTTGGATGGGTTAAATATGGATCGAGCAAAAATAGTTTGGATTGTAATCCGTCCATATAAATATGGGTAAATATGGATTTGGTCAAATATGAATTGGGTAAAAATGGTTTCAACCCACTTTAACTCCTAAAGTCAAAAACTTAAAACTTCTATATCATATCAACTTGTCTTTTTTTTTGCGTTTTTTTTTAGTTTGTTTCTTTTTAGTTTTTTTTCTATCTCTCTTCTATATGTAGCCTCTAGTTTTATTTTTTTATTTCTTTTTTTTTCTCTTCTATCTCTACCCTTTGCTTCTCTTTCTTTTTCTTTTTAGTCTCTTTTTTTTCTATTTTTTATTTTATTTTGTTTTTACTTCTTTCTCATTTTTTTCTTTTTTGATTGTATTTTATGTTTTATATTTTTTTTATTTTCGAAGAACATGATTAAGTCGAGTACAAAATTTGGATAATGACTGAAATATCATAACCACTCAGTATATTTGTATTTACCATCATTTTTTTTCTTTTTCCTTTTCTCTTTTTTCATTATTTTTTCTTTTTGATTTTTTTGTATTTTTTTCTTCAATTCTTTCTTTCTTTACGCTTTTTTTCTCTCTTTTATCTCTAACTTCTACCTCTTCTTTTTTTATGATAACGAAATTACCCTAAGCGCATATTGATTTATATTCGTCCAACATTTATAATTTGTGTAAGTACACTAAAGTGAACTCCACCTAATGGATAGATACAGAGATAGTATCCTGAAAGATCTTGGGATTACATTCGTCAAACCAAATATCTTTACCAGTCGCAAGAAGTAAACAAATCAAGGTTTCTACGTACCTCCTGCCTTGCTTGATCCTAAGCTCTTCGTTTCGTGCCTTACTTCTTCTCTAACAAGAACTCTAAGATGAGGGAGTTAGAAGTCGGATTTGAAGCTGGACTTTCCCATAAATCGAGGGTTATGTGGATCCTCTGCCATATATGAAATGGAATAAAGATGGACCAAGCTACTTAATGCAATTGTATTTGTATTTGTTTTTTAGACTTCAAACTTGTATTTGTATTTTATAGTTTGCACCGTCATATATATTTTATATAATTCACACTTATATTTTAAAAGGACTGTTTTGTATTTGTAATTTATCTTTGACTGCATATTGTATTTGTATTTTGTGATTTTATTTTGCTTGTATTAGTATTTGTATTCTATTTTCATTGATGAACTTGTATTTTTAAAGATCTATTTTATATTTGTATTTTTAAGTTGACCGTGTATTGTATTTATATTTATAATTGCATTTATTTGTATTTGCATTCGTAGTTGACAGTATCATTTGTATTTTTAAACAATTGAAAAAGAACAATTATTTTTCTTTCTACGAACACTTATATTTATATATATTGATACAACTTGTATTTTATTGATATAAATTAAACAATACAAATAAAAATAATAAAATTATGCAAATACAATTGCTAAATTATACAAACACAAATGTTACATTTCTATCAAATGATACATGTTTATACAACTTGAACCATACGGATACTAATGATACTTGTTTATATACAAATATAAATGATAAATTTGATATACAAATACTAATGACACATTTGCATTGAATGATACATTGTATATTTATATATTTTAGTCTCGAGAAAATACAATTAATTCATAAACTTATTTGTATATAAAATACAAATGATAAATTGTACGTATTGACAACTAAGCTATTCAAATACAAATAATAAAATTATTTGAAATACATAGTACGATACAAATAAATTTAAAGTAATTTTTTTTTAAAATATAAAATGCAATGAAAAAAAAATGGAAAAAAATATAAAAAAGAAGAAAAATGACAAAAATGAAGAACCAAGAATGAAAAAGGGGAAAAGGGAAATATAAAAAAAAGTTTGTAAAGAAAAAAGAAATAAAATTGAAAAACAAAAACATTGATGAAATAGAAGAAAGAAAAAAGTGTAAGAAACGAGTAAAAAATTAGTGGAAAAAAACAAAAAAATGAAAAACAAAAAAAAGTAAATTAAAGAAAAAAAAGAAAGAAAAAATAGCAAATTAAAGGAAAAAGAAACAAAAAATTAAAAAAATCTGCAAAAGAAAAAGAAAGAAAGAGAAATAAAAGACAGAAAAAAATAATAATAAAGGAGTGAGACTATGAATTATATTTACTTGATAAGAGATGTTATAAATTGTATAGGCTAAATGGAATAATTAGAAGTTTAAATTAATTAATCCATGTAGGTCTCAAGCGAATATGAATGACCAAATAAAAATGAGAAAGGGGAAAACGAAAAAAATTACAAAGAAAAAAGAAAAAAAAAAGATGAAAAAATGAGAAAGAAAAAAAAAATTATAAGAAGCGAGTAAAAAATGAAAAAGCAAAAAATTAAATTAAAGGAAAAAAGAAATAAAAAAAACAAAAAATAAAAAGAAGAAAAGAAACTAGAAAAGAAAAAAAAATTTGAAATTTTAAGCATATGTGGGTGATCTCTGTGTTTAAATGGGTACCCATATTTTACCCATTTTGTCCATATTTGTATGAGCTTTTAAAATGAGTTGAAGTTCATATTTACCCATTTGAAATATGAGTGATCTAATTCAATAAATATGGGTTAAATGGACTCTTTTCACAAATATGGGCTGAAATTGTCAGCCCTACTTGAAACTAGGGGTGGTAATTTCAGCCCATATTTATGAAAAGAGTCCATTTAACCCATATTTATTAAATTGGATCACTCATATTTCAAATGGGTAAATATGAACTTCAACTCATTTTAAAAGCTCATACAAATATGGACAAAATGGGCAAAATATGGGTACTCATTTAAACACAGAGATCACCCACCTATGCTTTAAATTTCATTTTTTTCTTCTTTTCTAGTTTTTTTTCCTTTTATTTACTTTTTTTCTTTTGCATTTTATTTTTTCATTTTTTACCCGTTTCTTATAATTTCTTTTTTCTTTCTCATCTTTTCATCTATTTTTTTTATTTCTTTTTCTTTGTATTTTTTTTCATTTTCTCCTTTCTCATTCTTATTTCATCATTCGTATTCGTTTGAGATCTACATTGGTTAATAAATATAAACTTCTAATTATCACATTTAGCCTATACAATTCATAGCATCTCGTATCAATTAAATATAATCTATATATAGTCTCTCCCCTTTATTATTATTTTTTTCTATCTTTTATTTCTCTTTTTTTTTCTTTCTTTTTTCCTTTAATTTACTATTTTTTTCTTTCTTTTTTCCTTTAATTTACTTTTTATTTTTTTATTTTTTTCCACTTATTTTTTACTCGTTTCTTACACTTTTTTTCTTTCTTTTTTTTAATCAATTTTTTTTTCAATTTTATTTATTTTTTCTTCGCATCCTTTTTTTTTGTATTTCCATTTCCACCTTTTTCATTCTTGGTTCGTCATTTTTGTCATTTTTCTTCTTTTTTATATTCTTTTTCTCATTTTTTTTTGTCATTGCATTTTATATTTTTTTACTTTAAATTTATTTGTATCATACTATATATTTCAAATAAATTTATTATTTGTATTTGTATTGTTCTATTTATATCAATAAAATATAATTTGTATCAATATATATAAAATATAAGTGTGAATTATATAAAATATATATGACGGTGCAAACTATAAAATACAAATATGAGCTTAAAGTCTAAAAAACAAATATAAATATACAATTGTATTAAGTAAGCTCGGTCCATATTTATTCCATTTCATATATGGCTGAGGATCCACATAGCCTTCGATTTATGGGAAAGTCCAGCTTCAAATCTGACTTCTAACTCTCTCATTTTAGAGTTCTCGTTAGAGAAGAAGTAAGGCACGAAGAGAGGAGCTCAAGGTAAGGCATGACAGAAAGTACGTAGAAACCTTGATTTGTGTACTTCTTGCGACTGCTAAAGATATTTGATTTGACGAATGTAATTCCAAGATACTATCTTTGTATCTGTTCATTAGGTGGAGTCTACTTGAGTGTACTTACAAAAATTATAAATGTTGGGCGAATATAAACCAATATGCGCTTACGGTATTTTCGTTATCATAAAAAAAAAATAATAATAAAGAAAAAAAAAGAGGTAGAAGCTAGAGATAGAAGAGAGAGAAAAATCATAAAGAAAAAAATTGAAGAAAAAAATACAAAAAAAATTAGAAAGAAAAAATAATGAAAAAAAAAGAAAAGGAAAAAGAAAAAAATGATGATGAATACAAATATTCTGAATGGTTATGATATCTCAGTCATCATTCATAATTTGTACTCGACTTAATCATGTTCTTCAAAAATAAAAAATATATAAAATATAAAATAAAACCAAAAAAGAAAAAAAAAACTAGAAAAAAGGAGACTAAAAAGGAAAAAAGAAAGAGAAGCAAAGGGTAGAAATAGAAGAGAGAGAAAAAAAAAAAAAAAACTAGAGGCTATATATAGAAGAGAGAGAGAGAGAAAAACTAAAAAGATTTTTTTTTTTTAAAAAAGGGAAAAAAGTCAATTTGATATGATATAGAAGTTTTAAGTTTTTGATTTTAGGAGATAAAGTGGGTTGGAACCATTTTAACCCAATTCATATTTGACCAAATCCATATTTACCCATATTTATATAGGCGGATTGCAATTCAGATCATTTTTGTTCGATCCATATTTAACCCGTCCAAATTCAATTCAATTCCCCCGTTTGTCACCCCTACTTGAAACTATAGGAGTTACCTTGAAGTTGATCTCGGTTGGCTGGGAAGGAGATGGAAAATTCTTATGCACACTACTGATTATTGGCACCAACTGAAGTTAAGACACAATTGTGCCTTCTTCATCTTTCAGCATTTTTTATCAAAAAATATAACAGTTTTCTTTCTTTTTTCAAGAGGCCCACTTTCACATACAGACATTTTCTTACCTTTCATTCAAGGTGCTCGCTTTACATACATGCATTTTTTACTTTTCATTCAAGGCGTCTAGTTTGAAAATATGGGTATTTGACTTTTTCTTTCAAGAACATACCTTTAACTATCGGCATTTTATTTTTTAGTTAAGTGCCCATTTTTTAGTATTTTTTATATTTTTTTATAGCCTTGACAATCGAAAGGCTATTACATTTGTTCTGCCAATCTAGAGCCTTTTACATTTCAATAGACTCGCCAATTGAGAGGCCATTAGATTTCAGTCACCTCATTAGTTGAGGGCCTCAGTCTTCGGAGACAATCGAAGACGACAATAAATACCACTCTCCATAAATAATTGGAGATGTCATGCATCAAGTCTTCGTAAACAATCAAAGACTTCATTCACTCTCAAGTCCCCGTAGGCAATCGAGAGACGTTATACATCTTTTTAAGATTTTTATTTTTTTAAAAGAGGCGGAGTTCGCCATAAATAATATATTGGGACAAATTTTGAGAGCCGCCTCAAAATTTACTTTACTTTTCTTATTTTGAACTATATTGACCTGATTCTCGTAACACTCGAGATATGTAGCAAACTCTTTGCAGAGTTCGATCGTCACAACCCCACAATCATTCTTTCTCCCCATCAAGTACATAATCTTGCATTTTCAGCATCTCACAGCTCGATACTGGACAAATTTGAAAGCAGCATCAGGAAAATGTGAGTACTTGCATTCCCAAATATTTCTTTGCTCGATATTTATCTTTTTTACCTGGGTTTGTCCACCTTAAAATAGGACAATTGAGTCAGTCTGCTCTCCAATAAGATAGTTATGCATATTTTTCTTCAATTAAATATTTATGTTTGCTTGTCTTTACTTGTACATATCGCACTTCATTTATTTCTTTTTACACTGCATGCTATTTTTGCCTTTACTTGCACGCATCACAATGTATTTATTTTATCATTTGTTATTTAAGCATTGTATGTTTTTCTTGTCTTTATTTGTACATTTTGCAATGCATTTATTTTATTATTTAACACTGCATGTTATTTTTGCCTTTGCTGACATATATCGCAATGCATTTATTTTATCATTTAAGCACTGTATTTTATCTTTGTCTTTATTTGCACACATTGCAATGCATTTATATTATTCTTTAAGCACTGCATGTTAGCTTTATCTTTACTTGCACATCGTAATGCATTTATTTTATTATTTAAGCACTGCATGTCATCTTTGCCTTTGCTGACAACATACCGCATTGCATTTATTTATCATTTAAGCACTGCATTTTATTCTTCCCTTTACTTGCACACACCGCAATGTATTTATTTATTTTATTATTTAAGCACCGCATGCTATCTTTATCTTTATCTACATGCATCGCAAAGCATTTGAGCACCGCATGTTATCTTTGCCTTTATCTGCATGCATCGAAATACATTTATTTTATCATTTAAGCACTGCATGTCATCTTTGCCTTTACTGGCTCATATAGTAATGCATTTTGTTATTTAAGCACTGCATGCCTCGCAGATATCACAATGCATTTATTTTATCATTTAAGCATCCCATGTCATTATTGTTCGCACTTATCGCAATGCATTTATTTTATCATTTCAGCATCACATGTCATTCTTGCCTTTATCGGCGCATATTGTTATGCATTTAAGCATTGTACGCACATAACACAATGCATTTGTTTTATCATTTAGGCACTGCTGCCTCGCAAATAGTGTAATGCATTTATTTTGTCATTTAAGCACTGCACGCACATATCGCAATGCATATTTTTTTAAGCATTGCATTCTTTGCAAATATCGCAATGCATTTATTTCATCACTTAAGCATTGTATGTCATTTTGTCTTTGCTGGCACATATCACAATGCATTTATTTTATTATTTAAGCACTGCAAGCGCATATCGCAATGCATTTATTTTAGCATTTAGGCACTGCACGCCTCACAACTATCGCAATGCATTTATTTTATCATTTAAGCACTGCATGTCATCTTGACCTTTACCAGCATATTTTGCAATGAATTCGTTTTATCATTTAAGCACTGCATGTCATTTTTGTCTTTACTTTCACATCATAATATATTTATTTTGTTATTTAAGCACTGCATACTTTGTCTTTACCTGCATATATCGCAATGCACTTATTTTACCATTTAAGAACTGGATGTTATCTTTGTCTGTATCATTTTTTTTCTTATTTAGTTAAGCACTACATATTATCTTTAATTTCTCAAAAAAAGGAAAAAAAAAAATCAACCTTAATTTTTTAAAATTTTTTGCAAGCATGAATTGGGTTTGTCCACCCTAAAATAGAACATTTTGGATTAGTCTGGCCTCTAATAAGACTTTTATGCGAGTCAACCTTCAGTTGAATATTTTGCTTGTCTTTGATTTCAGTTGTGCAATATTTTTATTTATTTATCTTTACATTAGTTAAAACATTAAATGTCTTTTTTGAAATTTCTTGAAAAACAAAAAAATCAAGCTTATTTACTTGTTTGTCTACTGTTTTTCAGTTTTATAAATTTTGCAAGCATAGAATTCGAGGACGCGTTGGGTTTATCCAACCCAAAATAGGACATATCGGGATAGCTTTTGAACTATTCCCTACCTGCTCCCCATGCAACTTGAAGCATATATGCGACTCTAAATTGGAGTTCACACGATTTTTTTATGAACAATTATTTTTGTCGAGCAAAATTGGCTATACGTCAACGTTTTCGTTTGAAGACTTCTACATTATCTTCAAACAAAAAGGGGCATCTTCAAACGAAAAGGGGCAAACTGTTGACACCCAATTTTGACTCTCCAAACATAAAATTAAGGCATTTAGGCTTCCTGATCGTTAAATGACACAATATGCAATTTTTTACATATTTTATGTAATTGTTAATAAATTATTGATAATCATCATTATTTTACAATTTTTACTTTTTTATCGTCATATTTTAATTTTACATGATTTATTGATAATTATCTTTAATTTCATAAATTTTAAGATTTTTATCAGTTTATTATTATTTTAGTATTTTTTGCACAGTCTTCAGCATACGTATACAACATAGCACTACAATTTTTTATAGCGTAGTATAATTCTAATCATTCATAGCATAATATATTTTTTTCAAGACAATTATATTTTTTATTTATTGTTTATATTTTTTCTGTAATTATACATCGTCATTCGTATTTTTGTATATTATTTAATAGGACTTACAAAAGTGAGTTGATTTAATTATTTTAATACACAGAATAATAAATTAATTCAGTCGAAATATTATTATTTTTTTAATTTTTTAACTTTATTTCATCCACTATTCCTAATTTAAGCGACTTGTTGGGAAAAAATAATATGAATATTATTTTTTTATTATTTTTCCTTTTTAAAATACTCCCCACCACACAGATATACACATACACGCACAATACGCCTCTCTCTCTTTAACCCTTTCTCTCTTCTCTCGGTCTAAACTCCACTGCCGCTGCTCTTCTCTCTTAACTATTTTTAGCTTTTTTGTGTATGACTTCTCGATCTGTTTTTATTGAACTTATTCATCTGTATTTCATGGATATTTTTTCATGGTCGTATGTTTGTTGGGTTTAACTTATTAATATTCTCTTTTTGTTTGTTTTGTTTTTGTTGGTTTGTGTCGTTATCAAACTGATATTTAGAGTCTCAGTTGGTTTTAGTAATCAATTTAAAGAGTTGTGTTGGCTTTATTTTATTTGAGTTAATGCTAATTTTTTTGTAGTTGACCTTTATGAATGTGATCTTTATATTTCTTGGTGATAATTTTTTATTTTCTGTGAATTACTCGTTAATTATTTTTCACTTAACATGTTTTCTTGTTTATACGTATTAATGCACATGGCCAATAAAATTACCTCTCCATCTGAATATTTGAGATTACCCCATTACAAAAAAGTAGATTTTATTTTATCAAAATTATTATTTTATATTAAGGGATGACACTTGGCCGATAAAGAAATTCTCCGTCGATTTTAAGACCTGCACAAATAAAAGATGAATATTACGTATATAAATACGTAATAAAATAAATAAATTTGGGCAATGATGAAATCTTTATAATTATTTTAAAAAAGTATTTGAGCCCGACATTTTAACAAAAATTATATTTTTCAAATACATATATGCATACATGTCTTTTTTTAAATTATTTATTATTTGTTACTAACATTTTTATTATAGGTGTTTATACAGGTTATTGGGAGTACTCGTCGGGAATAATATTTTATTATTTTAATTTTAAATTTTTAATGACAAATACAACTTTTTTATGATGTTAACCAGTGGCAGTTTTGCCTCTCTTATTATATATATATATATATATATATATATATATATATATATATATATATATATATAGATTTAATTTTTAAAGACAAATAGAATTTTTTTATGGTGTTAACATGTGACAGTTTTGTCTCTCTCATTATATATAGATAGTTTTTTCTTACAACTACTACTTATATTTTTTTTGGTATCATTGACAGGAGTAAACACTACAGTACAATCCACCACACGCTAGACCTCTCGCTATTTGAGATAGATATATAGATAGATTATTGTTTTTGTGGTTCACATGTGATAAGTATTGATTTACAAATTATTATGTTAATTTTTAATGACAAATAATTTTTTTTTATAGTGTTAACATGTGACCGTTTTGCCTCTTCTATATCAATATCAATGACAAATATAATTTTTTTATGGTGTTAATATGTGAAAGTTTTGTCTCTCCTATTATATATAGATAAATTATTATTTTTGTGGTTCACATGTGATAATTACTAATTTACAAATTATTATTTTAATTTTTAAATTTGTAATGATAAATACAACTTTTTATGATGTTAACATGTGGCAATTTTGTTTCTCATATTATGAATAGATAGATTTTTAAATTTTTAATGACAAATATAATTTTTTTATGGTGTTAACATGTGACAATTTTGTCTCTCCTACTATTTATATATGATTATTGTTTTTGTGCTTCACATGTGATAACTATTGATTTACAAATTATTATTTAAATTTTTAAATTTTTAATGACAAATACAACTTTTTATGGTGTTAACATGTGGCAGTTTTGCCTCGCCTATTATATATAAATAGGTTTTTAAATTTGTAAAGACAAATACAACTTTTTTATGGTGTTAATATGCGATAGTTTTGTCTCTCCTATTATATATAGATAGGATTTTCTTATAACTACTACTAATATTTTTTTGGTATCATTGATAGGAGTAAATACTAAAGTATAAACCACCACATGCTAAAGCTTTCGCTATTTGAGATAGATATATAGATAGCTTATTATTTTTGTGGTTCACATGTGATAATTTTTTATTTACAAATTATTATTTTAATTTTTAATGACAAATACAACTTTTTTATGGTGTTAACATGTGACAGTTTTGCCTCTCCTATTATAAATAGATATATTTTGCCTCTCCTATTATGTATAGATAGATTATTGTTCTTGTGGTTAACATGTGCTAATTATTAATTTACAAATTATTATTTTAATTTTTTAATTTTTAATGACAAATATAATTTTTTTATGGTGTTAACATGTGGCAGTTTTGTCTCTCCTATTATAAATAGATAGATTTTGCCTCTCCTATTATGTATAGATAGATTATTGTTCTTGTGGTTCACATGTGCTAATTATTAATTTATAAATTATTATTTTAGTTTTTAAATTTTTAATGACAAATACAACTTTTTTATGGTGTTAACATGTGAGTTTTGTTTCTCATATTATATATAGATAGATTTTTAAAATTTTAATGACAAATACAACCTTTTATGATATTAACATGTGGCAGTTTTGTCTCTCCTATTATATATAGATGATTATTATTTTTTGTGATTCACATGTGATAATTATAAATTTACAAATTATTATTTTAATTTTTAAATTTTTAGTGACAAATACAACTTTTTTATGGTGTTAACATGTGACAATTTTGCCTCTTCTATTTTATATAAATAGAAGTGATAATTATTGATTTATAAATTATTATTTTAATTCTTAAAATTTTAATGACAAATACAACTTTTTAATGGTATAAACATGTGACAGTTTTACCTCTCCTATTATAAAAAAGATAAATTTTGCCTCTCCTATTATGTATAGATAGATTTTTAAATTTTTAATGACAAATACAACTTTTTTATGATATAAACATGTGGCAGTTTTGCGCCTCCTATTATAAAAAAGATAGATTTTGCCTCTCCTATTATGTATAGATAGATTATTATTTTTGTAGTTCACATGTGATAATTATTAGTTTACAAATTATTATTTTAATTTTTTAATCCTTAATGACAAATACATTTTTTTATGGTGTTAACATGTGACAGTTTTGTTTCTCATATTATATTATTGATTTATGAGTTATTATTTTAATTTTTAAATTTTTAATTGTAAATACAACTTTTTTATAGTATTAATATGTGACAGTTTTGTCTCTCCTATTATATATAAATAGATTTCATTGTTAAAGACAAATATAACTTTTTTATGGTGTTAACACGTGGCAGTTTTGTCTCTCCTATTATATATAGATAGATTTTTCTTACAACTACTACTTATATTTTTTTGGTATCATTGACAGGAGTAAACACTACAGTATAATCCACCACATGCTAAAACTCTCGCTATTTGAGATAGATTATTATTTTTTATGGTTCACATGTGATAATTATTGATTTATAAATTATTATTTTAATTTTTTAATTTTTAATGACAAATACAACTTTTTTATGGTGTTAACATGTGACAGTTTTGCCTCTCCTATTATATCCATATCTTCAATATCAATACCAATGACAAATACAATTTTTGATGGTGTTAACATGTGACAGTTTCTCCTATTATATATAGACAAATTATTATTTTTGTGGTTCACATGTGATAATTACTGATTTATAATTTATTATTTTAATTTTTAAATTTTTAATGATAAATACAACTTTTTATGGTGTTAACATGTGCCAGTTTTTTATGGTGTTAACATGTGACAATTTTGTTTTCATATTATATATATATAGATTTTAAATTTTCAACGACAAATATAAGTATTTCATGGTGTTAACATGTGGCAGTTTTGTCTCTCCTACTATATGTAGATGATTGTTGTTTTTGTGGTTCATATGTGATGATTATTGATTTACATTTTTAATGACAAATATAATTTTTTTATGGTGTTAGCATGTGACAGTTTTGCCTCGCCTATTATATATAAATAGATTTTTAAATTTGTATACATATATACAACTTTTTTATGGTGTTAACATGTGGCAATTTTACCTCTCCTATTATATATAAATAGATTTTTAAATTTTTAATGAAAAATGTTATTTTTTCATGGTGTTAACATGTGGCAGTTTTGCCTCTCATATTATATATAGATGTTATTGTTTTTTGTGATTCACATTATTTTAATTTTTAAATTTGTAATGATAAATACATCTTCTTTATGGTGTTAACATGTGGCAGTTTTGCCTCTCCTATTATATATATATAGATGATTATTATTTTTTGTGGTTCACATGTGATAATTATTGATTTACAAATTATTATTTTAATTTTTAAATTTGTAATGATAAATACATCTTCTTTATGGTGTTAACATGTGACAGTTTTGTCTCTCCTATTATATATAAATAGATGTGATAATTAGTGGTTTACAAATTATTATTTTAATTTTAAATTTTTAATGACAAATACAATTTTTTTATGATATTAACATGTGACAGTTTTGCCTCTCCTATTATAAAAAGATAGATTTTGCCTCTCCTATTATGTATAGTTAGATTATTGTTTTTGTGGTTCACATGTGATAATTATTAATTTACAAATTATTATTTAATTTTTAAATTTGTAATGACAAATACAACTTTTTTATGGTGTTAACATGTGACAGTTTTATTTTTAATTTTATATATAGATAGATTTTTAAATTTTTAATGACAAATACAATTTTTTATGGTGTTAACATGGGACCGTTTTGTCTTTCCTATTATATATAAATGATTATTGTTTTTATGGTTCACATGTGATAATTATTGATTAACATATTATTATTTTAGTTTTTAAATTTTTAATGATAAATACAAGTTTTTTATATTGTTAACATGTGACAGTTTTGCCTCTCCTATTATATATAAAAAATAAATAGATTTTTAAATTTTTCATGATAAATACAGTTTTTTTATGGTGTTGACATGTGACAGTTTTGCCTCTCCTATTATATATGAATAAATATATATAAATAGATTTAATTTTTACAGATAATACAACTTTTTTATGGTGTTAACATGTGGCAGTTTTGTCTTTTCTATTATATTAAATTTTTAATGATGCTAAATATAATTTTTTTATGGTGTTAATATGTGATAGTTTGTCTTTCCTATAATTAAATATAAATAGAATATATATATATATATATATATATATAAATAGATTTAATTTTTAAAGACAAATACAGCTTTTTTTATGGTGTTAAAGATGTGCAAGTTTTGTTAGATGTGAAAAAAGAAGCAAACCGCTCTTAACTTTTCACGTAAACCGCTCAGATTTCTCCCGCTCTCTTTCTGATCATCTATGGCGAATCAACTTCTCGTTTGCACCATCTTAGTGTTCTTCGTCTCTCATTTTCCCTCTTTAACTCGTCAACTTTCATTATCAGGTATTGCAGACTCCTCACCCAACGGTACTGTATATAAGTCAATAGAGAAAGAATTTAAAACAAAATGGGTGCAAAATCAAATAAAGAGTACTCCCTGCTTTTCAAAATAAACATATTTGAAAACTGAGTAAAAAATACCATGTCATATATGAAAAAGTTATTGTTAAAGAAAGACTTGGTTGAATCTTGAAATTTGAAAGGTGCCACTTATATTGGGATGGAGGGAGTATACAAAATGAGTAATTAACGAACATCCTTTGATTTTTCATTTGGCAGAAGATATGCCAGTTCCTAGTTTTGCATTTAGTTGGTTGGACAACAATGGTACATATGTGGCTGGGGCTGTGGCAACCATAATGGTCAAGGTTATTGAAAATTTTGATCCTGCCAAAGTGAAGCACCCTTTCAATCCCAACATCAGTGTCAATGATAAAATGGGAAACAGTTCTTACATTTCTGGCGTTTCATCAAATTTTGGTGGTAATTTTGGGGATTGGACGATTTCTTTCGTTCCCATCATGACCGGGTTGTTCAATGTGCTGATCACTGATGATCACTTCAATGTTTTTGATTCTTCACTGCATTTTCAAGTCACCCCAGGT
Source organism: Capsicum pubescens (assembly GCA_030864215.1). Classification (NCBI taxonomy): domain Eukaryota; kingdom Viridiplantae; phylum Streptophyta; class Magnoliopsida; order Solanales; family Solanaceae; genus Capsicum; species Capsicum pubescens. The sequence goes on along the minus strand of CM061538.1, from coordinate 207,408,278 downwards.
TCTTTAATTCACTGAATCATGTTATTCAAATTTCATTGTTGACTATAATATCAGATATTGGTATGTATAAGCATCCGATGGAGCAGTTTTTCTTTGTTGGATAAATTTGATGTGTTCTACATGCGCATTGTCTAATAATGAAGTTAATGGTAAAATAATTTTTTATTTTGTTATCGTCAATATAATAATGAAGTTGATGGTTAAAAAAAATATTTTTTTTTGTTAACGTCAATATAATAATGAAGTTAATGGTAAAATAAATACGGAGTATTTTTTTTGTTAACGTCAATGGTGTTTTATCTTATCATCTGTTCCTTACTTAATTATGAAGGTAGCATGTATCCATCTGCAAGTGTAGTGTCATGGAAAAATGGAGTGAGTGAATTTGCAGCAGGGACGAAAGCTTCAATTATGATTCTTCCTAAAGATGCATTTGGGAATAATATATCTTCTGCAAGTCATGAAGGACTGAACACTTACAACTTTACATCATCTATATCTACTTTCAATGGTTCCATTGCAGCTATGCTCAATTTCACCAATAAAGGATGGGATGTATCTGGTTATCTTGTGGCGGAGTTTGTTGTAGCTACAGCTGGAAGTCTTTTCCTTAATATAGAAGGAGACAACCAAACATTGAGTGGTTGTCCACTAATGTTCATAGTGAACCCAGGTGAGTCATCTAAGCATAAGGCTGATGATATTTTTTCTCTTATAGTTCTAGCAACAATGTTCATAGTACCGCTACTTCTTCGGAGGTAGCGGTATGGACTCCGTACATTTTAACCCCCGAACTCACTTGGTGGGAATACACTGGGTTTGTTGTTGTTGTTGTTGTTATTAGAAATTCTCTTCAACACTTATCAAAGGATACTGGCACATTGATAAAGTTGTAATTGATTTTTCTTCTATTTTCTTTCGTTCGACTCTGAATCTTATTTGTGCTTTAATAAAAAAGTGATTTCGCTCCATCTTTTTATAAACTTTTGGTGAATACTTCTGTTTCCCTTTTCTGTAGTGAGTGTTTCTTTTGGATATTAACAGGTTCTTAGGTTCATCTTGCAGGATCTCTGGATGTTTCAAAATGTTTGTTGCAGTGGGAACTTGAAACAAAATACTTCCAAATATTTTCTCTTGTAGAAGGTTTTATCCACCAGCACGATCAATATGGAAATCTTGTTCCAGGGTTGTATGAATTTGATGTTGAAGTTATTGAAAATGGGACAGATTTGATTATTCCTGTGACAGATATGCAATTCAGGCAGGTCGGCCTGGGTATCCAGTTGTTCTCCTTCAGCCTAAAGGAACCAGGGGACTTCAAACTTATGATATATCACAAAGAGCAGAATAATTCCATCTCAACAATGCCGTTTCATTTTACTGTGTATATAGGTACTTTAGCGACTGTTTTTGCTGCCACTTACATTTCTTGGTTTCATTCCTTTATGCTTATTATCCCTCTCATATCAACAAAATGTTCTAAAATTTTGGTTGTTGTGCGCGTTATGTTTATGTCTATTAGCTTAGGTATCTATGGAGTTATTTCTTTCAGTTGCTTATGTGTCACATGGTTAGCACTTTAGCAGTTCACGTATGATTAGATTTTAGAATCAAAGGAACTTCTCACTGAAAAGAAATTATGTCGAAGGTTCCATTAGCAGGTAACATTGTGAATAGTCTCAAATTAGGGATAGAATATTTCAGAAAAGCAAAGCCTCCCTACCTCTTCGGGGTACCAGATTGAACTTTTAACTGCTTGCTAATGCAATAAGTAGCTTGTTCTGCTGCAGTTACCTTTTGATACTTTATCATCTTAGTATTCCTTCTGCGTATGAAGCTATGCATCAGAGTAGGTACATTTCCAGTACTTAGCTTCTGATCTACTATTTCAAATTTTATAGGTTATTGTGATGGAATGAATAGTATTGTTAATGGGTCGGGTCTAAATGACTCTGTTGCTGGTGAAATTGCAAGGTTCTCTGTCTTATTGAGGGATGCTTATCTATATCCTTCACTTGTTGAGATAGAAAGCCTGCAAGTACAAGTAGTGAATGAATTCGATTCTTATCATGCACAAGCAAGCATACACCCAATGAAGGTGGTCAATGGTATGAAAATTAGAATTCATTTTTTTGGTAAATAGGATACACTTACCTTGACAATTTTTTGATTGTTTGCCTCTCTATAATAGGAACAGCATGTGGTTCGAATTTGAATTGCAGTGCACTTAATGATGTGGAACTTGCTTTTACTCCTCTGGCTGATATAAACCTTGATGTAAAGATTTTTTAGTGTTCTTTTTGTTAGGCTTTAGAAGGGGAGCCTTGGAGTAACTGGTAAAGTTGCTGCCATGTGACCAGGAGGTCGCGGGTCCAATCCTTGGAAACAGCCTCTGCCAGAAATGCAAGGTAAGGCTGCGTACGATACACCCTTGTGGTGGGGCCCTTCTCCGGACACCGCGCATAGCGGTAGCTTTAGTGCACCGGGCTGCCCTTTTTTTTCTTTTTGTTAGGCTTTAGAATAGATGGAACTGATAGTTAATGTTTGGTTGCAGCCGAGAAACATGAGATTTAATGCCTTTGATGTTAGTTATATACCAGAGAGGAGCGGTATCTATGAAATTCGTGTATTTTGTGGAAATATTCCATTAAATGGGGGTCATCCATTCAGAAAGGCAGTAAGTGCAGGTGCATGTTTATGCTCTTTACTCTTTATGCACATTCATGAAATCGCTGTAGGAGTTAAACTCGTAAAGGAGTGCTTTCTTGTTGATACGAAGAGATGGTGCCCAAATCAGAACTTTTTATTTGGCTAGAATTAGTCCTAATTTCACAGCTTGTAGCTTGTGAATTATTTGAAAAAAGCCGCAACACAATATCTGTCCAGCCAAACATTTGTATCTGTCTTATATTGATTTTTCTAATTTTATTGAGGATATGCATGGATCTGCAGATTCTCAAGTTTTTCTGATGTTCTATTGCTTTGGTGCAGGCAAAGTTAATATATCTCTTTCAGGACCTGTGAAATTCAGTCCAAAAGTACCAAAGCTGACAAAGAATGAGATCACAGTTCAACTCATGGATTCATATTCTAATCCAGTCTCCTTACAGCAGTCAAGGTTAAAGTTGGAGATTGGTTCAGTTAACAGATCGGTTTTTTTAATTGGGAATTTTAGTGATAATAAGGATGGCACGTATAGTGGAAACTACCAGGCAACGGATGTTGGCACCTATGAGTTATGTGCCTCTTTTGATGGAATGCATTTCACGCCATGCCCCTTTGGTGTGAATGTATACACTAGTGAGTTTTTTCCTCTGAAACTGAAAATGAAATTCTTAGATGGAATGGTAGGATAAAATGAATCTTGTTATAATGTGGAGCTCTGCTACCTTAATCATTCAACTACATGGCCATTAAATTGGTAATTTCTTGCTTGTCACGACCTGACTTCATCTGACACAAGGCTTTCTTCTGCCCTTCAGGTGAGTATTTCCCTAGAGTACAGAATGATTCGGTCTGGGTCTGGGAGGATGATTCAATTGCTTTTGATGCTCTAGAAAATGACTATTTTGCTGGCCATAACATCACAATTGTTGAATTTTCAAAGGTTGGTGTACTGTCATTACACAACTGAAAGAATATATATATATACCATAGGTGTATAAAAAAATGTGTTTAGGCATTTTTTCTTGTACAGGTTATCATATAGTCCATCTACAGCTGATCAAGTTTTTTCGTAACACAATTTAGACTGTGTGTTTATTTTTTCCTTTCCTTTTTTGGTTGTCTTCGTGAAAAGTTGTACTCAATTGAATTTCTGTGAACAGCCAGGTCATGGTTCAATTCTTCAATATGGGCATCTCTTTAGATATACGCCCTTCAAAGGATTCTATGGGAGGGATTCTTTCTCTTATACAATATGTGACGTGAATGGAAACATTGCCTCTGGTGGTGTGGATATATCTGTGCTAAGCATCCCTCCTCAGGTCGTTTCAGTACCAAGTCAATTGTTGGCAACTGAAGATGTTATTAGTCCGAGATTCGGGTAAAGTTCTAGTCAAGATTTCATGTTGCTTTGGCGTCTAAGAGTTTGTAATCTGGTCTGCTAACTGGATGCAGTGGTTTCTCTGGACTTGAGATTATGTATTCAGATTCAACTGAAAATATCAGCATTACATTTAGTGCACAATCTGGGATTGTTTTTCTGTCTCCTATGCTGATGCAATTCTGGAAGCCAGCCTGGAGTATTTCTTCTACGTCCAAGGAGGTTGGAAATACTACCGAATTAACTTTAACTGGTTGTGTTGAAGAAATCAATTTTGCCATACAGTCGCTGCAGTATTTTGGGTATGACTATTTGCACCTAAATTCTCACCATTTATTTTTGAGATAAATTTGTTTCTCTTCGGAAGTTAGTAAGCTGGTTATTATTTGCTTCTAAGTGTGTCCATTTCTAGATGGGAAGTCATCCTTGTGTATGTATAGAAGGGGATCTTTATTCCACCAACACTATTCCAAAAATCACTCCCCAATTAAATCTCCTTTCAAAATAATTCCCCAAATTACACTTCCAGTCACCTATCAGGTCAACAAAAAAAAGTACTATAATATGTCATATATAGCACTTCATTCTTTTTTCACAGTTCCCCTAACTTAGGCGCCCACTCCACATGATCTAATCCCTCATGATTCATGGAACCCTTCTCCCGATTTTAGGTCTTCTTTACCTCATATTGTTCATGTGTTACTCTTTTTGTTTTTGTTTTTTACATGTCTTTCGCTGAAAGTTTCTGGAACTAAACTCTAATCGCAAATAACATCAGTTCTTCCAAAATTTGAGTGAGAACTTAAGCACATTTATAATTGGAGTGTTCAAAACCACAATGAAAGTGGAGAGTTAATATCTCAAAAGGTCATTGAACTATGAGAAATTATGTAGCAATGTCGTTGAACTTAGCTCTTTATCAATATAGCCATTCAACTTAAGACTTTATTTTCTAATATCACTCAATTGCATTTATCATAAAAAAAAGATGATATTTGAAAATAAATACTCCCTCGTACCATTTTATGTGTCATAGTTTGACTGGACTTGATGTTTTTTACTAAATTGTGCTTTATTAAAATAATGTATTATTCTTATTTTTAATTAAGTGGGGCCTTATAAGTGAAATCAATAAGGATAAAGATGGAATTGTGTGTTTAAATAGTTATTAAATAAGGAAAGGTGACATTTTTTGGGGACAAATAAAAAAGAAAATGATGGCACATAAAATAGGACGGGGGAGTATGTTTTTATGCCATATAAACATGAACCTGTGTCAAAGAAAATAGTCCTTATTATTTTTTACCCGATCCACCCACAAATTGAGTTTCATTGAAGATGAAAACTCTATTTTTCACTAAGCTTAATCTCCCGCTTATGTGTCAGTGCACCTATGTGAAGTTTCTCAAATAACAGTACTGATGATGTACAATTCTCAAGAATGTCAATCACTTAATTAGCAAGGTCAAGTTTCCAGAAAGAAATAAAACGCTACGGTGTACCTCAGATAAATAGAATAGAGATTAAAAGATCTCAAATCACATTTTAAGACAAAGAATGACCACTTTTAGCAGAAATTAAGTCATAAACATGAGCAAAGACAAGTTTATTTAGCTAATGTCCATTTTAGGCCATAGGCAGAAATAAAAAAAAAAGGAGAAGAGTGGACATTAAGCTTAATTACAGGGAAATATGGTTTTAGTTGTAGATGAAATCCAATTTGTGGGTGGATCAGGTATTAACAATATTAAGGTAGAGATTCTTTAATGTGGGGTTCATGTTTACATGGAATAAAAATAATTCTTTTTGCCATGTTATTTTTTTATGATAGATGTACTTGAGTGATTTTAGAAGATCAAAACCTTAAGTTGAGTGATTTTAGAAAATAAAGGTGGGAATAAACTGGGTTTGTTGTTGTTGTTGTTGTTGTTGAAAAACATTAAGTTGAGGATCATAGAGAGTACAAATCTTAAATTGAGTGATTTATTGATTTAAAGTAAAGTTCGATGACTTTACTAGATAATTTCTCATAGTTCATTGAACTTTTGAGATATTCACTTTGAAAGTGTATGCTTATTGCACAAATAATGTTAGAATTGCGGGTGTGTGTGGTAAAGAATGTGTGGTAGGCTCTTAGTAGAAGATATCGAAAGAACAAGTAAACAGTTCAGAAGAATGATGGGTCAGAATAAACATATTAGTTTAGGAATTAATATTATGATCAAAGCTAGATTGGAATATCATATTTTAGTAAAAGTGATTTTTTTTCTCTTAATAGCACTATATTCACAAAGCAACATGGTAGGTGAAAATAAAAGTATATGTTTGGGAATTGCTATATTTTGAAAGTGTTACTTTGAGATTAGCTTTTGATAGAGCACCAGTTCAGAAGAAAATAATGTTGTGCTAGCCTTTCATTGCTAATGAATTAGTTATTGATAGAGCTGGAATATTCTTCTGCTAACATGAACATAGACATCTAGTATCTGCTGAGTATGACTAATAACTTTTCAGTAGGATTAAATGTGTTATGTTAGCAAGTCTCTTATGTTTCTTTGAATCAGAAATGAAGACTTCTACGGCACTGATACAATTCAAGTCTCTACGATGAACAAAAATGGGAAGAACAGTTTAGATATTCCTATATTGGTGGAAGCTATCAATGATCCTCCACTAATTAATCTCCCTCCTTTTGTTATTATGGATCAAGGAAGTGAGGAAGGATTCATTTTTACCAGAGACGGGAATAAGTCCGTTGTTTTTGTTGGAGATCCAGATCTACTGCATTATCCTGGTACGTGAGTTTGATGATGCATTCGACCCAAAGTGGATGTTAATTCATGAATACTACAATAATTGGAGATATTCCAATCACCTATTTGGATTGGTTAATAATTTGTAAAATAAATGGATAATGAAGGTTTTGAGTCGCTCTTATTTGTGCTGATAAGTTATAGGTAAGAATTTTGGATATCACCTAGAGATTTGCAATTTATTTAATCGAAATAGATAGCTGAACCTTTTTCATCAAGATCTTCCTCCAACATTATAGAAGAAAAAAAGACTACCTGCTTCTCTGGTCAAAACATTCTATATCTAGCATTGTGGTGCTCTGCCAAAAATGGCTCTATTATGCAAGTCTTACTGAAACCTCTGTCGTTTATAATTGCTGACGCTTTTGCAATATGAGGGATACAATGCTTAAATATCTGAAACATAGTTGTGTGCCTCCTTCAAATCTTACAGATTTTGATATTTAAGTTTATTTTCAGGGAATGCGTCCCGTTTCTTGGTTATGTTCTCCATGGAAGTCAGCTCTGGCTTCCTTTCAACAAAGCTTCCTGCTAACCTCATTAGTACGACTGAATTAAAATTGAGAACCAGCTACCAGTGGCAGCCTCTTCAGACATATGTAACCATCTCAGAACATTTTATGGTCAAAGCCAAAGGCATTAGGTTTCGGGGTACACTAGAAGACTGCAACAGTGTCTTGGAGCGATTGTTATATCATGTGTGTTCTACACATTCTAAGTCACTCCTACCATTTTCGGCTGGTTCTGTGCCTTATATCTTCCTTTGCTATATTATTGATGTATTATTTCCTCATAATGTGGTAGTATCGTTTACCTAGTCTACAATAAGTGCATCAAGTACAAATTTAGAATCTAATCATATCATAGGCTTACTGTCCATTTCATAAGACTGTAGGTAATCAGTACAAAGTTGGAGAGCATTAAGATTAGTTCTGATAATGATTTCATTGCCCGATGAGATCACTTTTGGTTTCCTCTGACACTCTTTCAAATGTAGCCAAGTACGTTGTTCCCTGATCCTCCTCTCCAAACTAGTCTAATGAACTGAAGAACCACAACTAAAATCAAGAAATAGTATTGAAAGATGTGAAAGACAATACTAGTAATTCAAGCAATATGGTTTTGCTTTCACTTCTCATTCACCTTTCATATTTTTCTGTTGCTTTTCCAGTTTATTTCGTTTTTGTGTTCCACTATTCCAGTGAAATACGGGGAATCAGGAGGTTAGCTAATGGTATATGTGTCACTATTTTAGAAGTTTCCCAGGTAATGTCAAAGGAAGTGTCATGAGACATCAAGAGTGATCTAAGAGAGTCAGAAATGATTTTCTGCATGCAAGCCTTATAGAGTATTCCCTTTTCTCCCTTTGATATGACTTCTTTTATGGGCTAGTTAAAGACTGTGTGAACATAATAGGGGCTTATATGCATATTTTGTATTTATATTGTATGCCATCTACTGAAAAACCTTTGAGATGTTAAGTGTTATATTCGTAAATGTATTTGTTATCACTTCTTTAATTATATTGGAGAACTGACAGATTCATTCTTTATCATATCTGTTGCGATCAATGTTTCCTTTTCATGTTTCGATTTGCTTAACTACATGAGTTGCTTTGCAGGGTGATGAACATCGTGTTATTCTTATTGTGACAGTGAATGATATGGGTAACTACGGGTGCTACCCAGACTGCACCGATTTGATGTCAATGTCTCATTTTGTAGAGGCTTCTGTTAGTCTCTTGAGAGAAAGACCTCTGAGTTCATTTTTTGTACATGGTAAGTGCATCAGAAAAGTGCAAAATTTGTTGTTAAGAAGCAGCTTCTTCACTTTTCTTTTCCAAACTTTGTGGTGCATGCCTGTTACCACAGGTGCCCACTTTTTAAATTCTTACCTTAGCTAATGACAAACTTCTTTTTCGCCTGCCAAATACTTCAGCTTTTTCGTTCCAAATGCCTTGCTTTTGGTAAATCCATAACTGGAAATGGTTATTTCTTCTACCTCCCACAGATCTTGGGTAAGATTGTGATTTGTTAAAACACGCAGTTATAGGCCTCCCATACGACCGTCAAATAAATTATTTTTCATGTATTGTTAGTGGTTCATACAAATTGCAATTGAGGAAAAGGGAGATGCATGGTAACTTTTTGAAGTTGCATTAATTTTATGAGAAATAGTCTAAATTTCTAACAAATTGTGCAGTGTTCTTATTTTTTTTTTTGAAGTTTCATTCGGGATAAGTGAAGCATTGACATACTTATTATGGTATTAAATATCAGGATGATAATAATACATACTTCTGATTTGCAGCTTTTGGATCGGCAATTATTGTTGAATTTATTCTGGTGCTTTCGCTTGGTGTGATACTTCTATGCTTCATATGCAAATGTGCATTTGTTCTCATTAATGAGAAAAGGAGGCAGGCACCCCAGGATTCTGAGCTCTCCAATGTCCAACATTCCCACGAAGGAACAGTAAGTATGCGATTAAATCAAGAACTTTTGTTGTTCTTCACAAGCCAGAGGCCCAGAATATTATCTTTCCTGGCCTCTGCGGTTGATGTTTTTCCTTAATGTGACAACGTCTATTATTCTTTTGTTGCATACCATACTCTACTCGATTGGTAAAACTTGAATAAGATCGTTTATAATATGTTTTTTTGTGTACTGTACAGTTAATCGAGTATTTAACTGATAAGATGACTCGTCTCAGAGGATGCTGTTCAAATTCCGTCATGTCTAATCTCCAGCTCTCCAAATTCCATCTGTGGTAGGTTTATAGTAATAAAATGGCTCTTGTTTGTCTTTTTTGAAAAGCTGGAATCGAAAGTCCTTTCTACTGTAGAAAGATGCACCATTTTGTAAGCTTTTGAATCTTGTGATCTGTAAACAAGTTCAATGCTATACAAACTGAATACAGCTGAGGGTTGTGGTGATGTGGTGGAAGCTAAAGAAGATTAAGAATACTTAGTAATTGTGGTAAGGCGGATGATAGATGGTGAACTCGGAACCAAAATAAGCCACAAAATAAAAAAAATAATCAAAATAGGCCACCTATTTAAAAAATTACCAAAATAAGCTAAATGTAATAAATTATTACGTTTTTTACTTTTTTCTTAACGGTCAACACGGTTTGTAAAACGTAATAATTTATTACGTTTTACACAAAAAACCAAAAATAAAAAACAGTGTGCTGTCACATCCTCTTTATGTCAAATCATGTAGTTTGTAGTAATTTATTACGTTTTACAAATAGTATTTGTAAAACGTAATAATTTATTACAAACTACAAACAGTGTTTGTAAGTTGTAATACACCCAACCACATCACATCACCTTTATTTTTCTCACTTTTAAATTTAACTCACCCCACCCCACCCCACCCCACTTTTAAATGTAACCCACCCCACCCCTTGTAGAACCCTCTCACCCCACTTTTGTGTGTTAAAAATATGAAATTATTTTTTTCGATTAATGTTTCATATTAATTTCTGATTATTGTTTTGATTAAGATTTTGAGGAAACTTACATGGACAAACACATTTTTTATTATAATTAATAAAGTAAGAAGTCGCAATTTAAGTTACGGGTGTATAAAATTGAACCGATAAAAATGTTATTGATTTATCTTTATTGGTTAATGATTTTTTAACGATTTTATAAAAAAATTATTGGGTTATTGATTCGATTTTAATTTTTTTATTGAGTTATTGGGTAAATCGATAACCGATTAAGATTATACGAAATTATTATTTACACCCTCCATATATATATATAAATATATAAGTAGGATTGGAATCGAATCAATAACCCAATATTTTTTTTATAAAATCATAAAAAAATCGTTAACCCAATAAAGATAAATCAATAACACTTTTATCGGTTCGATTTTTATACACTCGTAACTTAAATTGTGACTTCTTACTTTATTAATTATAATAAAAAAAGTGTTTGTCCATGTAAGTTTCCTCAAAATCCTAATCAAAACACTAATCAGAAACTAATATGAAACACTAATCGAAAAAATTAATTTCATAATTTTAACACATAAAAAAATAAAAGAACTAAGTAAAGGGAAATGGGGGACCGATGAAAATTCTTCAAATGAAGTTTAGTAGTGGAGCTTAGTATGGATTCAAAAATGGACACTAGCTACCTTAATTTTTTACTAACAACTTAAACTTGAAAAGAAAAAGAACAAAATCTTAATACAAAAAAAAAAAAAGGGCAGGGGCAGGGGTGGGGTGAGAGGGTTCTACAAGGGGTGGGGTGGGGTGGGTTAAATTTAAAAGTGAAAAAAATAAAGGTGATGTGATGTGGTTAGGTGTAAGTTGTAATAATTTATTACAACTTACAAACACTGTTTGGAGTTTGTAATAAATTATTACGTTTTACAAACGCTATTTGTAAAATGTAATAAATTATTACAAAGTACATGATTTGACATAAAGAAGATGTGACAGTACACTCTTTTTTATTTTTGTTTTTTTGTACAAAACGTAATAAATTATTACGTTTTACAAACCGTGTTGACCGTTAAGAAAAAAGTAAAAAACGTAATAATTTATTACATTTAGCCTATTTTGGTAGCTTTTTAAATAGGTGGCCTATTTTGGTCCTTTTTTTATTTTTTTTATTTTGTGGCTTATTTTGGTTCCGAGTTCATAGATGGTGTGGTGGAAGCTTATGAAGATTAAGAGTACTTTTTAATTATGATAAGGGGGATGTTAGAGGATACATACTGTGTTAAATCTTTTTCAGAATGAGCTATTGTGTTAAATCTTTAATGCGTTCTACCATTGGAGAGTTGTTTCTCTGCAAATCAAACTAGTTAGTTGCAGTTCAGATATGCAGAAACTCTTATTCAGCTCTATTATTTTGCGCTAAAAAGTTATTTACTTCTTATGCTGTTCTGTTCTACATCGTGAAAACTTAAAACTACATTTCAGGTCATGCCTACAGCTTGGAATTGGAGGATGTCCTAAACCCACCAATACGTCTTCAAATGATCAGCTTGAAATGACTTCTCCTTCTGGGCTAAGTCCTGCAGCTTCTACAAAAGATAAGCAATTTTCAACCCAACTGAAACAACCTCAAGTTTATTAAAGATGATCAAGTTCTTTTTGATAGGCTGCTTTTAACTTCTGTGGACATTGAATACAATATGGTGTAGTAGAATATTATCTATTGCCGGCACTTGTAAATACTAATGTTGAAGGAAGTGAAGCTAGTTACTTGTATAGTGACAATTTGAACAGGAAATGAGAGGAACAAGCGCATATTTGAAGGGATAGAGAGCAAGCTGAAATTCATTAACATTTTCCAAGTTTAAAAAACTAAATCTCGAAAGAATGAAACGCATATCGTTTAGTTAAATTTTTAAGGGTGTGGTTTATGACACTTTTTGTCACGACCCAAGTCTACGCCCTAGCCGTGAGCCATATCTAGTTGCTCTCTAGTGGTCTGATGGAACCCTTGACATAGCATATCTATAAAGGATATAGAAGGTGTCTGGATCGACTTATTTTTAAGGTGTTATTGACTTAAGTACTTTTTAATTTTTGAAGGTTTTTGGCAATGACACAAAATATTTTTAATCACTATATTTTAAGTTTATAAAGTACCAAAAAAAGTCAAAAGTTGGTTGCTACCAACTTTTAACTTTTAGCTTATAGAGTATAAGTCACTTAAAAAAAGTTAATCCGAACACTCCCATAATAAACAATCTAATGCAGAAACATAGACAATTATAATGGTCTAAAAGAGAGAATAATCTTTTGTTAAGACATAATTAAAATGAATCAAAGAATGACAATTACTAAATACTGTCTGTCTAGTGAAACTTCTATTACTAACATAAAAGCTAACTGATACAAGGCTCCGTGACCTTTATTGAATCAGAGTCTAAATGAATAAATAAAAGAAAACTAAAGATTCTCCAAGCCACCGAATGATAGGAGCGCTCACCAATCACTTGGATGCTAGATATTACCAGATGTCTAGTAGCAAACCTTAAGCTCAAGCATCTGGATCTACGTCACATGAAAAATATAGTGCAAGACGCAGTCAATACAATGAAATGTATTGGTACACAAGTGTTCTCTCTCTCTCTCTCTCTCTATATATATATATATATATATATATATATATATATTAGGTTATCTGAAGATCCGAGCATGATAGCATATGGAAAGTAGCTTAAACAAGTTAAATTTTGAGAAGTGAAGTCATGAGAGATAAATTATTTATAAAAATAGTTCATGAACGTATATAAATAGAAAATTTATAAAATTCATGCAATTTGGGGAGTTTCTCATAACCGACAAATACTATACAAGTTCATAATACCCAATATCATGCACATACACCGGAAGAGGTTACTCTAACCAATAAAAGTTAGAATCATGTACATGAGAATTTTATGATCATGCCTCTTGGAAGAAATCTACCGTAGCAATGTAGTTAAGAAACTTGGGTTATTTGAACCCTTGTTCTCTCGGTGATAAACAATCCTTTCAAAATATATTAATGTCCAGTTATAATAGTATTTGATATATTTGGATATCAAAACTATTCATAAATCATAATGGACATATTTGGATGTCATACTGTTCATTAATATTTTTGTTGTGAGCCTAAGCTCCATGTCATGTCATAAACATATGCTTAAAATCATGTTATTAGAATATATCTCTTCACTATGGAGCTCATAGCCCACAAAGAAATCTTAAAACATGAATTTTGATGCATAAATCATAGTTTAGATAAAATTCATTAGTTCATTTGAAAATCTTATCCATAGAAATCATAGGTTCATGCAAGAACCTTGTTCATAGAAATCAAGTAAAACAAGTAAAATTTAGTCTATAATAAATTGGACATAAACTCTAATTTTGAATAATAATATCATATATCTTGAAGTACATGGGCGTGAGGATGAAGGGAATCTATCAGGGAAATCTTCTGTACATTAACGAAGACGAACACTTAATAAATGAAAAGTGAAGAATTTTCTTAATTTGAAACCCTAGCTTGCTTGATATTGTTTAAACTTGTTACGGACTTGTTCTAGACTTGATCTTGAGAGTTTAAAATGAGAATAGGCTTTAGGATCTCACATATATAGATTTTGCTGACCAAAAGATCATGAGAATTAAAAGACGAGAAAAATACAAATTTACCTCTAATGAGAAGTGTAAAAATTTTCTGGTATAGGATACCACAACTCAACCTATGAGTCATGGTCCAAGGTATGACTTGTACCTCCATTCATGGTCACTGAAGGATTTTGACAAGTCTCTGGTTCATTGTCATAGTATGAACTGTACATACTTATGGTTTTGAGAGACTTTGTTATGTTTCTAAACCTTCTTAGAACGAGAGATGTACGACTTCTACCATGAGTCGTGGTAACATAAAAATTTGGGCAATATTTGACGACTCAGCCTATGACTCGTGGTGTCATTGCATGACCCGTACAATGAGTCATAGTGGTCTGGGACTTCAAGTCTCAGGCCATAAATTTTTATGCTGAACGCTCAGGATTTGTGGGTCCGTAATTTGAGGTGTTACACATTTTTTGAAAAGTAAACTTTGAAATATGCCTCTATTTGAGGTGTTACACATTTTTTGAAAAATGAACTTTGAAATATACATCTATATAAGATCAACAAGGAACTTTATTGTGTATTGATTGTGTGATGCACCTAATGAGTAATGACATAAGAGAAAACTGAGTTAATTTCATGGTTCGTCGCCCAATTTTGTTTCATTATCCATAATTAATCTCGTGATTTAATTTATTATTTCAAAGTCAATTTAAACTCATGTTTTTATTCAATAAATTGACTAACTGAAGTTAGTATTTTATTTGATTTGTCCGATTAATCTAAAATAAGCAAATGAATAATTCTTGAAACAACAAAAAGAACTCATTATTATGATAAAATAATTTTGTTTTATTTATTTATCCTCAATAATAAGAACATATTTGAAATATTCAAGATAGAATTTCTCTTGAATTGAGATTGGTTAAGTACCTGGAATCACATCAATACCAAAATCTACTTCCCGTTCTGAAGGCAAACCTAGAAGATCTTCAGGAAATTCTATTACCACTGGAATAGTTTAAAACATTGGTGGCTCTGCATCTATATTTTTCACTCTAACTAGATGACATATGTAACCTTTGAAAATCATCTTTTTTGCCTTAAGATAAGAAATAAATTTACCTTTTAGAGAATCAATATTACCCCTCCATTCAAGAACTGCCTCTCTTGGAAAATGGAAATACACTCTCTTAGTTCGCCAATCTACTGTGGGATAAAAAGAAGTCAACCAATCCATACCTATTATAACATCAAAATTTACCATTTCTAGCTCAACAAGGTTAGCCATTGTATCATGACCACAAACAGTTATTACACAATTTTGATACACTCTCCTAGATATAATAGATTCACCAACCGATGTAGACACTTTAAATAGTTTAACTAGTAATTTTGGTGTTCTTTTGAACTTTCCAACAACCATTGGAGTGAAATATGATAACGCAGAACCCAGATCAATTAATGCATATACATTATGTGAAAAGATGGACAATGTACCTGTAACCACATAGGAGAATCCTTCAAATTTTATTGATCTGCTAGAGCATACGTACGATTCTGAACTCCACTAGAACTAGCTGCTCCTTTAACACCTTTACCACAACCTATAGGTTGTATACCCCTACCTAAAAAAAGGCACCAATGATGAAGATGCAATGGCTGATCGAGTAGGTTGTACCATACCTCCCATGCCCCTTTGCGGGATTCTCTCATTATATGCCCCGACATACCACACCAAAAGCAAGAATTCATCCCAAAACCGACATGAACCTAAATGAATCTTTCCATTTGTTTACATGGCTGTCGATTAGGTATTAATTGGCTCATACTCCCTTGCTCTTAATACCCCATTATTTGTGAACTTTGACTCTCACTTCCTTGCATAAACTGATTGCACTTGGACCCTTAAAACCATAGTGAAACACTAACTGCAGAATAAAAAATGATGGCTTAGACAACCTATTAGAAAACTGAGGCCTAAAATTTCCTTAGGATGCCTTAAATTTCCACATAGATCTGGCCCTCTTGGAATGCCCTCTTTCTGATTTTTGTGTTCTTCTTCTTCTTTGCCTCCAATCCTTTATTTTTTGTGCAACAGCTTGTATCCTTGCTATATCTATGTATTTGTTCAAAGCAACAATAGTACAATCTCTAACTAGACACGGATCCTATTTATCCACATATCCATGAACTCCATCATCCATAGTAGCTACTACATTAGGAGCATACCTATCCAAAGAGTTAATCGGAGTTTGTACTTCCTCACACTCATATTCCCTTGACGGAGATTTAAGAAATGATCTGCAAGGGCCTCTCGAATATCAAACGGAAGGTAAAGATCAAGCAATGTCTCTTTGAACTCATTCCAAGTAGTTGAAGGTGTGTCGATACCCCTAGACCATTTCGAGTCTTCATACCACAATATAGCCTTTCCTTTTAATCTATAAGTTGCTATCTCAATTGTCTTTTTACTAGATACATGCATGATATCCAAAATCCTTTGGATTTGATTAATAAAGTCTTGCGGGTCTTCATTAAGATCTGATATGGTGAATGTGGAAGGATCTAATTTAAGAAAATCCTACGTCTGTAGACTAGTGGCCTTATCCACACCACTAGAACCTGTAGTTGGAATAGCCCGTCCTTGTATTTTTCCAGCAACTATACGAGTCAACAACTACACCATATTCCTTAAAGTTCACTCAATAACATTAGTAGGTGATTTTGAGGGTGCTTCTCCCCCCTTAGCTCTTTTGGTGATGAATGAGTAGAAGAAGTTTGTGATATAAATTAAGCTTGAGCCTCACTTTAATTAGCTTGTCTAGGTAGTGACCCGTTGGTCCCTTCTCAAGTAGCTGCATCTACTTGTTTACCTATATTCTTACTCCTTCTTGTAACCGACATCTTTACTATAATGAGAAAAAAATAGATTCAACTCTATAGCATGATCTAGGATATGAAGACAAAGAGACAACCCCTAATGTCTTATAGCCTCCTATTTATATGCGGTGTATAACACACCCATAAGTAAGACTCTACGTAGAAACGACTTTGTAGTCTCCCTAGGACGACCTGCTCTGATACCACTTTTGTCATGACTCAAATTCCACTGGGGAGGGCCGGTACCCATAACTGTAAAGGCCCAAGAGAACCAACCTATAACCTTGTACTTATCGTGCATGTAACTATGATAACCAAAGGTTCTACCATATATGGATATAATGCATCGATGAGAATAAACAACAAACCCAAAACTATGCATACAAGACTTGGTCGTTGGAGCCACAAAATATAAAAGATAAGACACTATTATGCTTAACTTTACATTGATCCACAAAGCCTTTAGAAAATACATAAACTTATTTAAGGTCGGGATAAACCCCCGCCTTACTCTTAACTACTGTACAATGATAAAACATATATAACAAACTCAGAATGCCCCAAATAAACCTGGAGCTCACCAATAGCTGTTGAATATCCTGTACTTCTACTAGGGAGGTGTATTAACTGAAGCACTTATTCCTGCAACATGAGATACAGGTCCCCCGTGAGGTACATCAGTACGAAAATATGTACTGAATATGTGAGGTTGAAAGTAACTACACATAATACAAGAGCTCAATTGAAATAAGATACAAGTGTGTAGATAATGTTAGTAGACCACCTTTACATATACTTGTAGGATCAGGTACATTACATTCTTTTCTTCATTTTACCCTTCGTACTTTATAATCTTTGTAATCCATATGATACAAATGACCATCTAATTAGTGTTACACAAATTGGGATCGACCCATGCTAGTCTTACACCGCTGAGCTGCCACCCATGTATAGACAGATTGGATCGGCCCATTCTAGGATTTCGCCCCTAAGATTCCACCCACATATAAAAATATCAGGATCAATCCATGCTAGGCTTACGCCCCTAAGCTGCCACCTGTTTAATTCAAATTTGTATTACTTAATTTATCTAACCTTTGAGATTGTTATTGTACTTTGGAACAATAATCTACAAGTAAGAGATATATAAATAAACACTGAATGCAATAACAATGAGGTAGGGAGCATTTTGTACATGAATGAAATATTTAGGAGCTAAAAATAACACATGGGTCTTATTTGACTTAAAAGAGAACTCCAGAAACTTCCTAGTAAAAGTACACATGCGGACTTGATAATAAGGACATATTAAGGTATTTTAACACATTAAAGAGTGATGACAAGGTCGTTAGCTACATGGGAGATCATGCATTGCCACTATGCATCATTTCCTATAGGAGAACTTTAGAAGCTTACTTTATAACACTAGTGTTGGATTTCATGCCAAAGAGTACGAAATAGAGTATGCCTTACATACCTTGCTTACAACTCCGATATCAATCCAAATTAACGTCCTGCCTTTGGGATTACTTATCTACAATAAAGTCTATGGTAAAACTAGTATTAGCAACTAACCAACACATTTGGGCAACTTAACTTTACCAAAATAGCAGTGGGGCAGTAAACCCATAATTTATCAAATCAAGGGTGTTATTTTAACCCATTTCTCCTCCAATTACATCCATATACTACGCATATTCTTATAAGATCCCCTGGAATAACTTTGGCTTCGTTATACTCTCAAAGCAATGTATGAAGAGGAATATGCAGTAAATATAAACAATATTTAGTTTGGTGGTATACCACTACACCCCCCAACATCAACCGGGGAAGTCCCCAATATATACACATAAAATAGTCCCAAATTTTCTTTCTCGTAGCAACCAAATATTGAACTTATTTTCCCTTGAGTTTTTAATAACAACACATCCATAATTCTTACCCAAATTCATACATAAGGAGGACAAAATAGGGCATTCACCTTACCTCAATTTTCTATAACTTATTCTTTTAAATTGAACTCTCTAAGAACTTGAACTTCCTTCACACTTTAAGCCAAATAAGAAAAGAGAAGTCTCTTAATAACAAAGAAAAGTGAGCAGTTTGCTTGTTTTATATTCTACCATGTATTTATAATTAAGCATGAATAACATGTTTTCATAATCTTCCATGAGAGAATTAAGCTAAACCATAAGTGTTTTCACTTACTTTGGCTTGCAAAGGTGATGGTTTTTTCAAGAATCCTAGAAGGAGAATTAGGGTTGCTCCTATTTTTGAAGAGAGAAGTAGAGTGAACTTATAAAATATGATTTTTTTTGTAACTTAGAATTGAAGAAAATAACCAACAACTTAGCCTTATAAGGCCCTATTTTGGCTCTCTCTTTAGCTGCATTTTGGACATGAAATTAGTCAAATTGATCCAAGTTGGTGATCCACCTATTTAAGGAGTTCAAGCTTCTCAAAAGATCAAAGTAGGTGATGCACCTACTTTCTTGATTCTTTGTTGGGCTCAATTAAATTGGACCTTGGCAGATTTGTGTGTTGGGCCCTTTTTTTTTTTTTTTTTTTTTTCTCTTTGACTTGTTTTGGGCCCATATGAGTATATTAATATAGGCCCAAATCTGATCCATAGCCTTGGGTCCATTAACTTGATCCATATAGCTCAAGTAGGTGATTCACCTACTAGATTAATTAAGTCAAGCAAACACCTCAATATTTTATTCTATTTTTAGTTCTTAATCCCTTTAATCTAACTTAAAACTTGTATACACTTGGTCACGTTAAACGTTAGATTCAAACACTAGCTTACAATCTCAAGTTAAATAGTTGTATCCACGTTAACTTGATCGCGTCACATTAAAATGTACCGACAATATCTAAAAATTCATTTATACCATCAATACTCGCATAACAAATCATGCCTATTACCTATATCACACGGCTATATCAAGGTCCATATAAGTAGAATAAGTACACACAAAATATAGGGTGTTACGCCTTGTGGTTCTTTAAATTTAGTTCTTTTTATTTATTTAATTGTTGTGTATGGTACTTATCCAATGTTGAAATGAAAAGAACTTTTTGTATGTGTCTATCATCTATTTATCCTATATATTTTTTTATTTATGTTATGTTTTCCTCGTGGTCATGAATTAACCTATTGTGCATATTGATTAACTTGGTTTACTGTCTTTAATTTTTAATGATGCCAAAAGGGGGAAGATGGGTCTCATTAAGGTGGTTCATAAGGACTTAGTCTCTAGTGGTATCTAGTGTAATACTAGTAGAAGTGATGTTGATAGAGGGAATCTAGCTGGAGGGGGGAAGTGCTAGAGTAAAGGGGAATGTGAATATTTTTGTGAATGCTGAACTAAGTGGAATTTGAATGGTATTTGAGATATAGTTTGTCATCATTAAAAATAGAGAAATTATTGTTCTATGTTTTGATGATGATAAATTAACATGCTCAGGGACCAGGTCCGTTATATGCTCTTGCTGAATATTGTTGAAGGACAGTTGTACACTATTGCACTCTACACAGTTTTTTCCTGTAGCTTATTTACTATGAAGGTGCATAGTGTACAATATGAGACACCTAGTCCAAATGAATTCAACTCAAATTCTCTCACAACTATAGAAACAAAAGAGATAAAGTTTGGGAATGTAATACCCGTCCCTTTTTTACCTAGAATCCATCCCTAGGATGTTAAGGGATAGCTTCCAAGATGACTATTATTTAATTTGTGTGAAATTCTTTAGATTTGAACTTTCCATGGCATAGGAAATCGAATAAATTTTCCAACGATATAAGATTCGCCTAAATTCGATAACTGGATAAGAAGTTATGGCTATTTTAAGTTTCAGTCGCAAAACACCGTCATTTGGACCTTAGCGAGTCTCAGAGAAGTGTTAATTTATAATTGTCAATTTCCAGTGGCCCTCCGAGATATTGGTTCATCGCGGAGATAGCAAAATTCCTAATTATCCAATTCTAGTGAAAGACCGCGATATTGACGCATCGCACCAAGTGTCCAGGTCTCATCCAAGGTGGCAACGCGATACCTCCGCATCGCCCCACCAAGTGTTTTCCCAGTTGGCACTTTCCAGTGGCTTGGCGCGATAGTGGCACGTCGCACCAAGGCCAAAAATCGGGACCCCTATTTATTTTTTTCCAGTTTCATTTAGGAGTTGAAGGGAGGTATTTTGGATTTTTCCCCAACCCCCAATCTATTCAAACACTTGATTAAAGCCATTTAGAAGCATTATATGCTAAGTTTCATCAGAATTACTCTCATCCAAAACCCTAGGCTTCAACATTCATCTCCAAAAAACTCAATATTCCACCATCATTTTTCCAAATTATTTCAAGATTTAAGATCCCTAGACCAAGAGCTTTAAGAATCCTCATTCAAAAGCACAAATAGTATCTCTAAAAGCAATATTATTCATTTAGTTCATCATCTAAGGTATGCGCGGTTTGAACAAGGACAATCCTTTCATCCTTGTGCCAAAAAAAAGCTTGATTTTTATTAAAGATTATATGATTTGCAAGTTAGGGTGATACCCAATTCTTGTTATTTTAGTTTATGAAATTGTCATGTAATTTAAGGCTTCAATTGCAAGAGATTTACATATATCCATGTTTGAAATCATGAGATTTATATTATGAGTTATTTCCACTATCTTGATTGAGATTGTCGAAAACTTTTAAGATGATTGCTGAGCCTGAAGTTTAAGTATGATTATTGATGTATTAAAGCTTTATATTTCGAGTCCTAAGTACCATTGATGATTTTATAAGGTCATTATGATCTTAAGTTTTATTGACAATTTTGATAAGTGTTTTTAACAGCAAAGATTGATCTTTTGATTCTAAGCTAAGCTAAGGAATCCACATTTTCAAATAGTTTGAGATTTAAAGAAGAGAAGCATAATCAGTTTTAATTATAAACCCTTATGCTATTTTAAGGTGGATTTTCTAAAAGTTCTGAGCGTAAGTATGAGAGTAGTATTTAGCACCGAGTTGGGTATGATTCCAGGGTCTCATGCCCTAGAACTACATTCCACCGTAGGACTAAGATTATTTCCACTTCTACATGGATGACTAAGATTGTGATCACTTAAGTTAAGGTTCTATTCTGATGGTAAGGGTAGAACAAGTCTCCCCAACGTGGGCAAGATATTGGACTCCATGTCAGCTCACATGGTTTATGTCGGTTGGAAGAAACTCCCAAGCCGAAAGTCTCTAAGTCCCAAAGCTTCTAAGTTTCAAAAGAAAAGATTGATAGAAAAACTTTTATAAGACTAAGTGTTATGACTTACTAGATTTACAAGTATGATTGGTTATATATGATTTTATATTTTGATATTTTGGATAATCAAGCTTATGTGAGTCATATACATCCGCATGCATTTACTTTCTAATTATGATGATGTTTACTTTTGCATTACACACCCATATACTCAGTACATCCTCAAAGTGCTAATCCACATATATGTCTATGTTCTGTATTGTCTTATAATGTAGGTTCAGGTGCTCAGTAGCAGCAACGTAAGTAGTTCGGGCATTTCTATCTACGCTCCCACAGTTGGTGAGTCCTCATAATTCGAGGGCCTACTTCTTCAGATTTCCAGCTTTCATAGTAATTAAGTTATCATTTTCAGTTTAGCCCAAGTCAGTTGGGGGTCTGTACCAATGGCTCCCTAGTTCTTTAGTAGTAGAGGCTTGTCGGACTACGAGTTTAACTACAGACTTTCAGTATTTGTTATTCAGACAGTATCTAAAGTTTATTCAGTTTTGTTTTTTGTATAATACAACATTATTTCTTAATTACATTATCTTAAAGCAAAGTTCAGATCTAATAGCAGGCTCAAAGGGTTAACTTGGGGCTACTCGTAACCTTGAGAACCGTGTGATGTCTTGGGATTAGATTTTGGGACTTTACAAACTTGGTATCAGAGCCTAAGGTTTAGAGAGTCCTAGGGAGTCAGACAAGCTGCGTTATATAGAGTCTTGATCATCGGTGTGAAGTGTGCCATATCTATGAGCAAGAGGCTATGGAGAGTTTTAGGAAAATCCTATTTTTCTTTCATAATCCATTGTGCTTACAGCTGTCTTTATCTGCTATTAACTCGTGCTCTTTTACACAAAATATGCCTCCTTGCAGAGCTAATACCCGCAGAAATGATAACCATCCACCTCAGCCCGTAGATCCTTTGAATGAAAATGTGTCACATGTAGAGTTCCAAGCAGTTTTTCAGGCGCTAGCCCAAGTTGTGACCGCTAATGTTCAAGGTAATCGTCAGGCTGCAGTCCCACCTCAGCAGGATGGAGATTTATCCGCAACCAAAATTTGAGACTTTATGAGAATGAACCCGCCAGAATTCTTTGGGTTGAAAGCAAGTGAGGACCCACAACTGTATCTTGATGAGGTGAAGAAGATCACCCAAGTAATGCATGTTACTGAGGAAGAGAGTGTAGAATTGGCATCCTATAGGCTGAAGTATGTTGCTTATGATTGGGTAGTGATGTAGAAGAAGAGTAGAGGGGAGAATGCAACTCCCATGACTTGGCAGACATTTCAGGATGCGTTCTTAGACAAATTCTTCCCACTTGAGATGAGGGAAACTAAGATAGAAGAGTTCATGAACCTGAGGCAGGGCTCCATGACAGTGAAAGAGTATTTCCTCATGTTCAACCAATTGTCTAAGTATGCCCCAAATCAGATGGCTGACCCTAGGTCCAGCATGAGTAAGTTTGTGACCGGTTTGTCTCGATTGGTAGTTAAGGAGTGTAGAACTGCTATGATCAATAGAGACATGGATCTTTCTAGATTGATGATGCATTCTCAACAGATTGAGGTAGAGAAGATGAAGGAAAGAGAGATAGAGTAAATAAGAGAGCTAGAACATGACAGTTTGAGTATGGTCAGACTAGATCCCATGGGGGGAATTGCCCACAGTTTTAGAACCGTTCGTCTATGCCAGCGCCATCTTCAGATAGTTCTCATGCACCTAGAAACAGGAAAGAACAGTGGGGTAAGTCTTCTATGTCTAGATCCCAGAATAGTGTGAGTGGTAAGCCCAATTATCCTCTATGTGCTAAGTGTGGTAAAATTCATCCCGGTAAGTGCTTGGCCGAGTAGAAGGGTTGTTTTGGTTGTGGTAAGTTAGGACATAGAATTAGAGAGTGTCCTTATGCTAAGCATGGAAACAGAGATATTCGTTCTCAGACTCAGGCTACCATTGCACCAGCCTCTATAGTTCGCCCCGCCCCTCCTCAGGGTGTTTTATCCAGTACCGGTGGCGTACATCACCAGAATCGATTCTATGCTCTACCATCCCGCCAGGAGCAGGAAGATTATCCAGATATTGTTACTGGTATGCTTTGTGTTTTTCATTTTGATGTGTATGTGTTGTTAGATCTCGGGTCGAGTTTCTTTTATGTCACCCCGTTAATTATCGTGAATTTTGATATAAGTTCTAAAAAGATTCTTGAGATTTTCTTGGTTTCTACTTCAGTAGGTGAGTCAGTTATTGCTAAACGGATTTACAAAAAGTGTCCTATCACTGTCCTTCATAAGGTCATGTTCACAGATTTAATAGAATTAGATGTGGTTGATTTTGATCTTATTCTTGGTATGGATTGAATCCATTCTTGTTATGCTTCTATAGATTGTCACACCCGAGTGGTGAAGTTTCAGTTTCCAGATGAGCCAGTTTTTTAGTGGTCAGGAAATTCAGTATCTCCCAAGAGTCATTTCATATCTTATCTTAGGGCCAGAAAGTTGATTTTCAAAGGTTGCATTTACCATCTAGTTTGAGTTAAAGATATTAAGTTTGAGACTCCAACAGTTCAGTCAGTCAATGTAGTAAATGAGTTTCCAGATATCTTTCCAGAAGATCTCTCAGGGGCACCTCCAGATAGAGAGATAGAATTCGGTATTGACCTTCTCCCAGATACTCAGCCCATATTTATCCCTCCTTATCGTATGTCTCTCATAGAGCTTAAAAGTTTGAAGGAGCAACTCAAAGATCTTTTAGATAAAGGTTTCATAAGGCCTAGTGTTTCTCCATGGGGCGCTCCGTCCTATTCATGCAAAAGAAAGATGGCTCTTTACGCATGTGCATTGACTATCGTCAGCTAAATAAGGTCACAGTCAAGAACAAATATCCTCTTCCTAGAATTGATGACCTGTTTGATCAATTGTAAGGTGCAAGTTATTTCTCAAAGATAAACCTTAGATCCGGTTATCATCAGCTTAAAGTTAGGGAGTGTGATATTCCAAAGATTGCCTTTAGAACCTGCTATGGTCATTTTGAGTTCCTAGTCATGTCTTTCGGGCTAACCAATGCTCTAACAGCCTTCATGGACCTCATGAATCTAGTGTTCAACGAGTATCTTAATATGTTTGTCATAGTGTTCATAGATGATATCCTTGTATACTCCCGTAGTGAGGATGGCCATGCAGATCATCTTAGAGTTGTCTTGCAAACTCTTAGATATCATCGATTGTTCACCAAATTTAGCAAGTGCAAATTTTGGCTAAGATCAGTAGCCTTTCTCGGTCATATTATTTTCGCCGATGGCATTAGAGTTGATCCCTAAAAGACAAAGGCTGTAAGAAATTGACCTAGACCTATCTCTCCGACAGATATTAGAAGTTTCTTGGGTCTAGCTGGCTATTACCGTCGTTTTGTTGAAGGTTTCTCATCTATTGCGTCTCCTATGTCTAGATTGACCCAAAAGAAAGTTAAGTTCCAATGGTCAGATTCCTGCGAGAAGAGTTTTTAGGAGTTGAAAACTCGACTCACTTTAGACCCAGTGCTAGCATTACCCAATAGTACGGATGGTTATGTTGTTTATTGTGATGCCTCTAGAGTTGGTTTGGATTGTGTGTTGATGCAGAGAGGTAAGGTCATAGCCTATTCCTCTAGACAGTTTAAGCCTCATGAAAAGAATTACCCAACTCATAATTTAGAATTAGTTGTTGTGGTGTTTGCTTTGAAAATCTGGAGACACTATCTATATGGTGTTCATGTTGATGTGTTCACAAAGTTTGCAGTATGTGTTCACTCAGAGGGAGTTGAATCCTCATCAGAGAAGATGGTTAGAGTTGTTGAAGGATTATGATATGAGTGTGTTGTATCATCCGGGCGAGGCCAATAGTGGTAGACGCCCTTAGTAGATTGTCTATGGGTAGTGTTGCTCATGTGTCGAATGATAAGAAAGAGTTGGCTCATGAAGTGCATCAGTTGGCTAGATTAGGTTTTAGATTGCTTGATTTAGCTGAAGGAAATATTTGGGTTCAGAGTAGTTTCAAATCTTCCCTAGTTTCAAAAGTGAAGAAGAAGTAAGACATAGATCTTAGTTTGGTCAAACTGAAGGAGTCGATTAAAGACCAAAAGGTAAAGGTTTTCTCCCAAGGGGGAGATAGGGTGTTGAGATACCAAAGTAGATTATGTGTGACTTGTGTTGATGATCTGACATAGAGAATTATGGCTGAAGCGCATGACGCGTATTATTCTATTCCTCCCGATGCTATCGAGATGTACCATAATTTGTAGGAAATTTATTGGTGGAGTGGTATGAAGAAAGATATAGTAGAGTTTATAACAAAGTGTGCAACTTGTCAACAGGTTAAGGTAGAGCACCAAAGACCTGGTGGTACATTGCAAGAGTTCAGTATCCCCACTTGGAAGTGGGAAGAGGTGAATATGGATTTTGTGACTGGTTTACCCCAATCGCGTCGTCATCATGATTCGATATGGGTTATTATAGATAGATTGACTAAGTCAGCGCATTTCTTGCCAGTTCATACGTCCTATACAGCTGAAGATTATGCTAAGTTGTATATCCGAGAGTTAGTCAGATTGCATGGAGTTCCCTTGTCTATCATTTTGGATAGGGGTACTCAGTTCACTTCCTAGTTCTGGAAAGCTTTTCAGAAGGGTCTTGGTACCCAAGTTTATTTCAGTTCCGCCTTTCATCCTCATACAGATGGTCAAGCAGAGAGGACCATCCAAACGTTAGATGATATGTTGAGGGCATGTGCTCTTGATTTCAAAGGTAGTTGGGATGAGCATTTGCCATTGATTGAGTTTGCTTATAATAACAGTTATTATGCTATCATTCAGATAGCCCCATTTGAGGCTCTGTATGGGAGGAGATGTAGATCACCCATAGGTTGGTTTGAAGTGAGTGAGGCCTCTTTTCTTGGGCCTAATGCAGTATTTGAGGCTATGGAGAAAGTCAAGCTGATTAGAGAAATATTGAAGACAACCCAGAGTCGTCAGAAATCATATGTAGATGTGAGGAGAAGGGACCTCGAGTTTGAGGTTGGTGATTTAGTGTATCTGAAGATTTTACCCATGAAAAGGGTGAAGAGATTTGGCAAGAAGGGGAAACTTAGTCCCTGGTATGTTGGCCCTTATAGAATTCTAGTCGTGTTAGGAAAGTAGCTTATGAGCTTGAGTTGCCCGCAGACTTGTCAGTAGTCCATCTTGTATTTCAAGTTTCTATGCTTAAGAAATGCATCGGGGACTCCGCCGTTGTAGTTCTGTTAGAAAGCTCAGAAATTTAGAACAACCTTTTATACGAAGAGATTCCAGTTGATATTTTGATCATCAAATCCGTAGATTGAGGAACAAAGAAGTTTCCTTGGTCAAAGTTTTTTGGCGAAGTCAGTCGGTTGAGGGCGCTACTTGGGAAGCAGAAGTAGATATGCAAGCCAAGTACCCTCACCTTTTCTCCGTAAACTCAGATCTAGCCGAAGGTAATACTCTTACTTGATTCAGTTCCTTTCTAATCAGATATTCAGCAATATAGATGTCCTCGTGTAAGTTCATGAACTCATCGAGTGACTCAGAAGCTCAGAATGATTTAGATTCAGTTGCTTAGTTCATTTCAGTTGTGCATGCTATCTTATATTCTCAGATTTCTTAGAAATTTCATCTGAACTAGCCACATTCGAAGATGAATGTTTCCAAGAGGGAGACATTGTAATACCCCGTCCCTTTTCTAGCTAGAATCCATCCCTAGAATGTTAAGGGATAGTTTCCTAGATGGATATTATTTAATTTGTGTGGAATTCTTTAGATTTGAACTTTCTATGGCGTAGGAAATCGAATAAGCTTTAAAACAATATAAAATTTGCCTAAATTCGATAACCGGGTAAGAAGTTATGGCTCTTTTAAGTTTCAGTCGCAAAACGCCGTTATTTGGACCCTTAGCGCATCGCGGAGTAGTGGTAATTCCTAATTGTCAATTTTCAGTGGCCCTCCGTGATATTGGCGTGTCATGGAGAGAGCCAAATTCCCAATTGTCCAATTCTAGTGAAAGACCGCGATATTGACGCGTCGCGCCAAGTGTCCAGGTCCCATCCAAGGTGGCAACGCGATACCTCTGTATCGCACCACCAAGCATTTTCCCAGTTGGCACTTTCTAGTGGTTTGGCACGAAAGTGGCGCGTCGCGCCAAGGCCAAAAATCGGGACCCCAGTTTATTTTTTTTCCAGTTTCATTTAGGAGTTGAAGGGGGGTATTTTGGACTTTTCCCTAACCCCCAATCCATCCAAACACTTGATTAAAGCCTTTTAGAAGCATTATATGCTAAGTTTCATCATAATTACTCTCATCCAAAACCCTAGGCTTCAACATTCATCTCCAAGAAACTCAAGATTCCACCAACCTTTTTCCAAATTATTTCAAGATTTAAGATCCCTAGACCAAGAGCTTCAAGAATCCACATTCAAAAGCACAAATAGCATCTCAAAAAGCAAGCTTATTTATTTGGTTCATCATCTAAGGTATGTGGGGTTTAAACAAGGACAATCCTTTTGTCCTTTTGCCAAAAAAACTTGATTTTTATTAAAAATTACGTGATTTGCAAGTTAGGGAGATACCCAATTCTTATTATTTTAGTTTATGAAATTATCATGTAACTTAAGGCTTCAATTGCAAGAGATTTACATATATCCATGTTTGAAATCATGAGATTCATATTATGAGTTATTTTCCACTATCTTGATTGAGATTGTCGAAAGCTTTTAAGATGATTGTTGAGCCTGAAGTTTAAGTATGATTATTGATGTATTAAAGATTTATATTTCGAGTCCTAAGTACCATTGATGATTTTATAAGGATATTATGATCTCAAGTTTTATTGACAAGTTTGATAAGTGTTTTCAAAAGTAATGATTGATCTTTTGATTCAAAGCTAAGCTAAGGAATCCACATTTTTACATAGTTTGAGATTTAAAGAAGAGAAGCATAATCAATTTTAATTATAAACCCTTATTCTATTTTAAGGTGGATTTCCCAAAAGTTCTGAGCGTAAGTATGAGAGTCGTATTTAGCACCGAGTTGGGTATGATTCCAGGGTCTCATGCCCTAGAACTACATTCCACCGTAGGACTAAGATTATTTCCACTTCTACATGGATGACTAAGATTGTGATCACTTAAGTTAAGGTTCTATTCTGATGGTAAGGGTAGAACAGGTCTCCCCAACGTGGGCAAGATATTGGACTCCATGTCAACTCAGATGGTTTATATCGGTTAGAAGAAACTCCCAAGCCTAAAGTCTATAAGTCCCAAAGATTTTAAGTTTCAAAAGAAAAGAATGATAGAAAAGTTTTTATAAGACTAAGTGTTATGACTCACTATATTTACAAGTATGATTGGTTATACATAATTTTATATTTTGATATTTTGGATAATCAAGCTTATGTGAGTCATATACATCCGCATGCATTTACTTTCTAATTATGATGATGTTTACTTATGCATTACACCCCCATATACTTAGTATATCCTCAAAGTGCTGATCCATATATATGTCTATGTGCTACATTGTCTTATAATTTAGGTTCAGGTGCTCAGTATCAGCAGCGTGAGTAGTTCGAGCATCTGTATCTACGCTCCCACAATTGGTGAGTCCTCATGATTCGAGGGCCTACTTCTTCAGATTTCCAGTTTTTATAGTAATTGAGTTATTATTTTGAGTTTAGCCCGAGTCAGTTGGGGGTCTGTCCCATTGGCTCTCTAGTTCTTTAGTAGTGAAGGCTTTTTCGGACTACGAGTTTTAAAATAGACTTTCAGTATTTGTTATTCAGGCAGTATCTACAGTTTATTCAGTTTAGTTTTTGGTATAATACAACATTATTTCTTGATTAGATTATCTTAAAGTAAGGTTCAGATCTAGTAGCAGGATCAAAGGGTTAGCTTGAGCTACCCGTAGCCTTGAGCACCGTGTGACGTCTCAGGATTAGATTTTGGGGCGTTAGAGGGAAATAGTGTTGCAATCTCATATTCTTAAAAGGCAACAAAAGTTCTTTTACTCAAGATCCAGAGATTTACTTGTTCTTTAATTTGTTTTATGTTGAGTCTTATTTTAAAACTGATTTACTCCAGTGATTGTGAGTAAATTTTCTTTGATTTATTGAGTGTTTTGATTAGTGATACATGATCAAGCACACAACAGGAACAATAAGAGATCAATGACAATAGTGAATCGAAAAGGCCCCACACGACTTCACTATATCAAGATGCAACAACACTATTACAAGATAAAGATAGAAAGTTGACACAAGATATTCTATAATCTAAGAACCCTAGAAACATGAAAGGACCCTAAGTCTAAAGAATGTCAACACCAAATTCTTACTTTGCTCAAGAGAAACTCATGAACCTCAAGACCTAGGGTTTCTAGCCAAGGAATAACACAAGTGTTACTACACTTTGTTGTTCAAGTTTCGGGTTCCACTCTCAAGAACAAGAGAGAGAAATGTTTCAATATTACAAGACTTGAATTCTCAAAATATTATGAATGAACTAAATCTAGAAGTAACTCTAATATTACCTATTTATATTACACCATAAAAGAAAAGAAAAATGACTATTCTATCCTTTTCCTGGGGGAGGCTTTGGAGTGTAAGTTTATTACACTTCAAAGCCCCTCTTCACACTTCAAAACATTTAATCCTTATGTTGGATCGATCACACACTCACACATGACCAATTGCATGAATATGGCTTGGAGTTTTTATAACTCCCGAGGTTGGCTACGTATGAATGGCCTTGAACTCATTGGATATCTTGTTACATCCGTATCATCCTCTCCTTCTTGAGAGAAATTTGACCTCAAATTCGGCATTTGGTCATTCTCAACTGCATCCACTAGAGAGAGATCACATACGTTGAAAGTGTTGTGCACTTGATATTCCGGATGAAGGTCGATCTTGTAGGCGTTGTCATTGATTCTTTCAAGTACCTGTAATAGACCATCACCCATTGGAATCAATTTGGTCTTCCTTTGAGAAGGAAACCGATCCTTCCTAAGGCCCCCCTCCCCACAATCTCCCGATTCAAGAATAAGCTTCTTTCTTCCTTTGTTAGCCCTCCTTGCAATCTCTTGTTTTTTATTTTCAAGCCATAGCCTCACCTTTTCATGTAACCTCCTCATAGCTTTGGCCCACTTACTCCCATCTAAGCTTGTCATAAGATCACTTGGCAAAGGCTTTAAATCCAAAGGGGTAAGGGGGTTGAGGCCGTATACACACTCAAAGGAAGTCATTCCTGTGCTTGAGTGTATGACACAGTTATAAGCAAACTTAATCAATGGTAGGTATTTCTACCAAGAAGTCATTTTTCCCTTAACCATGGATCGTAGCATAGAACCCAAGGTCCTATTTACTACTTTTGTTTGGCCATCGGCTTGTGGGTGGCAAGCGGTCGAGAACAACATCTTGGTACCAAGCCTACCCCACATTGACTTTAAAAAATAACTTAGGAATTTGGATTCCCGATCACTTACAATGCTCCTTGGAACACCATGCAACTTAACCACATTCTCAATAAATAAAGAGGCCACACTTGGTACATCATCACATTTAGAGCATGGGATAAAGTGTGCCATCTTAGAAAATTGATCCACGACAACAAAGATACTATTCCGACCTCGTGTAGTCCTTGTCAAACCTAACACAAAGTCCATTGATATATCAAGCTAATGACGGGAAGGGGTGGGCAGTAGGGTGTACAATCCGTGAGGTAGTAGCTGAGATTTGGCTCTTTTGCAATCTACACATTGGCCGCAAATCCTAGCCATATCCTTGTGCATTCTTGGCCAATAGAATTGCTCCTCCAATATCCTGAGGGTCTTTTCGACCCCAAAGTGACCCATGAGACCGCCATTGTGTGCTTTCCTCACAAATAACTCTCTCTATGAACTAGACAGCACACACAATTGTCTACCTTTAAATAAGTAACCATCAAACTTGGCATAGGGATTTGAACCCCTATCCGAAGCCTACTTATCCCTACCCAAGTCTTCGCATACCCTAAAAATAGGAGCAAAGTGGGGATCCTCGGGATACAACTCCTTTAAGCTCTCAAAAACCCATTAACTTCGAAGATAACGTAGACACAAGAATATGTTTTCTAGATAAAGAATCGGCTACCACATTATCCTTTCCCTTTTCGTATTGAATTACATAAGTAAAGGTTTTAAGAAACTCAATCCATTTGGCATTCCGTTTGTTAAGTTTGTCTTGTGCCCGAAGATGTTTTAAGGATTCATGGTCCGTTCGTATCACAAATTCCTTGGCCATAGGTAGTGTTACCAAGTGCTCAATGCTCTAATCAAGGAATACAACTCTAAATCATATGTGGAGTAGTTTAGAGTAACACCTTTGAACTTTTCACTAAAATAAGCAATATCCTTCAATTCTTGCATCAAAACCGCCCCTATGCCTATCTTACTAGCATCACACTCCACTTCAAACATCTTGTCAAAATTAGGCAATTGCAACAATGATGCCAAGATGAGCATAGCTTTCAAGGACTCGAAGGCCTTAGCTTACTCTTCACCCCACTTGAAGGGTTGGTCCTTCCTTATTATCTCGGTCAAGAGTGCGAACATGGTACTAAATCCCTTGACAAACCTCCTATAAAAACTTGCCAACCCGTGGAAATTTCTCACTTCACCAACGGTTTGAGAGGTTGGCTAATTTTTTATAGCGATTATCTTGGATTCGTCCACTTGGACCCCTCTTGAGCTCACTACAAATCTAAGAAATACAACTTCATTAACACCAAAAGAACATTTTTCTAGATTAGCATATAACTTCTTATTTCGGAGGACATCAAACACACTTTGTAAATGCTTTACATGCTCATCTAAGGACTTGCTATAAACCAAGACGTCATCAAAGTAAACAACAATAAACTTTCAGATAAATGGCTTCATCACATGATTCATTAGCCACATGAAAGTTCTTGGAGCATTGGTGAGGCCGAATGGCATAACCATCCATTCATAGAGACCAAACTTGGTCTTGAAGGTGGTTTTCTACCCGTCACCGTGTTGCATTCTAATTTGATG
Source organism: Capsicum pubescens (assembly GCA_030864215.1). Taxonomy (NCBI): domain Eukaryota; kingdom Viridiplantae; phylum Streptophyta; class Magnoliopsida; order Solanales; family Solanaceae; genus Capsicum; species Capsicum pubescens. The sequence continues at coordinate 207,375,050 of CM061538.1, read as the reverse complement.
GTACCCGCTCCTTAAATCAATCTTGAAAAATAGACACGAACCATTTAATTCATCAAGCATTTCATCTAACCTAGGAATAGGGTGACGATATTTTATCATAATCTTGTTGATGGCTAGACAATCCACACACATACTCCAAGTTTCATCTTTCTTAGGCACTAGTAGCACCGAAACCGCACATGGACTCATGTTTTCCTTGATGTATCCCTTGTTGAAAAGTTGCTCAACTTGGCATTGTAATTTCTTTGTGTCCGTAGGATTGATCCTATAAGCTAGCTTATTGGGCAATTAGGATCCCGACACAAAGTCGATTTGGTGCTCAATTCCCCTAAGTGGGGGCAACCCTTGCGAAGGCTCCTTTGGAAATACATCCTCATGATCTTGCAAGACACGAGAAATAAAAGGAGAAATAGAAACATTAGAAGGGTTAGTGTTAAAACAATGGGCCAAAAGAAGCATATGGATGCTCTCATCATGATCCACAAATAATTATTTCCTTCTAGCCAACATCACCATGCTTCCCTTCTCTTTGGAGGTTGAGGCCTCCTCAGATTCCCTCACTGCCCTACTCTTGGGTTCTCTTTTTTTTTAACTCTCGGCCTTCTTGCCTTTTTCTTTTAATTCCCTCATCCTTTGGTGCAAGTCATTCACTTATGAAGGCAAAAGAGGATGAAGAGTGACCTTTCGACCATCCTTCTCAAGTGTATATCGATTGGACCTTCCATCATGTTTGGTAGGCCTACCGTATTGCCAAGGCCTACCTAACAACAAGTGACACACTTGCATTGGTATCACGTCACAAAGCACCTCGTCGTTGTAATTTCCCACCTTGAATCGTATCACACATTGCCTTGTGACCTTCAGTTACCACATTCATTCAACCATTGCAACTTGTAAGGACTAGTCTGAGATGTAGTCGGCAATTTTAAGAAGTTCACCATAGAAACACTAACAACATTTGCACAACTACCACTATCTATTACCAACGTACATACACTACTCTTTACAAGACACTTAGTATGGAATAGATTCTCCCTTTGTCTAGGATCATCTATTGCTTGACTAATCATGGCATGCCTCACTATAAAATTTAGAACAACACACTCTCCCTCTTGCAGATAAATATCTTCCCCATTATCATCATCATGTGTCTCACCCTCGGTTTCCTCCCCATCTTGAGGCTCGACCCCATTCTCCTTTTTTTCATGACCCATCTCCTCACCAAAGTAATACAATCTTCATTTCCTTAAGATTACATTGTGTCGGTTAGTGAATTCGTTGGCCCTATGCCCCCAACCTTGGCACTTAAAGTATTGGAATCCCTCAGGATTAGGATACTTGTGAACTACTTGTCGTGGAGGGTACCTTTGGATTGGATTGACCTCGGATTATTTTGCATTAGCGGGTTGGTCTTTGTTCTTGGGCCAACCCAAGGATGGTTGAGCAATCATTTTGTTCCTCGGCCAACCTGAGGATGTTTGGCCCTTGGCCTTGTAACTTGACCTTTCCTTGAGTTATCTTTCAACTTCTATGACCGCTTGGAAGATGCCATCAATGATATCGAACTTATGGAGAGTCAAATGAGTGGAAATATCCTTATTCAACCCACACTTAAATCGGATAATGTCGTGGCTAACTTGTTCTCCCCGATGATCAAGTTTCAACATGAGTTGTTAGAACTCATCGTAATAAGCCATGACACATTTGTTCCCTTTATGCAAGTTATACAATCTAGAAAGTAACTCGTGTCTATAGATTTCGGGAAGGTACCATTGCCTCATGAGATATCTCAACCGAAACCAAGATGGTGGTTGTCCTTCAATCAACTCATTTCCAAATCGCTTGACGTACTCCCACTATGTGTTAGCATAGCCTTAAAAGTGGGCCACGACATAACAACTCTTCTTTTTCTCGAGATATCATTAACTTGAAAAACTTTATCACAAGTCGATTCCCAAGCTAAGTAAGCCTCGGGATCACTTTCACCCTTAAATATTGGAAGGCTCAACTTGATAGTGTTAATGCCAACATCCCTCTCTTCATGATGGTTCAACTTTTCCTTATGCCCTCAGTGTCTTCTAGGATCCACACGACCCCATCTCATCTCCTTCTCCCTCATATAAGTATCATCAAAGGCTCCATACTTGTCATACTCCTCTCTACCATGTTCCTCAACGTGGATGAGATGGGTTTGGTTATTTGGGACTTGGTTTGGAGGAATTGGATTTTGTGGAGGTTGTGGTCTTTAGTTTAGTGGAGCTTGGAAGAGAGGGTTCGGATTTGGTGGAGGTAATTGACGACCAAGTCCTTCTTGTGGGACTTGAGAAGATTGTGAATGAAATGACCTATTGAAGTCTCGGCCTTGGGGGTAGTGAGTATCTTGGATTGGACATTTAGTGGTGGTCTTGGTGGATTGATCATTGGATGTGAGGTTTCAGGGGAAATGGTAGCGGAAGTGTTTTGGTCATGTCCACTTGAAAAAACATGGTAGTGTTAATGAGTAGTAGGGTGGGAGTTTCTTTGACTCTCCACATGTTCCAACCGCCCACTCATGGTTGTCACTTCCCCTTTTAATGATGTTACATCCCCCTTCACCAAAGACACATCCATTTCTAACTTCCCAAGACTCACTTGCATTCTTTCTAAAGTTCGGTTGAGGCCCTCAATATAAGCCATGAGGATATTGGTATCATTGTTGCCCACGGTTTGGGAGGTAGTTCCCTTCATTGCAATGTATTACCTACAAAATCAATAAAAAAGTTAGTGTAAACCTCTCTTCACTCACACTCTTTTGAATCACCTCACACTTTTAGTTCCATAAATGTTGTAAATTGGCTAGTAACTCGTGAATCCTCAAGGTATGAGTTTGCTCTTGTCCGGAGTAGATTCTTATTCGAAGACTCAAATAATTCTCGTCGGACAAGAACCAAGAATCACAACGTATTCAAAAGATAAAAGCACCCAAGTAAACGTTGACACGAACAAAAGATTCAAAGGACTAATTGACAACCTAGTAGGAGTTTACTAATTTGTTAATTAGTTCTAGAATCAACTAATTGAAACTAAGAATCAACAATTAGAAACTAGAAAAATCCAAATTTGAGCTCAATATTGACGTGAACAGTAGCTAGGGTGATGTGGCAGCAAGTAATTTGTCTCGGGCCTACACAATTTTTAGTCACCAATTTGAATTTTCAACTTTCACACAATTTGGAATGGAAGATAATTGGTTTTGGAGGAAAAGTATAAGTCTGGAGTCCTTTGTAAGTTGAATCTCAAAAAGGATGAACTTGACTTGTATTAGTCCCATATAACAAGGCCCATGAAACAAGGAAAAAGTGGTTGGAAAGTTGATGTCAAATCTAGGAAGTGATGGGTTCAAGTCTTCTCACAAACAACTTTATAACTTTTGTCTTCACCTTTTTGAATCAATTTTGCACTTTTGTAAGTTGAGTTATAAGACTAGGTGAAGAAAAAGATGAATACAACAACAATCTTCAAGAACACCACCATAGCACACCAATAATGTCCACTTCAACGGCAAACACCAATACACAACACGACCAACTTTAAGTTCACCACAATAATGTTAATATTATAAGCTCAACTTTAGATCTAGACACCTTTTGTGCTAGTGAGAAAGGAACCAACATAAGAAACACACTAGACAATTAAAAACATACTAGATCTAGTTACAAACCCTCGTCCAAGACAACTTCACAAGAACAACAAATTTCGGTCAAGGTCTAATCAACAACAATGTTTCTAACTTTGGTAAGACCTTCTCAAGATTGATTTTGTTAGAACAAAATCAAGCCTTGAGCTCTGATACCAAATGATACAAGAACAAAAAGAGATCAACGATAATAGTGAATCAAAAAGGCCCCACACAGCTTCACTATATCAAGATGCAACAATTATATTACAAGATAAAGATAGAAACTTGACACAAGATATTCTATAATCAAGAACCCTAGCAACATGAAAGGACCCTACGACTAAAGAATGTCAACACCAAGTTCTTACTTAGTTCGGGAGGAACTCATGAACCTCAAGACCTAGAGTTTCTAGCCAAGGAAAAACACAAGTGTTACTACACTTTGTTGTTCAAGTTTCGGGTTCCACTCTCAAGAACAAGAGAGAGAAATGTTTCAATATTACAAGACTTGTGTTCTCAAAATATTATGAATGAACTAAATCTAGAAATAACTCTAATATTACTTATTTATATTACACCATAAAAGAAAAGAAAAATGACCATTCTATCCTTGGATCGGGGCAGGGGGGGGCTTTGGAGTGTAAGTTTATTACACTTCAAAGCCCCTCTTCACACTTTAAAACATTTAATCCTTGTGTTGGATCGATCACACACTCGCACATGGCCAATTGCATGAACATGGCTTGGAGTTTTTGTAACTCCCGAGCTTAGCTACGTGTGAATGGCCTTGAACTCGTTGGACAGCTTGTTACACCCATATCAATTAGGTAGAGTTGTTTGAGGATGATTGACTAGAGTTAGTCGATTGAGTGAAGAGTATGATAGAGTTGTCTTATTTGGCTTGTAATAGAGGTATTGCAAGCTTCAGGATTTAGAGTTAAATCTGAATTGGAGTTTGTAATCAAAGTTGCTTGATTATAGTGGAGCTTGAGAAATCCTATGAGGACAAGTCATGGTTGTACTCCATTGAGTAAGGAGGTTTTCACGTAAAAATTTCTTTGTTCTACGCATTTTTTTTCGTGTTTTATTGTCCCTTAGTGGTGGTGAACCCGTACAATTCAACAGATAGTAGCAAAAATCAAAGGACAAGAAGCTCTAGGAGCAATACTACGACTACTAATGTGAACGAACAACAATACATCTTACTTCGTACTAATCTTTTACCTTAATCAGTGTCCTCCATGCTCTACTATCTAAGGCCATATCTTGTTTAATTACCTCTCTCAATACTTCTTCAGTCTACCTCTACCTCTACCTCTCTAGAAATCATCTATAGCCAAACTCTCACACGTCTGCATTAGGACATATATGTATCTCCTTTTTACATGCCCGGACTATCTTAGCCTTGTTTCTCTCATTTTTTCGCTCTCCACTGAAGTCACTCCTTGCTTGTTTGAATTGTCCATACAAACATCCTCATTTCTACAACTTTCATATTCTGCATATGAAAATTTTTGACTTATCAACACTTCATCGCATACAACAAAGTTGATGTAATCACTATCTTATAGAACTTGCCTTTTAAAACTTAGTGACACCTTCTTATGATATGAAAACTTTGAATACCATGGTCTATCTCCTATTCACATGGATAATAGACTAACATAGGTTTTATAAAACGCGAGATATATTAGAATAGAGGGCAAAGGATAAAAATGCTCTTAAAGTATGCGAAGTTGAATAAAAATATCCTCCATTTATAATTTGATCCAATATGTCCTTGATGTTAGTACTTTGGTCTAAAAATGCTCTTATAGTTACTTTTGGGTCAAAATGTACTTTTCAAAATAAACACGTTATTTCTTTTCTTTTTTTTTAAATACATTATGTTCTTAATAAAATATTATTTTAAATAAGGTTGGACATAAAATATCGAAAACCGAATTACCGAATCGAATAAAAAAATTTGGTAATTCGGTATTTGATGTGGTCTTTGGGAGTAAAATTTTAATATTTTGCTATTCAGGATTGGATTTGGTACAAGATATTAATACCGTTTGATATTCGGTATTTATCAAATATCGATTTTTATATATATATATATATAATATTAAAAGTGTGAAGACCTTAGAGAAGTGATTTGAACTTTTTGCCCTTCTTTAAAACGCTCCTCTTTAGACAAAACTGTCTTTTCACTATTTTTAATTATTATTTAATTATTTTTTATTATATTAATTAGACTTCCTAAAATATATGAGACTCCTAAAATATATGGTAGGAGAATTAATTAATATTTTTCTTTCTACTAGATTTTCTAAAATATATGAGATTCCTAAAATATATGGTTGGAGAATTAATTAATATTTTTCTAAATACTTCTAAAATAAGACTCTATTAAAAAAACACTTTTATAAATATTGAGATGTACGTCTACACACAAACACACAGATGTTTGAAAGATGATATTCTAATGAAAATTAATATTTTTGGAATATGGGCAATAACAACATTAGTTTAATATGTTAATTCGTTCTTTTTTTTTTCTATTAATTAATTTGCTAATTGTCTTTGAATAATGTTTCTTGTTTTTTTTAAGATTTATTATCCAAAGGTTAGTATGTTAATTGTGTTTTTATCTTTCAATTAGTTTATTATTTTATAATTAATATTGTTGTAGTTCCTTCTGTGATTCGGGTGTTGTATTATGAGCAGATGTTTGCGTTTATATTGAAGTTAAACAACAAAATAAGGATTTTATTTTTATTTTTGTAAAAAAATAATTGTGTGTGTTTTATTTAGGCTTTTTTTTTTGTTTAAGATTATTTATTCTATGAAGTGAATGATTTATGCTTTTTTTTTTCCAGTTGTAATAGTCCTTTTGTAGGCTTTATATAACCGGTTTGCCTATTGGAAGAATATAATTGATGCTCAACAAACTTGATTCGATTGTATGTCTAGATTGGTGGATGCTTTGATTTTCTAACCCTCAATTTCTTCACTGTTTTTGTCAGTATAATATAATTCAACTTGAATATATATATATATATATATATATATATATATATATATATATTCTTTGTTTTCATTAAAAATCATTCTTTACGGTTAAAAATTTCAATCAGACAAAAATTAATTGGATCAAAATCGAAGCTTTGTGATCAATATTATATTTTTTTTATATTTTACAGGTCGTAGATTAATGTCGGTTGACTTTGAAGAATTTCTTGTGTAAAGGTCAGGTTTAATTGTATTGTTTTGATATCTTTATTATATTATTATTTTATTTTAATTTACAAATGCTAGATGAATGTGGGTCGACTTTGAATTTTTTTTAAGTAAATGTTAGGTTTAATTGGATTATAGTAATATCTCTTATTTTGTGGTAATTTACAGTTCGTAGATGAATCTCGATCGGCTTTGTGAAATTTTTGTGTGTAAAATTTAAGTTTAATTGTATTATTTTGATATCACTTTTATCGTATGATTTTGTTGCAGTTTACAGGTGATAGATAAATGTTGGTCGGCTTTGAGGAATTTTTTTATGTAAAGGTTCGGTTTAGTTATATTATTTTGATATCTCTATTAGCATATTATTTTGTTATTGTTTACAGGTGATAGATGAGTATCAGAGTACTTTGAGAAATTTTTTGTGTGTAAAGATTTGACTTAATTGATTATTTTGATGTCTCGATCATTGTATTGTCTTGTTGCAATTTATAGATGGTAGATAAATGTCGATCGACTTTTAAAAATATTTTTTGTAAAGGTTAGGTTTAATAAATAAATTCTCCATCTTTACATACTCAAAAGATATTGAATTTAATTATTATATTCATCTGTATTATTTAAACAAATATCCTATTTAGTATAATGCTCGAACTCATTAAAGTGAGGTACACGCGCAAAGCGCGTACATTTAAACTAGTATATATATATATATATATATCCAATAGACAATAGTATTAGACATCCCAAAGAATCTTTTGGACCTTGGTAATATATTCGTAAAAAACAACAAAAAAATACTAAATAGATTTTTTATTAAATATACTCTTTGAAGTTTAAACGTGCATTTGCACATCTCCAACTTTAATATGGTATTACCAAATACCGTACCGAACCGAAGTTTAATTTACCGATTACCGCACCGATGTTTATAAGTATGGTATGTGGTATCTACGTTCAAATACCGATTACCGAATTTCTAAACCCAAACTTTGAAAATACCAAACCGAATATCAATGCCCACCCCTAGTTTTAAAGGATATTTAAAAAAATAAAATCTTTTTAACTTTTTTAGCTAATATAAAAGTGGAAAATAGTTTTTTTCTTCTTTAGCTCCTTTTATCAGTTAAAATAGAATTACCTTATATACTTTTTAAACTGATAATAACACGGGTCATGTAGATAAGATTATGACAACCTCTTTATTAATTTTCATTTAAATAACACTTTAAAAATGCCTAATAAAATACAAAATATTTTTCATTTCTTCATCTTTTTCGAATTGAAGTAGGTTAAATATTTGCTAATATATTCCTTGATTTTAAAGTTAATGTAAAAAAATGATCAATAATAATTTTATCGATGAAATTTTAAAAATATTTTATGATTTGAAGTGATGTATAAATTTTCGTGCTTTATGGCATTATGATTGTTGTATCTTAACTTTATAATCAAGGATTATATTAGCAAATGTTTATCCTTCTTCAATTTGGAAAATGGTAAGAAATAAAAACATTTTCTATTTTATTAGGAAAAATAATTTTAAGAATTAATGAGGGATTACTATTATCTTAGATATATGAAAATTAATAATGGATTGCAATATTTTTATTAGAAAAATAATGTATTTAAAAAGAAAGGTTTAGTGGTTTAATTAAATTAAATTGAACATCTTATGTATGAGGTTCAATTCGAAATTGATCAATGTGCCGCTAATAATAGGGGCAATTTTAGATCGAACTTTAAACGGAATACATTTTTGTTAAATTTCATATTAGTTTAAAGACATTTTGACCCTTTTTCATTATAAAGACATCTTCTCCATAATAAACAAAAGGCCTACCCCGTCGTTAGACTCCTTAAGTACGCGCGATCTTTCACTTAGACACCTCAAGTGGACGTCGCTCACTTTTGGCACCTCAAGTAGCTATAAAGTGTGTCATTTTAGCACATTTTGCTGAGTCAGCAAAATAATACTACGTGCATGTGTTACACACGCCGATGCGCTGAAAAATGACGAATAAAATGTGGACATGTGTCATTTTTATCCAAATAATTTATAAATAATTAATTTAAATAAAAAAATACCCCCTCCCCCTCCCCTAAACCCACCCCAGTAGTCTTCTTCTTCAAACACCCCATCATTCTTCTTCTTCAAACACCCCTCCCCCACCCCCACCCCACCAATTTTTTCATCAAATAGCCCACCCATCCCGCCAGTCTTTTTCCCCTCTTTATCTTCTTCAAAGGGGGACCCCACACCCCCTCCCCACCCGCACCCCAGTCATCTTTAATTTTTTTCATCGATTTTGATTCGATTTTTAATTTTTCTTCATTGATTTTACTTGATTTTTAGATTTGATTTTTTTTTTCCAGATTTGCTTCATCTATTTTGCTTCAATTTTTAGTTTTTTTAATTGATTTTGTTTGATTTCAATTTTCTTCACGGATTTAGCTTTATTTTTTAATTTTTTTCATTGATTTTCAATTTTTCTTCACCGATTTTTCTTGGTTTTAATGCTTCGATTTTTTTTTTTTATTGATTTTGTTTTATTTCAATTTTTCTTCACTGATTTAGCTTTATTTTTCAATTTTTCTTCATCTATTTTGTTTGATTTTTAGTTTTTCTTCGTTGATGTTGCTTATTTTTTTATTTTTCTTCATCAATTTTGCCCTTAATGATTAAAAAAAAAGGTGCTTATTATTTAATCTTCGCGAACCTTTAAATGCATATATAAATTTCTCTTAATAATTCTTACCGTTAAATAAATTAAACGGATAAAAATGTGAGAGAAGTATAAATTAATGGGTGTTGAGTTAATATATTATTTTTGGCAAGACGAACTTCTAAATGTGTATCTAATTTTTAAATCTTTTTTAATAATTTTCATCATTAAATAAGCTTAAGATTGACAAAAATGATGGATTAAAATAAAGAAAAAAGTATAAATTAATGAAAATAAGTTAATATACTTTTGATAGGTTAAATTGGGCACCACATCAATCAAAAAAAAGGTTTTCACGCGCCTTTATGGAGGTGTAATACACGCACCTTGCCAACTCAGCAAAAGACGTCAAAATGATACACTTTATGACTACTTGAAGTGTCAAAAGTGAGCGACGTCACTTGAGGTGCCTAAGACGGTACTTAAGGGCCTGACGATGGGTTTGGCCTAAACAAAATGTTGTGCTTAACCAGTGGTACATCAAGCTTGAAGGACAGTTCCCAGGAAACCAAATTTTTGGAAAAGCAGCTTTCTCTTCTTCTACTCGACATTGTTGGTCTTTATTTCCATTTCGTGCAGAGTTGGCAGCGGACTTTTCAAAAACACACACATATATATATATATACACAATACTATGTATGCGAAAATTCAAACATTCACCATTGCTCGAAACGTAGTGCGCTGTGGCGGTAAAGCAATCTCAAAATCATTTTCATCAAGGAACATGACCACCTCCGGCGCCGCAACGGCAGAACATCAGAATCTACTCAGCGTCGGCAGTAAGATCATTGCCGTCGGTCGTAACTACGCCGCTCACGCCAAAGAACTCGGCAACGCCGTGCCTAAGGTTATTCTCCCTCTCTGACTCGTCGTTGATTGATATTTCTTACCGAATATCTGGGTGATCTTTAAGTGTAGTGTGATTTAACTTACGAAGGAACCAGTGGTTCATGAATCTGAGTATCTGACGACATTGTATTTGATGAACATGTCTATAACGATGCTTTAAGGGTTGTTTGGTACAAGGGGTAAGGGATAATAATAAAATGTAGGATTACTTTATTCTGCATCTGGTTTTAGTCCCGGAATTAGTTATCCCGCCATTTGCACTAGCAATGGTGAGATAAATTATCCCATATATATCTAATCCCATGAGATATCCGGTACATGGGATAACTTTGTCTATCCATCCCCCATACAAACAACCTCTAGGCTCTAAGGTGATATTCTATGTTTTTAAAAAGTGTAATGTTGATTTAATTTTGAAGGAGCCAGTGTTGTTTATGAAGCCCACATCATCGTATTTAGAGAATGGAGGGACAATCGAAGTTCCTCATCCATTGGAATCACTGGATCACGAGGTGGAGTTGGCAGTTGTCATCAACCAAAGAGCTAGGGATGTACCTGAAGCCACTGCTATGGACTATGTTGGAGGTATTATTTTAGCATTTGATGCAACATACCATACATTTCCCAAATTTGGCAAGCCTTGTTTGCTCGATTTTGTATTTTGATTATTAAGGTTGATAACTTGACTGGAATTTGACTTTATTTTGCAAGTCTAGCTCTCTAATCTTGTTTGATATAATGCATATCTGATTGTTATTGTAGCTAATAAAAGGAAGAAAGTGCCTCTATTGTTTGTTGATCTGTGCAATTTTTGACATCCAATGCATTATTAGGCTACAATATGATGTTGATCTACTATCATGGTTCTCATTTTCTCCTTTCAATGGTCTCTACTCTCTAAACTATTAAAGCATCACATATTGGAGGAAGTTACTACTGTGAGCTTTCTTTTGACTTGCATTTTAATTTATAAAGAAAATACTTGAGAATTAGAGTGCTTCCGCCAATGAAAATGACGTTAATTCTTCTGATGCTAAGTTTTTGTTTCGGGGGTGTACTGAATTGGTGTTACTGAATGATGTGTTTGTCTTCTCTCGATAGATATCAGCATAAATTCTTTACCAATCCCAAAGATAAAAGAAAGCTCTAGGGATATTGACTTGCCTCCTCTTGGTTGGAGATCTTTGACAAGCCTTTAATTAGTGCTCAGATAAAATGTTGCGCCCCTGACCTATCAATTGCACTACTCAGTGTAGCTTTTTCACTATTCACTGGTTTAAGGTTATAAATAGATGGCGTGCATGATATTGGGTGTATAAAGGTTCTTATTACCCTGAAAATCTAAAGAAAAGGAATCCTCCTTTTTAGTGGTGATCTCCATTTCATCTCTTGCCATATCACCTATTGGTGAAAGGCCCCCACAGTGAACCAGTTTAAACCTCTATCAAAGATCTACTACTGTTAATATTATAATGTAATAGTACATCACAGTCAACCTCCTTTCTTAACCCTTGTTTCATTACATCAGTTGCTACCACCTCCTTGTCATTATTCTTTCATCAGTCTCATAGTTCTTTGTAAGCTGAAGACCCAGAAGGCTCTTGTGTGGAGTTGAGTTAAGTCAGTGAACAAGCTGTTTCTTTTTTCCATGCTTTGTCCCACACTCTTAAATTAGAGTATATAGTTAGGAGCTTGGATTTTTAGAAAGAATCGCTGAAATGGAGATCTGGAAAGGGAAGGAAGCGCAGAAGTCACAGTTGAGTTGTGAATTTTACTTTGTGAAGCAAATATTGTGTATGGAAGATCATTTCAGTCATACAGGATGATTCTATGACCTGTACAGGTACAAGCGTATAGTCTGTACAGGGACGACCGATTGACCTGTACAGGGGACAAGCTCATTTCCTATTTGAGGAAGTAACGTGTCTAAGTGGCAGTGTGGACGATTAGGAACGATTGTTCCACCATGTTATTGGTCATACAAGAAACTAGATATGAACATCGAGTCATTAGGGCGAGGACATTAAGGGCTGCCCAAGTAAAGCCCATGAAAGGCAAGTGTTGTTCTTGAATACTACAACTACAGGCTACGATAAATGATTTTCGATGCTCAAGTTGCACGAATTAGATTGTTGGGCAACAAGGCTTTGATTGAAATTGATTAGAATAATAATCTGGATTCAATTCGGTTTGCTTGCTTATTTTCCTGTTCCTTCTTTGTTGGAGAATTTTCACATTCCACCCAATGCCACAGAACGTTGCAGAGCATTGGCTGCTTTTTGAGAGTTTTATCTATGTTTGAGCACAAAATCAAGTTGAGGCTTGCCCAGACATTGCGATTGCTGCGAACATCAGCCAATCTGTGTGGGTAGCTTTCAGCCACTTCTTGGGCAATAGATTTAAGACCTCCATAAATACCTCCTTTACAATTTTGGGTTGCTGTTCCTTGGCTTAGGTCCTATTCAAGTAGCTTATTTAGCTATGTCCGTCGATTTTATGGGATACCCTTTTTGTTTTCAAAAATGGAAGCAGTGGAACAGCAAAACCAGGTTAATCTTTTTGGGGATTGTTTTTCGTTCTTTCTGTGTCTCCGTTCTTTAGACCTATTCATCCATTCGCTTTTCTTCTGAGCCTGCATTATATTGTTTGTCCCAACAAATATGTGGACTTGAGTCAGGTGGCTGGAAATTCTTTTTTTTCAGGCTATGCACTTGCTTTGGATATGACTGCGAGGGAGATCCAAGCTACAGCAAAGGTTTGAATTCCTTTGCATCATATATTTTGAATAGCCATGACCATTTGTGGTATTTACTTCTATTCTTCAATTATTACTATTTGACCTTCATTGTCATACTAAGGATGGTGATACCAACTTTTACCAATTCAAACTGACAGTCTGCAGGTCTGCCATGGACTGTTGCTAAAGGCCAAGACACATTCACTCCTATTAGCTCAGTTGTAAGAAGTTTTGCGATGCCATCTATTGGTTATCATTTTTCTTTGTTTTTCCCCTAAAGTTAGACAGTACTCCCTCCGTTCCACAATAAGTTAATTGTTGGATTTTGGCACACATGTTAAGAAAAAAAAGCAAAGACATAAATTTATCATGTTTTTCCATTTTTACCCTCTTCAAAAAGCAAAGACACATGATACATCACTCCCAATGCACATTTAATGGAGGGTAAATTTGGAAAAAATTTCCAACATTTACCTTGAATTGTGAATCATTCACTTATTTTGAAACACTAAAATTGCTCCAACAATTCACTTATTGTGAAATGGAGGGAGTAATATATATCATGTTTGAGATTATTTGATGGTCATCTTTCCCTTTTTCCCTTGCAGTTACCACAGTCGATGGTGCCAGATCCACATGACAGAGAATTGTGGCTGAAGGTGATTATTTTTCTTGTTGCCTGCTTGATGTTGGTCTTCGCAATTGCAGCTGATAATGATCTGCCTACTCTGCAGGTTGATGGAGAACTTCGGCAAAAAGGCTCAACAAGAGATATGATATTTAAGATCCCATATTTGATTAGCTACATAAGTTCTATCATGACCCTTCTCCGTGGAGATGTTATTTTAACTGGTAGGATGATTCATGCTACTTCTTTGTTCAGTTGATAAATGGCCTTCAGTGAAAGTTCTTTTCCTTTTTGAATCACATTGCAGTTTATTCTAATAATAAAGTCATTGAAACATTTGCAACTCCTAGGTCTGGAATGATAAACTGAGATCATTAAGCTTCTTCTTCTATGTGCTTGCATTTTTCTTGATACACGTTTGTGGTTTTGAGAAGAGGAGTGTGTTTTGGTTGGTCTGCTACGTTCTTGGATCTTTCCTGGCTTCCTTCCATTGGGAGTTCTTTATTACGTAATTTACTTATAGGCTCAATGCTTGTGTATCACTTGAGAAACAAAGGAAAATCATTCATTTTACACTAATCTTCTTTCTAAGAGAATTCTGCAAGCTGGTTATCTTAATAACTAATTTGGTAACCCAGCCCACTGTTTCCTATATTTCACTGAGTAATTAATTATGTTACTAATCTATTTCTAAAATAGCAAGTACTCTTAACTTTACCTAGTTTGTTGGGAACACTAAAACGCTCTTGTTCAAGTTATACAACTCTTGTTACAGTTAAGCTGATTCAGTGTTTCGATTTACTGATTTTCTGTAGGGACTCCCAAAGGAGTTGGTCCTGTTAAGGTTGGTCAGAAGATTGATGCTGGCATAACAGGTCTCCTGGATGTGCACTTTGATGTTGGAAGACGCCCAGGAGCTAAACAGCAATGATTCACTGAGTTCTTTTTTTTGTTTGTTTGTTGTATACTTAAACCACTTGTTTGTGGACAATTCTTAATTTTCCTTTCAAGATTTCCCAGATATGTCGTACAATAATAAAACCACTAACTTGCATCTTTTCAAATAAAGTTACAATTTGAAATAGATGCTTGATTTTTCTTCAGTGGAATGCTTATGTATTCCCTTTTTACGTGAAAAAATAATTATGTAAGTGCAATCAGAAATTTGGCACAAGGTATAAATTACTTGTAAATTGTATTCGGTTCATTTTGACACCATTATTGGTATCCCGCTGTTATATGTATAAGAGGATCTGATTTCAGCATCCTACCTTTTAAGTCTTGGTTGTAAAGAAAAAGAAAATCAGAATGGAAATCGGAAACCAACTTTATTTAGGTTTAATATATTTGGAAAAAGGTCCAAGAATATTTTAAAGCATATGAAATGATTCTTGTATGACTCCATTTTCTGGTTTTATGTAACTTTTTATGGAAGCTTAAAAGAAGTATCAAATTGCTGAAGTTTCAATGAGAGGAAGGCCGGCCTTGGAAGAAGACATGGATGTGATTGTTGACTTCATCAGGTTTTTCTTGTTGAAGAAAATGAGCTACCCCTTTCAAGATGACCACGTCTTCTAGCAAAGGCACATCTTTCTTTAACCCACCCTTGTGTATATAATCCTTGACTCCTGCTGAATTATAAGTTGTGTCCAAATCTCCCACTATGAACTTCACTGGTACATTTACTTTCGCCCCTGTCCATGGTGCTGTCAGTTTCCAGTTTCTGCATTTCAAGAATGCAAATATGAGCTGAGTAACTAGTCACATCTCTAAAAATAGATACTAATGATTATATGGAAAAATTGGAACTTACAGATCAAGTGCTCTATAATAATTCAATCCACCAGTGAAGCCAGTGTGCTCATATTTGCTAGCATAGTAATTGACATCCTTTTCAGTGAGCCAACGGGGCAATATCACTGGACTTCCGTCAAATGGCTTTCCTTTAGGCAACTTTAATGCTTCAGGGTTTCGGTTAGTCAGTAACTTCTCCAACACTGTCTTGGTTCCTAATTGAGCAAACTCTTCTTCTATTTCTCCAGGCTCCTTCACAATTGTATTAGTATTAAAACAATTATCACAGGAGAACTACCTAGAGTAATTTCCATCATACAAAAGGGAAGTAGAAATATTAAGGCACGTTACTCATAAAGACAAATTAATCTGAGTTTGATAGAGGGAGTAATCAATCTTGTCCAGAAAAAAACAAGAGAAAGAAAAGATATAAACCTGGAATCTTATAATATAGTATTCATCTCCGTAAGTGGCGCGCAGAGCTACAGTGGGCCTTGAAATGGGGTTTCGTGGAACGAACGGAACGCTCATATTCACAAGGGCCTTGACCTTATCGGGCCTATACAAACACATAGACCAAGCAATCATAGCTCCCCAGTCATGCCCCACTACAAATACCTTCTCCTGATCAGGGGAAATCATGTTAAGAAGTTCCACAAGGTCACCAACAACATGGAGGGTGGTGAACTCTGTGAAGTCATCTTTGGGTGCTCCAGTGGTATCTCCGAAACCACGGAGGTCCGGGGCCACCACACGGTAGCCGTGGGCTGCCATGAATGGCATTTGGTGGCGCCACGAGTACCATAGTTCCGGGAAGCCATGTAGGAATAGGACTACTGGGCCTTGGCCCATTTCAGCTATGTGCATGCTTGTCCCATTCACTCTCATTGTCTTGTGTTCAATCCCATTAACCTCCTCCATCTCTCTTTCTTTCTATCCCTCTCCTTGAAAATTTACTTGTCTATAGTTATAGTACACAAAGAGGAGGAAAGCAGATAGAAAAGAGTTAGTAGACGTACTTCCACAAGTAAGTATCATATTGGGCTTCACTTGTTTCTTTATTCATGCAAGAGGTGTTGCCTATTTTGGTCATATAGTTAATTACGTGACACATAATTTGTTCATTGAAAATGATGTTTCTCCATCTTCTGTACCACTAAGAAAGTACTCTTTTTTAGAAAGTACTTTCTTTTATAATCTCTTGGCTTTTCCATGTGAGTCATATACTCGTGTCCGTAATCCTTAAAAGGAGCAATTAATTAAGTTGCCGAAGCTAACAAATTTCTTTTCTTTGTGCCTTAATTTGATAGAGAAATCGATTAATTACAATGGACCTTAATTTATGCAAAAGATTAGATAGATTATCTTCAAAAAGTACAAGGAACTCACTGCCTTATATATTGGCGAAATAATTAGATGGACCCTTGTACTTGTCTAGGTTTGTGAAGTGGACACTTCTACTTATCTGTTTGTCATTTGAACTCTTTAATTCAGTAAAAAATAAATTTTAAACCTTTTTTTTTTACATGACATCCTATGTGAAATAAACCACATAGGAGTGTGTGATACAAATGTCAAAGGCGCGTCCCACCTTTTAAACATGGCCCCATTGGTCAAATTAGGGCTTATATTAGCCTTCTTCCTCATTTGCTTCCAACACCATTGTTGCAGCAATTTGAGCCTTTTTTCCCCTTTCTTCTCGATTTTCTCTTTCTAAATTTCTTGTCCTTTAATTTTTTGGGGGGCTATCGTTATACTTCTCTTGTTTTTTTTTTGTGTATTTTAGTTCAATTTTTTCTCTGACTTTTTCATGTATTTTGTCTAACACCATGACAATTCGGGTTTTTTATTGTGGGCTTATGCTGAATTTAAGATGTCAAGGAGATCGACCATCTAATCTCGAAAGAATATTTTGGGATTGTAAAAAATATGCAGCTGGTAATGATTGTGGATTTTTTCGATGGACTGATGCAAATGAACAATACTACATAAACAATTCATCAACAAATCCAGAGCAAGGAAGTAAAGGCAGACACAGAAAGTAACGGAGATAAGAAAGGCTTGGAAGAAATGAAAGACATGCAAGGCATGAAAAATTAAACACTAGTATTGATATTACTGTTATCATCATTATTGTCATTTGATTTCTAGTTGGCATATAAGATGTCTTGATTTGTAGTTGCAATGTACAATGATAATGAGATTGAAATTTGATGACAAACACTAGTTTGTCAACACACAAATCTTCAAGATAGACACGTCTTAACAACAATTGGGATAAAAAAGCTTCACAATAGTTATTCATAAACACTTGTCTCAACAATACCATTGCTGAGAAATGCACCAGAAGTTCATAAACACTTGTCTTAACAACACTTGAGATAAAAAAGTTTTAAAAACTAACAATTAAGCTACACAAAAAGAATTAAACTACTGTGTTCCTTGAATGCTTGGTGTGACCTGACTTTTGTTGGCATGGGCAATTGTTGTGGCTTGAGTGGTTGTAGAAGGTTTTGATCTTCTGTAACTCTCTTCTTGTAGCTGTCTTTGAGTAATTGCAGCTCCACTCTTCCACCTTAGTCCTTTTGATTTGTAACTCAAATCAATATTGATTGGAACTAAACTAATCAATGTTGGACTGTATAACATTCTATTAGTAGTTTCAGACTAAGAAATAATAAAATTAGTCAAATATGCACTAATTAATACTAATTAGATGTGTTTAGATGATAGAAGACTTACCCTCTCCATTGCATGCACTTTGTCCAAACAACACACCAAAATCAGTTGTTTTTGCGTTTTTTATTTTGATCTTTTATATGTAAGATTTACACCACCTCTCAAAGCTATACTAGTCCTTTGCTTTTGGGCACTAACACTCGTAGTAGATTGTTGAGTAGCATTCTCAAATACTACATAAATGGTTGCAGGCATCATAATAGCTGTAGGACTCAAATCAATTGTTGAGGCAGTTTCATGTCTCACACCAGCTGATGTAGCATTTGCAGGCTTTCTTCCGGTTGTTGTTGCATTATGAGGCCTTCTTATGTTTGATGTAGCATTTATAGGCCTTTCAACATCTGCTGAAGTATTTGTAGATCTCTCATCAAATATTGAGTTACCAGTGGAAGGTTGCACACTTGGTGTTGCAACTACATTTTATTGACTGTCACTTGCAGATGCTGTAGCAGTTTCAAAGCTATCAGTGACACCGTTTTTCTACAAAAAACATGTTAAGGTAAAAAATACATCTAAAATGAATAAAGTTCATTATTAAGATGATATTAAAGAACAACTTAATAAAGTTGGACATTCTTTCTTGTTGTGTCTAATGGTCTTGCACACATAACATGTCATTTTTCTTTCCTTTCTTGGAGCATTTTCAAACTTCTTCTTAACAAACTCATCATTATCTTTCTTTCTATTTTTACTTAATCGTTCTGGCATGGCAGTAATCTCAAGTGGCTCAATTACTGATCTTGTGCTTTTTGACCACATCTTCATGTTTGTCATAGGTTGAATATACTTATTGTATGCCTTCAGGTATGGTATGTTTCCTTCTTATACCAGTGATCAACAAATGACTCCACATCCCCTTTTTTGTAATGCATTGTAGCAATTTTATATGCACAAGAAATTTCCTTAATTGCTATGACCTACAACTACACATCTTCCTCTTTACATTAACAATATATGTATATGGTAGATCACCAATCTCAAAGACAATACCACCATTAAACCTCACCTTACAGTTGGTTGTATAGTCACCATTCTCTGTAAGAACTTTCATAGCCATTGGTAATACATCACTAATTCATTTTTCTGAAAACTCTCTCATTTGATTCATACTTTTCATGACTTTGACTCTTATTTTCTCTAACATAATGATAATTTATTTGAACCTAGCTGTAACACCCCGTAAATTTTTTCGTACACTTATCGCGATTATATGGAGTCCTAAAGGCTTGCGTATGGGTTAAATTAAGTTTATGGTGTTCGGAAGTATCCCGTCAATAGTTGTATGTGTAGGTATTGGAATAAGCTTTCCAACGATATAAAGTTTGCCCAAAACAGAGGAGTATTTCATATAAGCGAGCACATTCGAAATTTCAAAACGGTGGCCGGGAAGCCTGTGAACAGTAAATCTGCAGGAAAATTACTGCAGCTAGGCAATTTTCTTTGGATCAACTTTAGACGATCATAGCACCTTGTACAAAAAGAACTGTGTGAGTTGCTATATATCGACGAAAAGCTCCAAGAGTCTTATTTCCGATGAAATTGGTTTCATCCAAATCCAATGTCTGAGTAAGGAGCTATACCCGTTTTACTACAGACTATCAAAAAAAAACAGAATTTTGGGACAGATTTTTGGGTCAACTTTAAACGACCATAACTCCTTGTACAGGAAGAAATGGGTGGTATAATTTATATGAAAATGAAAGCCCTTTGAATTATATTTCCAATGCAATTGGTTTCACCCAAATCCTATACTGGAGCAAAGAGTTATGATCGATTTACTTCAGCCTGTCAAAACTGTCCACTGGGGACAGATTCGGATTTATTTAAATTTTTAGGGCAAAATGGTCATTTTCTATTACCTCTTGGACGAAAATTGGTCTTTATAAACATACACTTAGCCTCATATATATCATATATCATCCAATTATTAAGAGAAGGTGAAACCCTAGCCTAATTTCAACTTCAAATATTTTGTGATTCAACCGTAGAAAATTCGAATTGGTTCCGTAGTTGTGTTCACCATCTCGAAAGCTTCGAGAAGCACCCCATGGTTATGTAAGGAGGATTCTAAATACAAGAGTTCATTGTTAAGGTATGAATATTGTTTATTCTTGATTCTTATCCATGAATAAGTATTGATAAAGGATTATGAGTATTGTCTTGATGTTGGAAGATAACTAGAAACATAGTTATGAATTGTTTTGTATAAATTATTGTAGTAAATTATGGAAGTTGTTGTATTGGATTATGGAGGATGAATTGTGGTGATATATCATTATATTAGTGGTTATGTATACCTAGTGATCATGTTGGTATTGGATGGTGATTAAGAGGGAAAATAAAGGCTAAGAGTGAT
This sequence comes from Capsicum pubescens, assembly GCA_030864215.1. Classification (NCBI taxonomy): domain Eukaryota; kingdom Viridiplantae; phylum Streptophyta; class Magnoliopsida; order Solanales; family Solanaceae; genus Capsicum; species Capsicum pubescens. The sequence continues at coordinate 207,354,338 of CM061538.1, read as the reverse complement.
GTTGAGGGATATTGCATGAAAATGCATGATATGTGAATGTAATAAGAGTATAAGAGGATGTATGTAGCACTCTTATTTATGAGTTAAAGGATTAATTCCTAGACATTATTTGGTGAAGTTAATACCTAAATGGTAAGGTTTGGTTGCTAATACTAGTTTGCCACAAATGACTTATTGTAGATAAGTGTTCGAAGAGTACGGGAAGTCAAGTTGGACTTGTATTGAAGTGGTTATATCAAGGTATGTAAGACATACTCTATCTAATCTTTGGCATGAATAATGACCCATGGCACTCTCAAGTAAGCTTCCAACATTGTCCTACGACACATGACACATAATAACATCATATGATCTTCGACACTACCAATTGAACTTGTTTTCACTTTTAAGATGTCCGGCTAGTCAAAAAATGTTCATATACTATTGTTGACTCCGAAATGGTTTAATGAGGTATCCATGATTCTCTACTTCATTTTCATGATATTGATTACCTATTTACATGTTTTTCCTATTGAGGTATCATGGTTTCAAGTTCCATAAGGTGTGACCACAAAGTAACCAATCTCAAAGATTAATTGAAGTAAGAAATGGAATGTCTTTATTTTAAATTGATGATATGATGTATTGTATTAGTACCACTGATCAGTTGGCCATTGTATTATAAAGATTATGTATATATGCTATTCCAGGGGTGGTCCCTGATGTATTGTATTAGTACCACTGATCAGTTGGCCATTGTATGACATATGTTATGTATTGATAAGGAATACGGGAAGTAATGATATGAAAGTAATGTGCAGGTATCCCATCAGCTCTTTTAAGTGTGGTCTACTAATACTGTTTATTCACTGGTATCTGGGTTCTGTTGATCTTTTGTATCTCATCTTGATACTCACTGCCTTACATACTCAGTACATATTTTCGTACTGACGTCCCTCACGGGGGACCTGTATTCATGCCTGCAGGAACGGGTACTTCAGGTCGTACACCTCCGCAGTAAGAGCCAGGACATTCTGTTGATAGTGGTGAGCTCCAGTTGTTTCGGGGCATCCCAAGTCGTTTCTATATGTACTTTTGGTATTTGTATAAAAGTCTTTTGTGGGCGGGAGTTTGTCCCGACCCTAACTCAGTTGTGTATCTATGTAGAGGCTTTTGTAGACATATTGTACAGCCATAAGAGTGTTTGGTTGATAGACGTGATGGCTCTGACGGCCAATTACTGTTTATATATATATATATATGCGTGTCTGCTGGGCTGATACAGGTACTGTTTTCTTCTATTTACAACGAAGTGCTGCCCAAATTTCTAATTTTCATAAGTAATGTAAGTGTGAAAGTATAGGTTATGAACGGGTTCTCCCGGGCCTCCTCGGCTACGGGTGCCAGTCCGCTCCAATGGGATTTGGGGCGTGACAAAAGTGGTATCAGAGAGGTTCGTCCTAGTGAGTCTACAAAGCCGTGTCTACGTAGAGTCTTGTTTATCGGTGTGTTGTGCACCACATCTATAAATAAGAGGCTATGGACATTTAGGAATTGTTTCTTTTCTTCATGTCTTAGATCGTGCGATAGAGCTTATATTGTATATGAAGTCATAGTTGACCACTGAATCCATTTGTTTCTCTCATTATAGTAATGATGCCGGTTACCAGAAGCAAGAATACCGGTAAGCAAGTAGATGTGGCTGCAGGAGAGGGGACTAGTAAGTCACCCACTATACCAGCTAATCAAAGTGAGGCTCCAGCTGAGCATGCATCAGAAACTTCCCCCAGTCCGGAAGAAATAAGGGGGAGGAGAACTATATCCCCAGAGCCACCTATTAATATTATTGATCAAGATCTTAGAAATGCAGTGCAACTTTTGACTCGTATAGTTGCTGGGCAAGTCCAAGGGCAAGCCATTCCTGCCGAGGGTTCTAGCGGTACTGATAGGGCGGCTAGTCTTCAGACGCAAGATTTTCTTAAGATGGATCCGCCTACTTTTACCGGATCCGATCTTAATGAAGATCCGCAGGACTTTATTGATCAGATCCAAAGGTCCCTAGAGGTGATGCATGTATCGGGCAGAGAGACAGTGGAGTTAGCCGCGTATAGATTCAAAGGTGAGGCTATATATTGGTATGAAGACTGGAAATGGTCAAGGGGCATTGATGCACCCCCAGCTACTTGGAAAGAGTTCAAAGAGGCATTTATTGATCATTATCTTCCATATGAGACTCGTCAGGCCCGTGCGGATCAGTTCTTAAATCTTCGACAAGGTCATACAAGTGTGAGGGAGTATAGTCTTCGATTTAATTCCTTGTCCAGATATGCTCCTAATGTTATAGCTACTATGGATGACAGAGTTCATCGGTATGTGAATGGATTGGATCCGTATTTGGTTAGGGATTGTACTATTGCTGCACTAAATAAAGACATGGATATAGCTAGGATCCAAGCATTTGCACAGAAAATGGAAGATCAGAGGCAAAGAAGAAGAACACAGGAATTTGAAAGCGGGTCTTCTAAGAGGGCCAAATCTACAGGGCAGTTTATGGCGCCACAGGGAGGTTTTAGACCTCAATTTTCTGCTAGACCACCTAGGCCATTATTTTCTTATTCTGCAGCTAGTGCTCCACCACAGTATCAGGGGTTCAGAGGCAGTCAATTTGGGCAAAGAAGTGAGAGTCATAGTTCATGATCAGTGGGTTATCGTGGGCAAGGGAACATGAGCCAATTGAGACCTTCTCGAGAGATATGTAATCGATGCGGAAAGCATCATATGGGCGTATGCCGAATGGAAACAAATGTTTGTTATTGGTGCGGTATGATGGGGCATATGATGAGAGAATGCCCACGAAGGGGCGCAGGTGGCGTAGCACGACCTTCGGGATCAGCTGTTGCATCATCGTCACCGGTATCTTATTCTGGTAGGGGCGCACGACCTGCGGGTCACGCTAGAAATGAAACAAGAGTCGTCAGTTCCAGCGGGACTCAGAATCGCACTTATGCTTTAGCGGATCGACAGAATCTAGAGGCTTCCCCAGATGTGGTTACGGGTACGTTGTCCATATTTTCATTTGATGTATATGCTCTAATTGATCCTGGTTCTACATTATCATATGTTACTCCCTTGGTTGCTGGAAAGTTCAAAAGGACCCCCGAATTGTTAGATAAATCATTGGAAGTGTCTACCCCGGTTGGGGAATCTATTATTGCTAGAAGAGTTTATAAAGATTGTATAGTAACTGTGTGTGGTCGAGACACGATGGCCAATCTTGTGGAACTAGAAATGGTAGATTTTGATGTTATAATGGGTATGGATTGGTTGGCGTCTTGTTATGCCAAAATTGACTGTTGTACGAAAAAGATGTATTTATATTTTCCTGATGAAGCAGTTATTGAATGGCAAGGTAAGATTGGCGCACCAAGAGGTAGATTTATTTCTTATTTCAAAGCGAGAAAAATGATTTCCAAGGGCTACATATGTCATTTAGTTAGAGTAAAGAATACGGAATCGAAATCACCGGATCTTCACACTGTACCAGTGGTAAATGAATTTCCTGATGTATTCCCTAAAGATCTTCCAGGCTTACCTCCTGAACCAGAAGTAGAGTTTGGTATTGATGTAATACCAGGCACCCAACCAATCTCCATTCCTCCATATAGAATGGCCCCAGCAGAATTACGAGAATTGAAAGAGCAATTGAAAGATTTGCTAGAGAAGGGATTCATAAGGCCTAGTATGTCCCCTTGGGGAGCACCAGTATTGTTTGTGCGTAAGAAAGATGGTTCGCTGAGGATGTGTATTGACTATCGGCAATTGAATAAGGTGACTATCAAGAATAAATACCCTCTTCCCCGAATTGATGATTTATTTGACCAGTTGCAGGGTGCCCAGTGTTTTTCCAAGATTGTCTTGAGATCAGGCTATCATCAAGTGAGAGTCAAGGATAAAGATATACCCAAGACAGCTTTCCAAACACGGTATGGTCATTATGAATTCCTGGTTATGTCATTCGGGCTGACAAATGCACCCGCAGTTTTTATGGATCTGATGAATAGGCTGTTTAAGTCGTTTCTAGATGTGTTCGGGATAGTTTTCATAGATGATATTCTGGTCTACTCTAGATCAGAAGAGGATCATGTTAATCACTTAAGGCAGGCGTTGCAGATTCTGCGTGATCGTAAGCTGTATGCAAAGTTTTCTAAATGTGAGTTTTGGCTCAAGTCAGTGGCATTTTTGGGCCATATTGTATCCAGTGAAGGCATAAAAGTTAACACTCAGAAGATTGAGGCTGTGAAGAATTGGCCAAGACCCACGACGCCTACGGAGATTCGTAGTTTCCTCGGGTTGGCAGGTTATTATAGAAGGTTTGTTGAAGGTTTTTCTTCTATTTCTGCACCCTTGACTAAGTTGACGCATAAAGCCTCCAAGTTTCAATGGAATGATGCCTGTGAAAAGAGTTTCCAAGATCTGAAGAGCAAGTTGACTTCTACACCGGTATTGGTGCTTCCTGAAGGCACAGAAGGGTATGCATTGTACTGTGATGCTTCGAGAATTGGCTTAGGATGCGTATTAATGCAACATGGTAGAGTAATAGCCTATGGCTCTAGACAGTTGCGACCACATGAGAGGAATTATCCCACGCATGATCTTGAGCTAGCTGCAGTTGTATTTGCTTTGAAGATATGGCACCACTACTTATATGGGGTTCATGTTGACATATATACCGATCATAAGAGCCTGCAATATATCTTCAGTCAGAAAGATCTAAACTTGAGGCAGCGGAGATGGCTTGAATTGTTGAAAGATTACGATGTTGATATCTTGTATCATCCAGGGAAAGCGAATGTGGTAGCAGATGCACTGAGTCGTAAGTCTAAAATAGCATCTATAGAAAAGTAGGGGATGATTAAGGATCTTCACCAACTAGCTAATTTGGGAGTTCGACTTCTCGAAACTCCAGATGAAGAGGTTATTGTACGTAATGCAGCGAAATCTTCATTGATAGCTGAAGTGAAAGAGAAGCAGTATGCAGATCCAATTTTATTGCAGCTTAAGGAGGATGTGCAGAGTGGCACGACAAAGGCATTTGAGCTTACGCGATAAGGAGTGCTTCAGTGTCAGAGTCATTTATGTGTACCTGATGTAGTCGAGCTAAGAAAGAGAATTATGACAGAAGCACACTGTTCAAGGTATTCCATCCATCCAGGGTCGACTAAGATGTATCAGGATTTGAAAGCAATATATTGGTGGAATGACATGAAGAAGAATATTGCCGAATTTGTAGCTGAATGTCCGAATTGTCAAAGAGTCAAAGTAGAACACCAGAAACCCGGTGGTTACATGCAATGTATAGATCTTCCCGTCTGGAAGTGGGACAAGATCAATATGGATTTCATCACGGGTTTACCTCGTACATTTCGGAAGTTTGATTCCATATGGGTGATCATTGATAGGCTTACCAAATCCGCGCACTTCTTACCAGTTAAGACAACTTATACGGCGGAAGAGTATGCGAAGTGGTATATTAAGGAGATCGTTCGGTTACATGGAGTTCCAATTTCCATTATATCTGATCGAGGAGCCCAATTTACCGCGAATTTCTGGAAGTCTTTTCAAAGGAGTTTGGGGACACAAGTAAATCTAAGTACGACTTTTCATCCTCAGACGGACGGACAAGTGGAACGTACCATCCAGACCTTGAAGATATGCTATGAGCATGTGTATTAGATTTCAAAGGCAACTGGGATGATCACCTACCTCTTATCGAGTTTGCCTACAATAATAGCTATCATTCAAGTATCAAAATGGCACCATATGAAGCATTGTATGGAAGAAAGTGTAGATCGCCAATAGGATGATTTGAAGCAGGTGATGCGGTCTTGTTTGGACCGGATCTTGTTTATCAAGCAATGGAGAAGGTTAAAGTGATCCAACAACGGCTTGAAACAACTCAAAGTCGACACAAATCTTATGCGGATGTTAGAAGAAGAGGACTTGAGTTTTATATCGACGATTGGGTATTCTTGAAGGTATCACCAATGAAAGGAGTGATGAGGTTTGGCAAAAAAGGAAAGTTAAGTCCACGATACATAGGTCCGTACAAGATCATTCAAAGATTTGGACAAGTTGCTTATGAGTTAGAGCTACCTCAAGAGCTCTCAGCAGTTCATCCCATATTTCATGTTTCGATGCTTCGCAAGTACATCAGAGATCCATCGCACATCACTACTATGGAAGATGTACAAGTTACAGAAGATCTCACTTTTGAAGAAATGCCTATTGCTATTCTTGATCGCCAAATTAAAAAGATAAGGAATAAAGAGATAGCATCGGTAAAAGTACTTTGGAGGAATCAACAAGTTGAGGAGATCACATGGGAAGCCGAGGAAGCGATGAAGATTAAGTACCCTTACCTATTCAACGATGAGGAGGAAGTTCATGAGACGGAAGAAGAACAATAACAAGTAAGTGTTTATTTTTATGCAAGTATGTTATGATGATGAATATGTTAATTGTAAGCTTGGACATGTCTTAATTGAGTAACTATGCTAACATTTGAGGATGAATGTTCTTAAGGGGGGGAGAATGTAACACCCCGTAAATTTTTTCGTACACTTATCGCGATTATATGGAGTCCTAAAGGCTTGCGTATGGGTTAAATTAAGTTTATGGTGTTCGGAAGTATCCCGTCAATAGTTTTATGTGTAGGTATTGGAATAAGCTTTCCAACGATATAAAGTTTGCCCAAAACAGAGGAGTATTTCATATAAGCGAGCACATTCGAAATTTCAAAACGGTGGCCGGGAAGCCTGTGAACAGTAAATCTGCAGGAAAATTACTGCAGCTAGGCAATTTTCTTTGGATCAACTTTAGACGATCATAACACCTTGTACAAAAAGAACTGTGTGAGCTGCTATATATCGAAGAAAATATCCAAGAGTCTTCTTTCCGATGAAATTGGTTTCATCCAAATCCAATGTCTGAGTAAGGATCTATACCCGTTTTACTACAGCCTATCAAAAAAAAAAACAGAATTTTGGGACAGATTTTTGGGTCAACTTTAAACGACCATAACTCCTTGTACAGGAATAAATGGGTGGTATAATTTATATGAAAATGAAATACCTTTGAATTATATTTCCAATGCAATTGGTTTCACCCAAATCCTATACTGGAGCAAAGAGTTATGATCGATTTACTTCAGCCTGCCAAAACTGTCCACTGGGGACAGATTCGGATTTATTTAAATTTTTAGGGCAAAATGGTCATTTTCTATTACCTCTTGGACGAAAATTGGTCTTTATAAACATACACTTAGCCTCATATATATCATATATCATCCAATTATTAAGAGAAGGTGAAACCCTAGCCTAATTTCAACTTCAAATATTTTGTGATTCAACCGTAGAAAATTCGAATTGGTTCCGTAGTTGTGTTCACCATCTCGAAAGCTTCGAGAAGCACCCCATGGTTATGTAAGGAGGATTCTAAATACAAGAGTTCATTGTTAAGGTATGAATATTGTTTATTCTTGATTCTTATCCATGAATAAGTATTGATAAAGGATTATGAGTACTGTCTTGATGTTGGAAGATAACTAGAAACATAGTTATGAATTGTTTTGTATAAATTGTTGTAGTAAATTATGGAAGTTGTTGTATTGGATTATGGAGGATGAATTGTGGTGATATATCATTATATTAGTGGTTATGTATGCCTAGTGATCATGTTGGTATTGGATGGTGATTAAGAGGGGAAATAAAGGCTAAGAGTGATGTTGAGGGATATTGCATGAAAATGCATGATATGTGAATGTAATAAGAGTATAAGATGATGTATGTAGCACTCTTATTTATGAGTTAAAGGATTAATTCCTAGACATTATTTGGTGAAGTTAATACCTAAATGGTAAGGTTTGGTTGCTAATACTAGTTTGCCACAAATGACTTATTGTAGATAAGTGTTCGAAGAGTACGGGAAGTCAAGTTGGACTTGTATTGAAGTGGTTATATCAAGGTATGTAAGACATACTCTATCTAATCTTTGGCATGAATAATGACCCATTGCACTCTCAAGTAAGCTTCCAACATTGTCCTACGATACATGACACATAACAACATCATATGATCTTCGACACTACCAATTGAACTTGTTTTCACTTTTAAGATGTCCGGCTAGTCAAAAAATGTTCATATACTATTGTTGACTCCGAAATGGTTTAATGAGGTATCCATGATTCTCTACTTCATTTTCATGATATTGATTACCTATTTACATGTTTTTCCTATTGAGGTATCATGGTTTCAAGTTCCATAAGGTGTGACCACAAAGTAACCAATCTCAAAGATTAATTGAAGTAAGAAATGGAATGTCTTTATTTTAAATTGATGATATGATGTATTGTATTAGTACCACTGATCAGTTGGCCATTGTATTATAAAGATTATGTATATATGCTATTCCAGGGGTGGTCCCTGATGTATTGTATTAGTACCACTGATCAGTTGGCCATTGTATGACATATGTTATGTATTGATAAGGAATACGGGAAGTAATGATATGAAAGTAATGTGCAGGTATCCCATCAGCTCTTTTAAGTGTGGTCTACTCATACTGTTTATTCACTGGTATCTGGGTTCTGTTGATCTTTTGTATCTCATCTTGATACTCACTGCCTTACATACTCAGTACATATTTCCGTACTGACGTCCCTCACGGGGGACCTGTATTCATGCCTGCAGGAACGGGTACTTCAGGTCGTACACCTCCGCAGTAAGAGCCAGGACATTCTGTTGATAGTGGTGAGCTCCAGTTGTTTCGGGGCATCCCAAGTCATTTCTATATGTACTTTTGGTATTTGTATAAAAGTCTTTTGTGGGCGGGAGTTTGTCCCGACCCTAACTCAGTTGTGTATCTATGTAGAGGCTTTTGTAGACATATTGTACAGCCATAGGAGTGTTTGGTTGATAGACGTGATGGCTCTGACGGCCAATTACTGTTTATATATATATATGCGTGTCTGCTGGGCTGATACAGGTACTGTTTTCTTCTATTTACAACGAAGTGCTGCCCAAATTTCTAATTTTCATAAGTAATGTAAGTGTGAAAGTATAGGTTATGAACGGGTTCTCCCGGGCCTCCTCGGCTACGGGTGCCAGTCCGCTCCAATGGGATTTGGGGCGTGACAATAGCACCCAAAATTCAACTATTGAAAGTCTCACACATGTTGTTCTCAACCACATCGCACCTGTTATGCTCTTTAAACAAAGTCCTACACTATGCCTCTTTATTGTACTTGAGCAAATCTTTCACAATTTTATCGCCCAACTCATTTATTTCATTAAGTTTTACTTGCAAATACATTTCAAATGATGTCCTGACAAATTGCCAGATTTTTTTTTCTTTTTTTCTTCACCTTTTCATTCCTTTTTCAGTTGAGCACACCATTTATGCTCAACATTTAACAGTAAATTAGTAAGTGCCAAATGAAAACCCTATCAAACAATATAAAACATTAGTTAAATTACTGCACCAAATTGTAAAAAAAAATATAACTAAAAAATGTAATACATCATACCTTCTGCATATCAGACATCATCGCCAATCCTTCACCTTCAATTTTTGTAAGCTTTAAATCATATTTGATGTACCTAAAAAATCAAGATCATGTGTCCTTGATTTCTTATCAACTATTGCCCATGTTATAGGGTACATCTAATTATTTTCATATTTAAAAATTCAAGATAACAAGATACCTTTACATACACCTTTGAGAAATGCACTATCTAATCAATTATTCTTCTACACTCCTCTTTTCATCCATTTTTTAAGACTTCTAGATAAATATAAATGTCTATAGACACCTCTTTTCTGAAATTATATTCTTGAATGTCCTAATAAATAAAGTGACATCAAGATTGATGGTCTTCAATCTTCAGCATAATCATACAACCTAGAAAACTCTTCCATAAATCACCCAAATGTTTAATCATAACTCTGATTTTTGTCTTTCTACGGATTGTTTTACTAACATACAACACATAGTCTTTTTTTATAAGAGCTTGAGTATAATGCAATTTTATTGAAGGCTCACTCATAATTCTTCCTTTGTACTGCTTACTAATCTATCAAGGGTTACATAACTTATTTCTTGTCCTTTTAGAATACTTGGACAGGAAAGTAAGTCCTCACACTAAAATTTCTAGTGTTATCAAGACTTTCAAGAATAACCCAAGGACAACCTTATGCTTACACTTTGCCCTTATGTTTTTCTTCTCATTAGGTTTCAACTTAAGATTCATACATTTTTTAATAGAGTAAGTCTGCAGTGCTTTTCTAAGCTCAACAGAAAAATATCATATATATAAAACTGAAATAAAATTTATTTTTTGCAGTTTTATCAAAGTAGATCCTGGTAGATGAACTTCTAGGTGGGTGATCTACCACTTTATCATCATCAACAATATCTTCTTCCTCTTCACTAATGTCGCTATCAGGATCTAAGCTATCAAAATAAAGATCATACCAATCCAGTTTACCTTCATATCTAGCCCTCTTGTTGTTATAACTTTTCTCAAAATCAACATCTATACCTACAGGTCTAGATGGTATCTCATCTAGATTCGCCTTATAGGCTTTTTATTTAACTTATTTTTCAATGTTAGACTGCCTAGTTTGAAGTAACTATTCATCCAAGTCACTCAAATCATCAATGTTTTCATAAACATCCTAAAGTGAATCACATTCACTGTCATTGTTATATAGATTATATAGATCTACTTCAGGATTAGAAGTTTCAAGATGGTATGTGGAAAACTCATTAACTTGATCTTTCTCTAAGTCTTCTAAAGAAACCCTCTCTTTTTCTCTGTCTGTCCTAGGAGACTAATTTTTATTTAAATTCTCATTTTCATTTGCATTTTCATTTGCATTTTCATTTTCATCAAATGATTGAGGTGAATACATATCAGCCCTATCATTTTTAATTAAAAGTGAGGGGGCTGACACATTACCATTACAAAATAGCAATAATGGTGAATTGATTGCAGCATCAACCCTAAACTTATGGACAATAAATTATACTATTTTTGAGGATAATTTTTAGGCAATTTTCATTTCATTTACATCATCAACAATTAAAGGTTCACTAATTTGGTGTACTCATATACATCAATAAATTTTTCAGCTTTTAAACTGTTGAGAAACCTTAAAACTCAGTATTTAACATGTAATAACCACCCTTTTTGTTAACTCTACATCTAAAGGTTTCAACTTTTTTAACACTTAATTTTAGTGCTAATTTATGAAACAACATTTTATGCAGCTCATCTACATACACTCTCATTTTTTCAGGATCACAAATTTCGTTAGCATACCTTAACTCAGGATATGACAAAAAACAACCTCCATAGTTGAATTGAAATGTTACTATTGTTAAATTCATTTCATTACCACGTTTGTACAATGACAAAAAACATATACAATTACCCAATATATATATATATAAACCCTAATTTTTAAAGAAAAAACAACAAAAGCCTAATTTTTAAAGAAAAACAATAAAAAATTAAGCAAAATGTTTGGAGATTCTTCTCTACATGTCTGATATGTCACAATACAATGGATCACCAATGTCAACAATACTCAAGACAATTGAAATCAAAAAGTCTCAATTATGTTTTTACAAAAAAAATCTTAGAATCTAATCGAAATCACAAAATATGTCATTAAAGGCATAACACTACGACATATACGTCTAATGCCAGTATTATACAAGAAAGAAAGCAAAAGCTTAAAAAATGTTCAGTCCCAATTGTGATTTTATGAAAAAAAAAATTTAGTCGAAATCATAAAATATGTCGTTGAAGGCATACCACTACTACATGTACGTCTAACATCAACATTAGACACGAAAGAAAGCAAAAGCCTCAAAATTTTCAGTTTCAATTGTGATTTTACGAAAAAAAATTAAAATCTAATCAAAATCACAAAATATGCCATTGAAGGCATAACAATACTACATATACTTTCTACATTTGCATTAGACAAAAACAGAGCAAAATCTCTCAAAAATTTGAACAAAAACTTAATCAATTGAGTAAGACCCTAAAATCTCAAAATTGACACAATTAACTCGAATAAAAGCTTAAAACAAACTCAAAAAATTTCAGAACTAGCACAATAATTAGGATAACTTACACCAATAGCTTCAAATACGACTTCAGTCGCCAACAACAATCAACAAAAATCAGAAAAATGAAAGATGCGAGTTTCAAATGTTAAGTACAAGGTCCTGATGAGAAAATGAAAATGGAGAAAAATGAAAATGGAGAAAAATGAAATATCCTTTGATTTTTATATCTTGTACACATAATTTTCTACGTGTTAATTAATTTTTAAGTTTTTACTGGCGTATCAACGTTTGTGCTACACGCTCAGATTATTAGACCAAAAAGAGTTTAAAATATTATTTTTTACTGGGTTAATGAATTCAAATGACAAAAAGATAAGTAGAAGTGTCCACTTTACAAATTTAGACAAGTACAAAGATCCATCTAATCATTTCGCCTATATATTCTCAAAAATTTAAATTTTCATAAAAGAAACATTAAAGGGTAATCATTTTTAGTTAAAACAAGAGTGCAAGAAAACTCCCAAATCCAAAAAATAAAACAAACCAAAGCTAAATGGTTAATCACCATTATTTGCACACTAGAAAAATCAATCAAACAAATTAACACTAGTACAGTTGATGCAGTAGAGAAAGAATTAAAGGAAAAACACAAAAGAAATTAACTCTACAGAATAGCACAGGTCTTGGACTGATTAGAGGATGAAATTTTGCTAATAAAATTATAAATATGATCATTAATTTCTCTAGGCTTTTCTTGGTGGATGAAATGTCCAACACCTTGTAATACCACAACTTCATCCAAGAGTGGCACTAGTTTCTTGAAGGCTCCTTTGTGTAAATAATCCTTAGCGCCAGGAGCATTGTAAGTAAGGTCAAGGTCACCCACAATGAATTTTACTGGTACTTGAATTTTAGCCCCTGTCCATGCTGATGTAAGCTCCCAATTTCTGCAATATTTATTATTCACAATTCAAATAATTACTTGCATCTAAATACTGCTCCCTTTGTTCCTACTTATATTGACTTAATTCAATTCAATACGAATTTTAAGAAAAACAAGGAAGGCTTTAGAATTGTTTTAAACATATATATATATATATATATATATATATATATATATATATAAAGCTCCTTCTTATGGTAAATAAGAAGTACTCTAAATAATAAATATATCATTTTTTTAAATAAATTAATAGCAAATAATATTACATAAGTTAGAATGTTACATCATAGTTTCTTCTTAAATATATTCAAGATATTTAAAAATTTTACAGTAAGAAAAATGAAACTTTTCAAATAAAGCAGTAGCAGTATCATGTGCTGTGGCGGAGCCCTTGTATGTGTGAGGGGTATTAATTAACAATCTTTTACTCGAAATTACATTAAGTAGATAGATAATTATGTTTTATGATGTGAAATAAAAAAAAATTAAAGAAAGTATTGGTAATTACCGGTCTATTGCTCGATAAAAGTTCAATGCTCCAGTAAAGCCAGTTTCTTCATACTTTGTAGTATAGAAATCAATTTCTTCCTCAGATAACCAGCAAGGCAACTCATTAGTATCTTCAAATGGTTTTCCTTTCTTCAAGTAAATAGGACCTGGGGTTTTATATGTTAGGAAGTACTTCAGCACATTCTTAACACTCATCTTCTCAAATTCACCTTATATTGCTCCAGGCTCCTAACAATATATAATCAAACAAATAAATTATTATTTAATGATGTATTTAATTATTATTTTTGCGTTAAAAATAATTGTTCTCTAAAGCAAAAAATTTTAAAGGAGAATTTTGTTTCATACTCTATTAGTTTATGTAAAAAGTATAATGCATTTCTACCATATTGGCAACCTAAAGCCAAACTCTAATGAGGACCCTTAATTTGGATTTTGCTATGAAATATAAAGTAAGAACAACCAAAATACAGAGAGAAGTGAGAGTGATTATTATTTCTCTTGAGAGATGTGAATAACAATGAAGGACAAACTTTATTTATAGGGGAAAATTAACCTTAGGTTTCTAACTTTTTCATATATAGAAATTTACTATATATGGTAAAGTAGTCATTCACTATATATGATAAAATAGACATTCACTATATATGATAATACATTTATAACACTCTCTCTTGAATGTCTAATTGATAGATAATGTGCCTCGTTAAAATCTTACTAGAAAAAAATTCAATAGGCAAAAAATTCAGTGAAGGAAAAGAGTACGCATCTCTAATAATACGCATGTAGGATGCCTCATTAAAAACCTTATAAGAAAAATTCAGTAGGACAAAATCTCGTTAGGAAAAAAGAATACAACGCGTTTTAACTCCCTCTAATGAGAACATCAATATCAGAATATTGAATCTTCACATTTCAATCTTGTGCATCATTTTCTCAAAAGTTGTAATTAATAGAGACTTTGTGAATAAATTATTCATATGATGACTCGAACAAATTTATTGCACGTTAATATCACCATTCTTTTAAAGCTCATGTATATAGAAAAGCTTTGGCAAAATATGTTTCGTTCTATCTCCTTTTATAAATCCGATCCTTTCTTGAGTTGTTCTATGCATGTTGCATTATCTTCATGCAAAATCATGGGTATTTTATTACATTTCAAACTACGATTTTCTCAAATGAGATGTATAATTAACCTCAGTCATATACATTCTTTAATTGATTTATGAATAGCTACCATCTTAGCATAATATGAATGTCATGTAAACATGATATGACAGTGGCCCTTCATGACAATAGGTAATATGTCCTCAAACCATTATGTCGATCATATGAATATCATATGTATTCAAAAACTTGACAATATGTGTTAGCATAAACACATTAATACAAGGACTTTCAATTGTAATATGCAAGTGATCTACTTCACTATCTCCATGTAGAAGTAAAATTATATTATGTTCATATTTGTAGCAAGATGTATAAATGCATCAATTGCATAAGATATGGTACTTCAGGATTCAATCCAATTTTGTATGTTTCTCATCTCAACTTCTTTCAGCAGGTAATCTATCGCTTTTAAAAACTCTCCAAGAGTTTCAATAATTTTCAAGTTATAAATTTATACGATATAAGAATTATAAATAAGTTTTTCAGAAACTTTTATATGCTTCAAACATTTTGAGTCCTTAAAAGTTTTCATATAAATTTTGTCAAGAGACAATATTCAACATTACATATGTGACATCTTCAAGTGTCTAGACTGCAAATCAAATAAATTTTATGCTTACCAAAATGCATTCTTCCATATCACTTGATAAATACTTCTATGTCAGCATGCTTAAATAAACGTAGAATTAAGATCCTCATAATCTTTTATAA
Source organism: Capsicum pubescens (assembly GCA_030864215.1). NCBI lineage: Eukaryota > Viridiplantae > Streptophyta > Magnoliopsida > Solanales > Solanaceae > Capsicum > Capsicum pubescens. The sequence goes on along the minus strand of CM061538.1, from coordinate 207,338,883 downwards.
TATTGCACCAATATTGTATCAAAGATATTATCGATGATATATCATTTTGTATCGATTTTCAATATAACATGATATTTTGTGATCTCATCACTTTATTATTTTCAGGTACCTGAACCTTTCATAAAATTTTATGAAGTGTTATGTTGTAGGCTCTTTAAAAGCATAATTCCTTCTTATTATGATCATTTATTCCTTATTCTTTTGAAGAACGATTTCATTTGGAACCGATTGATCTACCACACTTTACGTACGTCTAGGCTTTGTCCTTTAGGGACACACAATAGGAGCATTCACAACTAAATATGAAATTAATTTGGGGTCAGTAAATGCTCCTAACATTTAACTTAAATTATTTTTGGAATGAGGATCATATTGATGATAATATTTCTTAGTTGTTTATTATCTCCCCATCATGTTAGAAAAACTAACATACATCTCAATATACTTTAGAGAATCCATCGATATGCATCACTATATATTCATTAATCATATACTGCACATCAAAAATATTAGATGAAATACTTGGTTCCTGACCTTGAACCAATTGAGAGGGAGAAATTAATCACAATCTTTGATCTAATGCAAACAAGTGCTATTATATGCAATATATCATACTTCAAACCAACACATGAAACTTTATTTTCATAAGCAATAACTTAGCTAATTTTTTAAAGGCATTTAATGTCAAACCAACTCGAATATTTATCAATCTGAAAATTATGCTCTTAACTTAGTTTATATCGAGCAAATAATTTTATGAATCTCAAATTGTAGGTTGAAAATAAACTCACATGTGATCATCTTATATTGATGCATCTTAATAGATCACATAACAGGTGAACAGGCTCATATTCACCTTTTATACTTTTCAAATTTAAGGAATTTAATCCCAACATTAGTTGATACTTATCATGAGAACAAACAACATGAATAATTTTTGAAGAATCTTCTAATTCTTTAATACATTTCTAATACTCAATATACACATCTTTAAAATGTCACAATTGTTCATGTCAACATATGAATTTTTATACTAGTAAACATCAAGTTTACCATGTTATGTGCTTTTTGTTTTAGTAATTTCAAATTTACTTTACAAAAATAAACATCATATTTACTAGTTTTGAGCAAATTGCAGAATATTTCTTTTCAATTATTCTGCCTCTTTTGGAGGTGAGTTGTGGTACCATCACAATCAAGTGCACGTTTGTATTGATAAACTTTACTAAATATTAACACATTCACCCTAGAAAATGAATTTGTCCTTCTAACAATCAAAATTCTCATTTCCATAAATGAAATATAATCGTGCCTTAAGCCTGTCAAATTATGATAGCTTGTAACCTCTTTCAAAATATTGCTAATTCAAGAGCAAATCGAGGTGTGTATATAATGTAGAGAATTTTTCTAACATATCTTATAATCATAATAAGCGTGTAAAATATTATCTCTTTTGATGATCATTATCATATTGTCCCTCCACATTTATATCCTTGCATTCAATTACTTAGTTTCTTTCAGATATATTATGCACTGCTACCACATTCCCTTCAAGAATGGAGCAAGTTGTCAACTTTCAGATTCATCATATATTGCAATCATATTCACTTCATGGAATAGAGCATATTAATGAAATATGATTCATGACTTTTCACCAAATACCAAATACCCATTATTTTGCCTTCGCCATCGTAATATCATCAATATAGTGTATTGAGATTCAAACTCAATATTTTATCCATATAAATGCGTCTTAGGCTATAACTCAATGAGACTTGAATCCAACATCTTATCATCATGGTACATTGAAACTTTTAACCCAATGTCTTACCCTCTTAATGAGATGAGACTTAAATTCATCATCATATCTTTTAACAATATTGTTCTTCATGAACAAATTTAAAGCATAAGTGGTTCCAAACCAACTATTTTTCCTCAAATCCAACAATAATTATATCATTAGTAGCAAAAGACAAATAACATAAGGAATTAATTACTAACCTTGAAATTACATTTAGATTTATAATCTCACCTTGTTTGGCTGAGTCACGTGCTAATAACATATTATGAAATATAAAGTAAGAACAACAAGAATAAAGAGAGAAGAGAGAGTAATTATTATTTTTCTTGAGAGATGAATAACAATGAAGAAAACCCCCCTTTATTTATAGGGAAAAACTAACCTTGAGGTTTCTAACTATTTTATAAATAGATATTTACAATATACAGTAAAGTAGACATTCACTAAATGGTAAAATATGCATTCAATATATATGGTAATACATTTATAACAAATTTTGATTATTAAAATTTTTAACTTTTGGCTTAAAGCGAAGTGCTTACAAGAAATTTTTTATTTACCCAAACACTCATGCTTTAAAACTATTTTTGCTTAAACACCTAAAGTATGTCAATTCAAACACCCTCTCAATTTTTTTTTTATATATATTTATTTTAAAATTTATTTTTTTAGCTTTTTGAAATGCAAACTTGCATGTAAAACTCTACGTAGCAATGAGGTGTTCTTTTTATATTAAGGAAGATTTCATATAAAACTCGACTTAGTTTTCTTTTTCTCTTTTTCATCTTAAAAAATATGGATTGTTTTCTATTTTCAAGCTAACAAAAGATTTCAATTTTTTTAAATATACATAACTAGTTACTGTATGTTATAATATGAGGGTCTCATAATTATGAGGTCCTAGACAATTACCGATATAATTGACGACACGCTCCTGATAAAGCAGTAAAGACTCGTTTCAATAAATCAAAAGCTCCAAGGACAAATGTTATTTTTCCCACGGCTACACTCGGTGTATTCCATTGAGCGATATTTTGTGACAACTTTTTTTGTTTTTTAAAATCAATTTGACTAATTTTTTTAAATCTACATTTAGATCGATCAATTCAATATTTTAGAATTAAAATTTAAATATTCGATGACTATATTAAATATATGTCCACAACAGAGCTAGTTTGTATTCTAAGTTGGCAGGTTTCATGTAAAGACTTAATTTTTATTCCTAAGTAGTATGTAGCTTATGATAATGAAATGGTGTTGTGGTATTGCCATGAGGTTGGGATTATGTCCACTAGTCTATCCTGTTTTAATGCTTAATCTGGTAATAAATTTCAGTTATAAAAAAAAAATATATGATTTAAGAATATATTTTAAATGATTGGTCTAAATTTACATAATTTAAATTTTGAAAAATACAAAGTGTCACATAAATTGAAACAAAGAAAGCAATATTTATCAACTTTTCATTGTGGTATAAAAATAAAATTTTCTTTCAATTAATGACTTTTTTTCCTTCCTATTTTCTGTCATATGGAGTGTTATAAAATAATTAAATAATAAAAATATAATCTCTCTAACAGTTTAAGTTTTTAGATGAGATAGCCGCACACTTTAACATGATACCAAAGCAGACAAAGGTCCTAAAATCAAATCTCAGTGACACTCATTATTAAAAAGAATTTTCCCATAAAAAAAAAATCAGCTTTTAGATAAGATGATCACACTTCAATTGAGTGGATTCAAACTCGCGAAACAAAACCGGATTCAAACTCGCCAAACAAAACCGTTCAAATTGTATAGAAAATTTTGTCTTCATAATCTATAGTCTATTAATTAGAGTTATTAGTCTAAAAAACAGTAGACGTTTCAATAAAGCAAACGCTCCAAGTACAATTCGGGAAAAGATCTCCTGAGATGATAAAATATGTATTTTGTTCACAAACAACAGTTTCCTCGTTTTTTCACTGCTACCCTCTAGGTATATTCCATTCCATCTAGGAGTAGTATTTATCAAGAATTTTGGATCAAAATAGTATTAAATGGACAGGGGCGGCTCAACGGGATTTGTGGCCTAAAGCCAATTTTAAAAAGTTGCCTTTATATTTAATTAATAAGAAAATAATAGACTACATATATAATTATTAAATACATCTGGGTTATTCTGTAATTAGTTATTCTTCAGTTCTCTATATATACAGTTGTAACCCCTTCAATATTAATGAGATCAATTAATTCTTAAATCTGTATCATGGTATCAAAGCTAGGGTTTCTTCTTCCGCCCAAACCCTAATCTCTCCTCTTTTCCGACGTGTGTGCGCCGCCGCCACCGTCTACACCACGCCGCACGGCCTCCCTCCTCCGCCGTAGGTCGGCGCCATGGACAAGGTTATTGATCCTCTGTCAAAATTACCGTCTGGAGTAAAATTACTGCTCAGGAATCTCCACAATCTCATCCCCGAAAAATTATCTGACAACAACTACCCGGCCTGGGCACTTAACGTCCGCACCGCCCTCGCAGCCAACTTGCTGCTCGGATGGATTGACGGTGTGGAGAAGCCGCAGCCCGAGACAGCCGAGAAGGACGGCGTCAAGCTCCCAAATCCCGACTACCTTCCGTGGATGATCGTAGACACTCAGATCCGAGCCTGTCTTCTCGCAGTTATTAGCCCCTCTGTGCACAAACACGCCCGGGATTTTCTCACATCGACTTCACTTTGGGACGCACTAGCCACAAGGTACAACTCTGTGTCCACGGCTCATATTTTTCAGTTGCGTGACAAATTGCATACTCTTCGGAAGGGAACGAAGACGATGACTCAATACCTTCGTCTGGTCTTGTCTCTTGCCCTGTTGTTAAGCAACAGACTATTCGTCTGGTCTTGTCTCTTGCTCTTCACTATGATTGGCCGCTTCATCAGCTAGACGTCAGCAATGCCTTTCTTCATGGTCATCTTGAGGAAGAAATCTATATGGTTCAGCCACCGGGATATGTTAATCCCAACCGTCCTCACTATGTTTGCAAGCTTCGCAAATCACTGTATGGCCTGAAACAGGCCCCTCGTGCCTGGTACACACGTCTCTCTACTTTTCTGCAGGGTCTTGGTTTTCGCACCTACCATCATGACAACAGCCTCTTCACCCTTCACTGTTCTCGAGGGACAGTCATCATTCTTATCTATGTGGATGATATTGTTATTACAGGCAGCTCGTCATCACTCATCACTGAAATTACTGAAGCTATGCATCGTGACTTCAAACTTAAGGACCTCGGTCCTCTGGAGTTCTTTCTTGGCCTCGAACTCATCCGCAAATCGGGAACCATATTGATGCATCAGACAAAATATACCCTTGAACTTCTAAATCGGGCTGGAATGACAGACTGCAAACCCGCGGTCACTCCCATGGCAGTCCGCCAATCCCCAGGGCCGAATACTCCCTTTGCCGATCCTACACTATATCGGAGCCTCGTCGGTGGACTTCATTATCTTGCTGTTACTCGTCCGGACATCCAATATGCAGTCAATCGAGTCTCCCAATCAATGCATGCTCCCACAGAACAACACTTTCAGGCCTTGAAACGCATTCTGCGCTATCTTCAAGGTACTCTTCACTGTGGAATTTTATTTCAAAAGGGCTCGTTTGATATATCTGTTTTTTCTGATTCGGATTGGGCTAACGACAAAGATGATCGAAAGTCCACTACTGGATATATTGTTATGATGGGACCGAATCTGATTTCCTGGTGCACCAAGAAGCAAACGCGAGTGTCCCGTTCCTCCACAGAAGCAGAATATCGTGCCATGGCTGCGGGTGTTGCTGAAGCCATGTGGTTACGATACCTTACGGATGCACTTGGCATTCCCCCGACGAAACCACAGATTTATTGTGACAATCAGTCCACTATTTGTGTTACCAAAAATCCAGTCCTTCATGATCGTATGAAGCATGTTGGGTCTGACTGTCACTTTGTTCGCGATGAGGTACTTGCAGGAGCGATGGCCACGCACTATGTCCCATCTACTGACCAGCTTGCTGATATTCTCACCAAGCCTCTTCCGTTACAGCCTTTTCAGTCTCTCTGCTCCAAGCTGCCCCTCGTTACCGCTGATCAGCTTGCGGGGGGATAATAGACTACATATATAATTATTAAATACATCTGGGTTATTCTGTAATTAGTTATTCTTCAGTTCTCTATATATACAGCTGTAACCCCTTCAATATTAATGAGATCAATTAATTCTTAAATCTGTATCAGAAAAAAGTGTCACATAAAATGAAACAGACAACTTACTTAAATTTCGTAATAAATATACGATATGAGAAACTTTTTTTATTAATGACTATATTATAATAGAAAGGTAAACAAATTCTCATCTAATAATTTTGGAGTTGATTATTTGTTATAAAGAGTGAATCAAGTCATTAATTCAATTCAAAATAAACTTAGAACTATATATTCAAAATGTATGAAAGGAAAAATTAACATTTGCTTAGTACTACAAAATTGAGATAATTAAATGAAGAGAATTAATTGACATCCAGAGTCAAAATAAGAGTCAAACTATATAAATTTTGACTCTTATATTGAATATATTTTTTATTTATGTTGACATGGGATCAAAATGTAATATATAGTACATTTTATATAATTTTTGAACATTTAAATTTTGAAATATTATATTAATTTTATCTTAGTTAGCTTCAAAAATTAGTGAAATTGGTTGCCGAAAAATAAAAAGTGGCACATAAAATAAATGAAGGAAGTATTTATCTAAATAACATATATTTGTTTGTAGCTAAATTTTATAAAAATTTCAAAAGACAAGCATAAATCTAATTTTTTGAAAATAATAACAGTGTTGATTTTATGGCCTTGAATTTGAGGGAGCCTAAAGCAATGGCTTTAGTTTTGAGCCGGCATTGTAAATGGGGAACAATTTTAATAAATGAGTTTGTCAGAATTTTCATGATTAAAATGGTGAAAACACATAGAGAATGGAGCACCTTCAATGTGCAATTTTTACATTAAAAAATAGCCGAACCGTTAAATATATTTACACTGAAGATGCTCTACTCTCATGAGACTTCAGTGAATCTTTTACATTTTAAAGAAAGACTCATTAATAGTCATGAAGCTTCAATATTATATACTGTTTAAGAATCTAAAAAAAGCTGTCATTTTTTGAACTGATGAGACAATAAATGATATTTTTTTCATACTCTAAAGACTCATACAAAACAATGCACCTTCAAGCAAGCATTAATTAATAGAAGACAACAAATGAAGATAAAAAATAGCAAGGTGAGTGTATTGAATGTATATATGTACCATGTATGAATTCACATATTACTTATTTTTAATAAGTAATTAAGAATAATAAATTACTTACCTAAAAGATAAGTCTTCAATTTTCTCGTGAGGCTAAAAATCAACAATACATTTTGAAATCGGCAACGACGACTAAGATAAGGATTGAAAAACAAACCTAAAAATCATAAGTATTTCATAAATTTGACCCAGGCTATTAACTTGCACTCAGAAACACTAATTTCAAACTGAAAAAGAAAGATTTATTTTTTACTTTCATAGAAAAAAAAAATCTTATAATTTCAACAAATAAAATATTTTCAACATGAACTATATGATATAGCAAACAAAAAGTGCATAAAAACCTGATGGAGAGGGGTTAAAAAATAACCAAATCAATAGGAATCATTATAATAACAACGCTATATCATGTTACCTTAAAAATTAAGTAGTACACATTTTCGAAATAAATAGCAAATATGTTTATAAACTATCGAATACATGTGAAAGAAGTAAAACTTGCGGTAATTGAAAAGAGAATTACAATTTTCGTAAAAATAATTGAACGAAAAAAGAGATAAATCGTTGATTTATTTCGTATAATTTTCCGATTAAAAATTTTCAACTAAAAAAACATGAGAAATTATCAAAAGAGAAATAAATGGAGAAATAAATGAGTTGATTATGCATAACACATATATAATCTTTAAATTTACTAAATAAATAAATAGAGAAAAATAAAAAAGGATGATTGTAATGGATGCAAGAAGAAAGCTCTAATCAATCATCAATCAAAATCAAAAATAAAATATCAAAATAAAAGAAAATAAAGTACAACAATCACACATATGTTTCTAGTAAATTTGATTAAAATACTATTTAAATAGTATTATAGATATTTTTTATATAAAGCAAAACTCCATTTATTTAAAAGTGTTGAATATTACTATTTCTTATCTAAATCAAAATAAATTTTTTAATTAATTTGAAAGTTTTAAATCTTAAGTGCATTGCTTTACATGAGCCTAAGATGCATTAAAGGTATGTTGCTTGAAGGTGCATTGCCTTGCATGAGCCTTTAGAATATGAAAAAGTTGTCCTCTATTGTCCCATCATTTCAGAAAATGACAGTCTTTTTTCAGATTCTTGAACATTAAAATTAATATTGAAGGCCCATTACTAGTAATGAGCTTTTCTTTAAAATGTAAAAGATTCATTGAAGGCTCATAAGGGTAGAGCACCTTCATTGTAAATATATTTAACGGTTCATCTATTTTTTAACGTGAAAATTGTATACTAAAGGTGCTCTATTCGCCATGTGTTTTCACTATTTTGGTCATGAAAAATCTGACAAACCCATTTATTAAAATTATTCCTCATTTAACACTATTTTGATCCAAAATTCATTTATCAACTTTTCTTTGTTATAAGCAAATAATTTTTTATTTATCCACAAACAATAGTATTTATCAAATTGTAACAACTTAATAATCGAAACAAAATTATAAGTAGATTTTCTATATATATATTAGAAGAGCCACTTCAACATGTGTGCTTGTTGTAAAAAAAAATTATTCTAAGGGTATTATTGTCAATTCAAAAAAAACTTGTGTATTGTTGGATTGTGCTATAACTTAAACAAACATGAATATAAATATTTAATGACAAAACAACCAATCAACTTTCTCTAAATACCAATTATATCCCCTATTGCATCTTCCACATGCTGGACCCCATGATCCTAAGCATAAATCCTTATTTAAAAAAAAAAACAACAACTCTTTTTTAAATGCATATTTTCTTTTTATGGAAATGGTACAAATACTCATTTATGTTTTCTATTATGGGATAAAAAATTAATTTTTTTTTCCAATTTTTTTTACTTTCTTTTAGGGAATTAAAAAAATTATTTATTTTTTGTTCCAAATTTTTATGCATGTTTAAATAACTTCTGTAAATTTAATATAATTAGGTAATTTGAAACAAATCATAATTTATATTAGTTAATCATAATTGAATTTTAAAAGTAATAAATGCCATATATTTATTGTTAATTTGCATACCAACTTTTTGTACATGTTTAAATAACTTTCTAAATGTAATATAATTAAGTAATTTAAAACAAATCATAATTTATATTAATTAATCATAATTGAATTTTAAAGTAATAAATGTCATATGTTTATTGTTAATTTGAATACAACCTTTTCAAAAGTAATAAATGTCATTGAATTTTAAAATTAATAAATGCCATATATTTATTGTTAAATTGTCTCATATATTGAAAATATAATTTTCTTTTTACTTATTTGTTTGAGTAAATTAAGAAAAAAAATATTATTTTCTTCTAATATTAACCTTGTGATTAAGTTACTATATCAAATTTAGATTTTCAAAACATATTAGTAAAATTAATTTAGTAAAATATTTTTTTAATAAATATTTTTTAAGATCATATTGACTTGATACACCCTTAAGAGAACATTAATTAGGAGTATATTTTACTAAATTAACTTTATTAAATGCACTTAGAAACTCTAAATTTGACTACTGATACTTTATATAATTATTGAATACTAAGGATAGACAAGGAGAAAATATAACAAAATTTTCTTAATTTAAAAAATCGAACCAGTAAATTGGAACAATTATTTTTAATTAATGAAAAATTGAAGGCATTTTAGTCTTTTTATGAGAAAAATCTGCTTAAAGAATTTGTCTTTTGTGCTATGTTAATTGTATCTTATTAATAACTTTAAAAAATGCCCACAATCTTTCATTTAGTTATAGACCACGCCCTTAAAAAAAGTCCACCTTATTTTATTTATTTACAAGATTGCCCTCCAAGCTACATTTAAATATGCTTATATATAATGATGGGTGGGTCCCACAGTACGTTCCAATTTTGTATAGATTTAATTTAAATTTAAGTAATTTAGTAATATAATAAGTTTATCCTAATTAATATTTAAAGTAAATCAATTTTATTATTTTAATTGACTTTTATATTCAAAATTATTTTTTTACTTATTTATTTTAGTAAATTTAAATTTTAGAATTATGTTTTTCTTATATAGAACTACTAATATTTAAACTTAACTTTAAATTTTTATAGTACAAAATTAATAATTTTAATTTAATAAAACAAATTCCTAATGAATATTTTCTTAAGATTTGTGTTGGGGTACTAAGTAAAAAAGAAATAAATAAAAATATATAATAAAATTTTATTATTGTGGGAGATAAACATAATGCACTATCCAATAATATTTAATAATATCATATTTTATATATGTAAAATATAACATCTTAAATTTACGTAATTTAATAATATAACAATTTTATCTTAATTAATTACAACTAAATATTTAAAGTAAATCAACTTTATTATTTTAATTGACTTTTATATTCAAAATTATTATTTTTACTTATTTACTTTAGTAAATTTAAATTAATTTTTTTTTCTATAGAAATACTAATATTTAAACTTAACTTTAAATTTTTAAAATACAAATTAATAAATTTAACTTAATAAAATAAATTTCTAATGAATATTTTCTTAAAGATTTGTGTTGGGTCAATATAAGATCAAGTAAAAAGAAAATAAATAAAAATATATAATAAAATTTTACTATGTGAGAGATAAACATAATACACTATCCAATAATGTTTAATAATATCATATTTTGTACATGCAAAATATAACATCCCGTATTTAATTAATATACTACTCCGATGAGTTATTGATGATTACTATTGGATATGACAAAATTATGTTAACTTTTATAGAAGTAACATAATCAATCGCTCTTACGTCTAAATATTAAAAAAATTAATAATATTTAATAAAAAGATAAAATAGACATAAAATATGAAATTAACTCTTGCATTTTTAAATTAAATTATCATCCTTCAAACGATGATTTTATTATACCACCCCTTATTATAAGTCATTTATGTATTAGAAAGCTAAGACTAATAAAATGATATGTTAGCATAAAAAATTTGATTGACTATCAAAATTATTTTAGTGCCACAAAAATCGGGATGGGACAGAGGAAGATATAAAGCAACATATATTATTTAAAAATGAAATAAAAAGTACTGTAAATAATCATAATTAACAAAAATATTTTAAAAAATTGACTGATTGCCAAAATTTTATCTGTGCCGCATAAATTGAGACGAAGAGAGTATTCATATCTTATTGAAAAATTATGTAAAAAATATTATAAATCACATAATTAACAATTAAAAATTTATAAATATAAAATATTTGGTTGACTCTCAAAATTATATTATTGTCACTTAAATTGAAATAAAATAAAAATATTATAAATTACAATAATTAAAAACTTAAATTATTTTAATGATTAATTATCTAAATTCTATTTACGTCACATAAATTGAAATAAAAAAAATGGGAAAAGGACACTCTATGACCCTTTTAAAAAATAATGACCCAATTATAGCCCAAGTTTGGCATTTGGACAAATAATGTCCAAGTCGGCTAAACAAATGTCATTTTATGGCCATTTCCTAATCTTTTCCAATTTGGGTCATTTTGATCCACGTAGTCTATATACAGTCCATATATGATACTGATACAGTCTATATACAATACTGATACAATATTCAACTTGGAAAATTCGGCCCTTTTAAAAATATTTCAATTTTTTTGTTACTATAATTTTTTAAATTGATCAAATATTCTGTTTTTTTTATTGTTTAGAAATAATAATTAAATTATATAAAAACGATATAATTATTAAATAGAATATGAATCTATATAAGATATATGTATAGAAATTGTATAGTTCTATCAAATATGTATATGTACAATATATAGAAAGTGTATACAAATTATATAATTGTTGTATAAAACGTGTAAAAAAAGTACAGTTATTATATAAATTATGTATCAAAACTGTATAATTTCCGTATAGAATATTTATGTATAAGATTTGTATAAAACCTGCATAAAAGTTGTGTAAAAACGGTATAGAACCGGTAAGTAAATTAAAATGGCTAGAAAGTGAAATTTAAATTCCATGGCCATTTTCAAGGAAATAGTTTAATTTGAAGTGCAAATGTACAATTATTATATAAATTATGTATCAAAACTGTATGATTTCCGTATAGAATATTTATATATAAGATTTGTATAAAACCTGTATAAAAGTTGTGTAAAAACAGTATAGAACCATTCAGTAAATTAAAATGGCTAGAAAGTGGAATTTAAATTCCATCGTCATTTTCAAGGAAATAGTTTAATTTGAAATGTCGTTTCTGTCGTTTGCCGTGCATATCTAGTAACACATAGATAGGTTAGAAAATATCAATTGCACAATCAGTACTATACTGATTCAACTTTAAAATTGACTGATAGTCTAACAAATATAAGTAGCTTTATGATCTAATCCTTTTCTTTTTTCCCAACCGCACTTATCCTTAATTTCCCGGCCTCACTAGTCAGCATTATTATCTTTTCTTATCAATCTAAAAGCATTTTTGTTCGATCAAATAATTAGATCTGTTGCTACTAAAAATTCTCTTAATTTAATACAATCAGAAACCTTTGAAACTGATTAGTGATAAATCTGTTCTATGGATTAGAGATTTATATTCATAGTCAACCAAGCTAATTTAAATTTGAATCTGAACATATTTTAACTTATCGATCAATACCTTTAGGGGCTGTTTGGTCGGATGTATGCGACTACTGCAAAATATTGTGTATTAATAATATATGTATTAATAATACTTGTATTAGTTATATTTTTTTTTCTTATGTAGTTTTTGGTTTGGTGTATTAAAAATAACATGAATTGTATAATTTCTTAAGTTTTTTTTTTTTGTAAAAATATCCTCCATATAAATATGGAGGAAAGAATGTGGAAAAGATTTCGTGGGACAATTGTGATTTTAATCATAAATTGTGATTTTAACAATTTTGAACATTACTTTTTTGCCTAAGTAATATTCAATGGCCTATTAGATTCATGCCATGTGGATCATTAAATAATTTATGATTGAAATTCATTTCAAATCTTCCACTTATTAAAAGAACAAAAAAGGGTAAAAGTTGTTCTAACGGCATCCATTTAAATCTAACCTATATTTCTTGGTTTTACTTTTTTGCTTTTCATACTTTCTACCTTTTAAGTGCATACTAAAGCAAAGTGCAACAGATGCCTATCCATAAGCAGTAATAAAATTTTATTTTACTAATTAAACTCATAAAAACTTTCTCATCTCACAAGATTGCACAGATCCAAATGACCATAAGTCACAATGACTACTCAAGCTACAAAAAAGGACAATCTAATATCTAAAACACAATCAAAGTTCAATACTTAAAAAAAACATTTTTTATAATATATGTGTCCAATTAAGTTGAGTAGAAGCAGTACTCCTCCTAATTACATTTATAATCTATTCAACTTATATGATCTTGCTGTGTCACCTTAGCAATTTATGAAATAAATCGTTATCCTGACATCTGTTCACTTTAGTTGGCAAAATTCATACTCTGGGAGTCGATTTGTCTTAAAAATGAATTCCTTTTTTATATGCATTGTGTTTCAGTATGCATTTAAAGGAAAGAAATAACATGAAAAAAAGGTGGAAGAAACGTAGGTTAGTTTTTAATGGATGTCGTTAGTATTATTTTTACCATTTTGTTTTTTCTACAAGTAAGATTTGAAAAAATCTCAACCATACATTATTTTATGATCCACGTGGCATGAATCTAATAGGCTATTGAATATTACTTAGAGTCCATAGTACTTGGTGAATCTTTTCCCGTTTTCATGAGATCATTGATCTTTTTATTTTAAATATCTTAAAGTTTCAATTATTATGACTTATTGTAATTTTTATAAGTAGTCGATTCAAATATGAAAATGTTATTAAAAAAAAAAAGAAACATAAAAAATCGATATTAGAAGTCATGGTAAAAATTAATTCTGGGAGTAATTTCGAAGAAATCTGAAAAAAAAAAAATGGAAAGAGAAAGATGAAATGAAAGAGTACCTGAAATCTAACAACATAGTAATCATCTCCATAAACTGCACGCAGAGTCTCAAGTGGCTTCTTCATAGGATTCCTGGGATTGAAAGCCACACTCAAGCACACAAAGGCCTTAACCTTATCAGGCCTATACAAACACAGAGCCCAAGAAGCAACAGCACCCCAATCATGCCCTACAACAAACACCTTCTCCTCTTGTGGTGCAATTTTATTCAGGAGCTCTACTAAGTCACCAACAATATCGAGGGTTGTGAACTTGCTAGGATCATCTTTAGGTGCTCCCGTGGTGTCTCCGTAGCCGCGTAAATCCGGAGACACCGCGCGGTAACCCTGTTTAGCCATGAATGACATTTGGTGCCTCCATGAGTACCAGAATTCTGGGAAGCCGTGAATGAAGAGGACTAAAGGGCCTTGCCCTATTTCAGCAAAATGCATGTTTATTCCATTCACTGGCACTGTTTTATGCTCTACCTGACCCTCCATTTACTTTTCTGAAGAATATGTGTTTGCTTTGGTGTGAATTAAGAAGGAAGGAAATTTATGTGGATTGTTTGCTTTTAGATTGTTGTAATATATATAGGGGCTATTTAACGAGGTTTGCTAGATTTAATCCTCAAAACAAAAACAAAGAGTTTTCCATTGGGAAAGAAAATACGTATATAATACTTTTTGAACCTTCAACTACAACTCCTGACAATGAGTTTTTTCTTAATGAGATTATGAGTTTTCTAAAACATACAAAGAAAAAAAGAAATAAGATATAGGGTATTAACAAAATTGTTATCAAAGACAACTTTTTAAAAGACATGATTTTTTTCATTTTTGATAATTGTGATAATTGGACAGTAAAGAACATACGGAAAGAAATCACAAATTATTTTTGTCTCCACTGACTTGGGTCACAAATTCCTCATTTTGGATCGTAAATATGAGGCGTCATGGTTCAACCACTTCATTTTAGGGGTGTGCATCGTTCGATTCAGTTTGATTTTATGTAATATTGATTCTGTTTATAGATTTTCGATTTTTAAATATACTAAACCAATAACCAACCAATACAAAATTTTCATCGATTTTTGGTCTTTAATAGTTTAATTTTTGATTTAACCGATAAGAAAATATTCATAAAACAAATATCAATTTGACACGAAGATTTTTAATGTTGTGTAACAGTAGTAACTACCATGACATTAATAAGAAAGCTCACAAAAGAAAAACAATAGCAGCTAACATGACATATGTCTTGCAATGCTAAATTCCACAAAATAAGAAGTCCACAAACTATGCAGCTGTCGTCGTCGCCAACTCTCGCTGTCGGTTTACAAAGAGAAAATTGAAAAGGTGAACTTTATAGGTTATAGGTTTTCATAAAATTAAATAGGTGTTATATAAATAAAGACAAAATATCAATATCAAACTTTAAACAAAGGAGAGAACTTTAGGGAATTTAGTAATGTTTTTGTTTTTTATTACTTTTAGTATATCAATAAAATGTACAAATGGTGGCTATTTATAGACATCAAACTTAGTTTCTAAGCTTGCCAAACTTGACTTCAAGTTGCCAACTATGTATGTATTCAAGTCCAAATTGAACAAGAAATTTTTTGGTCTTCAAATTCAAATTGACTACTAACTATTATCTCTAATATTTCATACATATACATGTCACATGACATTCATATTATATAACACTCCCCCTTGAATGTCCATTAATAGATAATGTGTCTCGTTAAAAAACTTGCTAAGAAAATCCAATGGGAAAAATCCAGTGAAGAAAAAAGAATACACACATCTTGTCATACGTCCTTAGTGTTGCCTCATTAAAAATCTTACCAAGAAAATCCGATTGGGACAAAACCTTGGTTAAGGAAAAAAAGAGTACAACGCATATTTTACTCCCCCTGATGAAAACTTCAATTTAATGACTTGAATCTTCGTATCCCAATCTTGTGCACCATCATCTTGAAAGTTGCAGTTGGTAGAAATTTGGCGAATAAATCAACAATATTTTCACTTGGACGAATCTGTCGCACGTTGATATCACCATTTTTCTGAAGCTCATGTGTGTAGAAAAGTTTTGGCGAGATGTGATTCGTTCTGTCTCCTTTTGTGAATCATCCTTTTAGTTGTGCTATACATGCTGCATTATCTTCATATAAAATTGTGGGTATTTTGTCACATTTCAAATCACATTTTTCTCGAATAAGGTGTATCATGGACCTCAACCACACACACTCTCGACTTGCTTCATGAATAGTTATTATCTCAGCATGGTTCGATGAGGTGGCTACAATAGACTGCTTTGTTGATCTCCAAGATATGACAGTACCCCATGAACACATAGCCTGTTTGAGATTGAGATTTATGTGGGTCAGATAAATACCCAGCATCAGCATAACCAACAAGATCAGGACTGCAATCTTTAGAATAAAATAAGCCTATATCGATAGTCCCATTTAGGTACCGTAATATATGTTTGATACCATTCCAATGTCTCATAGTAGGAGAAGAACTATACCTTAATAATAAATTAACTAAAAAGGTTATATCAGGCCTAGTAGTATTTGCAAGATACATTAGTGCATCAATTGCACTAAGATATGTTACTTCAGGACCAAGGAGTTCCCCATTCTTTTCTTGAGGTCAGAATGAATCTTTATTCACATCAAGTGATCGAACAACCATCAGAGTACTTAATGGATGTGCTCCATCCATATAAAACCTTTTCAACACCTTTTCTGTATAGGCAGATTTATGGACAAAAATATCATTTGTCAAATGCTCAATTTGCAAACTAAGACATAATTTTGTCCTTCCAAAATCTTTCATTTCAAATTCCTTTTTTAGGTAATCAATTGCCTTTTGAAGTTCTATTGAAGTTCCAATAAGATTTATGTCATCGACATAGACAGCAAGCACAACAAACTTCGATGTTTTTTTTTTATAAAAACACATGAGAAAATTTCAACATTCGTATAACCTTCCTTAGATAAATATTCACTAAGACAGTTATACCACATGTGTTGAGATTGCTTCAAACCATACGGTGATCTTTGCAATCTAATAGAATACATTTCCCGAGGCTTTAAACTTTATGCTTTTGTCATCTTAAATCCTTCGAGAACTTTCATGTATATCTCATTATCAAGTGACCCATAGAGATAGGCTGTAACCACATCCATCAAATGCATTTCAAGTCTCTCATGGACAATAAAACTAATAAGATAACGCAATGTTATTGCATCCATAATTGGTGAATATATCTCTTCATAATCGGCACCAGACCGTTGTGAAAATTCTTGTGCAATAAGGCGTGCTTTATACCTTTGTATTTTATTTTTCTCATTTCTTTTTCGTACAAAGACTCATTTATAGCCAACAGGCTTAACACCGTTAGGTGTTTGAACTATAGGTCCAAAAACTTCACGTTTGACAAGTGAATTCAATTCTGATTTAATTGTTTCTTGACATTTTGGGCAATCATTTCTTTGTCGAAATTCTGTGATAGATTAAGGTTCAAGATCTTACTATCTTGCATGATTTTTGTTGTAACATTATATGCAAATACATGATCCACTATTATTTCAGATCGATTTAAATTAGTTCCAACATTACTTAAATTTATGGATAGTTCCTCATTTTCTTGAGTCTTAGGCTCATTGATTCCTTCAGGAATATCAACATTGCTCAAATCTTAAACTTTCATATGAGGATCTTTCGTAGTGTCAGCTTGACTATTTATTTTTTTCTAGGGTTTCGATCTTTCGAATCCAATGGTTTACCACGCTTCAAGCGTGCCTTGAACTCATTAGCCATGACACTTGTAGATGGTTCTACAGGAACCTCAATTCGAATTGGGATATTCTCTGCAGGTATATGTGATTTAGTAATCCCTTTTAAATCAATAAATGCGTCAGGTATTTGATTTGTAATTTTCTGCAAATGAATAATCTTTTGTACTTCTTGTTCACAAACAGAAGTGCGTGGATCAAGATGAGATAGTGATGAGTTTTTCCACAAAATATTTCTATTGATTACACTATTTTCTCCCCCTAATTTTGGGAAGAGTTTCTCATAAAATTGACAATCTGCAAATCGAGCAGTGAACATATCTCCCGTTAATGGTTCAAGGTAGAGAATAATGGAGGGTGATTCAAACCTAACATAAATTCCTAACCTTCTTTAGGGACCCATCTTTGTGCAATGTGGTGGTGCAATAGGCACATACACATCACAACAATTTTTTTCCAGATAAGATATATTAGGCTCTTGGCCCAAAACCAATTATAACGGAGATAATTTATGATAATTTATCGGTCTGAGGCGAACAAGCATCGCAATATGCAGAATTACATAACCCCAAATAGCGGTGGGCAGCTTAATTTTCATAAGCAATTGTTTTGCTATCAATTGAAGACGTTTAATTAATGACTCAATAAGACCATTTTGAGTGTGTACATGAGCTACAAGATGTTTAACTTTTATCCCAATTGATATGCAATAATCATTAAATGCTTGGGATGAAAACTTCGTAGAATTGTCAAGGCGAATAGACTTAATCTGATTATCAGGAAATTGTGCCCGTAATCGTATTATTTGTGCCAATAATTTTACAAATACCAAGTTGCGAGATGACAATAGGCACATATGAGATCATTTAGAAGAAGCATCAATTAGGACTATGAAATATCTATGACCCACTAGGTGGGTGAATAGGTCCGCAAATAGCTCCTTTTATGCATTCTAAGAATACAAGGGATTCAATCTCAACCTTAGTTGGTGATGGTCTCATAATTAACTTGCTTTGATAACAAGCAGTACAAAAAAATTCATCAATTGAAAGAACCTTCAAGTTCTTTAATGGATGCCCATTTGAATTTTCTATGATTCGTCTTATCATTATAGATTCAGGATGTCCCAATTGATCGTGCCAAAGTTAAAAAATATTTAAATTAGTAAACTTTCGATTTACTATAAAATGTGCCTCAATTGCACTAATCTTTGTCCAATACAAGCCAGAAGATAAATCAAGAAACTTTTCTATGACACATGTCTGCCCAGAGACATTCTTGATAATAATAAGATATTCAAGATTTAATTAATCCATTGTCTTGATATGATAACCGTTTTTACAGATATCTTTAAAACTCAATAAGTTTCTCCGAGACTTAGGAGAAAACATAGCATTATTTATGATGAATTTAGCTTCCTTAGGCAAAATTATAGTGGTTTTCTCAAAGCCTTCAATCAAATTAGTACTATCAAAAATTGTAGTAACATTTATCTTGCCCATACTTAAATAAGAGAAATATTTCTGATTTTTAAATATTGTATGTGTTGTTCCAGAATCAATCAAGCAAATGTCTTCATAATGAGATAAGTTGCTTTGAGAATTATCCATATTTTCAAATAGAATAACATACACAAAATAAAATATATATATCAAATATTTGTATAAAACAAAAGCTAAGTAATAGAATAATTACTCATAGTTATCTTTTGCTATGCAATTTATAAAAAGATCTAAAAACATGTATGTTATTTTGCGAAATTGATTTTAACTAGATCATTCATTTTTAGATAAAAGATTCTATTGTTGATTTGACAACAATATAACATCCATCATAACTAAAAACATATTAAAATACTATTTAATCACAACGGAACTAAAATGGATTCACTTTACTAATGAACTTACAATAATATGACAAGTAAGAGAAAAAATACTTATTAAAACACTAGTACAACTCTTATTACATGATCTTTAGTTTGCTAATTACTACTATTAGCAAAAATAAATAAACTTGTTCATTCTTCCATAGCCACAAAACCATCACCAATCAAGTGATATATTTTTTCTTTAGGGTGCTCGAAGAAATCTGCTACATTCAAGTGTGCGATGTCAACATGATTTTCAGAGATAAAATTATCTTCAGAATTTTTTCCTTTCTTCTTTTGTGATGCTTGGTAAAGCTCAACCAAATATTTGAGAGTGCGACAGTCACGTGCATAGTATCTCTTTGCACCACATCGGAAACAAACACATGCTCTAACCGCTTCATATTTCTCATCTTTATCCTGTTCCTTTTGATGGTGTTCTTTTTTTGTTGAATGATTAACATCAGGAACATGATTTCTTTCTCGACCATAATCACGACTACGACCACGTCCTTGTCCACGTCCAAAACTAGGTCCCCGACCTTTTGCACGCTTAGCATAGTGGGCGTACACCTCATTTACTTCTGAAAATAGTGTTGATCCAGTAGGTCGATTTTCATGATTTTCATTAATAAATTATTATATATTTTGTTCAGTCACAAGAAGATGAGAACTCAGTTCAGAATACTTCTTGAAACCTTTCTCTCGATATTGTTGCTGTAAAAGCACATCGAGGCATGAAAGGTAGAGAGTATTTTTTTTCATCATATCAACATCGGTTATAGTCTCTCCACATAGTTTTAATTGATAAAAAATTCTAAACATGGCAGAATAATACTCATGCACAGACTTATAGTCTTGAAACCTAAGATGCATCCAATCATATCGTGCTTTTGGATGAATGGCCATATTTAGGTGGTCATACCTTTCTTTAAGGTTATTCCACAAAATAAGTGGATCCTTAACAATAAGATATTCAATTTTTAAAATTTCTTCAGTATGATGACGCAAAAACATCATGGCCTTAGCATGATCTTGTTTTGATGCTTTATTTTCAATTTTAATGGCGTCTCCAAGACCCATAGAATCTAAATGGATGTCAGCATCCAATACCCATGAAAGATAGTTCTTGTCCGATCTTTGAAGGGCAGCGAACTCAAGTTTTGTAAGATTAGACATATTGAAGGAATGAGAGAGTAATACCTTAGCCTTCAAATTTTGATACGGTAGGGCTTCGTGCTGATAACGTGTTATATAAATAAAGACAAAATATCAATATCAAACTTTAAACAAATGAGAGAACTTTAGAAAATTTAGTAATGCTTTTGTTTTTATACTACTTTTGATATATCAATAAAATGTACAAATGGTGTCTATTTATAGACACCAAACATAGTTTCTAAGCTTGCCAATCTTGACTTCAAGTTGGCAAGTTGGCTAACTATGTAGGTATTCAAATTCAAATTGAACAAGGAATGTTTTGGTCTTCAAATCCAAATTGACTACTAACTATTATCTCTAATATTTCACACATAAACATGTCACATAACATCCATATTATATAACAATAGGTTTATAGAAATTAAAAAGAAATTAGAGCACACCTCATGATTGTTATGTGTGCTTCATGGAATTATTAATGAATTTGAGGGTATTTTAGATATGTTTTATTTTTGTGTGCTTCAAGTTGTTGTACCTAAATATTTATGCATGTGTACATTTTGGGTATTGGATAAAAAATCCAGCCTTGGTTTAGTTTATTACACCTTTTTCATTGTTTCAATTCTTTATGTGGACCCTATAATTAAAATTTCGTCTGATCACTGTTTCAATTCCTTAGTATGTATGAATCCTAAAGTTAAAATTTCAGCTGATCATTTTACTTTCTTTCTTTATTTTTAATATAATATATATATTGAAATTACGTAAATTAGTTAGTACTATATAGAATCACAGTAAAGCAACACCTCTTCGTTGACGCACCTGCTTACTTAGTGATTTTACTATATCCCCCTAATTAATTATTATATGTTATTTATATATTAAAAAATAATAATATCTAATAAAAAATAAAATAAACATTTATGAAATGTTGCTTTAGCTATTTCAATCGTAATTTTACTATATCACCCCTAATTAATTATTATAAGTCATTTAAGTATTAAAAAAATAATAATATTTAATAAAAAAGGTAAAATAGACATAAGATGATAAATTAACTCTTGACGTTTTAAATTAATTTGACATCTTATATGAAACCCAATTAAATTTTTTTCACAAGTATTTTTTTATAATAATTTTACTATATCACTTCTAATTTGTTATTATGAATCATTTAAGATATGTTTGCTCTGCTACTTCAATCGTGATATTTGGTTGACTTTTGAAATTATACCAGTGTCGCCTAAATTGGACTCGAAGAAAAAATATTACTCCTAAATCACAATAATTAAGAACTTAAATTATTTTTAAAATATAAATGACTATCAATGACACAAAAGTTTGAACAAGGAGAGTATAATAAATTACAATAGCTAACAACTTAAAATAGTAAATTACAATGCCAAAAAGTAGTATAAATTACAATGGCTAACGATTTAAAAAATCTAAAAATATATTTAAAATATAATTTATTCTCTAAATTTTAATTTAATTATGTCATTAAACTTGTTATATATTTAAAAATTGTGTAAAAAATATTATAAAATACAATAATTAATAATTTATTTCATATAAATTGCGATAGAGGGATATTACTTGAAAATTACGTAGAAAGTCGTATAAATCATAATATAGTTAACAACTTTAAATATCTAAAATTATAAAATAAATTTGATTGACTTTCTCAAATACTTCATCAGTGTCACATAAATTGAAACAAAAAGAGTAGCATATAGTATTTGAAAAGATTATGTAAAGTACTATAAATCAATAACTAATAACGTAATATATTTAAAAATATACCAAAAAAATTATTGATTTTTTAAATTTTATCTGTACCACATATATTGAGATAAAAAAGTAACACACACACACACACACACACACACACACATATATATATATATATATAAAAGTGAGGATGGCCAAATTTGGCCGTCCTCACAATGAATATAATAATATTAAACTTTTTATGTTAGTACAAATTGCTATAGGTGGCCTATTCTCATTTTGTATTTATTTTCATTTTAATTCATTTCTAAGTGGGTATTTATAATTGGTGTATCCTATTGATATTTTACATGATTTTTGTTATCTTTTCTTGCTCCTCCACCATTTTCATTCCTATTCTATTACAATTCTTATTTAGTCTACTTCTTTATATGTGTTTTTTTCAATTGTGATTTTGTTCCTAAATAAATATATATTTAAATTTTTAAGAGTAGTTTGATCATAGTCTTTTTAATATACCTTTGAGTTTAACATAATAATCAATGTAAATTTGAAAAGAGATGAAATTTAATTAAGAGTGAGTTGGTAAAGTAATTTTTAATTTTTTGGAAGTGAAAAGTTTATTAAAGGGTGTGTCCAAGTCAAAAGGAGCACTTATTTAGGAATGAATGAAATAATTTTTTTTTTGATTAAAAATATATTTTATTAGACTAATTTTATCAATGATGCTTTAAAATCGTAAATTTAATTATGATTACTTGTATAGTTATTTAATACTAAGAATAATATGGATAAGAAAAATTACTATAATATTCTCTTAATTTATTAAAATGGACCAGTAGAATGAATCATCTACTTTTGATATATCAACTAAGTAAAATGAAACATATTGAGTACTCTTCATTTTAATTTGTGTGTTTGATTTTAATTTGAAACGGATAAGCAAGTAATGAAATTTTTTAAATAGACCAAAATATCTTTTAATTTTGTAATTTTAAACATATCATATTAGAGTTAAAATTAAAGAATTAGTCAAAAAAATTCTTTCTTAAAGGATTTAAAGGAAAGGAAATTAAGATAAAAAAATTAAAGTGAAGGGAGTGCATAGTATTTTTTAACTTTGTATTGTATTTAATATAAAAGAAATAATCTTTCACATATGAAAAGGTATTAATAAAATATTCAAATTTATCTCTATTTAGATAAATAAACTTTTATCATGGACAAGTAATTAAAATATCTTGACATTTCCTTTCTAACTTAGTAAATGCTTAATTATTTAGTAAATATAACTAAAAAAATTTGAAAATTTATTTTTAAAAGAAAATACATATTAACTATCCAAATATTAATAATACTAAATAATGAAAAATGAGAGTAATTTTTTTCACATTTTATGATGATGAATTTATTTTTAACAAAAAATGGGATTATCGGCATTTTAAAGAAATTAGGAAAAAATAATTAATTTAACATGAAATATTAAAACTTCATACACATTTAAGAAACATCAATATAAATTTCTTAACATGTATTTTTAGGAAAAAGAAACTACTACAGTTTAAAAAAAATAGTAACCTTTCAATTCTTTTGTATGATTTAATATGAAGGAACATCTACACAAATATTTTGTACAATCAAGTCTTTTAATTATTTAAATTAAATTCTATAATTATTTATAAGTTAACTTTATTGATGTTATCCTACAATAATTTACAGTATTAAATATTTATTATATTACTTTGAATGTAGAATTTATTTATTTTTTATAATAAATGGGTTAATTAATATAAGTTTAATTAGGAAAAATTTAATGAAAAAGAATTGTGAAAAGAATGATGAAGTTAATTCAACATAAGATAAAACTCGATTTGAATCATTAAAGGCTTTAATCTCCAAAACTACCACTAAAAAAAAAATAGTGTTGGTGCATGCATGTGTTTGAAACTAAAAAAAATAATCTAAAATAAACTCTGAGAAAAAAATTATTCTTTTAATTTACAAAAAAAAAAATGATTCGATTAATATTAGAAATGTTGAGATATGTTCGAACTAACAATAAGATAAAAAAAGTTTATAAATATAAAGTTTAATATTAATTTTGGGCTCGAGCTTAGCACAGGCCAAATGCGATATATATATAATATATATATATATATATATATATATATATATTACCTATTGTGTATATATTCTTAGAGGCCAATAGGTCTGAAGTTTCTTAGGAAAGTGGCATTGTTACACTTGGGGATATGACATAAGTAAGTGGAGTTGACACTTTCCTCCATGCTGTATGAAGTAAAGGAGTCCTTGCAAAACTTGATAAGTAGGGGGGCTTATGGAATCCTAGTATTTTTGGAAGATAAGGGGGTGAAGTCCATCAAGTTCAGGTGCTTTGAGGGGTTTGAAGGAAAAAATAGCCTTCTTGATTTCCAAGATGGAAGGGGTTGCATCTAATAGGGTATGATGTTTGTTGTCAATGGTTCCTCTTTGAGAGGGGTTCCTTTGACAAGCCCATTTGGAACTGGGGTGGTCAGTGCTAAAGAGTGAAAGGTAAAAAGCTTGGGTGTGATGCTTAATCTCTTTTTGGTTATTGTACCAGTTACCAAGGTTATCCTGAAGACTGTTAATCCTATTTCTCCTCCTTCTATTAAGAGTGTAAGTATGAAAGAATTTTATGTTAGAGTCCCCCTCTATAAGCCATTCAATTCTAGATTTCAGCTTCCAAAACTCACATTCTTTTCTGAGGATGTCCTTGAAATCCTCATTGAACGTGTGCTCCAATTCATGAAAAAAGCTACTAGTGGGTAATGGATGGATTTCTGGATGCCAAATATTTGGCCAAGAGTTGTTCTTTTTTTTTGGAAAATATTCCCAAATACTTCTCTATTCCAAGAAGTAATGGTCTCCTCAAAAGTAGAGGTTGCCATGGTAAGGTCAAGACTATTATGGAAGATAGTATTGACAATATCTTTGAAGTTCACATGAAAACACCACATAGTTTCCACCCTAAAAGTTTTAGGGGATATAGGAGGTGCCCTAGTGAGGATCCATTGGGTATTGGCTAGACAACTATCTAGTCTTTCAAGAATAAGACCCTTCCTATTTCTACACCTTTTGTTAATCCAAGTATACTTCCCTTAAAACCTAGGTCAACAAGATTGCACTAGTTTATACAGTTCCAAAAATGGAAGACTCTAGAATTGTGGATAATATTCCCACCAAATTTCTCAGAGGCCCTTAAAACCTCATTTGAAATTACCTTCAATAAGCCAACCACTATTGGCAGCGTTGGAGATGGTGGGGCTAAGGTTGGTGAGAAAATCCCAAAGGAGTTTTCTCTTTAAAGTTATTAATGGCATAAAAGGCAGTAAAGAACTAGGTAGCAGGGGGGTTACTAACCTTGACAAAAATATGTATGGCCTGGTTGTTGATGGTGATGTCACTAATGTTCAGGGAGTCATCTTTCCATATGATGACAATTCCCCCTGAAGTATCATTAGCACTGCACTGAATTTGGCACTCGAACCCAATTTCATCAGCAAGGCTGAAGTGATCAACCATTTTGGTTTCTAGAAGAGCAAGCATGTCCGACTTATGAATGACGATTATTGATTTGTGATGTCTTCTGAACTCAGCATTATTAGATCCCCTTGCATTCCATATTATGCAGTTCATTAGTAATGACTTTAGAGATTTTGGGTTGTGGGTCATGACCTCCTTCCCTTTCCCCTGAGAGGAGGATGTTTTTGTTGTCTCTAATTTCTTTTACTTTTTTGAGTGTGATTTTATTTTTAAAATAAAGTGACTCTCTGTCGTCGGGCTTGGAGGGTGGATTGCTAACTCTAGTTTTTCTAAGTCTTGAGAAAGTAGTACAATCACCATCTCGTGGATCAACTCTGTGAACTCTACAGTAAGGGGCCTTTCTAAAGTTGTCACCTTTGTTTTTGGAACCCTTAAGTTGGCTAGGAGTTCCTTCATCTCCTTTTTGAGGCCCATAATATTTCCGTTGTTTATTACCTATTCTATATTTCTAGGGCAGGGAATAAGGGAGAAAAGGCGTGAGGAGGGCCCTGAGGGGTGTGGGGAACTCCAGAGTTTATGACAAAAGTCAAACCCTACATCAGAAGGTCCTAGTTCAGAGGGGTAAAGAATGGAAGGTCCATGCTTATTAATGTCAGGGTTTCCATTATGTTTTCCAAAGTTATGTTATCCTGAGCTATGTTGTTCATGATTTTAGATATGGAAACTAGCCATACATGTTAACCATAGTTCAGAAGTCCCGTGTTCAAAGTCCTTTTTGTCAGTTGAGCAAGGTAAGCTGGGTTCTGGATGAGGATTTTTATCCTCCCGCCTTTTATTTCTAGAGTCAATGGTAAAGTTAGGCCTGTATCAGACTCATTTTCAACCAAGATTTTGGTTGGTGTGTTAATGACAGTGGCTCCATGTGGAAAGTTATTGACATTATTGATAGTAGTGGTGTAGATGCCATCTTTTGGAGAAATAGAAGAGGTTTGGAGAAAATGAGTGAGGGAGTTAGCTGAGCTAAGGGGTTTTGCCTTTGAGGAGGTGGCATTATTTAATGCTAAAATGATAACTTCCATCCTATCACTGGTACTCATGATGGATGAAGCCATAATTCCTCTTGGAAAAAGTTCAGGCATTTGAGTTCCAGAGATTTAGAGACTCTTGGATTGAGGTTGTTTAAAAACCTCTTTGCCTTTTTATTTTGGCAACTTAAGGAAAGATTTATTTCCTGTCTAATAGGGTAAGCCTTATTGATGTTGCACTAAGAAGTGGTCGGAGTGGAGTTGGGCTTGATACAGGAATTAGTGGGATTTAAGGTATAAGGGGGAATAAGAGAGTAGGGCCAAGTCGTCTAGTTTAAGCCCATATTGGGCCTTACAACTTAGTGGTCTATTTTATGACCATTAGGTGGGTCATTGTAATACCATGTACTTTTCTTAGCTCAGTTCATCTCCTAGTTCCTTGTATAAGAGTCTTAAAGCCTGAAAATTTCACTATGTGTTGGTGACTTAGTCTTATTTTTGGGGTTCTTAACTTTGAGGATTTTTAAATTGATCTTCCCGACCCCGAGATGTTGGTTTTTGAGTTAATTCATGTTCATGGGTGTAAGGATCATGTATCGAGAAAGTTTTAGATTTTTCAAATGAGGATTGGGTCGCGTTTGGATTCAATTCCAGAACACCACCACGATAGTTGTGCGTCGTAGTGGGTATAGAGATTAGCCCTTCACCGCATCGTGGTGCCCTTTTAATCAGCCTTCCAATTACGAATTTAATATCTTGAGAGGTAGTTAGGTCTTTTCCCATCGATCTAATTCGTAAAAACACGAATTAAAGCTTCAGTTAGGACATTATATGACCATATTCTTCAATTACCTTTTAAAAAAACCCTAATCCTCCCCCAACTTCATCAATTTCATTCCTTCCTCTTTAAGAAAACCAAGAGTTCAAGTTCCCAAATCCAAGAGCTTTCAAGAAAGCATTAAGATTGGTGATTCTCTTTCAAAATTAAGGGTTTAAGGTGGTTTAAGGTATGTGTTATGTTTATCCATGGGCCCTTTTCACCCATGGAGTTCAAAAATCCATTTTTTATGTTTTAAATTATGAATTATACATGTTTATGATGAATTATCTCCATGAAACTCTTATGAATTTCGATTTATATATTGTGTTTATAAGTATTTTCGATGGGATGAGCCCTTTACACGTTTGAATGATGAATGTTAAATCCCTAATTCATGGTTTTAGTATTGTAACTATGTTTTCAATTACATGCTTTATCCATTCCCATGCTTAAATTCATGACTCCCATGTGTTTGATGAAATGCTTAAATGTTGGGTTTTGAGCAATGATCCTTTAATATGGGTTTTCAAGCTTTACATGTCGTTATTGATACTTTCATTCAGTGTTGGTGGGTTATGAACACCCATACCTAGTTGTTTACATAATTTCAGTATCTTCAGAATGATTTCAGATGTACCATGAGTATTATCATTTGGTCAGTTATTATGATCAGTTGTTTGTTCAGTTAAGCTTAGTTTAGTCCAGTAATCAGTGTCAGTTCAGTTAGGAGTAGGATTTAGCACTGAGCAAATCTAGGGATAGGGGCTCACCTGCCAGCTAGGACTGGGTCCTTAGAAGCAGTCCCTAAGTTCCAAAACTACTTAGCCAGCGTAGGATTATGAGATGTCACCTGCCAGTTTAGGACTGACATTCTCTGAGATGTCACCGGTCAGTTTAAGACTGATATTATCTTAGGGATCACCCGTCAGTTTAGGACTGACTACCTAGTCCTTCGGGACACCAGTTTAGTGGATCCACACAACCACCGTTAGTATCCGTGGTACGATACTGGCACCCTTCCAACTGGGGTTACAGGTTGGACCCCGATTAGTTTAGATTGGGGCATGTCGGTTATATGATACCTCCCATAGTCTCAGTGTAGTATTTAATCCAAAATTCAGTTTAGGTTTGTTTGACCAAAGCATATAGATTACCAGTCATCCAGTTATCAGATTTATGAATTTCAGTTTACAGATTATTTCAAAAATGTATATATATGCTTGGTCTTGCA
This sequence comes from Capsicum pubescens, assembly GCA_030864215.1. Taxonomy (NCBI): domain Eukaryota; kingdom Viridiplantae; phylum Streptophyta; class Magnoliopsida; order Solanales; family Solanaceae; genus Capsicum; species Capsicum pubescens. Next base: position 207,309,591 of record CM061538.1, on the reverse strand, counting down.
TTATAACATAATTTTCATACATTCATGCTCAATATAATTGTATATTTAAACCCTTGAGTTATGTCAGTTTCCACCCCGTAGTTAAAGACCCAATATTCATACAGTACCCATGTTTTACTGTCTTCCAGCATCAGTTCTACTTATATTATAAAAGCAAAGTTTTAAGAAACTAAGTGTAGTGATCTACCAGCTTATTAGATTATGTTGGTACTCATGATTTAAGATATTTCATCTTTCAGTCTATTTCAGTCTCTTGGTGAGTCTACTTACACATAACATGCATGCTTTAAGATTTCATATAAAATCAGTTTTACTTATTGCATGTAACCTCGCTTACTCAGTATATTCCAGATGTACTGATCCACATATACGTCTGTATGGCTACATTATTTTATAATGTAGGTACCAGTTGTAGTCCATACATCATGACCAGACAATTGTCATTTCCAGAATTATTCATGAGATGATAAGTTGTGAAAGCGCAGGGTGTATTGAATTCATGATTTGGACTAGTGTTATGGTGTGATGTGTAGTACTTTGTAGATTCGAGTAGGCTTGAACATAGTGAGAGAATTTAGTTCAGCTCAGACTTCAGTAGATAGAGTTATCAGTGCCTATGTGAATATTTTAAGTAGCCTCAAGTGAAGTGCAATTTTAAAGTAGAATATATAGTTGAGTATAAACTTTCAGTATAATTCAGTCCGTTTAGCCATCAGTTCAACTTAGTAGTCAGACAGACAAGTTCCTATAGTTTTTTATTTTTTGATCTTGTCCCACTATCTGAAATTTCATAAATATGGCTATTCTAAGAGATAGTTTGTTTGCATCCATGTAAATTATGAATCTAGTTCAGTTCATGCATCAGTTTCAGATTCCAGATATTCAGTCATGATTCAGTTTGTAAGTGTCCCATGCATCATCTCAGTTTTTCCTTAGTATTTTAGCCAAGTCAGTATCATTCGGGGGGGATGAAGTATCCCAACGAAGAGATGTTGTAATACCCTGAGTTTTTATGTCCTAACTCTCTCAACTTCTCTTCACAAAACCAGATCCAGCCTGAGGTAATGGTTACTCATAAGTTGACTCTCTCATTTTTATCTCAGCCTTATAACCATTCTCATGTCATTGCATGTATTCACGAATTCAGTTCAGTTCATGTATCATGTTTCAGACTCAGTCATGGAATCATGTTTTCAATTATGCATGTCTAGTATATGATCTCAGTTTCCCCAGTATTCTCAGCTTAATCAGTCTCATTTGAGAACGGATATTCCCAAGGGGGAGATATTATAATACCTTGTACTTTTCTTAGCTCAGTTCAGCTTCTAGTTGCTTTATAAGAGGCTTAAAGCCTGGAAATTTCACCAAGTGTTAGGGACTTAGTCTTATTTTTGTCCTCATAACTTCGAGGATTTTTAAATTGGTCTTCTTGACCTCGATATATTGGTTTTTAAGTTAATTCATGTTCAGGGGTGTAATGAGCATGTTGTATGGAAGTTTTGGATTTTTCGGCCGAGGATTGGGTTGTGTTTGGATTTCGATTCCAGAACACCACCGTGATAGTGACGCGTCGCGGTGGGTATAGAGATGAGCCCTTCACCACATTGTGGTTCCCTTTTAATCAACCTTTTAGTTATGAATTTAATCTTTTGAGAGATAGTTAGGTCTTTTCCCATCGACCCAATTCGTAAAAACATGAATTAAAGCTTAAGTTAGGGCATTATATGCCCATGTTACCTCGTAAAAACAAACCCTAATACTCCCCCAAGTTCATCAATTTCATTCTTTTCTCTTTAAGAAAATCAAGAATTCAAGTTCCCAAATCCAAAAACCTTTAAGAAAGCATCAAGATTGGTGATTCTCTTTCAAGATTAAGGGTTTAAGGTATGTTTTATGTTCATCCATGACCCCTTTTCACCCATGGAGTCCAAGAATCCATTTTTATGTTTTAAAATTATGAATTATACATGTTTATGATGAATTATATCCATGAAAATTATGAATTTTGATTTATGTATTGTGTTTAGTAGTGTTTTCGATGGGATGAGCCCTTAACACGTTTGAATGATGAATTTCCATGTTAAATCCCTAATTCAGGGTTTTAGTATTGTAACTATGTTTTTAGTTACATGCTTTATCCATTCCCATACTTAAATTCATGACTCCTATATGTTTGATGAAATACCTAAATATTGGGTTTTGAGCAATGATCCTTTAATATAGGTTTTCAAGCTTTACATGTACTTATTGATATTTTCACTCATTGTTGGTAGGTTATGAACACCCATACCTAGTTGTTTGCATAATTTCAATATCTTCAGAATGATTTCAGATATACCATGAGCATTATCATCCAGTCAGTTATTATGATCAGTTGTTTGTTTAGTTAACCTTAGTTCAGTCTACTAATCAGTGTCAGTTTAGTTGGGAGTAGATTTAGCACCGAGCAAACCTAGGGATAGGGGCTCACTCTCCAGCTAGGACTGGGTCCTATGAATCAGTCTTTAAGTTCCAGAACTACGTAGCCAGCGTAGGATTATGAGATGTCACCCGCCAGTTTAGGACTGACATTCTTTGAGATATCACCTGCCAGTTTAGGACAGATATTCTCTTAGAGGTCACTCGCCAGTTTAGGATTTAATCGCTAGTCCTTCGGGACACCAGTTTAGTGGATCCACACAGCCAGCGTTAGTACCGTGGTACGGTACTGATACCCTTCCAACTGGGGCTACAGACTGGAGTCCGATTAGTTTAGATTGGGGCATGTCGGTTATATGATACCTCCTATAGTCTCAGGGCAGTATTCAGTCAAAAATTCAGTTCAGGTTTGCTTGACTAAAGCATACAGATTACCAGTTATTCAATTATCAGATTTCAGTATTTCAGTTTACAAATTATTTTAGAAATATTTATATATACTTGCTCTTGCATTCTCAGATAACACAGTTTTTATGCATCATGCTTAATATAATTGTATATTCAGAACCTTGAGTTATGTTAGTTTCCACCCCGTAGTTTCAGACCCAATATTCATACAGTACCCATGTTTTACTGTCTTTCAGCTTCAGTTCTACTTATATTATAAAAGTAAAGTTTTAAGAAACTAAGTGTTGTGATTCACCAGCTTATCAGATTATGTTGGTACTCATGTTTAAAGATATTTCATCCTTCAGTCTATTTCAGTCTCTTGGTGAGTCTACTTACACTTAGCATGCATGCTTTAAGATTTCATATAAAATTAGTTTTACTTATTGCATTCACCCCTGCTTACTCAGTATATTCCAGAAGTACTGATCCATATATAGGTCTATGTGGCTACATTATTTCATAATGTAGGTACCAGTTATAGTCCACACATCATGACCAGACAATTGTAGCTTTCAGCCAACAAGTGATGAGTTCTCTTATTCGAGGACTTCAGTCAGATGTTGTTTATGTACTTTACTTTATTACTCATATGTATTGATTACTGGTAGCTGGAGGCATGTTCCAGTTATCTATTATCTGTATAGTAGAGGTTTCATAGATATCAGTCAGAGTCAGTCATGTAATTTCAGTTCTCTATTCAGTTTTATCAGATTGTAAATTATATCACTATTATAATTCTTCCCAGATTTTGTCAAGATTATATTTTTGCACAGCAGAACCATTCCTTTAGTATATTATAGATCAACTGCTTAAAAGTATGCTAGTTCATGGGTTAGTTTGCCATCACTTGTGGTTCCAAGCATCGTGTTACGACTAAGGGTAGTCTCGGGTCGTGACAGTCATTTGATGTTAGCCTAACTGCATTTAGCGGGTCAGAATGCCTAGTACCTATTGGGGCCCTAGCTTTGGGCCTCCGCCACCATAGGCAATCAGATTTTTGATGAACTTACCAGAGTATGCATCGAATTATTTTGCCTCGGTGCTTGAGTGAATTTTACCTTTATCTTGAATAGATTTACCTCTTCGGTTCTTCCAGTTGAATGGGACTGTTTTCCATGTATCCCCTTTCTACTCTTTCTCTGGTGTGTTAGTTGCTTCCTGCTGCGATGCTTCCTGGGTAGAGGATCTATGTGGGCAGTGGATTAAGTGTGTCCCAGCCTTCCACATACCTTACAGAGTATTCCCTTTTCCTCATAAACTATCTTTTGTTTATGTCGTCCTATGATGACCGAGGTTTCAAAAGGTTGGTCCATTGGGACTTCCGCGCATAACCTTGCGTATCTCTCTTGGAGTGTCGCAGAGGTGCAGGCATCCACTTTAACTAGATTCCCAATTTTACATCCTATCCTTTTAAGGATTTGTTGGTTATAAAATTTCATTGGTAGATGAGGTAGCCTCAACTAGATTGCGGTGGTGGTGATTTTGCAATCTTTTGGGACAAAATTCAGTTCCCAATTTTTAACTGACAAAAATTATCCCTTATAAACCATGGCCCTCCTTGGAGAGCCATTGAGTGATCCATTTGATTATCAAATTTGGCTGTATATAAGTCAAGCCCCAAATCTATCAGTGGGAATGTGAAGTTTGTTTTCCAGATGTCCTTCAACTTTGTTTTTAGATATTGGTGGATGAGCTTTCTTCCAACAATTTTGATGATAACGGAGTACCTCCAAGGTGCATATAATCTCTCTTTCTCTTCAATGGAAAAAGGGATTATACTCTGTTCCAGGTCTACCATTGATGGAGGATTTGGATTTTTGAGAGGTGGGGTGGGATCCTCACGGGTGAATTGGAGCTTGTTCATGGTCACCTCTTTGTAGAATTGCTGTAGTTCGCTCATTTCCTCCATGAAGAGGTCATTAAATTTGCCGATAGTGGTTTTTGAGGGGGGAGTTCTGGAGTTCTGTGGATTCTGGGAAGTCATTTGGAAGAATTTGTGAGTAGTTTCGTCTGGTGGCTTTTAGAGAGATGGGGTCTTTCTCTCTCTAACCCTCCAAAATTATAAAATCATTAACCCAATAACAATAAATCAATAACATTTTTATCAGTTCGATTTATTGCCCAATTCAATTTTTACACCCCCTACTTCATTGACAATTAGCTAGGACGACATGTAATTAGATTATAAGTATGATTATTTCACTCAATTAACAATTATTATCTTATAAAGTCATTTTTCTCGTGATTTCAATTTTCTTCAACAAACTGACATAAAAATTACTAAAATCGAATGACCGCCTAAGAAATCATGAATAATCTCACTCCCTCAATTACACTTTGTTGACACTATTTCCTTACTGATTAGTCTGCTATAAAACATAGTAGTTTCATACTTTTTATTTAAAAGCAATTTAGTTTAAACTTCTCGTTTTACCATTAATGAGTTAATTATAATAGCACATATATTTATGATTTACTTTAGATTGTAAATTTCAAAAGTTTAAAAAAATAAAAATAAAATTCATGCTCAATCAAATACCACTATATAAATCACATCGGAAGAATCACTTTCTATCTTAAACTTCATGTCCACTCAAAAATGCCATGTAAAATTAAACTCGAGTATATGAAGGTGTATCTTATCCCTCTTTTTGTTAAACTTGTGTACCCTGTGTATTTAGGATTTTTTAAAGCTGTATATTTTAGTAATTACTATTATGTAATAGTTGTGTATCTTAGATACATTCGGAATTTGAATTGTGCATCTCGATAATTTCTTTGATACATAATAGCAGCGTATATCAGATATACCCAAAATTTTAATAATGTATTTAGACAATTACTTCGATATATCTTGTAATATTTTAGAAAAATTAGGAGATGCCTTGTAATTAAGGGTCAAACAATATCATATATTTTTATTGTTTGCCTTTAGAAGGAAAAATAACAGAAATAGCCAAGCATGAGGGGGCTATCTACAAACTCCCGTATATGTGAAGGTGTATCTTAGCTCTCTTCTTGTTAAACTCGCATGCTCTATGTATCTAGGCTTTTTTTAAGCTGTGTATCTGAGCATTTGCTATTATGTAATAGCTGTGTATCTGAGCATTTGCTATTATGTAATAGCTGTGTATCTGAGGTACATCTGAAATTTAAAGTGTATTTGGACAATTACTTCGATTTATAATAGCTATATCTCAAATACATTTGAAATTTAAATTGTATATTTGGATAATTATTATGATATATCTTATGATTATTTCAAAAAATTAAGAGGTACCTTTATAATTAAGAATCAAATATTCTGTATATTTATGTTGTTTTTCTATAATAATACTGTTTAGCTGCCCATGCAAGTCTTTGCTTTTTATGCTTTTGCGTGCTTCAAGGTATTGCCTCCCTCCCTACATGCATAAATTTTTTTCTACGTGCTTCAAGGTATTGCCCCTTCATGCTGTTGGGGAAAAGCGCAGTGGTCTCACCATTGCTAAAAATTACATAAATACACCACTTATGTTTTCAATATTACAAAAAATCTCAATTCCCTAAATATATTATAAAAATTCCAACATATATACGTAATGCTATGTATATGTCGGCTATGTTATGTATATTAATAGGGAGAGAGAGTAAAGTAATAAAAAAAGTGGGAGAGAGTGTAATTACTTCCAAAAGGATTGGTATTTATGCGAGTAGGATCTACTAGCAACCGGCGAGTTTAGGCAAATCAAGTTTTAGCATATTCAATTTGATAATAAATAAATAAATTCTGTATTCTTTCTCGAGTTTATGTTAGAATGCGGAATACTAATGGAGCTACATTCAAATAATCAAACTTTTCAACATCTTCTCACTATAACAAGACTGAGAAAATGATGAAAAGCCATTAACAGTTCTTTTATTTTTAATTCCTAAACTCACACATATGTTTCTCCAAGATCTTTTATTTCAGATTTAGAAGACACAAATTATTAGTAATCAATTTTAACAACATTCAAATTAAGCTTAAATATTAACATATTATCTACATATAGCCATATATAACCACACAATCTGATCTTGCCTAGTTTTAGAATAAACACAAATGTGAATACATTAACAACAAATTCATAATCCACTAATGTGTCATTCAGCTTTTTATATCAATTGCTTAGGTACCTATTTTAGGTCATACAAAAGACTTTCACAGTTTACATTACAATATCATTTAAGCTTAGATCACAAATTCTTCATGCCAAGTCATAAACAAGACTCTGGAAAAAAAAATTCTTTCTTTTCAATTAAATTATACTATATAAATTAAATTGCATGGAGTATAATATAATTGTTTTAATTGCCTATTTGCTTTTGCATGTGGTCATGGAGACAAGCGGACAAGGCCACTTTGGTGGACTAATTAATTCCACAGCCATATTAAATAATATCATGATGACTTAAAAAGTTAAAAGCATATTTTATGATAAGTCCAGTCTTTATTACAGTAAAATTAAGATGGAATCAATTATGGGGGATAGATATAACCTGGATAGAATCTCTCAGTATCTTTAGATGATGCACATGGTTGTTAACATTTTACATGTACATAGCAGTTATTAGCACACTTACATATAGCGGATTAGCTGGAAATCGCAACAGTTAATTTTGTAGAAATTCTTTTTCAAATTTTCCCCTTATTAGGGTACATGTATAATCATCTGGTAGTTAACGTATGCACCACTCTGTTGATAAAGTTTTCACATAGAGAGAAAGTGATTGGACCCAGAGGTGATGTATAGTACTGCACAGACCTAACAAAAATTCAGTAATATATTACTACTTATAACTTATATATAATGTGAAATAATTTTATCCAACTGGGAGCTTTTAGGCATGCAATTAGTGAAATTGTTCAAAACCATATAAACCCTCCTGAATCTTACGTAACCTGAAGATTTTGATGCGCAGTCTACTTGAAGAAGATTGTTTTCCTCTAAACGATTCAAATATAGCAGGTTTTCTTTGAACTAAGAGGGTACTTATTTGGTGTACATTATTTTCTCCCCTATCATTAGTCATTTCATTTCCTTTTCGTTGGGGGAGGTATGAATAAGAAAATGAGGTGTCAATTGATGATATATATTGTATCATAATACCACTGGATTGCACACTGAAATTACGACTATTATATTTAAAAAGCAACCTAATCTGATCAGTCATACTCTTTTTTTTTTTAAAAAAAATTATCTAATAAAGAAAAAGTAATAGGAGTTAGGTATTCTCATATTACTACACGGTTTGATTGTATTATGATGCTCTTTTTATTAATTCACAGAAGTATAGTAGTAATATTCTTTTCTGTGTTGGGGAGAGCACTTTATGATAAAGTTGGAACAAATATAAATAAAGTTATATATAAAGCTGCAGCCATGCACGTTGATTAACGAAGACGTCTGGCCTATTCAACTCACGGAATACTTTACAAATAAGAAACGTCTCTCAAATATCAGCCATGCATGTTTATCCATTTAGAATTTTATTTTTGGTTGGTCATACTTTATACTTTGTCTATCTGTATGACACTTGCGGAAATCAGCCATTACCACTTGTTAAAATTCCTCAACATCGATTCCTTTCTATGACGGAATAATTAAATGTGCAATATGTTTATCAGGGATATATTGATATAATAATTAAGCTTATGATTCCTCATTTATTAATAAGTTATGATTTGATCCTTATAATATTTCAAAAAAATAAAATAAAAATTGTGGCTCCTAAACTAGTCCCTCTCCTCCGTTTCTTCAAAAACAAAGGTTTACTTTAGCCTGAATAAATAAAAGTGTGCGATTTTAATTGAAAATTATATTTTATAAATAAAATATATTCTTAATTACATGATATGATTAAGATTTAAAATAATTATCTTAAATGGTTATTTGTTAGTTTTATAAGTATTTTTTTATCTGGACTCTTATACACAAATATTATACGCAATGTATATAGTCAATACAAGATTCTCTCACTCAATTAATTTTTCAAACATACTCTTTTATCTGATTGGCTAATTTGACGACCCTTCTCTCACTTGGCCATTACACGACCGTCTCACTTAAAGATAATTTCAAAGATTTTTTTTTCCATTCATCCGGGGTGAATCTAAAAAATAGACCCAAATTGGGGTGACTTTCAAATTTTAGTCCCAAATTAAAAAAAGCTTCCTTAAAATAGCTTTTACCTATTAACTAATATTTTTTTGAACGAAATTGCCCATGATCAATGAAGTAAATTACATAAATAATCCTTTTTTTTTGCTCTTTTTAATTTTACTTTGATTTTTATTTTTTATTTTTAATTTTTCTCAACCCTTACTTTTTTTCTTTTTTCCTCCCAACTTCTTTTTTTCCTTTTTCTTTTATATTATCTTGATTTTTTATTTTTTCTTTCCTCTTTTTGTTTGTTCTTTTTAGTTTTTCTCAACCCTTACTTTTTTTCTTTACAACTCTCAACATCTACTTTTATAAAAAAAATATTTTTTATTTTTCTTTGATTCTTTTTTTTTTTTTTTAATTTTTCTCGACCTTTATTTTTATTTAGACTTTTTTATTTTTATTTTTATCAACCTTTATTTTTTTCTGTTCTCTCTCAACTTCTACATTTTCTTTGATTTTTATTTTTTTAATATTTTTCTTTATTTTCTTCTTTTTTCGTAATTTTTATTATTTTTGTTATTTTCTTCGATTTCTTTCATTCAAGTTACATCTCATGAGAAAGAGTTGACTCTATCACATTATAAAAGCAGGACTTATGACTTTCGAAGACCAAACTACGTTTTACGGGCATGAGTTGACACTACTACATTGTAGAGGCACGACTTATGACTTTCAAACAACAAGTTATGTTTCATAGGCAAAAGTTGATACTATCACATTGTATTTTGATTTATGAGATGTTTTATAACTCTTACTTTAGAGGCAAGACTTAGCTCATGGATTTTCATACAACAAATTATACCCCACGGGTAAACGTTGACTCTACCACGTTATATTTTTATTTATGAGATAATATACAACTATTGCCTATGAGGCAAGACTTAGCTCAAGGACTTTCATACACCAAATTATGCCGCACGGGCAAGAGTTGAATCTACCACGTTATATTTTCATTTATGAGATGTTCTACAACTATTGCCTTAGAGGGAAGACTTAGTTCAAGGACTTTCAAACAATAAATTATGCCTCACGGGCAAGAGTTAACTCTACCACGTTATGTTTTCATTTATAAGGTGTTCTACAACTATTGCCTTAGAGGCAAGACTTAGCTCAATGACTTTCAAACTACAAATTATGCCCCACGGGCAAGAGTTGACACTACCACATCGTATTTTGATTTATGAGATATTTTATAACTCTTACCTTAGAGGAAAGATTTAGCTCAGGGACTATCAAACAATAAATTATACCCCACGGGCAATAGTTGACTCTACCGAGTTATGTTTTCATTTATGAGATGTTCTACAATTATTGCCTTTGAGGCAAGACTTAGCTCAAGGACTTTCAAACACCAAATTATGCCCCACGGGCAAGATTTGATGCTACCACGTTATATCTTTATTTATGAGATGTACTACAACTATTAACTTAGAGGGAAGACTTAGCTCAAGGACTTTCAAACAACAAATTATGCCCCATGGGCAAAAGTTAACTCTGCCATGTTATGCTTTCATTTATGAGATGTTCTACAACTATTGCCTTATAGGCAAGACTTAGCTCAATGACTTTCAAACTATAAATTATGCCCCACAGGCAAGAGTTGACTCTACCGCGTTATGTTTTCATTTATGAGATGTTCTACAACTATTGCCTTAGAGGCAAGACTTAGCTCAAGAACTTTCAAACAACAAATTATGCCCCACGGGCAAGAGTTGACTCTACAATATTATATTCTTATTTATGAGATGTTCTACAACTATTGCCTTAGCGGGAAAACTTAGCTCAAGGATTTTCCAACAACAAATTATGCCCCACAGGCAAGAGTTGACTCTACCACGTTATGTTTTCATTTATGAGATGTTCTACAACTATTGACTTAGAGGCAAGACTTAGCTCAATGACTTTCAAACTACAAATTATGCCCCACGGGCAAGAGTTAACTCTACCACGTTATGTTTTTATATATGAGATATTCTATAACTATTGCCTTAGAGGCAAGACTTGGCTCAAGAACTTTCAAACATAAAAATTATGTCCCATGGGCAAGAGTTGACTCTACCACGTTATGTTTTCATTTATGAGATGTTCTACAACTATTGCCTTAGAGGCAAGACTTGGCTCAAGAAATTTCAAACCATAAATTATGCCCCACGGGCAAGAGTTGACTCTGCCACGTTATATTTTCAGTTATGAGATGTTCTACAACTATTGTCTTAGAGGCAAGACTTAGCTCAAAGACTTTCAAACAACAAATTATGCCCCACGGGCAAGAGTTGACTCTACCGCGTAATGTTTTCATTTATGAGATGTTCTACAATTATTGCCTTAGCGGCAAGACTTGGCTCAAGGACTTTCAAACAATAAATTATGCCCCATGGGCAAGAGTTGACTCTACCACGTTATGTTTTCATTTATGAGATGTTCTACAACTATTGACTTAGAGGCAAGACTTAGCTCAATGACTTTCAAACTATAAATTATACCCCACGGGCAAAAGTTAACTCTACCACGTTATGTTTTTATATATGAGATATTTTATAACTATTGTCTTAGAGGCAAGACTTGGCTCAAGAACTTTCAAACATAAAAATTATGTCCCATGGGAAAGAGTTGACTCTACCACGTTATGTTTTCATTTATGAGATGTTCTACAACTATTGCCTAAGAGGCAAAAATTGGCTCAAGAACTTTCAAACAACAAATTATGCCCTACGGGCAAGAGTTGACTCTACCACGTTATGTTTTCAGTTATGAGATGTTCTACAACTATTGTCTTAGAGGCAAGACTTAGCTCAAGGACTTTCAAACAACAAATTATGCCCCACGGGCAAGAGTTGACTCTACTGCGTTATGTTTTCAGTTATGAGATGTTCTTCAACTATTGTCTTAGAGGCAATACTTAGCTCAAGGACTTTCAAACAACAAATTATGCCCCACGGGCAAGAGTTGACTCTACCACGTTATGTTTTCATTTATGAGATGTTCTACAACTATTGCCTTATAAGCAAAACTTGGCTCAAGGACTTTCAAACTATAAATTATGCCCCACGGGCAAGAGGGCAAGAGTTAACTTTACCACTTATGTTTTCATTTATGAGAGGTTCTACAACTATTTCCTTAGAGTCAAGACTTAGCCCAGGACTTTCAAATAACAAATTATGCCCCACAGACAAGAGTTGACTCTACCACGTTAAAATGAAGTTCCCTTTGCGTATTATCCAATTTTTTTATTTATTTACAATATAAAATAGAAGTTGAGAAAAAAACGATTAAACAAAATAGAGAAATTAAAAAAAATTGAGAAAAAAAGGCAAGAAAAAGATAAAGATTAGAAAAAAAATGAAGAATTAATAAATTGAGAAAAATAAAAATGAGAGAAAAAAATAAAAATAAAGTTTGAGAAAAATGAGGAGAAAAAAAGATAAATGATAAAAATAAAAAATAAAATAAAAATAAAGGTTAATACAAATGAATTAAAAAAATGAAGAAATAGATAATGTTTGAGAAAAAAGAAAACAGAGAAAAAAATAAAGGTTGAGACAAATGAATTAAAAGATGAAAATAAAATTAAAGAAAAAAAATAAAAAAGTAAAAATAATAAAAATAAAAATAAAATTTGAGAGACAAATGAGTATGAAAAGTTAAAAAATATTTGAGGTGTAGAGGACAAAATTTTACTTGTACTATACTAAAAAAGGAAGAAATAGATAATGCTTGAGAAAAAACAAAAAAAAAGAGGAAAAAAAAATAAGGGTTGAGACAAATAAATTAAAGAAAAAAAATAAAAAATTTTAAATAATAAAAAATAGAACATGAGATACAAATGAGTATGGAAAGTTTAAAAATATTTGAGGTGTCGAGGGGTATTTGAGAAAAATCAGGAAAAAAAGAGAAATAATATAAATAAAAAATAAAGGTTAAAGACAAATGAATTGAAAAAAAATAAAAATGAAGAAATAGATAATGCTTGAGAAAAAAAAGAGAGAGAAAAGATAAAGATTGAGACAAATGAATTAAAACATGAAAATAAAATTAAAGAAAAAAAATAAAAAAAGTGAAAATAATAAAAATTAGAATTTAAGAGACACATGAGTATGGAAAGTTTTAAAATATATTTGAGGTGTAGAGGAAAAAAATTGTACTTGTACAATACTTAAAAAGGAAGGAAGACTAATTTTCAAAGACTTTTCTTATTGAGGTCAAAAATTTAAAACCACCCATATTTGGGTCTATGACATGTAATTTCCTTATTCATCCGCCATTTGCCATCCTAAACTTCCACTTGAATATTCATTAAAATTTTTGAAGTAATCTTATAGGGTTTCGTGTATATACATTGCATTTCCTTTGTTTTTATCTAACTTTTACTTCATATATTAGACTCTAAGTTTCTAAGCAAGTTTTTTTATTTGGTATTTTTTAAGGTTTTCTTCAAGTTATATATCAATTAATTGATTCAAATGAGTGAAAAAAAATTCATATAGGAGATTGACAAGAGGTATTAAACCTACAACTCTGATTAATGATTGACAAGAGTCATTGAACCTATAGCTCCAATTAAATATAAGTTTTCTGCTTCATCTCAATTTTTTGAATATCTTATAGAACAAAATGTATAATTTGAAAATCAAAATTTATTTTAGTGCCAATTGCACAGAATAAATCTTGATGAATTATTTTCATAATTGGGCATTTGATCCAATTTTAGTAAATTTGGTAATTGTATATAGGTGTTTTATTGTATTCAGTCCGATTTGTGTAGATTTTTGTATGTGGGTATGCATTGTATATTTTTTTTCACTTGCATATTTTTATATACGTATGAATGTCTTGAATGAATGTTTTTGATGTATATATGTATATTTTTGTATAACTATATATGTATACAAGTTTGTTATGTGTTGGTACACATATATATATGTATATGCATATGTATATATATTTGTTATGTGTCATATATACATTATGCATATGTGTATACATCTGTTCTATATTTGTGTAGCATACATATGCATATCTGTATATATGTACATATACATACATATATGTACATATACATACATATATGTACATATACATACATATATGTATATATATATATATATACATATATATATATATATATGTATATATATATATATATATGTATATATATATATATATGCATATAAGTTTAATTATTTCTATATACATACACTGATTTTTATACATTCTGTATCACATATTAGAATGAGTATTAGCGCATTAGGATCCTAATATACAAATGTTTAATTATTTAATTTGTATATGTATAATATTATACATTTATACAATATAGCATTGATATACATATGTATATATTTGTTCAATACATAGTTGATATGCATATGTATATGTTATACAAATGTGTTTGCCTCACAGGTATATGTTTATTCATTTAATTGTGTATGTGTGTGTATATTTATATATAAAATAGTATATGTTTATACAATACATTGTTGATATACATATGTGTATATTATACATAATTATAAAATTCCAATGTATTTGTTTATACAATTTTATATATACATTTAGTTAAAATTCAGTTGTATAAAGAATAATTGATTTGTATACATTTGTACTAAAAATGATCAATTATGTAAGAAGAATAACAATCATGAAAGAAGAATAACCAACATCTTTTGTTATATAGAAGAAGAATATAGGGAATAGTTGGAGATAATAATGGATATTATTACTCTTTCTTTCCTTTTAACTTAATAATAATTATATTGTATTAATGAATTCTAAAAACATTTGGTCACTTGCTAATGTCTATAGAATGTAATTAGTAAAACTTAAACTATGAAGTTAGTTAGGAGGAGTCTAAATTGTCTATATGTGAAATTTTGTCATTTTAATTCCTTTACATAGAAATTAAATATATTATTCTAAGATTATTTTCACAACTAAAATATTCTAATACGAGGTAATGATTCAAATCTTATAACATGCAAGATTATTCAAATAGTTTAACAAGTAATATTCATTGACAATTCACAAATACAGATTTATATATAGAGATAATACATAAATATGACCCTAAACTTGACACCAAATTATAACTTTGACCTTAAACTTTGATAGTGCACAAATAGGACCTTTAACTATTCAAAACCTGAACAAATATGACCTCCGATTTTGCAACTCCCATGCGTGAGTTTCACTCGCGCCTATGTGGAAAGGTAATCTAATCACACAGTGCCATGTCGTTAAAAGGGCTGACTTGGAGGGAGGTCATATTTGTGCAGTTTTGAATAGTTAAAGGTCATATTTGTGCACTGTCAAAGTTTTATTTTTGTGTTAAAACGGCATCGTTTTTTTTATTATTATTATTATTATTATTATTATATCTTTTTTATTTAAGGGATCGAACCCGCACAGTAAGCTGAAGGAAGCTCCCAAGAACAGTAAATAACACCACTGGGCTATCTAAGTGCCTTGTTTCATGTGGTTCAACATTAATATACGTACATAAATATAGATTTTCTACCTTATATATACAACGTAATTTTTTTACCGAGGGGGTTCGGGTGAACCCCATGGCAACCACGTAGGTCCGCCCCTGCGTTAATTTAATAACGTTAATTTAATAATAGTTTAATAACTTTAATTTGATAACGTTAATTTAATATACTACTACTACTATCCTTAATAACGTTAATTTAATAACGTTTTATTAAAACTATAATTTTTTTTATCATTAGTATAGTTTCGTCTTTAATTTAATAATTAAATAAATTATATTTAGATATATTATATAACTTAAATTCACCCTCTGCTTTATAATATATATACATACCCGCGTGATTTTTTCGTATGAGGCTGACCTACCTAATTAATAAATCTTCAATATTGCTCTTTTTCCGCAATGACAAAAGAAATTAGATGCCATTTTAATCTTTGAGCCGAAAATAATGATAGAATAATAGTGAAAAGTCATTTAAAGGTCATATTTGTGCAGTTTTGAATAGTTAAAGGTTATATCTGTGCACTATCAAAGTTTAAGGTCAAAGTTATAATTTGGTGTCAAGTTTAGAGTCATATTTATGTATTATCTCTTATATATATATATGAGCGACCTAAAGCAGGCAGGAGACTATTGTCCTGCCAGCTTAGGCTGAAAGGTATTTTTGTCATTTCACAATTTCAACCACCACAAAACTTTATTCTAAAGGGAATTTATGTCATTTCACAACCATTTTAACCACCACAAAACTCCCATTTTACAAGATACAATGAAGAGATAAATAGTGGTGGTGGTTAGCTGTTGACGACGACGACAATATCAATGGGAAGATGCGAAAAGGTAAATCTTTAATGCAATATCCTTCTCCCTGCAAAAATATCTGAAGTCAAGAAATTGAAATCACCAAACTAGGAAGTGATTTAAACTAAGAGAAAAACAATGAACCATACAGAGAAAAAGAGAAACATACATATAGATCTTAAATCCTGTACCTTTTTCCTACATGAACTTTCGAATCTGAGGGTCATTAGTAAAATCAGGGCAAATGAGACAACACATACGCCATGTTTGTAGATTTTTTGATTCTTGGATACGAAGTTATCAAAATGGCTAGACCTCAAAAATCATAAAAAAGCTCTTTAATAACTAACAAAATAATTGTTATTGATCTGCCTACTGAATTCAGCAAAATCAAAGGAACATCAAATTTCAATAACTCTAAATCCATTGCATAAGGAAGATGAACATGAGAAGAGGCAAAAATCCAGAGCAACAAGATGCAATTAACTCTAGATTCATTGCATGCAACATTACTGATGTCCCAAATTACACCTCACAATGAGAAATAAAGCAATTGTCGTTAATATAAACTCCAACCAAGGTTGGCGTCGAACCCATATGAAATAGATCGAAATATCAATCGTTATGTATGTCATGACAATCACTAACAATTTTTAGTAAAAGAGAGGGGGGGTTGTAATTAAGTAATTCAGTAGTAACAATTCTTGACTTTTTGGATTTGTAATCTGCATGAGAGAGTCACTAGGACTGTGTTCCCCAATTATTTCATAACTTCATAGATTCATCGTACTTCAACTTCTCCTGGTATTAGGTATGTAGAATCGATAGGTTATGTATACCTATAACAATTTTATGCTCTTGTATTGGCAATATCCTTAGGTAAGTTTTCTCTTCTTCTGAGCCTGCATTACTAACCCTTATTCTAAGTTTTCTCTTCTTCTGAGCCTGCATTACTAACCCTTATTATAGATCCCAGATAGCTATCCTATATTATAGGCTCACACTATTAAGTTAAGGTTGGTAGATCTAAGTTTATGTTGGTTATTCCCTTCTTTCCATCCGTACACATCCTTTCGTTCAGAATATAGGAGAGTCGAGTTCTAATGTTGGACACCGTTAAAAAGCATTCAAAACCAAGGAAACAATCAATAGAGCACCAATTTAAGATTACTCTGTACTATGGATACTACTTCGTTAATCCATCATGGTTCCCACAATCCTAGTTGTGGTGTTTAGTTACTCATAATTGCGATCACACTAGAAGAATCATTAAAGAAAACATAATCATGAGCTCATAAGAATAATAAGAAAACTGCAAAATCTCACTTTTAATAAAACCCTCGAAATCAATATTTATACTTGCAAAATCAATAATATATCTTAGAACTAGTAATAGAACGTAAACTCAAACATATACCCACGTTGGATATTTACAGACAAAAAAAACTATCCTAAACAAATTCGGAGTAGAAAGTCGGTGATGACTAGTCCTTTAACAATGAGTCGTCTGTTCTGAAGATGACTCGCCATAAATCTTCTTTCCTTGCATTGTCTGGTTCTCTAGCTCACTGGTGACGACTCATTTAGGCACGCTATGAGTCATCGGGTGACTCATTTCCACTGGGACCATCTTTCACTCCTTCAGGACTTTTCTTCTCCGCTCAGGACGACTGATCACAACAATCCATCATGTGACCCTACGGGTCGTAGCCTCCTATTGTACTCTGCTTGTCCTTAATTTTTCCATGGCTCTAAAATTTACTAGAGTTGCAACGAATTCCTACTATGACTCATCATATGTATCAATGAGTCGTGGTCAACCCTCGCCATCACTACACCACTTTGCACATATTCAGAACTTTGGCCTTTTCTTCTCTAGATGATTGCCCACCACCACTCGTAATGTGCCCCAGTAATTCATAGGAAGTGCTCCTGGTCAATTAACCCTCTATTTATCTAAGTCCAAAAATGTATTGGTTTGTTAACTACTAGGACTATGAGTCGTATTGTGAGCCAATAACTTATGGTCCAATGTCCCTTATCTACACTTTGTGCAATTCTTTTTTTTTCACTCATTCACCTCCGAACCTCGTTTTCCTGCAAAACTACAATAACCACATCATATCTATATAAATAAACCTTTGAATTAGCATATTTTCCTCATTTTATGTATCAAAAGTGCCATAAAATCATGACACAACAACACCCTCGACTTAGAACGTTTATGTCCTCAGACAAACAAAATACTATACTATCACGACGCTTAACTTAGAATAAAATAAGATCACTATGACAGTCAAATTTTCATCAAATACTATTTTGTTCAGCATGCAATTTTTCTAAACAAAACTCAACACTCTCCAACACCATTTAAATCAACAAATGCATTGTGTATACAAACTAATCACCATAACATAAAGGGATATAGACATAACATTACATTATCAATAGACAACCCAACACTTTAAACAAATGACACTACCCAAAAACAATAACTAGAATACATCCCCTATGACCTCACGTCAAATAATTCCCACACTCAGTACATGTAATATAAAGTAAAATTTGGGATGAAATTAAATCTCTCACTCTTACAAAAAAGTCTATCTGTGTGCATTTGGTACCATAGGCTTGTCCTTATTTTATACACCTTAGTTTACAGACAGTCAGGACTTTTAGTGGCTTGTAATGTAGGATCGGGTGTAGGTATGGTACATATGGATATAGTGACTAACCCTCCTTGATACAGTGCGGTTTTTTGTTTCTTCAAATTTTTTTTTCTCTTTAATCCTACAATTTTTTTCTTTTCTTTTTTTTTTCATCATATCGCGCTCGTATTCTTTTTCCTTTTCACTACAGTTTCTTCATACCAAACTTTTATGCACCCCTGCGCTAGCCACCCTCAACTTAGGAGATTTTCCTGAGTTTAGGTACACAATGTCCAAGGAGGGACCAGGGCCAAAGAAAATTCATTGTAAAAATCGAAAAAGTGAATAAGGTAGTTCAAAAGAAAATGTCTATTTAGGCTCAAATTCGGGTTCAAGGGATATTACATTCATTTGGTAGGCTTATTTGGTATTTAGTGGAATATTTCAAACATGACCTATGATCCCTTACTAACCTTCTATCCTAAAACTTTAGCAAGACTAACCGCGCATGTTCTAGACCACACACATATGCCGACTAGGCAAATCCCTCTACACTCTTGTCTCAGGGCTATTATTTCGTTCACTACCTATTTGGTTCAGGCAATGTTAGTCTAGGTTATTACCCTAACAATCCCAATGCCATGGTGAGATCGAAACATTGGTTACAATCAAAGTACGCACACAACGAAGCACATAAACACCCTAACAATCCTAATGCCATGTTGAGATCCAAACATTGGTTACAATCTAAGTACGCACACAACAGAGCACATAAATATAATTTTTTTGAAAGGGTTCATTTTAACAGTTCAAAAATAGTTTCATTCATTTAAACATGCTTTTTTTATTTTGACTACACTATGTTTTTTCAATTTTATCTAAGTTACATAAAACACAAAATAAAAATAATAATAAAATTAATTAAAAACCCTAAACATGTTGATTCTAACTAAGATAACGCAACCGAGGAAAAAGAAATATGACAATTAAAACCTTTGGTTTTGGTACACCGCCACCCTCAACTGGGAAATCATGTAATATCCCTATCGCATGAAATCATGAAAAATGTAAGACAAGGGTAAGGAACATAGGTGTGGTGCACAAGGCACCGGATAATGATGTCTCTTCCACTTGGGCCTCTGAATGGACCTCAGTCTCAACAACAGTGGCCTCGTCGATGGTCGAGGCACTTAAATCAATGTTGGCACCAGTGGTGTCTAGTTCACTTAATGATGTAACACTTACGGGGGCACGTATCATACCCTCAACTCTCCTAGTATCAGCAAGCGGGGACTAAAAGACTTTGGAGTTTCCAGCTCCATGACCTACTTCGTGGACCTCAGACAACTGGTCATTGCCGTTTTCTTGCTTAACTCAACCGCTGCTTTAACTAATCCCTTTTGACACGACCCAAACCAAGGCCTTGTCATAATGGGCATCCCAAGTCCAATCGGGCCTGGAGACCACCCCTGTTATCCATCCCAACCAACCTATGAATATTTTAAGTTGGATAAATTTTGAACATATAATAAGATAATGTAATTGCAAAATCCAAGACTCTGGAATAGGTCTATGATCGTTACCACCCAATCGAGCCCAACTGTCCGATATCGACCAATAAACAATAACAAACCAGACCATAATCCAAAACCACAACCATAGGAGTTTCAAAATAATTATATAATTCCAAAATGAAAGAGGATGGAACAACCAACAATACAGTCAACCGGTGTCAGCCCCAATACCAATAACAATATTAAGTCTAACACCAATACCGATCCCGCCCATACCAACCTATAGTAGTTCGACAATAGCCTCTAACCAAAAGAAAACCAATATTCGGTTGGGACATACCCCCAACCATAGCCAAAACCAATATCCATAAAATAACCGAAGTATGTAAAAGTATCCATAACATGAAACGGTGCCTTTCGAAAAGATGAAAGCTCACCAGTTTAATCTAATAGATGATCCCGAAGTCTGATCACTATGCAGAAGGAGTAGAACGACTGATTCCTACATCACGTGGAGATATATCCGCCCAGAGATAGGTTAGCTAGTAAACGCAAACATGAACTCTGGATAAGAATAAAATAATGCCATCCAGTAAAACCAAGTAACCATCCATATACATATAAACCATACATATATATAACCATACGGGAAAAGAAAACTGGGTTTAGCATGCATTTGAAACCATTAACCTCAGTATGTGTAGCTTAACCATCCTAAATTACCCATGGGCTATATGGGTCCAGTGTAACCCCCTGAACGGGCCCTGATGCGCGTAACAACATGAACCGGAGATACCATAAGAGTAGGGGATTCCCACGTATCTTCGCTCTACATGATACATGTGTACAGTGTACTTAGAGGATTCCCGTGTACCTCATAGTATCATAAATGGTCGCCATGACCAACCCCTCATATCGACAAACATGAGTTTTCAGTATTCATTCATTAAACTCCCACCTTCACAATTAGCTAACACACCCCGCCATTATTGCCCAATTAAAATTATTTTCAACCAACCAATCCGTTATTCCATTTATTATTAACCAAGGCTATTAATAGTGGTATCGTCATATCGACTATAACTTGCAAGTATTGTCCTTAGATGACCTTTTAAGGTAAAAACATTCTCGGGTACCCATTTACCAAGTTAACTTGGAGGAATTCCATGTACCCCATAAGTGTTCCATTATGTTTGCTTGGGAGAGTCCCATGTACCCCACAAGTTGTCTATTAATATATTTACTTGGGGGATTCCATTATACCCCACAAGGATATTCAATTAATCATAACCATGACCACCAAACCATTCCATTTAACCATTCCAAACCATTTAAACCATTTAGGGTTCCATTACCAAGTTCAAACCATGCAATAGCTCCATTAAAAATCCAATAATTTAGTAAAAACATTATCATAGGCATTTTATAAAACATGTTGGGGGCTCAGTATTTCCTAAACCAAAACCAATTACCATGTGACCATTCCCATGCAACTACTTATCCAAAACCACCATTAAACATATAAAAACATAGTTAAAACATGGGAAAACCATAACCAAACATTTATAACCAAAACCCCAACACATATTTGAAAACCCCAAAACCATATAATAAATCATGCCATGAAAACATTGTATAAAACCATGCCTTTAGTTGGAACTAACAATAAGTGAAGGAGTATATGACTTAATTGAGACGATAATAGAGAAAAATCACCAACACAAGCCCCAAATTAATCCTTAAAATGAAACCCTAGCTTCTTTTTCCTAAGAACTTTAGAGAGGATTAGAGGGTGTTTTCTAAGTGTTAATGAATAGAATAATAGGGAAAATAACCTCCCAAGTGAGTTAAAAGTCATGGGGCCTTATTAGGTTAAGTGGGGGAAATATACAGATTTCCTACACTTAAACTACATAAAAATCCCGTCATAGGGTAGACTAACCCATACACGAGTGGTACCCACTACTCCTACCTAAGGCCTCTCCATTGGATCCAACACTGTCCAAGGTATGACTCACCTAAACCAAGTCATACCCAAGTATTTGACTAGTACCTTTGACCCAGACCCCTGGGAGAATAGAATCACAAGAGGTTTAAACAATGTCTACTATACGAGTCCATGGTACGACTCTTACCTTGGCTTATGGCTCATGGTGAGCCATTTTCACTTATATCCAACTTAAGTTTCCAAGTCTAAGATTAAGTGAAGGAAAGAACCAAACCCAACAACCCGTATCCATCAATATAACTCGTACCACTCAAGTTATATTCATTCCAAGAACTAAATTTAACCCACCATCCAACACTGGTCAACATACGACCAACCCATACCACTTATACCCCTGTGTAAGACTCGTTCCCCCTAGTCGTAACTTTTCCAGAATAAAAAATCTAGGAAATTTCTAAGGGTAAAAAACCCAGGGTGTTATAGTTTTCTCTGCTAGAAACATTCGTCCCCGAATAAAGGATAAGGTAGGGTAACCACAAACACGCTCAAATATCAATCCAACCTTTAACCAAGTTAGAAAATAAAGATGCAAAGATATAAGTCTTTCCTTTAACAAAGTTTGAAAACAAAAGTATGTTGAAGAACACATACCTTCGCACAAATCCTGGGAGCAGAAAACAGATGCAGATATTTGTACTTCATGTCCTCTTCTGCTTCCCATGTAGCCTCTTCCACCTTGTGGTTCATCCATAGAATCTTAACCGAGGCCATATCTTTGGTCCATAACCGAAGAATCTGCCGATCCAATATCTCAATCGAGACCTCTTCATAAGATAGAGAATCTGAGATACCCAATCCTTCCAAAGGAACAACCGAAGAAGGATCGCCAATGCACTTCCTCAACATGGAAACATGAAATACTGGATGAACGGAGCTCAAACTAGAAGGCGACGCCAATTCATAAGCCACAATACCAACCCTCTGTAAAATCGTATAAGGACCAACAAATCAAGGATTGAGCTTCCCCTTTTCAAAGCCGAATTACTCCCTTCATGGGAGATACCTTTAGTAAAACCTTATACCTTACCTCAAACTCCAAGTCTCTATGCCTTACATCCACATAAGACTTTTGGCGACTTTGGGCAGCTATAAGCCTATCTCGAATTACCTTCATTTTTTCCATAGCCTGATAAACCAAATCTTGACCAAATATATCTGCCTTACCAAGCTCAAACCAACCAATAGGAGATCTATACCTCATACCATACAATGCCTTAAAAGGGGCCATACCAATACTAGAATGATAGCTATTATTGTATGCAAACTCTACCAAAGGTAGATGCTCAACCCAATTTTCACCGTAATTAATCACGCACGCCGGAAGCATATCCTCCAATGTCTGAATTATCTTTGCTGCTTGCCCATCTGTATGAGGATGAAATGCAGTACTCAGACTAACCTTAGTCCCCTATCCTTTATGAAAAGACCGCCAGAATGAGATGAAAACTATGTACCACGATCAGAGATACTCGAAATAGGTACCCCATGCAACTTCATAATCTCCTAAAGATACAACTTCGCATAATTCTACGCCTAAAAGGTATCCTCACTGGCAAGAAATGGGTAGACTTTGTCATTCTATCCATGATGACCCAAATCAAATCAAATTGTTTATGAGATCGAGAAAGACTGATAACGAAATCCATATTGATTATCCCTTATTTCCATTTGGGCAACTCAATTTCTTGATACAACCCACTTGGCCTCATGTACTCAACTTTAACTTGTTGACACAACATATACTTGGCTACAAAATTAGCCACATCCCTTTTTATACCATTCCACCAATACATCTATTTGAGATTATGATACATCTTTGTCGAACCGGGATGAACAACATAACGCGATCTTTGCTCCTCAGCCAAAATCCTTTATCGCAAACCATCAATGTCAGAAACGCATAATCTCTCTTGGTACCGTAAAGTACCATACCACTAATCTCAAA
This sequence comes from Capsicum pubescens, assembly GCA_030864215.1. NCBI lineage: Eukaryota > Viridiplantae > Streptophyta > Magnoliopsida > Solanales > Solanaceae > Capsicum > Capsicum pubescens. Next base: position 207,285,129 of record CM061538.1, on the reverse strand, counting down.
GACCATCACCTTTTGCATACTAATATCAGTCTTGATTTTCATCAATATAGGATCTCATACTTGCTCCTCCTTGATCTCTGCACCAAGAGATGACCTAAAAATCTCCTGAACCATTACCCTACCATCCTTGGAGTCCAAGAGACGAACTCCAAGATTGGACAAACAGTGAATATCATTCACCGATTCCTACTTTTTTTACTCCACATGAGCCAAACTCTCTATGGACAACCTGCTAAGAGCATCAACAACCACGTTAGCTTTACCTGGGTGGTAGTGAAGACTCATATCATAGTCTATTAGAAGCTCCAACTATCTTCTTTGCCTGAGATTTAGCTCATTTTGAGTGAACACATACTGTAGACTTTTATAATAAGAAAAGATGTTCGCATGCACTCTATATAAATAATGCCACCGGATTTTCAAAGAAAAAACCACTGCCAATAGCTCCAAATCATGAATAGGATAGTTCCTCTCATATATCTTCAACTGCCTAGAAGCATAGGCAATCACTTTCCTATGCTGCATCAATACGCAACCAAGTCCCACCCGATATGAATCACAATAAACCACAAACCCCTCGTTACCTTTGATAATGTAAAAATTGGAGCGGAAGTTAGCTTATCCTTAAACTTCTCGATACTTCCTTCACACGCACCCGACCAAGAAAACTTTACTTTTTTATGAGTCAACTTAGTCAATGGGGTAGCTATCATCGAGAAATATTCTATAAATCGCCTATAGTATCTATCCAAACCCCAGAAGCTCTGAATGTCGGTTGGAGTAGTGGGTCTAGGACACCTTTAAACCGCAACCACCTATTGAGAATCCATCATGATCCCCTCACTTAAAATAATATAACCCAAAAAAGTCACAACGTTCAACCAAAACTCACACGTGGAGAACTTGGCATACAACTGTTGTTCCTTTACGGTCTGCAACACCACACAGAGGTGATTTGCATGATCCACCTCACTTTTAGAATACACCAGGATGTCATCAATTAACATAATGACACAATAATCTAAGAACTACCTGAAAACCCTGTTCATCAAATCCATAAACGCTGCCGGGGCATTAGTCAAGCTAAATGACATCACCAAGAATTCAAAGAGCTCATACCGAGTAAGAAAAGACATCATATGGATATCCACCTCCCTAATATTAAGTTGATGATACCCAAACCAAAGATCTGTCTTAGAAAAGAACGTGGCACCTTGCAACTGATCAAATAAGTCATTTATCATTAGAAGAGGATACTTGTTCTTAATCGTTACCTTTTTCAACTACCGATAGTCAATGCATATCTGTAACGCCCCACATACCTATACTGAGACATCACATGTTTCTCAATGCCATACGTGGCCTCAAGCTAACCCTCTAAGTGTGTCATCACTTTCAAAACTCATTATAGCGCAAATCATGATAAGACAATGAGGATTAACCATGTCATGAACATACTAAAATATGAAGTAATACTGCCCTGTACAAACAAAATACTGAAATATCTGTACACGCTGGTGCACTAGTCTGACAAAGCCTCTACTACATAGGACTGAGGAGCCATTGGGACAGATCCCCAACTGACTCATACTGAACTGAAAGTAAACAACCATCTATTAACAAGACAAAATTAGAGACACAGGTCCTCAAACCATGAGGACTCACCAACCGCAGAAATGTACATGAAGGTACTCAAAGATCACTATCGCTACTGAGACTGAGCACCTAAACCTATAACATGAGGAAATATAGAATACAAGGGAGTATGAGAGTCAGTACTTGGGAATGTACTGAGTATGTGGGGGTGGATGAAACATTTTAAATAATATCATAAATATATAAAAAAATCATGAATGCTGACAATAATAACTCTCTTCGCTTGAATTATCTAAAACATCATTTTCGAAAGTCATCAGTGCTTCATAAATCTCATAAATCATTTAACTCAACTCAAACTCTTTGACTCATGACTTAGAGTGACTCGGTATCTCATGGTACTTAGATTATTATGGATGTGGGAGTTTCTTATAATCGACATAACTACACCATGTGAGCTGCATGGAGTCCAACATTTTTCTCTCCTAAGGAGAGAACCCAACATTGGCGGGGGGTGTTGTACTCTTACCAGGGAGTACAACCTCAATCTCATTATCACAATCCCATACTCATCCTATGTCCCACAATTATCAATATCAATCCTACGGGGGCACGTAGTTTTAGGGAAATACCATATTTCCCGCTTGGTGCTAAATACTCCTCCCAGAATTAGCTCTGAACGCATTAGGAAATCCACCTTAATCAATATCAACTCATGGGTCTGTTATAAAGACCAAAACATAAACATATATCTCATCTGTAAATCATAAAAATCTTGTGGATTCCTAACCCGACTCAACTCAACACAACCTTTCTCAACATCAAGTACATTTGCTTTTCGAATCATTTTCAAATTTTAAAAACTTCAAGGAAACATCATAGGACTCAATCTTGACTTTCAATATCAAATATCGATATATATTCAGTAGTCAAATTTCTCATGGAAAGGCATAACTCATGACACTTGTCTTAAATCACTTAGAAATCATTAATACATAATGACAAGATACAACTCATGGAATAAATTCTCAATTTAAGAAACATGATGGTGAAATAATCATAAATATCAAACTTATTCAACTCAAATCTCATAAATCATAAATAAAGAAATTTGGGTGTAAACCCACTTGCAAAATCATGTAAATCAATAAAAGAAAGTAAATCTTTATGCATAAGAACGAAAAGAGTGTTCTCTTTCAAGCCCCACATACCTTGGATTATAATTTTGGAGATGTAGAAACTTGTTTGGAACTTCTTCCTTACATTTTTGAGCTAAGATCCTTGATGCCTTTGACTAGGGAAGCTTAATTCTTGGACAACTTGGAGAAGTCTATGGAAGATCCTTGAATTTCTTGAAAGAAGATTGAATTTTTGGGTTTTGGAAGAAACCCTAATTTCTAGATATTTCTTGGAAGAGAAAAGGAGAAAAATGAATGGCTATTCTCTACTAGGATATATATATAAGACCATATGGGGAAGAAATGACCAAAATTCACTTTTTGAAAAAAAGCTAAAATTCGTTGATCGGGGCCTGTGATGGTCGATCTGACGGTTCGTCAAGTTTCCTGACGGTCCACCAGATCGTCCGTCACTCAAGTACCAAAACTAGAACGTTTTGCCTCGATGTGACGGTCTAAGTGGCGATCCGTCAGGAAACTGATGGTCCACCAAGTCGTCCGTTACTCGAGGGCCAGAAATGAGACATTCTGTATCGACCTGATGGACCCCTTGACGGTCCGTTAACTTTTTAATGGTCCACCATCTTGGCCGTCACACGGTGACCAAGAAGAGGGGTCACTTCCTTGGCCTGACGGGACACTTGATGGTCCACCAAGGACCTGACAGTCCGCCAGGTTGACCGGTAGACCTGGGCAATCCAATATCGCTGAGTAAAATGGCTATAACTCCTTTGGCCGAAGTTGGATTTCAATGAAATTGGTATCGGTGGATTGCTAACTCTATTTTTTCTATGTCTTGAGAAAGTAGTACAATCACCATCTCGTGGATCAGCTTTTTGAACTCTACAGTAAGGGGCCTTTCTAAAGTTGTCACCTTTGTTTTTGGAACCCTTAAGTTGGCTAGGAATTCCTTCATCTCCTTTTCGAGGCCCATAATATTTCTGTTGTTTGTTACCTATCCTGTATTTCCAAGGCAGGGGATGAGAGAGAAAAGACGTGAGGAGGGCCCTGAGGGGTGTGGGGAACTCTAGAGTTTATTACAAAAGTCGAACCCTGCATCAGAAGGTCCTAGTTCAGAGGGGTTAAGAATGAAAGGTCCATGCTTATTAATGTCAGGGTTTCCATTATGTTTTCCAAAGTTATGTTATCCTGAGCTATGTTGTTCATGATTTTGGATATGGAAACTAGCCATACATGTTGACCATAGTTCAGAAGTCCCGTGTTCCAAGTCCCTCTTGTCAGTTGAGCAAGGTAAGATGGGTTCTGGATGAGGATTTTTATCCTCCCGCCTTTTATTTGTAGAGTCAATGGAACTGTTAGGCTCGTGTCACTCATTTTTAACCAAGAGTTTGGTTGGTGTGTTAATGACAATGTCTCCATGTAGAAGGTTATTGACATTATTGAGAGTAGTGATGTAGATGCCATCTTTTGGAGAAATAGAAGAGGTTTGGAGAGAATGAGTGGGGGAGTTAGCTGAGCTAAGGGTTTTTTCCTTTGAGGAGGTGGCATTATTTAATGCTAAAATGACAACTTCCATCCTATCAATGGTACTCATGATGGATGAAGCCATAATTCCTCTTGGAAAAAGTTCAGGCATTTGAGTTCTAGAGATTTAGAGACTCTTGGATCGAGGTTGTTTAAAAACCTCTTTGCCTTTTTGTTTTGGCAACTTAAGAAAAGATTTATTTCCTGTCTAATGGGGTAGGTCTTATTGATGTTGCACTAAGAAGTGGTCGGAGTGGAGTTGGGATTGATACAGGAATTAGTGGGATTTAAGGTTTAAGGGGGAATAAGAGAGTAGGGCCAAGTCGTCTAGTTTAGGCCCATATTTGGCCTTACAACTTGGTGGTCTATCTTATGACCATTAGGTGGGTCATTATAATACCATGTACTTTTCTTAGCTCAGTTCATCTCCTAGTTTCTTGTATAAGAGTCTTAAATCCTGAAAATTTCACTATGTGTTGGTGACTTAGTCTTATTTTTGGCCTCTTAACTTTGAGGATTTTTAAATTGGTCTTCCCGATCCCGAGATATTGGTTTTTGAGTTAATTCATGTTCATGGGTGTAAGGATCATGTATCGAGAAAGTTTTAGATTTTTCAAATAAGGATTGGGTCACGTTTGGATTTCAATTCCAGAACACCACCACGATAGTTGCGCGTCGTGGTGGGTATAGCGATGAGCCCTTCACCGCATCATGGTGCTCTTTTAATCAGCCTTCCAATTACGAATTTAATATCTTGAGAGGCAGTTAGGTCTTTTCCTATCGATCTAATTTGTAAAAACACAAATTAAAGCTTCAGTTAGGACATTATATTACCATATTCTCCAATTACCCTTTTAAAAACCCTAATCCTCCCCCAACTTCATCAATTTCATTCCTTTCTCTTTAAGAAAACCAAGAATTCAAGTTCTCAAATCCAAGAACTTTCAAGAAAGCATTAAGATTGGTGATTCTCTTTCAAAATTAAGGATTTAAGGTATGTGTTATGTTCATCCATGACCCCTTTTCACCCATGGAGTCCAAGAATCCATTTTTTATGTTTTAAATTATGAATTATACATGTTTATGATGAATTATCTCCATGAAACTATTATGAATTTTGATTTATATATTGTGTTTACAAGTATTTTCGATGGGATGAGCCCTTTACACGTTTGAATGATGAATTTCATGTTAAATCCCTAATTCATGGTTTTAGTATTGTAACTATGTTTTCAATTACATGCTTTATCCATTCCCATGCTTAAATTCATGACTCCCATGTGTTTGATGAAATGCTTAAATGTTGGGTTTTGAGCAATGATCCTTTAATATGGGTTTTCAAGCTTTACATGTCCTTATTGATACTTTCATTCAGTGTTGGTGGGTTATGAACACCCATACCTAGTTTTTTACATAATTTTAGTATCTTCAGAATGATTTCAGATATACCATGAGCATTATTATTCGGTCAGTTATTATGATCAGTTGTTTGTTCAGTTAATCTTAGTTCAGTCCAGTAATCAGTGTCAGTTCAGTTAGGAGTAGGATTTAGCACTGAGCGAACCTAGGGATAGGGTCTCACCTGCCAGCTAGGACTGGGTCCTTAGAAGCAGTCCCTAAGTTCCAGAACTACTTAGCCAGCGTAGGATTATGAGATATCACCTTCCAGTTTAGGACTGACATTCTCTGAGATGTCACTAGTCAGTTTAAGACTGATATTCTCTTAGGGGTCACCCACCAGTTTAGGACTGACTACCTAGTCCTTCGGGACACCAGTTTAGTGGATCCATACAACCAGCATTAGCATCCGTGGTACGGTACTGGCACCCTTCCAACTGGTATTACAGGTTGGACCCCGATTAGTTCAGATTGGGGCATGTCAGTTATATGATACCTCCCACAGTCTCAGTGCAGTATTTAATCCAAAATTCAGTTTAGGTTTGTTTGACCAAAGCATATAGATTACCAGTCATCCAGTTATCAGATTTATGAATTTCAGTTTACAGATTATTTCAAAAATGTATATATATGCTTGGTCTTGCATTATAACATAATTTTCATACATTCATGCTCAATATAATTGTATATTCAAACCCTTGAGTTATGTCAGTTTCCACCCCGTAGTTACAGACCCAATATTCATACAATACCCATGTTTTACTGTCTTTCAGCTTCAGTTCTACTTATATTATAAAAGCAAAGTTTTAAGAAACTAAGTGTAGTGATCCACCAGCTTATCAGATTGTGTTGGTACTCATGATTTAAGATATTTCATCTTTCAGTCTATTTCAGTCCTTTGGTGAGTTTACTTACACTTAGCATGCATGCTTTAAGATTTCATATAAAATCAGTTTTACTTATTGCATTTAACCTCGCTTACTCAGTATATTCCAGATGTACCGATCCATATATACGTCTGTGTGGCTACATTGTTTTATAATGTAGGTACCAGTTGTATTCCATACATCATGACCAAACAATTGCAATTTCTAGCCAGCAGGTGATGAGTTCTCCTATTTCAGGGACTTCAGTCAGATGTTTTTCATGTACTTTACTTTATTACCCATATGTGTTGATTAGTGGTAGATGGAGGTATGTCCCAGCTATATATAATCAGTATAGTAGAGGCTTCATAGATGTCAGCCATGTAATTTTATTTCTCTGTTCAGTTTTATCAGATTGTAAATTGTATCAGTATTATAATTATTCCTAGATTTTGTCATGATTATATTTCCGTACAGCAGAACCAGTTATTTAATATATTATAAATTAGTTGCTTAACAATATGCTAGTTCATGGGTTAGCTTGGGTTTACTTGTGGTTCTAAGCACCGTGTTAAGACTAGGGGGTAGTCTCGTTCCATGAAAAACTCAGTATCGGATCCCAGAGTTTAAGTGTTCTACGGTGTCTATGAAGCTATGTCTAGCAGAGTCTTGCAGAACGGTACCGAGACGTCTGTACTTTTCTTCGAGAGGCTACAGGGCATTTAAGAAATATTTTCCTTCTTTCATGTGTCAGATCATACTGTTGAAAGGTTCTCTAAGAAACCTATACATATTCTCATCTTGTTCCTTTCATGCCATCTTTGCCTTATTTTTGAGGTAACAGAAATAGTGAATCTCAAATTCCTACAGATAGAGCTTTCTTAGACAGTCCCCGCAGACAGTATGGGATTATATATAGGCTCAAAAGTATCCCATTAGTTCCGTTATGTTCCAAAGTTGTAAAGATTTCATTCATGATCATGAAAACTCATTCACTAAGCCAAATTTAGATGTGCTTTCAGATCCTTTCTCAGAGTCCCATGATAGCATGTGATCTAGAGTTAAAAGCATGAACCTAGAAGTTTAGCAGTAGTAAAGTGGGGTTAGTTGTATAATAGGTAAACCAGAAGGCTTGAAATTGTGTATGCAAGAATTTATGTTTATTGATTCGAAATTAAGTATGATGATGTAGGAGTGATTTAGAAATGTGATATTAGTAGGCTATGAAGGAAGTTAGTGTGGTTCATTAAAGGTTTGGGGATATCCATGTTAAGTGTCAGAATATAAGTTTGAATCTTTGAAGATTGAGCTAATAGAAAGTAGTGTTGAAATTCTTGATGGTGTTAACTCAGTATATGGTGATGCTTATGAAGATTCTAAGTTAGGAAGTGTTTAAAGCTATTGTTTGATGACTATTTGGGCTATAGAAAGTTAAGAGTTGTATCTCTGAAGGAAGTATTAGCAGTGGGTTTTGCACTTTCAAGTGTAGTCTTGCAGGGTGAATTGTTACTGATGAGTATTGCCATATTTAGAACTTTAGAGTAAAGTAGTTGCAGTTCAGTTTAGAGTTTATCAAAAGGGTCCCGCAGACTTAGCGTGATGGCTTAAAGCTAAGGGGGAAATGATAGAATAAGTAACCAAAATCAGGATTTCAGATTCTAGCAGTGATGCCAGAGTATTGTAGAGCCTCAACAGGGGATGAAGATGCCCGACCCATTCTTATCTTAGTGCAAAGTTTTGTTCTTCAGTCATCACGATATCTACTCATGCCTTACATGTCAGCTCCATGATCATAGTTCATGTTCATGCACATAATAGAGAATCATGTACTCTCTCAGTTACTAGTATGATGAGTTCCAGTTCATTCAGTAGTACGGATCATATTCCAAGAATTTATGAACTCCAAACTCTGGTCATGCAGCTCATAACTCATGTACTCATGCATTACAGTAAGTTCAGTTCCAGGTACTTATTCTACACTCTTAATAATCAGCAAAATTCAGATTATGTCATGTATATCCTCAGTTTTGATCTCTGTAATGAATCCATGTCGTGGATACTCCATTCCACAGGTCTCAGTTAAGTGTCCCAGTTATGCATAGTATTCTTTCATATTTCAGGTCCTCATGTTCTAACCTTTCAGTGACCACTCCTTAGGTCAAGTTAGTGATAATGAATAATTGGTTAGATAGGAGAGGCAAAATATTTCTTGCTAACGAAAGATTGTTATATGCTTGCTTTAGCTAAGGCTGTAAGTGTGAAGTAAGTTGAGCCCAAGTTTTTGATATATGTCATGGTTAGTTGAAATTTTTGTGTGTGTTTTCTTGGGGTAGTACGTGGAAGTTGTTGATGACTGATAACGCTCAATCTACAGCTCTCGTAGGAGTGTAAAACGGTCGTTAGCAAATATAGAACCCAACAGGGTTGGGTGTCGATCCCACAGGGAATAGCTTGGCCAACAAGTAAGCAAAATTACTAAACTTTTGGTGCAAGTCTCGTAAAAAAGGGGGATTGTAATGTGTCACCAAAACAATTAAATAAAAGCTGAAAATAGCAAAGTAAAAGAGAAATATTGTTACGTAAGTTGTAAACAATGAGAATTGAGGCGTTGGGGTTATGTCCACCTTCTGAGGTATACGTCTCTATTGGCTATGAGTGTGTAGAATTCTGATATGCAACTGCTTCGTGAGCTTTCTTTTGCGTCAAGTAAGCCATAAAATGCTGAATTCTGCATCATTTATACCTGAAACTTTACTAATCATGTTCGTTAGCTCATTTACAGGAAAAAGGACTAAAAGTGCATGAAATATATACTTTGTTCTCAGAACTAGGCTAAAATATGGGCAAAATATATTGATATAGGCGTGTAAATTCGCCTATCATCAACACCCCACACTTGAAGCTTTGTTCGTCCTCGAACGAAATACCATGTCCTTCTAAACATCAACTTAGGGTTTCACAGCAACAACACAAAACATTTGTCAAGACAAGCACAACAATTATCAACAAAGAGTAGCTTTTCGATTATAGGTAGAAACAATTTAACCTCTAGCATAGACTCGTGATGGTGATCAACTCGCATGCAAACGTTAAGGTACAAGGAATTGAACCACACAATATCACATAATGAGTCACAAATAGAGCCTAAACGTCTCAATAGTCACAATTGTAGCACATACTCTTGTTATAATCTCATGCTGCCTATCAAAATAATTTCATGCAAAGCTAGAAAAAACAACAAAAACAAAAAACTAAAACACGAAAAAAAACAACAAAAAAAACAACAAAATAAACAAACATAGATGCGATAGAGAAGTATAGCATACGATACCGCCACCCCACACTTAAACGGGACACTGCCCTCAGTGGAAAATAAATACGAGGAACCTGGTTAGTCGGATTCTTCCTCAATATCGGAGGTCATACCCCCTTCGTCGGAATCATCATAAGAGTCGTCGTCAGAGTTCTCCTCCTCGTCAGAGTCTGGCAAGCGTCGATCGTTATCAGTCGGCACATCATCATCTAGAGGTTCCTCAAAGTATACGCCCACTCTACACATCTCCCGTGCATGCATGTTCATGGGATAGTTGTGGTCCAGCTGTTGGAGCTCTGCAGCAGTTGGAACACGTCCACCACTCATCATTGCAAAATCGTGTCATGCCATAAAGATGACGGAAGAAACTCTCATCACGAGCATGTCTTTCCGCAGTAGTAAGGTTGAAACCATGAATTGTTTCCGCATCTTTGACCTTAGTAAGGTCAACCTTCTTTGGGTTATGTGGGAGTTTGTGGTCAGCTGGTTCCTCTTCGATATCCTCCTTCCGCAAGATTGCTGTCAACAGATTTCCAAACGTGAAGTGGGACCTTTTGTGGAGTCTGGCCTTCCTCATGGTAGAGAGAATGATTGCCCCAAAGTTTATAGGGACATTCTTCATCAAAGCATAGACCAAACACACTCTATCTCTTGATATCTTGGTGTATTGAGTCCCAGGAATAAGGCATGAGTTGACAATACGCATCCAGATTCTTGCTTCCCTATTCAGTGAAGCATAGGGGAAAGTGTTGTGTCGTCCTGTGTCTTTATGTCTGCCCCACCTTGCCATCGATCTACTTCCACAAAGTGTGTGTCTAATTGCTCTTTAAGGAGGCCTGCTGTACAGCTCTTTGAATGGTGCTGGGTCGACCGAAGGTAAGCCAAGAAAAGAGTTGATCCAGTCCGCGTTGAGCTGTAACACTTGGCCCCGAATTTTGACTTCGTTGCCTGTTGTTTTCGGTGACCAGTTGGCGTAAAACTCTCTTGTCAAATCAATATTACATTCTTCCATATCGCGGAAGATGAAATCCAGCTTCAATGCCATGATTTTCGCCAACATACGCGGCTCCTTCTTCGCTAAGGTGTCCTTGTTGATCAGGTCGACGTGAACATATCTTCTTTCTTTGTTGTTCCTGTACCATTCTTTGGCTTCCTCCTCAAGAACCCATTTTATTCCAAACATTCTGCGGGGTAGTTGTGTTGAGGATGATTCTCCTTGGTCCTTTCTACCTCTCTTCTTGCCCTTTTGGGAAGTGGTAGCCTTCTCCTTGCCTTGCCTCGCTTTAGGTGCCATTGTACCTGAGACTAAAAATAGTGTTAATGGCAGCACAATCTCAGTTGATACAATCTATAAACAAGCAGTAGGGGTACTACCCCACACTTAGTTTTGTTGACACAAATCAGTGAAGTGAAAGTGGTCGATTACTCAGATTTCGTCGACATACGTTTAAGGATTATATTCCGACAAGAAAATAAGTAATGTATTACTACTTGCAGCCATTGCACTACTTTCATGTTAGATATAACAACACTACTACATAGGGGTTGTAACATGGTATGGATGTTTTCAACAATCGCAACCTCCTAAGTCGGTAGGCAACTATAAGGCTTATCCCGATGAACGGGATAGTCTAGCATGTAAGTATCCAAGTAACAAGATCATAACATGATAGTCAATGTTCATCACCATAGCAATTCCGCAAATCGTATAACAGTGCTATTAAAACCAAATTCAAGTCGGAAACAAGTCAAGATTTTCCTACGTATATGTTTACTCACATGATTTTGTATCAACGATCAAAACACATGAACATCTCCAATCAATCTTATACGATGTAGCAATTTATAATAGAGATAGCAACGTAGTACATACGAGAAATAAATGAAGAATAAGAGAGTACTTACTTGCTTGAAGCTTTTGGAGATGGTTTTGTGAATTGAAAGAGCAAAAAGAAAAATTTTGGGATGGTTTGGAGAGGGAATGCGACGCCTTTAGGTTAATTTCTAGTGTGGTTATGTTTCAAGACTAAGTACCCTTTATATAGGAAGATAATGGGTCGGGTTTTGACCCATTTACAATCGGTTTTGGAGACAAAAATGCTACATATGCGGCGCATAATGCTTGACATAGTCATGGTATATGCGGCGCATAGTCTATGGCATTTAGGGACATATGCGCCACATAGTCTATGGCATATGAGATCCTGAGACCTAATGCTATAGCATAGGTGGCGCATAGTCAAAAGCACACTTAGGACTGGGCGGTGCATAGTGTATAACACACTAGATTCCGAGACCTTATGCTATAGGATAGGTTGTGCATTGTTCGTGGCCTAGTTTTACCTAGGCCTAGCCTTCCTCGATGCCTAGTTTGGCATGAGCAATGCTCAATCCATAGCCTTATGCATCACTATTCCTAACTTACCAACTTTACCATACAATGCGTCCAAATCGTCAATTGAAATCAATCTCCTCGTTGAATACCTCTTGCACCTATTTTTTTGCTTAAAACCAAATGAAAACGATTAGTACGATGGGTTGCCTCCCACCAAGCGCCTTAGTTTTGGTCATGGCACGACTCTTATTTTTGGATTTTCATTATCAAAAGCAAAACAAGTAAAAAAAAAAGAACGATAAAACGATAAAACGATGGGTTGCCTCCCATCTAGCGCCTTTTTTATTGTCATGGCTCGACATAGTTACCTCGAGTACTTAGACTTCGTCGAGATAAGTGATGGCCATAGAATTCATCGAGTCAAGAGGACCGATATAAGTCTTAACACGTTGGCCATTCACCTTGAAGACAACACCATTATTGTCTTCCAATTCGACTACTCCAGACGAGTAGACTTGGATAACTTTGTATGGACCAGACCACTTAGACTTTAACTTACCTGGGAAGAGCTTTAATCTAGAGTTGAAGAGAAGTACCATATCATCCTTTTGAAAGTTTCGACGAACAATCCGCTGATCATGATACTTTTTCATCCGCTCCTTGTATAGGTCTGATCTTTCATAAGCATGAAGACGGAATTCATCCATCTCATTTAGTTGCTCCATCCTCAGCTTCATTGCATCATCCCAATTCAAATTCAATCGCTTCAGCGCCCACAATGCCTTGTGCTCGAGCTCAATGGGTAAGTGACAAGCCTTCCCATAAACTAGTTGATAAGGGGACAGGCCAATTGGCGTTTTGAATGCAGTTTTGTACGCCCATAGTGCATCGTCCAGCTTTCGAGACCAATCCTTCCTATTAGCATTTACCGTCTTCGCAAGGATTTGCTTGATCTCTCGATTGGAAACCTCTACATGTCCGCTAGTTTGTGGGTGATAAGGCGTGGCTACCTTATGTTGCTTGACACCATATTTTGCCAACACGGACTTGAATAGCTTGTTGCAAAAGTGAGATCCTCCATCGCTTATGATAGTACATGGTACTCCAAAGCGAGAGAAGATATTCTTCTTCAAGAACGCTACAACACGCTTTCCCTCATTGTCGGCCAGCGCTACAGCTTCAACCCATTTTGAGACATAATCCACAACAACTAAGATGTACTTCATTCCGAATAAATTTATGAATGGACCTATGAAATCAATACCCCATACGTCAAAGAGCTCTACCTCAAGAATTTTGGTCATGGGCATTTCATGGTGTTTTGAAATCGCACCTTGACGCTGGCATTGATCACACCTTCTAACATAGTCGTAGGCATCTCTGAATATCGAAGGCCAATAATAACCACTTTGCAATACTTTTTTGGCCATCCGATTGCCTGCGTGATGTCCTCGAACTTGCGACATGTGGCATGCTTCCAAGATATTAGGCACCTCTTCATGGGATATACATCGTCGAATGATACCATCCGCACATCGTCGAAACAAATAAGGATCATCCCAATAGTAGTGCTGTACGTCATGCATAAACTTCCTCCTTTGGTGGTAAGATAAATTGGCAGGTATCACATTACTCACCACGAAATTTGCAAAGTCGGCATACCATGGTAATTTCTCCATTGTTGTTGCTAATATCTCTTCGTCCGGGAATGCATCATCAATCTGAATTTCAGGTTGCACCACATGCTCATTCTCAAGTCGAGATAGGTGATCAGCCACTTGGTTCTCGCAACCTCGTCTATCTTTGACTTCGAAATCAAACTCTTGCAGCAGCAATACCCATCTAATCAACCTTGGTTTTGCATCCTTCTTTGTCATTAGATACCTAAGAGCTGCATGGTCTGTATGAACGATCACCATAGTACCCAATAGATAGGCACAAAACTTCTAAAATGCATACACAACCGCTAGGAGCTCTTGTTCAGTAACAGTGTAGTTCCTTTGGGCTTCATTTAGGACCTTACTCGCATAGTAGATAGGATGAGATAATTTCTCCTTTCTCTGACCAAGAACAGCACCAACGGCTACACCACTAGCATCACACATGACCTCGAACAAGAGAGACCAATCTGGTGCTACCATGATAGGGGCTTTGATGAGTTTTCCTTTGAGGCATTCGAATGCCTTCAATAAATCGTTCTTCTTGTCTTCTTCTTTGGTCTGCAGTCATGCCTATAGATAAAGTGGGGCTTGCTACCTCGGAATCCCTGGTATGCCAAGCTCTACTTTGTTTCGTCATGCGATCTAGCATATTGCTTGCTTGACCAAAGGTGAGGTCCATAAAAGATCCTCCAGCTGCGTTATCCACCACTGGCTTAGTTATTGAATTCAAGGATCTATACAATATCTCCATGAGGTGAACATTAGTCATGTGATGGTTTGGGCATCTCGCTAGCTTTGTCTTGAACCTCTCCCATGTTTCATGAAGAGCTTCAGTGGGAAGCTGATGAAAGTTGCTGATTTCATCTCTCAATTGTTCCCTTTTGGAAGGCGGAAAAAATCTTTCTAGGAAAACGTCTCTCAATTGCCTCCAATTTGTAATTGAATCAGGAGTCAGCCCATTCAACCATAGTGTTGCCTCCCCAGACAGAGACAATGGAAATAGACGTAATCGAATTTCATTCTGACCAACACCAGGATTGTCAAAAGACTTGCATGTAGAAATAAAGTTGATGAGATGCATATTCGGATCATCGCCTGCTAGTCCACCAAATAATCCCTTGAGTTGCAATAACTGAATCATGGTGCTTGTGATGTTGAACTTGGCTCCAGGCGCTAATGGTGGTGGAATTATAGCTCCAGTGGCTCCGGCACCATCAAGATCATCATCATCATCGTCGAAAGCTGGCTGCATAGGTTGGCGATCATGTCTATACCGAGCTTGTCAACCCCTTCTGTTGGTAGGTGTTGTGATTTCAACATCATGCCTTGGGTTTAGTAATTCGTCATCACCTAAATCCTCATCGTCAGGATTTGTTGCTCGTGCAGGGTTATCAATGTTCTGCTGTTGAACCTGGGCTGCGGCAAGGTCAGCCAATCTTGCTTGTTCCTGTTGAGCAGCCATCCTTGCGATTTTAGCTTGTGCTTCCATTCTACCAATGCGTTGTGGTTCAGGATTGATTGGTAATAACGGTTGATCAGAACTTCGAGTATGGGGCATGCACTACAATAAAAACCTGCAGTAGACAAAAACAAAAACTAAACATAAAAGTACGAGAATCTTTGACCAAAGGGTCTAGTAATTATCACGAACTTGATTGACACTTTTATTCCCCGGCAACGACGCCAATTTTTGATAACGCTCAATCTACAGCTCTCGTAGGAGTGTAAAGCAGTTGTTAGCAAATATAGAACCCAACAGGGTTGGGTGTCGATCCCACAGGGACTAGCTTGGCCAATAAGTATGCAAAATTACTAAACTTTTGGTGCAAGTCTCGTAAAAAGGGGGATTGTAATGTGTCACCAAAACAATTAAATAAAAGCTGAAAATAGCAAAGTAAAAGAGAAATATTGTTACGTAAGTTGTAAACAATGAGAATTGAGGCGTTGGGGTTATGTCCACCTTCTGAGGTATACGTCTCTATTGGCTATGAGTGTGTAGAATTCTGACATGCAACTGCTTATAGAGAATTGTATTCGATGGTAAATCCAGGCGTCTTTCGACCTATTCGAGGATTATTTCACTTTAACTCTTTCGAGCTTAAAGCGTGTCTAACGGTACGAATTCTCCAAGAGGTTAGTCCAGTTACGGCACTAGCTTTTTAGTAGGTAATTTTAGGGGGTGACCCTACTACCTTGACATTATCTCTTTTCCAGACAAATAACCTTTCTTTCGAACAAGTTAAATGTTATACTGGCGTATTCTTGCGTTTGCAACCACAAAGAATGTAGACTAAGATGAAGAGAATAATGATATAAGCAGTATACGTGTCGCGAACTCACAACCTCACAGCAATAGATAGTATCTCATACGACTTCCATAACCCCAACAGAGAAGTTTAGTTACCCATGAATGCGAAGGAGATCACGATTGACATTGTTGTTATACCATAAGATTGAGTAATTTCGTGTATCTTAGGTGGTAGGCGTGAGGCGTGAATTCCTAGGCAAAGTAACGATTCTCTTGTTGTGGAATTTAAGAATAGAAGAGTAGAAGAAGAAAAATAGAATTAATGGAAAGATTAGAAGAGTTGTAGAATTGTTTGTAGTGGAAGATGAGAGGGATGAAAGAAAGTATTGTGGTCTCCCTCCTTATTAAAAATCTCTAGCATGATAGGGTATTTATAATACCCATATCCTAATCCTACTAGATAAATAAAATATCTAACCAAATCCTACTAGGCTAATGTAATACTTAACCCAATTGTACTAGGTTAATGTAACATTATCATAATCCAAATAAACTAATGAAATACATAACCCAATTATACAAGGTTAATGTATCATTGTCCAAATCCAACTAAGTTACTGCAAATCCCCAAAGTCTTCAGAAATGCTGTTTTAGCTCGGGAAAGATTTTCCATGCAGCAGTTTTGGTCCTTAGGCGTGTAAACTCCTTTCCCTGCCTTCGTGAGCTTTCTTTTGCATCAAGTAAGCCATAAAATGCTGAATTCTGCATCATTTATACCTGAAACTTTACTAATCATGTTCGTTAGCTCATTTACAGGAAAAAGGACTAAAAGTGCATGAAATATATACTTTGTTCTCAAAACTAGGCTAAAATATGGGCAAAATATATTGATATAGGCGTGTAAATTCGCCTATCATCAATGACAGAGGTTTGGAGGATATGAGAAAGATGTTTTTTGGGTGTTTGTTTAGAAGTGCATATGTGGTTATGATGATAGACTTGAATGTCATGTATATATATATATATTTGGATGAATGCATTGTACGTCAGTGAATGTCTAGTAAGGGTTGAATATAGTTGTTGAAGTGGTAATGAGAATTATTCATGAGATGAGAAGTTGTGAAAGCGCAGGGTGTATTGAAATCATGATTTGGACTAGTGTTATGGTGTGATGTGTAGTACTTTGTAGATTCGAGTAGACTTGAACATAGTGAGAGAATTCAGTTCAGCTCGGACTTCAGTAGATAGAGTTGTCAGTGCCCATGTGAATATTTTAAGTAGCCTCAAGTGAAGTGCAATTTTGAAGTAGAATATATAGTTGAGTATAAACTTTTAGTATAATTCAGTCCGTTTAGCCAGCAGTTCAGCATAGTAGTCAGACAGACAAGTTCCTATGGTTTTTCATCTTCTGATCTAGTCCCACTATCTGAAGTTTCATAAATATGGCTATTCTAAGAGATAGGGACTTAAATCCTGGAAATTTCACCAAGTGTTAGGGACTTAGTCTTATTTTTGTCCTCATAACTTCGAGGATTTTTAAATTGGTCTTCCTGACCTCGAAATGTTGGTTTTTAAGTTAATTCATGTTCAGGGGTGTAATGAGCATGTTGTATGGAAGTTTTGGATTCTTTGGCCGAGGATTGGGTCGTGTTTGGATTTCGATTCCAGAACACCACCGTGATAGTGACGCGTCGCGGTGGGTATAGCGATGATCCCTTCACCACATTGTGGTTCCCTTTTAATCAGCCTTCTAGTTATGAATTTAATCTTTTGAGAGATAGTTAGGTCTTTTCCCATCGACCCAATTCATAAAAACATGAATTAAAGCTTCAGTTAGGGCATTATATGCCCATGTTACCTCGTAAAAACAAACCCTAATGCTCCCCCAAGTTCATCAATTTCATTCTTTTTTCTTTAAGAAAATCAAGAATTCAAGTTCCCAAATCCAAGAACCTTTAAGAAAGCATCAAGATTGGTGATTCTCTTTCAAGATTAAGGGTTTAAGGTTTGTGTTATGTTCATCCATAACCCCTTTTCACCCATGGAGTCCAAGAATCCATTTTTATGTTTTAAAATTATGAATTATACATGTTTATGATGAATTATCTCCATGAAAATTATGAATTTTGATTTATGTATTGTGTTTACTAGTGTTTTCGATGGGATGAGCCCTTAACACGTTTGAATGATGAATTTCCATGTTAAATCCCTAATTCATGGTTTTAGTATTGTAACTATGTTTTTAGTTACATGCTTTATCCATTCCCATACTTAAATTCATGACTCCTATATGTTTGATGAAATACCTAAATATTGGGTTTTGAGCAATGATCCTTTAATATAGGTTTTCAAGCTTTACATGTACTTATTGATATTTTCACTCATTGTTGCTTGGTTATGAACACCCATACCTAGTTGTTTACATAATTTCAATATCTTCAGAATGATTTCAGATATACCATGAGCATTATCATCCAGTCAGTTATTATGATCAGTTGTTTGTTTAGTTAAGCTTAGTTCAGTCCACTAATCAGTGTCAGTTTAGTTGGGAGTAGGATTTAGCATCGAGCAAACATAGGGATAGGGGCTCAGTCGCCAGCTAGGACTGGGTCTTCTAAATCAGTCTTTAAGTCCCAGAACTACATAGCCAGCATATGATTATGAGATATCACCCGCCAGTTTAGGACTGACATTCTTTGAGATATCACCTGCCATTTTAGGACTGACATTCTCTTAGAGGTCACTCGCCAGTTTAGGATTGACTCCCTAGTCCTTCGGGACACCAGTTTAGTGGATCCACACAGCCAGTGTTAGTACCGTGGTACGTTACTGATACCCTTGCAACTAGGGCTACAGGCTGGATTCTGATTAGTTTAGATTGGGGCATGTCGGTTATATGATACCTCCTACAGTCTCAGGGCAGTATTCAGTCAAAAAATTAGTTCAGGTTTTCTTGACTAAAGCATACAGATTACCAGTTATTCAGTTATCAGATTTTAGTATTTCAGTTTACAGAATAATTTAGAAATATTTATATATACTTGGTCTTGCATTCTCAGACAACGCAGTTTTTATGCATCATGCTTAATATAATTGTATATTCAGAACCTTGAGTTATGTTAGTTTCCACCCCGTAGTTTCAGACCCAATATTCATACAGTACCCATGTTTTACTGTCTTTCAGCTTCAGTTCTACTTATATTATAAAAGTAAAGTTTTAAGAAACTAAGTGTTGTGATTCACCATTTTATCAGATTATGTTTGTACTCATGTTTTAAGATATTTCATCTTTCAGTCTATTTCAGTCTCTTGGTGAGTCTACGTACACTTAGCATGCATGCTTTAAGATTTCATATAAAAACAGTTTTACTTATTGCATTCACCCCTGCTTACTCAGTATATTCCAGAAGTAATGATCTACATATACGTCTGTGTGGCTACATTATTTCATAATATAGGTACCAGTTATAGTCCACACATCATGACCAGACAATTGTAACTTTCAACCAACATGTGATGAGTTCTCTTATTCGAGGACTTCAGTCAAATGTTGTTCATGTACTTTACTTTATTACTCATATGTATTGATTACTGGTAGCTGGAGACATGTCCCAGTTATCTATTATCTGTGTAGTAGAGGCTTCATAGATGTCAGTTAGAGTCAGTCATGTAATTTCAGTTCTCTATTCAGTTTTATCAGATTGTAGATTATATCACTATTATAATTCTTCCCAGATTTTGTCAAGATTATATTTTCGCACAGAAGAACCATTCCTTTAGTATATTATAAGACAACTGCTTAACAGTATGCTAGTTCATGGGTTAGTTTGCGATCACTTGTGGTTCCAAGTACCGTGTTACGACTAAGAGTAGTCTCGAATCGTGACAGTCATTTGATGTTAGCTTAACTGCATTTAGCGGGTCAGAATGCCTAGTACCTATTGGGACCCTAGCTTTGGGCCTCCGCCGCCATAGGCAATCAGAGTTTTGATGAACTTACTGGAGTATGCATCAAATTATTTTACCTCGATGCTTGAGTGGATTTTACCTTTATCTTGAATAGATTTACCAGTTTGGTTCTTTGTTCAGTTCCTCCAGTTGAATGTGACTGTTTTCCATGTATCCCCTTTCTACTCTTTCTCTGGTGTGTTAGTTTCTTCCCGCTGCGATGCTTCCTGGGTAGAGGATCTGTGTGGGCAGTGAATTTAAGTGTGTACTAGCCATCCACATACCTTACAGAGTATTCCCTCTTCCTCATAAACTATGTCTTATTTATGTCGTCCTATGATGACCGAGGTTTCAAGAGGTTGGTCCATTGGGACTTCCGCGCATAAATTTGCGTTTCTCTCTTGGAGTGTCACAGAGGTGCAGGCATCCACTTTAACCAGCTCCCCAATTTTACATCCTATCTTTTTAAGGATTTGTTGTTATAAAATTTCATTGGTAGATGAGGTAGCCTCAACTAGATTGCGGTGGTGGTGATTTTGCAATCTTTTGGGACAAAATTCAGTTCCACATTTTAACTGACAAAAATTATCCCCTATAAACCATGGCCCTCCTTGGAGAGCCATTGAGTGGTCTATTTGGTTATCAAATTTAGCTGTATAAAAATCAAGCCCCAAATCTATCAGTGGGAAGGTGGAGTTTGTTTTCCAGATGTCCTTCAACTTTGTTTTTAGATATTAGTGGATGAGCTTTCTCCCAACAATTTTGATGATAACGGAGTACCTCCAAGGTGTATATAATCTCTCTTTCTCTTTAATGGAAAAAGGGATTATACTCTGTTCCAGGTCTAACATGGATGGAGAATTTGGATTTTCGAGAGGTGGGGTGGGAGCCTCACGGGTTAATTGGAGCTTGTTCATGGTCATCTGTTTGTAGGATTGCTGTAGTTCGCTCGTTTCCTCCATGAAGAGGTCATTAAATTGGCCGATAGTGGTTTCTGAGGGGGGAGTTTTGTGGATTCTGGAAAGTCATTTGGAAGAATTTGTGAGTAGTTTCGTCTGGTGGCTTTTAGAGAGAGGGAGGTCTTTCTCTCTCTAACCCCCCAAAATTATAAAATCGTTAACCCAATAACAATAAATCAATAACATTTTTATCAGTTCGATTTATTGACCAATTAAATTTTTACACCCCCCTACTTCATTGACAACTAGCTAGGCCGACATGTAATTAGATTATAAGTATGGTTATTTCACTCAATTAACAATTATTATCTTATAAAGTCATTTTTCTCATGATTTCAATTTTCTTCAACAAACTGACATAAAAATTACTAAAATCGAATGACCGCCTGAGAAATCATAAATAATCTCACTCCCTCAATTACATTTTGTTGACACTATTTCCTTACTGATTAGTCTGCTATAAAACATAGTAGTTTCATACTTTTTATTTAAAAGCAATTTAGTTTAAACTTCTCGTTTCATCATTAATGAGTTAATTATAATAACACATATATTTATGATTTACTTTAGATTGTAAATTTCAGAAGTTTTAAAAAATAAAAATAAAATTCATGCTCAATCAAATACCACTATATAAATCACACCAGAAGAATCACTTTCTCTCTTAAACTTCATGTCCACTCAAAAATGCCATGTAAAATTAAACTCGAGTATATGAAGGTGTATCGTATCCCTCTTTTTGTTAAACTTGTGTACCCTGTGTATTTAGGATTTTTTAAAGCTGTATATTTTAGTAATTACTATTATGTAATAGTTGTGTATCTTAGATACATTCGGAATTTGAATTGTGTATCTCGATAATTTCTTCGATACATAATAGCAGCGTATATCAGATATACCCAAAATTTTAATAATGTATTTAGACAATTACTTCGATATATCTTGTAATCTTTTAGAAAAATTAGGAGATGCCTTGTAATTAGGGGTCAAACAATATCATATATTTTTATTGTTTGCCTTTAGAAGGAAAAATATCAGAAATAGCCAAGCATGAGGGGGCTATCTACAAACTCCCGTGTATGTGAAGGTGTATCTTAGCTCTCTTCTTGTTAAACTCGTGTGCTCTATGTATCTAGGCTTTTTTGAAGCTGTGTATCTGAGCATTTGCTATTGTGTAATAGCTGTGTATCTGAGGTACATCTGAAATTTAAAGTGTATTTGAACAATTACTTTGATTTATAATAGCTATATCTCAAATACATTTGAAATTTAAATTGTATATTTGGATAATTATTTTGATATATCTTGTGATTATTTCAAAAAATTAAGAGGTGCCTTTATAATTAAGGATCAAATATTCTGTATATTTATGTTGTTTGTCTATAATAATACTGTTTAGTTGCCCATGCAAGTCTTTGGTTTTTATGCTTTTGCGTGCTTCAAGGGATTGCCTCCCTCCCTACACGCAACAAATTTTTTTTTACGTGCTTCAAGGTATTGCCCCTTCAAGCTGTTGGGGAAAAGCGCAGTGGTCTCACCATTGCTAAAGATTACATAAATACATCACTTATGTTTTCAATATTATAAAAAATCTCAATTCCCTAAATATATTACAAAAATTTCAACATATATACATAATGCTATGTATATATTGGCTATATTATGTATATTAATAGGGAGAGAGAGTAAAGTAATAAAAAAAGTGGGAAAGAGTGTAATTACTTCCAAAAGGGTTGGTATTTATGCGAGTAGGATCTACTAGCAACCGGCGAGTTTAGGCAAATCAAGTTTTAGCATATTCAATTTGATAATAAATAAATAAATTCTGTATTCTTTCTCAAGTTTATGTTAGAATGCGGAATACTAATGGAGCTACATTCAAATAATCAAACTTTTCAACATCTTCTCACTATAACAAGACTGAGAAAATGATGAAAAACCATTAACAGTTCTTTTATTTTTAATTCCTAAACTCACACATATGTTTCTCCAAGATCTTTTATTTCAAAAAAATAAAATAAAATTGTGGCTCGTAAACTAGTCCCTCTCCTCCGTTTCTTCAAAAACAAAGGTTTACTTTAGCCTGAATAAATAAAAGTGTGCGATTTTAATTGAAAATTATATTTTATAAATAAAATATATTCTTAATTACATGATATGATTAAGATTTAAAATAATTATCTTAAATGGTTATTTGTTAGTTTTTTAAGTGTTTTTTTATCTGGACTCTTATACACAAATATTATACACAATGTATACAGTCAATACAAGATTCTCTCACTCAATTAATCTTATACACAAAAATTATACACAATGTATATAGTCAATACAAGATTCTCTCACTCAATTAATTTTTCAAACATACTCTTTTATCTGATTGGCTAGTTTGACGATAAAAACCTTTACCCCTTCTCTCACTTGGCCATTACACGATCGTCTCACTTAAAGGTAATTTCAAAGAATTTTTTTTCCCATTCATCCGGGGTGAATCGCAAAAATAGATCCAAATTGGGGTGACTTTCAAATTTTAGTCCCAAATAAAAAAAGCTTTCTTAAAATAGCCTTTACCTATTAACTAATAATTTTTTGAACGAAATTGCCCATGATCAATGAAGTAAATTACATAAATAATCCTTATTTTTTTTTCTCTTTTTAATTGTACTTTGATTTTTCTTTTTTCTTTTCTCTTTTTATTTTTAATTTTTTCCAGCCCTTACTTTTTTCCCTTTTTCCTTTTTTCCTCCCAACTTCTTCTTTTCTTTTTTCTTTTATATTATCTTCATTTCTTATTTTTTCTTTCCTCTTTTTGTTTGTTCTTTTTAGTTTTTCTCAACCTTTACTTTTTTTCTTTACACCTCTCAACATCTACTTTTATAAAAAAAATATTTTTTATTTTTCTTTGATTTTTTTTTAATTTTTTCTCGACATTTAATTTTATTTAATCTTTTTATTTTTATTTTTATCAACCTTTATTTTTTTCCTATTCTCTCTCAACTTCTACATTTTCTTTGATTTTTATTTTTTTTAATATTTTTCTTTATTTTCTTCTTTTTTCGTAATTTTTATTATTTTTGTTATTTTCTTCGATTTCTTTCATTCAAGTGACATCTCATGATCAAAAGTTGACAGTATCACATTATAAAAGCAGGACTTATGACTTTCGAACAACAAACTACGTTTCATGGGCAGGAGTTGACACTACTACATTGTAGAGACACGACTTATGACTTTCAAACAACAAGTTATGTTTCATGGGCAAAAGTTGACACTATCACATTGTATTTTTATTTATGAGATGTTTTATAACTATTACTTTAGAGGCAAGACTTAGCACATGGATTTTCAAACAACAAATTATACCCCATGGGCAAACGTTGACTCTACCACGTTATATTTTTATTTATGAGATATTCTACAACTATTGCCTATGAGGCAAGACTTAGCTCAAGGACTTTCATACACCAAATTATGCCCCAAGGGCAAGAGTTGACTCTACCACATTATATTTTAATTTATGAGATGTTCTACAACTATTGCCTTAGAGGGAAGACTTAGTTCAAGGACTTTCAAACAAAAAATTATGCCTCACGGGCAAGAGTTAACTCTACCACGTTATGTTTTCATTTATAAGATGTTCTACAACTATTGCCTTAGAGACAAGACTTATCTCAATGACTTTCAAACTACAAATTATGTACCACGGGCAAGAGTTGACATTACCACATCGTATTTTGATTTATGAGATATTTTATAACTCTTACCTTAGAGGAAAGACTTAGCTCAGGGACTATCAAACAATAAATTATACCCCATGGGCAATAGTTGACTCTACCGAGTTATGTTTTCATTTATGAGATGTTCTACAATTATTGCCTTTGAGGCAAGACTTAGCTCAAGGACTTTCAAACACCAAATTATGCCCCACGGGCAAGAGTTGATGCTACCACGTTATATCTTTATTTATGAGATGCTCTACAACTATTACCTTAGAGGGAAGACTTAGCTCAAGGACTTTCAAACAACAAATTATGCCCCATGGGAAAAAATTGACTTTGCCATGTTATGTTTTCATTTATGAGATGTTCTACAACTATTGCCTTATAGGCAAGACTTAGCTCAATGACTTTCAAACTATAAATTATGCCCTACAGGCAAGAGTTGACTCTACCGCGTTATGTTTTCATTTATGAGATGTTCTACAACTATTGCCTTAGAGTCAAGACTTAGCTCAAGAACTTTCAAACAATAAATTATGCCCCACGGGCAAGAGTTGACTCTACCACATTATATTCTTATTTATGAGATGTTCTACAACTATTGCCTTAGAGGCAAGACTTAGCTCAAGGATTTTCAAACAATAAATTATACTCCACGGGCAAGAGTTGACTCTACCACGTTATGTTTTCATTTATGAGATGTTCTACAACTATTGACTTAGAGGCAAGACTTACATCAATGACTTTCAAACTATAAATTATGCCCGACGGGCAAGAGTTAACTCTACCACGTTATATTTTTATATATGAGATATTCTATAACTATTTTCTTAGAGGCAAGAGTTGACTCAAGAACTTTCAAACATAAAATTATGTCCCATGGGCAAGAGTTGACTCTACCACGTTATGTTTTCATTTATGAGATGTTCTGCAACTATTGCCTTAGAGGCAAGACTTGGCTCAAGAACTTTCAAACAGTAAATTATGCCCCACGGGCAAGTGTTGACTCTACCACGTTATGTTTTCAGTTATGAGATGTTCTACAACTATTGTCTTAGAGGTAAGACTTAGCTCAAGGACTTTCAAACAACAAATTATGCCCCACAGGCAAGAGTTGACTCTACCGCGTAATGTTTTCATTTATGAGATGTTCTACAATTATTTCCTTAGAGGCAAGACTTGGCTCAAGGATTTTCAAACAACAAATTATGCTCCATGGGCAAGAGTTGACTCTACCACGTGATGTTTTCATTTATGAGATGTTCTACAACTATTGACTTAGAGGCAAGACTTAGCTCAATGGCTTTCAAACTATAAATTATACCCCACGGGCAAGAGTTATCTCTACCACATTATGTTTTTATATATGATATATTTTATAACTATTGCCTTAGAGGCAAGACTTGGCTCAAGAACTTTCAAACATAAAAATTATGTCCCATGGGCAAGAGTTGACTCTACTACGTTATATTTTCATTTATGAGATGTTCTACAACTATTGCCTTAGAGGCAAGACTTGGCTCAAGAACTTTCAAACAATAAATTATGCCCCACGGGCAAGAGTTGACTCTACCACGTTATGTTTTCATTTATGAGATGTTCTACAACTATTGTCTTAGAGGCAAGACTTAACTCAAGAACTTTCAAACAACAAATTATGCCCCACGGGCAAGAGTTAACTTTACCACGTTATGTTTTCATTTATGAGAGGTTCTACAACTATTGTCTAAGAGGCAAGACTTAGCCCAGGACTTTCAAATAACAAATTATGCCCCACAAGCAAGAGTTGACTCTACCAC
Organism: Capsicum pubescens; assembly: GCA_030864215.1. Classification (NCBI taxonomy): domain Eukaryota; kingdom Viridiplantae; phylum Streptophyta; class Magnoliopsida; order Solanales; family Solanaceae; genus Capsicum; species Capsicum pubescens. Next base: position 207,258,627 of record CM061538.1, on the reverse strand, counting down.
GTTAAAATAAAATTTCCTTTGCGTATTATCCATTTTTTTTATTTATTTGCAAAATAAAATAGAAGTTGAGAAAAAAATGATTAAAAAAAATAGAGAAATTAAAAAAAATTGAGATTAAAAAAGGCAAGAAAAAGATAAGGATTAGAAAAAAAGCGAAGAATTAAAAAATTGAGAAAAATAAAATTGAGAGAAAAAAATAAAAAAAAAGTTTGAGAAAAATGAGGAGAAAAAAAGAGAAATGATAAAAATAAAAAATAAAATAAAAATAAAGGTTAAGACAAATGAATTAAAAAAATGAAGAAATACACAATGTTTGAGCAAAAAGAAAACAGAGAAAAAAATAAAGGTTGAGACAAATGAATTAAAACATGAAAATAAAATTAAAGAAAAAATAAACAAGTGAAAATAATAAAAATAAAAATAAAATTTGAGAGACAAATGAGTATGAAAATTTAAAAAATATTTGAGGTGTAGAGGACAAAATTTTACTTGTACTATACTAAAAAGGGAATAAATAGATAATGCTTGAGAAAAAAGAAAAAAAGGAGGAAAAAAATAAGGGTTGAGACAAATAAACTAAAACATGAAAATAAAATTAAAGGAAAAAAATAAAAAAGTTAAAATAATAAAAAATAGAACATGAGAGACAAATGAGTATGAAAAGTTTAAAAATATTTGAGGTGTCGAGGGGTATTTGAGAAAAATTAGGAAAAAGAGAGAAATAATAAAAATAAAAAATAAAGGTTAAAGATAAAGGTTAAAAATAAAAATGAAGAAATAAATAATGCTTGAGAAACAAAAGAGAGAGAAAAAATAAAGGTTGAGACAAATGAATTAAAACATGAAAATAAAATTAAAGAAAAAAATAAAAAAAGTGAAAATAATAAAAACTAGAATTTAAGAGACACACGATTATGGAAAGTTTTAAAATATATTTGAGGTGTAGAGGGAAAAAATTGTACTTGTACAATACTTAAAAAGGAAGGAAGGCTAATTTTCAAAGACTTTTCTTATTGAGGTAAAAAATTTAAAACCACCCATATTTGGGTCTATGACATGTAATTTCCTGATTCATCCGCCATTTGCCATCCTAAACTTCCACTTGAATATTCATTAAAATTTTTGAAGTAATCTTACAGGGTTTCGTGTATATATATTGCATTTCCTTTGTTTTTTTCTAACTTTTACTTCATATATTAGACTCTAAGTTTCTAAGCAAGTTTTTTTATTTGGTATTTTTTAAGGTTTTCTTTAAGTTATATATCAATTAATTGATTCAAATGAGTGAAAAAAATTCATATAGGAGATTGACAAGAGGTATTAAACCTACAACTCTGATTAATGATTGACAAGAGTCATTGAACCTATAGCTCCGATTAAATATAAGTTTTCTGCTTCATCTCAATTTTCTGGAAATCTTATAGAACAGAATGTATAATTTGAAAATCAAAATTTATTTTAGTGTCAATTTCACAGAATAAATCTTGATGAATTATTTTCATATTTGGGTATTTGATCCAATTTTTGTAAATTTGGTAATTGTATATAGGTGTTTTATTTTATTCAGTCCGATTTGTGTAGATTTTTGTATGTGGGTATGCATTGTATAGTTTTTTTCACTTGTATATTTTTATATACGTATGAATGTTTTGGATGTATGTTTTTGATGTATATATGTATATTTTTGTATAACTATATATGTATACAAGTTTGTTTTGTGTTGGTACACATATATATATGTATATGCATATGTATACATATTTGTTATGTGTCATATATACATTATGCATATGTGTATACATCTGTTCTATATTTGTGTAACATACATATGCATATCTGTATATATATATATATATATATATATATATATATATATATATATATATATATATATATATATATGTATGTATATATATATGTATGTATATATATATGCATATAAGTTTAATATTTCTATATACATACACTGATTTTTATACATTGTGTATCACATATTAGAATGAGTATCAGCGCATTAGGATCCTAATATACAAATGTTTAATCATTTAATTTGTATATGTATAATATTTTACATTTATATAATATAGCATTGATATACATATGTATATGTTTGTTCAATACATATTAGAATGTATATGTTTGTTCAATACACAATTTTTTCGTATGAGACTGACCCACCTAATTAATAAATCTTCAATATTGCTCTTTTTCCGCAATGACAAAAGAAATTAGATGCCATTTTAATTTTTGAGCCGAAAATAGTGAAAAAATAATAGTGAAAAGTCATTTAAAGGTCATATTTGTGCAGTTTTGAATAGTTAAAGGTTATATCTGTGCACTATCAAAGTTTAAGGTCAAAGTTATAATTTGGTGTTAAGTTTAGGATCATATTTATGTATTATCTCTTATATATATATATGAGCGACCTAAAGCTGGCAGGAGACTATTGTCCTACCAGCTTAGGCTGAAGGGTATTTTTGTCATTTCATAATTTCAACCACCACAAAACTTTATTCTAAAGGGAATTTTTGTCATTTCACAACCATTTTAACCACCACGAAACTCCCATGTTACAAGTTTCAATGCAGAGATAAATAGTGGTGGTGGTTAGCTGTTGACGACGACAACAATATCAATGGGAAGATGCAAAAAAGTAAATCTTTAATGCTATATCCTTCTTCCTGCAAAAATATCTGAAGTCAAGAAATTGAAATCACCAAAATAGGAAGTCATTTAAACTAAGAGAAAAACAATGAACCAAACAGAGAAGAAGAGAAACATACATGTAGATCTTAAATCCTATACCTTTTTCCTACATAAACTTTCGAATCTGAGGGTCATTAGTAAAATCAGGGCAAATGAGACAACACATACGCCATGTTTGTAGATTTTTTGATTCTTGTATACGAAGTTATCAAAACGGCTAGACCTCAAAAATCATAAAAAAGCTCTTCAATAACTAACAAAATAATTGTTATTGATCTGCCTACTGAATTCAGTAAAATCAAAGGAACATCAAATTTCAATAACTCTAAATCCATTGCATAAGGAAGATGAACATGAGAAGAGGCAAAAATTCAGAGCAACAAGATGCAATTAACTCTAGATTCATTGCATGCAACATTACTGATGTCCCAAATTACACCTCACAATGAGATATAAAGCGGTTGTCGTCAATATAAACTCCAACCAAGGTTGGCGTCGAACCCATATGAAATAGATCAAAATATCAATCATTATGTATGTCATGACAATCACTAACAATTTTTAGTAAAAGAGGGGGGGTTGTAATTAAGTAATTCAGTAGTAACAATTATTGACTTTTTGGATTTGTAATCCGCATAAGAAAGACACTAGGACTGTGTTCCCCAATCATTTCATAACTTTATAGATTCATCGTACTTCAACTTCTCCTGGTATTAGGTATGTAGAATCGATAGGTTATGTATACCTATAACAACTTTATGCTCTTGTATTGGCAATATCCTTAGGTAAGTTTTCTCTTCTTCTGAGCCTGCATTACTAATCCTTATTCTAGATCCCAGATAGCTATCCTATATTATAGGCTCACACTATTCAGTTAAGGTTGGTAGCTCTAAGTTTATGTTGGTTATTCCCTTCTTTCCATCCATACACATCCTTTCGTTCAGAATATAGGAGAGGCGAGTTCTAATGTTGGATATCGTTAAAAATCATTCAAAACCAAGGAAACAATCAATAGAGCACCAATTTAAGATTACTCTGTACTATGGATACTACTTTGTTAATCCATCATGGTTTCCACAATCCTAGTTGTGGTGTTTAGTTAATCATAATTGCGAGCACACAAGAAGAATCATTGAAGAAAACATAATCATGAGCTCATAAGAATAATAAGAAAACTGCAAAGTCCCACTTTTAATAAAACCCTCGAAATCAATGTTTATACTTGCAAAATCAATAATATATCTTAGAAGTAGTAATAAAACGTAAACTCAAACATATACCCATGTTGGATATTTACAGACAAAAAAAACTATCCTAAACAAATTTGGAGTAGAAAGTCGGTGATGACTAGTCCTTTAACAATGAGTCGTCTGTTCTGAAGATGACCCACCATAAATTTTGTTTCCTTGCATTGCCTGGTTCTCTAGCTCACTGGTGACGACTCTTTTAGGCACGCTATGAGTCATCGGGTGACTCGTTTCCACTGGGACCATCTTGCACTCCTTCAGGACTTTTCTTATCCGCTAAGGACGACTGATCACAACTATCCATCATGTGACCCTACGGGTCGTAGAATCCTATTGTACTCTGCTTGTCCTTAATTTTTCCATGGCTCTAAAATTCACTAGAGTTGCAACGAATTCCTACTATGACTCATCATGTGTATCAATGAGTCGTGGTCAACCCTCGCCATCACTACACCACTTTGCACATATTCATAACTTTGGCCTTTTTTTCTCTAGACGATTGCCCACCACGACTCGTAATGTGCCCCAACGATTCATAGGAAGTGCTCCTAGTCAATTAACCCTCTATTTATCTAAGTCCAAAAATGTATTGGTTTGTTAACGACTAGGACTACGAGTCGTATTGTGAGCTAATAACTCATGGTCCAATGTCCTTTATCTACACTTAGTGCAATTTTTTTTCACTCATTCACCTCCGAACCTCGTTTTCCTGCAAAACTACAATAACCACATCATATCTATATAAATAAACCTTTGAATTAGCATATTTTCCTCATTTTAAGTATCAAAAGTTCCATAAAATCACGACACAACAACACCCTCGACTTAGAATGTTTATGTCCTCAGACAAAGACACTTAACTTAGAATAAAATAAGATCACTATGAAAGTCAAATTTTCATCAAATACTATTGTGTTCAGCTTGCAATTTTTCTAAACAAAACTCAACACTCTTCAACACCATTTAAATCAACAAATGCATTGTGTATACAAACTAATCACCATAACACAAAGGGATATAGACATAACATTACATTATCAATAGACAACCCAACACTTTAAACAAATGACACTACCCAAACAACAACAACTAGAATACATCCCCTATGACCTCACGTCAAATAATTCCCACACTCAGTACATGTAATATAAAGTAAAATTCGGGATGAAATCAAATCTCTCACTCTTACCAAAAAGTCTGTCTGTGTGCATTTGGTACCATAGGCTTGTCCTTATTTTATACACCTTAGTTTACAGACAGTCAGGACTTTTATGGCTGGTAACGTAGGCTCGGGTGTAGGTATGGTACATATGGATATAGTGACTAACCCTCCTTGACACTACGCTAGTTTTGGTTTTCACTTAGTCTACCTTATTTTATTTCCTTCCTTTCTTCAACTTTTTCACTTTTTTTGGACCTTGAGTGCGGTTTTTTGTTTCTTCAAATTTTCTTTTTTTTTCTCTTTATTCCTACAATTTTTTTCCTTTCTCCTTTTTTTTCATCATATCACGCTCGTATTCTTTTTCCTTTTCACTACTGTTTCTTCATACCAAACTTTTATGCACCCCTGCGCTAGCCACCCTCAACTTAGGAGATTTGCCTATGTTTAGGTACACAGTGTCCAATGAGGGACCAGGGCCAAAGCAAATTCATTGTAAAAATCAAAAAAGTGAATAAGGTAGTTCAAAAGAAAATGTCTATTTAGGCTCAAATTCGGGTTCAAGGGATATTACATTCATTTGGTAGGCTTATTTGGTATTTAGTGGAATATTTCAAACATGACCTTTGATCCTTTACTAACCTCCTATCCTAAAACTTTAGCAAGACTAACCGCGCAAGTTCTAGACCACACACATACGCCGACTAGGCAAATCCCTCTACACTCTTGTCTCAGGGCTATTATTTCGTTCACTACCTATTTGGTTCATGTAATGTTAGTCTAGGTTATCACCCTAACAATCCTAATGCCATGGTGAGAACCAAACATTGGTTATAATCAAAGTACGCACACAACAAAGCACATAAATACCCTAACAATCCTAATGCCATGGTAAGATCCAAACATTGGTTACAATCTAAGTACGCAAACAACAAAACACATAAACACAATTTTTTTGAAAGGGTTCATTTTAACAGTTCAAAAATAGTTTCATTCATTTAAACATGCTCTTTTTATTTTGACTGCACTATGTTTTTTCAATTTTATCTAAGTTACATAAAACACAAAATAAAAATAATAGTAAAATTAATTTAAAACCCTAAACATGTCGATTCTAACTAAGATAGCGCAACCGAGGAAAAAGAAATATGACAATAAAAACCATTGGTTTTGGTACACCGCTACCCTCAACTGGGAAATCATGTAATATCCCTATTGCACGAAATCATGAAAAACGTAAAACAAGGGTAAGGAACATAGGTGTGGTGCACAAGGCACCGGATAATGATGTCTTTTCCACTTGGGCCTCTGAATGGACCTCAGTCTCAACAACAGTGGCCTCGTCGATGGTCGAGGCACTCAAATCAATGTTGGCACCAGTGGTGTCTAGTTCACTTAATGATGTAACACTTACGGGGGTATGTATCAGACCCTCAATTCTCCTAGTATCAGCAAGCGGGGCCTAAAAGACTCTGGAGTTTCCAGCTCCATGACCTACTTCGTGGACCTCAGACAACTGGTTATTGTCATTTTCTTGCTTGACTCAACCGCTGCTTTAACTAATCCCTTTTGACACGACCCAAACCAGGGCCTTGTCATAATGGGCATCCCAAGTCCAATCGGGCCTGGAGACCACCCCCATTATCCAACCCAACCAACCTATGAATATCCTGAGTTGGATAAATTTTGAACATATAATAAGATAATGTAATTGTAAAATCCAAGACTCTGGGATAGGTCTATGATCGTTACCACCCAATCGAGCCCAACTGTCCGATATCAACCAATAACCAATAACAAACCAGACCATAATCTAAAACCACAGCCATATGAGTTCCAAAATAATTATATAATCCCAAAATGAAAGAGGATGGAACAACCAACAATACAGTCAACCGGTGTCATCCCCAATACCAATAACAATATTAAGTCTAACACCAATACCGATCCCTCCCATACCAATCTATAGTAGTTCCACAATAGCCTCTAACCAAAAGAAAACCAATATTCGGTTGGGACATACCCCCAACCATAGCCAAAACCAATATCCATAAAACAACTGAAGTATGTAAAAGTATCCATAACATGAAATGGTGCCTTTCAAAAAGATGAAAGCTCACCACTTTAATCCAAAAGCTGATCCCAAAGTATGATCACTATGCAGGAGGTGTAGAACGACTGATTCCTGCATCGCGTGGAGATATATCCGCCCGAAGATAGGTTAGCTGGTGAACGCTAACATGAACTCAAGATAAGGATAAAATAATGCCATACAGTAAAACCAAGTAACCATCCATATATATACAAACCATACATATATATAACCATGCGGGAAAAGGAAATCGGGTTTAGCATGCATTTGAAACCATTAACCTGAGTATGTGTATCTTAACCATCCTAAATTACCCACGGGCTATATGGGTCTAGTGTAACCCCCTGAAGGGGCCCTAATGCGCATAACTACATGAATCGGAGATACCATAAGAGTAGGGGATTCCCAAGTATCTTCGCTCTACATGATACATATGTACAGTGTACTTAGAGGATTCCCGTGTACCTCATAGTATCATAAATGGTCTCCATGACCAACCCCTCATATCGACAAACATGAGTTTTAAGTATTCATTCATTAAACTCCCATCTTCACGGTTAGCTAACACACCCCGCCATTATTGCCCAATTAAAACCATTTCCAACCAACCCATCCGTTATTCCATTTATTATTAACCAAGGCTATTAATAGTGGTATCGTCATATCGACTATAACTTGCAAGTATTGTCCTTAGACAACCTTTTAAGGTAAAGGCATTCTCGTGTACCTATTTACCAAGTTAACTTGGAGGAATCCTATGTACCCCATAAGTGTTCCATTATGTTTGCTTGGGGGAGTCCCATGTACCCCATAAGTTGTCTATTAATATATTTACTTGGGGGATTCCATTATAATCCACAAGGATATTCAATTAATCATAACCATGAACACCAAACCATTCTATTTAAACATTCTAAACCATTTAAACCATTTAGGGTTCCATTACCAAGTTCAAACCATGCAAAAGCTCCATTAAAAATCCAATAATTTAGTAAAATCATTATCATAGGCATTTTATAAAACATGTTGGGGGATCAGTATTTCCAAAACCAAAACCAATTACCATATGACCATTCCCATGCAACCACTTATCCAAAACCACCATCTAACATATAAAAACATAATTAAAACATGGGAAAACCATAACCAAACATTTATAACCAAAACCCCAAAACATATTTGAAAACCCCAAAACCATATAATAAATCATGCCATGAAAACATTGTATAAAACCATGCCTTTAGTTGGAACTAACAATGAGGGAGGGAGTATATGACTTAATTGAGACAATAATAGAGAAAAATCACCAACACAAGCCCCAAATTAATCCTTAAGATAAAATCCTAGCTTGCTTTTCCTAAGAACTTTAGAGAGGATTAAAGGGTGTTTTCTAAGTTTTAATGAATAGAATAATAGGGAAAAGAACCTCCCAAGTGAGTTAAAATTCATGGGGCCTTATTAGGTTAAGTGGGGGAAATGTACAGATTTTCTACACTTAAACTGCATAAAAATCCCGTGATAGGGTATGACTACCCCATACGAATTATACCCTCCTTTATGAGTAGTACCCACCACTCCTACCTAAGGCCTCCCCGTTGGACCCAACATTTTCCAAGGTACGACTCACCTAAACCAAGTCGTACCCAAGTATATGACTAGTACCTTTGACCCGGACCCCTAGGTGAATAAAATCACAAGAGGTTTAAACAATGTCTACCATACGAGTCCATGGTACGACTTGTACCTTGGCTTATGGCTCATGGTGAGCCATTTTCACTTATATCCAACTTAAGTTTCCAAGTCTAAGATTAAGTGAAGGAAAGAACCAAACCCAACAACCCGTATCCATCAATACAACTCGTACCACTTAAGTTGTATTCATTCCAAGAACTAAATTAACCCACCATCCATCACTGGGCAACATACGACCAACCCATAACATCATACCCCTGTGTACGACTTGTTCCCCCTAGTCATAACTTATCCAGAATAAAAAATCTGGGAAATTTCTAAGGGTAAAAAACCCAGGGTGTTATAGTCTTCCCTGCTAGGAACATTCGTCCCCGAATGACGGATAAGGTAGGGTAACCACAAATACGCTCAAATATCAATCCAACCTTTAACCAAGTTAGAAAATAAAGATGCAAAGATATAAATCTTTCCTTTAACAAAGTTTGAAAACAAAAGTATGTTGAAGAACACATACCTTCGCACAAATCCTGGGAGCAGAAAACATATGCAGATATTTGTTCTTCATGTCCTCTTCCACTTCCCATGTAGCCTCTTTCACCTTGTGGTTCTATCATAGAATCTTAACTGAGGCCATATATTTGGTCCATAACCGAAGAATCTGCCGATCCAATATCTCAACCGAGACCTCTTCATAAGATAGAGAATCCGAGATACCCAATCCTTCCAAAGGAACAACCAAAGAAAGATCACCAATGCACTTCCTCAACATGGAAACATGAAATATCGGATGAACGAAGCTCAAACTAGAAGGCGACGCCAATTCATAAGCCATATTACCAACCCTCTGTAAAATCGTATAAGGACCAATAAATCGAGCACTGAGCTTCCCCTTTTTGCAAAACCGAATTACTCCCTTCATGGGAGATACCTTTAGGAAAACCTTATACCCAACCTCAAACTCCAAGTATCTATACCTTACATCCGCATAAGACTTTTGGCGACTTTGGGCAGCCATAAGCCTATCCTGAATCACCTTCACTTTTTCCATAGCCTGATAAACCAAATCTTGACCAAACATATCTGCCTTACCAAGCTCAAACCAACCAATAGGAGATCTATACCTCATACCATACAATGCCTTAAAAAGGGACATATCAATAATAGAATGATAGCTATTATTGTATGCAAACTCTACCAAAGGTAGATGCTCAACCCAATTGCCACCGTAATTAATCACGCACGCCCGAAGCATATCCTCCAATGTCTGAATTATCTTTTCTGCTTGCCCATCTGTATGAGGATGAAAAGCAGTACTCAGACTAACTAGTCCCCAATCCTTTCTGAAAAGACCGCCAGAATGAGATGAAAACTATGTACCACGATCAGAGATAATTGAAATAGGTACCCTATGCAGCTTCATAATCTCCTAAAGATACAACTTCACATAATTCTCCACCTAAAAGGTATCCTCACTGGCAAGAAGTAGGTAGACTTTTTCATTCTATCCATGATAACCCAAATCAAATCAAATTGATTCTGAGATCGAGAAAGACTGATAACGAAATCCATATTGATCATCCCTTATTTTTATTTGGGCAACTCAATTTCTTGATACAACCCACTTGGCCTCATGTGCTCAACTTTAACTTGTTGACACAACATGTACTTGGCTACAAAATCATCCACATCCCTTTTTATACCATTCCACCAATACATCTGTTTGAGATTATGATACATCTTTGTCGAACCGGGATGAACAACATAGCACGATCTGTGCTCCCCATCCAAAATCCTTTGTCGCAAACCATCAATGTCAGGAACGCATAATCTCCCTTGGTACCATAAAGTACCATACCACTAATCTCAAAGACCATCACCTTTTGCATACTAACACCAGTCTTGATTTTCATCAATATAGGATCTCATACTTGCTCCTCCTTGATCTCTGCACCAAGAGATGACCTAAAAATCTCCTGAACCATTACCCTACCATCCTTGGAGTCCAAGAGACGAACTCCAAGATTGGACAAGAAGTGAATATCATTCACCGATTCCCACTTTTCTTTCTCCACATGAGCCAAACTCCCCTGGACAACCTGCTAAGAGCATCAACAACCACGTTAGCTTTACCTGGGTGGTAGTGAAGACTCATATCATAGTCTATTAGAAGCTCTAACCATCTCTTTTGCCTGAGATTTAGCTCTTCTTGAGTGAACACATACTGTAGACTCTTATGATAAGAAAAGATGTTTGCGTGCACTCTATATAAATAATTCCACAAGATTTTCAAAGAAAAAACCACTGGCAATAGCTCCAAATCATGAATAGGATAGTTTCTCTCATATACCTTTAACTGCCTAGAAGCATAGACAATCACCTTTCCATGCTGCATCAATACGCAACCAAGTCCCACCCTATATTCATAACAATAAACCACAAACCCCTCGTTGCCTTCGATAATGTCAAAATTGGAGCGGAAGTTAGCTTATCCTTAAGATTCTCGATACTTCCTTCACACGCACCCAACCAAGAAAACTTTACTTTTTTATGAGTCAACTTAGTCAATGGGGTAGCTATCATCGAGAAACTTTCCATAAATCGCCTATAATATCCATCCAAACCCCAGAAGCTCTGAATTTCGGTTGGAGTAGTGGGTCTAGGCCACCTTTAAACCACAACCACCTTTTGAGAATCCATCATGATCCCCTCACTTAAAATAATATGACCCAAAAAAGTCACAACGTTCAACCAAAACTCACACGTGGAGAACTTGGCATACAACTGCTGTTCCTTCACGGTCTGCAACACCACACGGAGGTGATTTGCATGATCCACCTCACTTTTAGAATACACCAAGATGTCATCAATTAACACAATGACAAAATGATCCAAGAACTACCTGAAAACCCTATTCATCAAATCCATAAACGCTGCCGGGGCATTAGTCAAGACAAATGACATCACCAAGAATTCAAAGAGCCCATACCGAGTACGAAAAGACATCATATGGATATCCACCTCCCTAATATAAAGTTGATGATATCCAGACCGAAGATCTAGCTTAAAAAAGAACGTGGCACCTTGAAACTGATCAAATAAGTCATTTATCATTGGAAGAGGATACTTGTTCTTAATCATTACCTTTTTCAACTACCGATAGTCAATGCACATCTGTAACACCCCGCATACCTATACCGAGACGTTACATGGTGCTCAAGGACACACGTGGCCTCAATCTAACCCTCTAAGCCTGTCATTACTTTCAAAACTCATTATAGCACAAATCATGCTAAGATAAAGAGGATTAACCATGTCATGAACATACTGAAATACGAAGTAATATTGCCCTGTACAAATAAAATACTAAAATCTCTGTACACGCTGGTGCACTAGTCTGACAAAGCCTCTACTACATAGGACTGAGGAGCCATTGGGACAGATCCCCAACTGAATCATACTAAACTGAAAGTAAACAACCATCTATTAACAAGACAAAATCGGAGACACAGGTCCTCGAACCATGAGGACTCACCAACCGCAGAATTATAGATGAAGGTACTCAAAGATCACTGTCGCTGCTGAGACTGAGCACCTGAACCTATATCATGAGGAAATATAGAATACAAGGGAGTATGAGAGTCAGTACTTGGGAATGTACTGAGTATGTGGGGGTGGATGCAACATTTTAAATAATATCATAAATGTATAAGAAAATCATGCATGTTGACAATAATAACTCTCTTTGCTTGAATTATCTAAAACATCATTTCCGAAAGTCATCAGTAATAACATATGCTTCATAAATCTCATAAATCATTTAACCCTACTCAAATTCTTTGACTCATGACTTAGAGTGACTCAGTATCTCATGGTACTTAGATCATTATGGACGTGAGAGTTTCTTATAACCGACATAACTACACCATGTGAGCCGCATGGAGTCCAACATTTTGCCCTCCTAAGGAGAGAACCCCATATTGGCGAGGGGTGTTGTACTCTTGCCAGAGAGTACAACCTCAATCTCATTATCACAATCCCATACTTGGCCTCTGGCCCACAATTATCAACATCATTCCTACGGTGGCACGTAGTTTCGGGGAAATACCACATTTCCCGCTCGGTGCTAAATACTCCTCCCAGACTCAGCTCAGAACGCGTTAGGAAATCCACATTAATCAATATCAACTCATGGGTCTGTTATAAAGACCAAAACATAAACATATATCTTATCTGTAAATCATAAACATCTTGTAGATTCCTAACCCGACTTAAATCAACACAATCTTTCTCAACATCGAGTACATTTGCTTTTTGAATCATTTTCAAATATCAAAAGCTTCAAGGAAACATCATAGGACTCAATCTTGACTTTCAATCTCAAATATCGTTATATATTCAATAGTCAAATTTCTCATTAAAAGGCATAACTCATGACACTTGTCTTAAATCACTTAGAAATCATCAATACATAATGACAATATACAACTCATGGAATAAATTCTCAATTTAAGAAACATGATGGTGAAATAATCATAAATATCAAACTTATTCAACTCAAATCTCATAAATCATAAATAAGGAAATTTGGGTGTAAACCCGCTTGCAAAATCATGTAAATCAATAATAGAAAGTAAATCTTTAGGCACAAGAACGAAATGAGTGTTCTTGTTCAAGCCCCACATACCTTGGATTATAATTTTGGAGATGTAGAAACTTGTTTGGAACTTCTTACTTACATTTTTGAGCTAAGATCCTTGATGACTTTGACTAGGGGAGCTTAATTCTTGGACAACTTGGACAAATCTATGGAAGATCCTTGAATTTCTCAGAAGAAGATTGAATTTTTGGGTTTTGGAAGAAACCCTAATTTCTAGATGTTTTTTGGAAGAGGAAAGGAGAAAAATGAATGGCTATTCTCTACTAGGATATATATATAAGACCATATGGGGCAGAAATGACCTAAATGCCCTTTTTGAAAAAAAGCTGAAATTCACTGATCGGGGCTTATGGCGGTTGATCTGACGGTCCGTCAATTCTCCTGACGGTCCACCAGATCGTCCGTCACTCGAGTACCAAAACTAGAACATTTTGCCTCGACGTAACAGTCGAAGTGACGATCCGTCAGGAAAATGATGGTCCACCAAGTCGTCCGTCACTCGAGGGACAAAAATGAGGCATTCTGTCTCGACCTGACGGACCCCTTGACGGTCCGTCAACTTTTTGACGGTCCACCATCTTGGCCGTCACACGGTGACCAGGAAGAGGGGTCACTGCCTTGGCCTAACGAGACACTTGACGGTGCACCAAGGACCTGACGGTCCGCCAGGTCGACCGTCAGACCTAGGCGATCCGATATCGCTGAGTAAAACGGCTATAACTCCCACGTCTGAAGTCGAATTTCAATTAAATTGGTATCGGTGGAAATCTTATTCAATGCTCTACATGACAAAAAGTAGAAATTAGAGAAATAAAATATGGTTTAAACTTCAATCACTTTGGAAGTCGTACATATCCACTCAAAAGATGGATTTAGGCTTAAGAAACGATCGGGGTATTACAACATCCGAAGGGAACCATCATTCTTGCGCACAAACAACACCGGTGAACCCCACAGGGATACACTAGTACGAATAAATCCCTTATCCATAAGATACTTATGTTTCATCTTGTGTTCCCTCAACTCAGCCGGAGCCATTCTATAAGGAGGAATAGATATTGGACGAGTGTCTGAAACCAAATCAATACCAAACTCAATCTCCCTATTCAGAGGAACACCAGGAAGATCATCCAGAAAGACCTCAGGAAACTCACTTACCACCAAAATGAATATAAAGAACGACCTTCCGAGTTAGAATCTTTAACTCGAACCAAATGATAAAGACACCCTTTGAAGATTAATCTTCGAGCTCTAAGATAAGAAATAAACCTTCCCCTAGGAGCTAGAGAACCACTCTCCCACTCCATAACCGGTTCACCAGGGAACCTAAAGACAACCTTACGAGTCCAACAATATAAGGACACGTAATAAGAGTGTAACCAATCCATACCCAGAATAATATCAAAATACACCATATCAAGTTTAAACAAATCCACCAAAGTCTCTATATTACCACCAAATACCACACAACCCCTATAGACTCTCTTAGAAATAACCGAGTCACCTAGTGGGGTAGAAACAGAAAAAGATCCAAAATAACCTCAGGATTAAAAACAAAACACATAACCACAAATGGGGTTACATAAGAAAGAGTGGACCTTGAATCAAGCAGACAATACACGTTAGGAGAAAAGAGTTGTAACGTACCTATAATAACATCAAGAAATGCCTCAGGCTCCTGTCAAGACACAAGAGTATATAACCTATTCTGACCAGTGCTGGTACCATAAGTAAGAGCAGACACAGAAGCAACACCACTAGGTGCAGGAATAGAAGATGAAGTAACTAGAGGTTTGAACTCTCCCGAAGCATCCTTACCAACTGGATAATTCTTGAGTATATGGCCTAGATGGACATATTTAAAACATTTGTCCCTCCCTTCATCACAAAATCACCGATGAATAAAGCCACGGAACTGGAAAAGAGGGCATGAAGAAGTCAACTGAGCCACACTCACCTGAGATTGGGCATCCCGTGCCCAGAAATTATCACCACCCTGCTGACGCCTATCACCTGGCTTCTTAGGTAAGGAGCACTATCAGAATAGAAGGACCAGAACTTCCCCACCTTTTCTTTTGCCATTTACCTCCATCCCGACCACTCTGCTTAGAGAACCTGCTACTCTTACCTTAACTTTTCTTGAACTCTGCCTGTTTCTTCTTTCTTTCTCCACCTGCTGCATATGGACAAAAAATCTCAAAATATCCATATCCTTAATCAGCAATGCATTCTTGCTTTCAAGGATCAAATATCGAGATAGCCCAGAAGTAAACTTTCTTATTCTTGCCCTCATATCGAATACCAAGTCCGAAGCTTACCTTGACAGTTGTGAAATTTCAAGGCATATTCCTTGATAGACATTTTCCTTGCTTAAGATTCACAAACTCCTCCATCTTCGCTTTCCTCAGCTCTCGAGGAAAGAAACGATCCAAAAAAGCATTTGAGAAAGTCTCACATAAGGACAACTCCTTAACTTCACCTTTATCCCTATCCCACTCCTTATACCATTGGTACGATACATCCTTGAGCTGATAAGCTACAAAATTTACCCCTTCCATATTCGTAGCCTACATCACCTTGAAGATTTTCTCCATTCAATCCAAGATACCCTAAGGATCCTCCTCTACCTTTAATCCAGTAAAAGTAGGAGGATTCATCTTCATAAACTGGACAACCCTTGTGGCCTCAACAGACGAAACACCAGATATATCCCGCTCAGCCTGAGCAGCAACCAACTGAGCTATAGTATGAATCGATTGATAAAATTCTACATTCGTCACCTCACACTGATGAGGACTAGTAGCAACTGGTGAAACTCCAGAAATATTAGGGACTAGACCCCTAGATTGAGTATGCATCCCCTGTATCCCCTTTGCATTATCCCCAGATGGGATAAAAAAGTATCTTTGTGTTCCAGATCATTGAGGCATGATCTAAAAAATGAACAGACAAGGATTATATAAGATTCCAGGACTTAGACTCAAAAATTAAAAATAGAATGCCAAGAAAGTGAAAATTCCTAAATACCTTGTAGCCTTTCCCTTATGAGTGTGGCACGCTGCACATCCCTAAAAGATATTCTACTAGACATGGCTTTGTGGACTCCCAATTGATGATAAACCTAAAACTCTGATACCAACTTGACACGACCCGAACCAGGGCCTTGTCGTAATGGGCATCCCAAGTCCAACCGGGACTGGAGACCATCTACCTTACCTAACCCAACAACCTACGAATATCTTGAGTCGGATGAATTTTGAACATATAAAAAGATAGCGTAATTGCAAAATCTAAGACTCTGGGATAGGTCTATAACCATGACCACCCAATAGAGCCTAACCATTCGATATCGACAAATAACCAATACCAAACCAAACCATAATCCAAAACCATAACCATATGAGTTCCAAAATAATTATATAATCTCAAAAATTCAAGAGGATGGAACAATCAATAATGTAGTCAATCGGTGTTAGCCCCAATACCAATACCAATACTAAGGCTAACACCAATAACAATCCCGCCCATACCAACCCATAGTAGTTCTACAAAAGCCTCTAACCAAAATAAAACCAATATCCGATTGGGAAATTCCCCCAACCATAGCCAAAACCAATATCCATAAACTAACCAAAGTATGTGAAAGTATCCATAACATGAAATGGAGCCTTCCCAAAAGATGGAAGCTCACCACTTTAATCCAAAAGATGATCCTAAAATCTGATCACTATGTAGGAGGAGTAGAATAGCTAGTTCCTGCATCGTGTGGGGATATAGCCGCCCAAAGACGGGTTAGCAGGTGAATGCTAGCATGAACTCAAAATAAGGATAAAATAATGCCATTCAATAAAACTAAGTAACCATCCATATGCATACAAACTATATATATATATATATATAACCTTGTCGGGAAAGAAAACTGGGTTTAGTATGCATTTGAAACCATTAACCTGGGTATGTCTAGCTTAATTTTCCTAAAACCACACATGAGCTATATGGGTCCAGCGTAACCCCGTGAACGATCCCCGATACTTGTAGCCGCATAAAGTGAAGATACCATAAGATTAGGGGATTCCCAAGTACCCTTCGCTCTCCATGAAACATATGTAAAATGTACTTAGAGGATTCCCGTGTACCTAATAGTATCATAAATAGTCGCCATGACCAATCCCTCATATCGACAAACATGAGTTTCTAGTGTTCATTCATTGAACTCCCACCTTCACAGTTAGCTATCACTCCCCGCCATTATTATCAATTAAAACCATTTCCAACAAAAATTCCATTTTTCCATTTATTATTAACTAAGGCTATTAATAGTGGTATTGTCATACCGATTATAACATGCAAGTATTATCCTGAACCGACCTTTTAAGGTAAAGGAATTCCCATGTACCCATTTACCAATTTAACTTGGGGGAATCCCATGTACCCCACAAGTGTTCCATTATGTTTTCTCGCGGGAGTCCCATGTACCCCATAAGTTGTCCATTAACATGTTTACTTGGGTGATTCCACTGTACCCCACAAGGATATTCAATTAACCATAACCATGACACCAAATTATTCCATTTTACCATTCTAAACCATTTAAACCATTTAGGATTCCATTACCAAGTTCAAACCATGTAAAAGTTCCACTAAAAATCCAATAATATAGTAAAAGCAAACATGTTGGGGGCATAGTATTTCCAAAACCAAAACCAATTTCCATGTGACCAATTCCCATGAAATCAATTATCCAAATTATCCAAAACCACCATTAAACATGAAAAAACATAATTAAAACATGGAAAAACCATAACCAAGCATTTATAACCAAAACCCCAACACATATTTGAAAATCCCAAAACCAAAGAATAAATCATGCCATGAAAACATTGTATAAAACCATGCCTTTAGTTAGAACTAACAATGAGAGAAGGAGTACATGCCTTTATTGAGAATATAACGGAGAGAAATCACCAACACAAGCCCCAAATTAAACCTTAAAATGAAACCCTAGCTTTCTTTGCCCAAGTACTTTAGAGAGGATTAGCGAGTGTTTTTAAGTGTTAATGAATAGAATAATAGAGGAAATAACCTCCTAAGTAAGTTAAAAGTCATGGGGCATTATTAGGTTAAGTGGAGAAATATCCATATTCCCCTCATTAAACTGCATAAAAATCCTGTCATAGGGTATGACTACCCCTTATGAATCGTATGCTCCTTTACGAGTGGTAACCACCACTCATACCCAAGGCCTCCCCTAACATTGTACAAGGTATGACTCACCCAAACCAAGTCATACCTAAGTATACGAATAGTACCCTTGACCTGTACCTCTGGCAGAATATAATCACCAGAGGTTTGAACACTGTCCACCATACAAGTTTATGGTACGACTCGTACCCTGGCTTACAGCTCATGGTGATATACTCATACTTAGATCCAACTTAAGTTTACTAGTCTAAGATTAAGTGAAGGAAATAACTAAACCCAACAACCCATATCCACTAATACAACTTGTACCACTTAAGTCGTATCCATTCCAAGAACCAAATTTAACCCACCATCCAACACTGGTCAACATACAACCAACCCATACCACTCGTAGCCTTGTGTACGACTCATTCCCCCTAGTCGTAACTTGTCCAAAAAACAAAATCTAGGAAATTTTCTAAGGGTAAAAAACCCAGGGTGTTATACCTTTCTTGTTTTTCTTCTCCTCTTAGTTTCTGTCTCACCAGTACCTTTTGGTACCTTCTCTTTAACTTTTGTTCCTCTTATATTCAGTACCTTCTCTATTGAAATCTCCTCAATAATTGACATGGCGAGAGTTAGAAAATTTGATATGTACTTTAAATCACAATGAGATGAGTCGTGGCTTAAGTCACAGAAATGAATCCACTCTTGAGATCACTCTCGGTCCTTACATCCACGATATGCTTAACTACATATAACACAACCACACACACACTGTCAATAAACCATGTTCAAGACTTCAAACATCACCAAGCAATTTATATACATCACAATCTATAATCCACATAGTATATTTTTTACACATAATTGTTACACCCAAAGTACATAACACCATATCAAATAAAGCATAAAAACCACTTCTTATTGATGTCTTTTAGTTGAACGTCTTGTCCCAACCTCCAACCTTTCCACATTAAATGATACCAATTGGGGCCAACTAGTCCCAATTGTGATGACTGAGATACAAATTGGAATCTACTATATATCAATTGGATGCAACTTGGGGATATGACATTGAGATGGAATGGTAGGAAAGAACAAAGTGAGATAGATTCCAAAATATGTTGTAGCTTCCTATAGATTTAATGTGGACGTCGACACACCCAATTGTGGGTCTCTACTCAATATTTGCTTTTGTCTGTAAGATCGATAACCTGGGCTTTAATACTATTTTTTTCATAATTAAATTCCCAAATTGTGTCAGACACCTACCTATATGTACCCCAGATAGGAGAACCCTGAATATCCCACCATTCAACTAAATACTGAAGATACTATAAGATACACTTAGATAATTTGATGTCCACCATCTAAAAATCCAATCAAGTTCAAATAAGATTCCTCCCAAAACTCTTTTTATTACAACAAATATGAAAAGTGAATGCAAAAAATAACTTGAAGTGATTTCCCAGAACCTATCCTAAATCGGTACAAGAGCACTAGACAAGGAGTAGGAACATCCACGAGGCATAGAGTTGGATCTATGTAGAGCATTGGGGGTGCCATAGAACCCATAACGATCGGGTAAACTTAATATACATACTGATAGTTTATGATGAAACTACAACATAATTAAAAAGTGGCACCCCTAGTCACAAGTACATTTTAGGCGCCATGGTTGAGGTGTCAGATTTGATGTTGCTGATCTTGAGATCGGGACCTAACAAGAGCATTTTTTATGCCACTTTTCTTTATGGCTCAGTCCCTTTACCCCTTTCTTTCCTTCTTCTTAATTTATTTTACACTTTCTTTTCTCCTTTACAAGCCTATTTATTGTTTTATTTAAAATATGTATTTGCTTTATTTTATTTTCTGAATCTTAAAATCTTATGTAAAAATAACTCTAAGATTTTTTTCCAGGAATAATGTAGATTAAAGCGATGTATTTGCTTGTCGACAGTTTTATTTTATTTCATATTGAATCAAATAATGCAATAGATTTGAATTGAGAAAATTAGTCTAATTGGACAAAACTAATTTGCTTCTGTGATAACATTTTTATTTATACACAAAAAGCTTTAAACCAAACTAAATTAGTTTTAAACGAATTCAATGGAATTAAATTAATTCAAAATAGATCAAACCGATTGAATGTAGATCCATTAACCTAATCATATTAACTAGTGGTAAGTTTGTATTTAAAGGTAATGCATAAGAACAAACCCTTATTTTGAGGGACAACTTTATTGAGAATTATCATCTCAAAACAAAAAATGATTGATTCTCAAGACTTTTTTCCCTGATATCCTCCATCAGTGAAATTAAATTAAATTAAATTAAAAAGAAGATAGTATTGAAGAAAAAAATATAATTTCACACATGTTTACGTAAAATTAATCAAAGGACTTCCATATGTTCGATCGATTGAATTTATTTAAAAATATTTATATTGATATTTATATAATGAATGTTAGTTACATACATAATAATAGATTGATGGCGTATATAAATTTTGTCTCTTAAGAAATGTGGTTTTATAGTGATGGTGGAGTGGTGACACTCGTAGTAATCAAATCCTGGATTCATATTTGGTGATGCATCATTCATGCAGGATAAAATGATAGGAGCTGTTGCTGAGTTATTGGCGTCACTGCCATAGAAACTCAAACTGACCTGTACCATGGCTATACCCTCAAGTATAGGTATAACATGCGTAGCATCAGTAAAACCACACGACCTGACAATCATCATTGTTTGACCATGGTTAAAAATAATTAAAATCAATAATAAATATGAAAAATCATAACATCAAATATAGTTCCAATTCTAACCCAAATTAAGAAATCCTCAGTATATCATTCTGGCATCTCTGTGACCTACCTATCATTTAATATATTTTAGTATCTTTGTACTTTGTCTTAACATTTTGCATATCTTTTTCCTTTGACTACCTAATCTAACTTAACCCTTTTTTTATTCACATCGACCCATTCTTATGGTACCTACAATTATTTAAGCTACAATTAAATAAGCCTGTTGGTACTTACAATCAAGGACATTACGATACCATCTTTCATAAATATCATTAGTTCCACCTATCATATTATACCATAACTAATTAGTTCAGGGAATCATAGAATCTCACCTCTAACCAGATTTACACAAGAACCTAATTACATTCTAGACTCTCTTCCGTTATTTACCACAATCAAGAAAATGTATGAGAATATATATATATATTTATATATATATATATATATAACATTCAAGCATATGAATTAATGCATGCATGCAAGTTATGTGCATCAACCTTACCCTTCTCAACATTATCATTATATCTATACCCACATGGTACCCGACCCATATCACAAATATTATCAATAAATATCCATACCAATATAGTACCCAACCTATATCACAAAATCATATCCATACCGGTGTGGTACCCGACCCATGTCATCTAAACACATTAACACAATGCATATGAAATGTAATATAGTAAATGAGTCATGAGGTATTCTAGAAAGTAGTCATAAATGTCATTCCACAAACCAAGCACAAAGTCAAGAATGTACAAGTATAATAATATTCTGACTAATTTGATCATTAAACTTAATTTTTATATATATACATATCTATATCACGACTTACCAAGCACCCCTAGGGGATGTCATTGCCCAAGCTTACATTATTACGCATTTCCCTCTAACCATACCCCAGCCTTTTGATTTTCACGTTGTCTTCTAAACTTAAAAAATATTGATCACGACAATATAAAAATAATGTCGACATTTCAAACCAGCTAATCACAATACCTTTTACGCACTATCTTATCTTCTATGCTCTGGAAGGCATCATCATGATCAACAAGACATTATAGTTGTATAAGTTTCCTTAACATAATTTGGGTATTTCAACATTATGTTTAAGTCCAGTCACCTTGATTCCCTCTTTTTAACCATTTTGCACTATCTCGTTTAACCTTTCTCTATACCTAAACCTTGGAAAAAGATAAACTATTCACCTTTGCCCCATAATACTATTAATGACTTATCCTTAATCAAATAGTGACTTAAGATACCATAATTTAACATATTCAAGCCTATCCAGATTTTAAACATGTTCGTACGTCCAACTCTATGCTCGAAAACCTAATGTGTGATACTTCTGACATTATCATTAATGTCAAATGCATCTAGCCTAAGTCTAGTTGCTACAAAATAAATCTTAAATTACCCTTAGACAAAATATGCTGAAATGGAGAAGAGTGAGTTGTCCCACGTGTACTAGACGTATTCCCATATTTATTTTTCTTTGATTGTGTCTCAAATCCACTCTTCTGAACCTTGGCCTACGAAATATCAAGGTTGGGGATATATTATTTTTTAGATTGTTTTTAGAGGAAGGAGGCAACCTAAAAAAAATAAAAGAAAGAGGGTTTTTTAAAAATCCCTCGGCTGGGCTACTACCTTTTACCGCTGCAGTGGAACTTTTACCAATGCAGTGGTACCACTACAGTGGTTATCCAACAATGTCAACAATTCATTAGTTCACCCAGTCCATAGTCCCAATTCCCTTAGGCCTCAATTTTCTCTCCAATTTAAAATTTTCTTAGTCCATTTTGAGCCTATTATTATAATAAATTATTTTTAGGGCATTTTCACATGTAAAGATAGTTTGGATCATCACATCTATATATTAAACATTCTATTGAATATTGAACTTGTTAGATAATTATCCAAGTTAGTTTGACCACCTAAAATAAGATTATATAAACATGGTTTGTTTTAATATGCAAGTATGGTTGAACTACTGTACATCATTATGTGATTGTACATGTTATGGTATTATTTGATAGTGATATGAACCAATAAAGGTTGATAACTATGTAGTTGGTGGAGATAGAGAGTATACGGTTGGGGACATAAAAACAAGGCTGGCATAATACTTGGGTTGGTATAAGAGTGTAGACACTAGTTGTCTGAGAAATTTTGGTACATGAAATAAACTCGTCCCCTACAGATTATGGCTAGTGGTCATTCAAAAGACCCTTATTATATATGTATAAATTGAGTTATATTATTATGAGTTACCACTGGAACCTTGTGTGGAATCGACTGTTGATATGGTCCTTGTAATGACCGTTCAGGTTATTTTCCATATTTTCACTTATTTTCACTGTTAGAGCTTCTCTATAACTACCCCAAGTCATTTATGATTTGTTGGAATTGACACTTTGGTTATCGGGCAGTTCACTTGATTTTTAGAGCCATTTCCTTATTTTGAGGTCTTCGTTGGTTCCAAATGTCCACTGAGTGAAAAATTCAATCAAACGGCCTCAAATGCAAGTTTTGACTATTTCATTATCTCTAAAATATCAATTTTAGGCTAGGTAGACCTTTGGTTCGGGTCCCAAGGCACCCGAGCTCATTTTGACCTATTGGTCAAAAAATTAAGAAAATAAAAATTGGGTGTGAGACCCATATTTCATCAAAATGACCTTGTTTGAAAATTTCAACTATTCCATTGAGTCTAGAACATTAAATTTGGTATGGTTACATAGTTTGTTTGCATATACAGGATTTTGGATGAATTCCGAGGGTTTGGCAGTGACTTGGAAATTTTTTAATTCTCAACTGTGATCTGGTGCACCCACGATCACAGGCCATGGATCATGACCGCGGTCTAGTAGCACCAGTAAGTATCGTGATTATGTCACTTCAAATCGCAAATACGAGTCCTTAGGCAGGCCAACAAAACTTCAAATCTCAAATACGAGTCTTTAGGCAGACCAATAGAACTGAGATTATAGTGGGATAATATCTCAATCGTGACATCCTAGTTTGGTGCCTTGAATCATAATCACAAAATTTAGGGTGCGATAGCGAGACCCGAGTACCTGGGATAGGTATAAATACCCCATTTTAGCACGAATTTGCTCTTTATACATTTTCTTGTGATCTAACACCCTAAATGGTGGGTTAACTTAAAATATGAGCTTGCGGGTGATTTTAGAGCTTACCTAACACATGTTTACCCAATTATCTTGCAATTTATGGCAAGATTTCACTTTTTTCTTTGTAGAAATTTCCATTTCTTGGTCAAAAATCTCAAAACCTTGAGGGCTTGATTTTATCACCTAATTAGTTTAGATTTCACCTATTTTAGAGGGTAATAACTCCTTGAGCATGAGAGAACATTTGGTTGATTTAGGAAACATGATTTTTTGTAAATAAGACCCATATAGGATTTTGGGTAGTTTTTGGACATGAAGTATAATAGTGCAATATGGGTATTTTTATTCTCGTATTGACGTGTGGAATATGGTTTGATAGCTTGGCATCTTGTGGATGCTTCTCGGAAGAAAAAAAAGTGATTTAGCAGATCTTTGAGCTTTGTTCGGCGTCAAGGTAGGCTAGGTTTTTCCCCTTGTTATATTGAGCTAATACATAGTATGTTTATGATATTGTGTTGGATTTATGATGGGTTTTAGGTATTGGTATGATGAATTGAAATGCTTGGTTTATTTGGACCATTTAAGATATTTGAAAATCATAATTTAGGCATAATCAACCTAGCTGCTCATATTTTAGGTGAATCTACTCTCTTAGGGATATTTGAGGCCTGTTTAACATCTAAAAATAGATTTAGATACCTTAAGCCTAGTTTAGGTAGAATTTTCATAAAATAGAACTTGGGATTGGAAGTAGGACCTTGACCCACCTTAGGCTAAGATGCATGTTAGCTTTTGTAGACCTTATCACGCTTGTTAGACTCTTGGAGATGCTTATTGAGGTAATGTTGAGAAACATTGACACTTGATGGTTATGTTGGTTGATGCGAGGGTTAAGGCCTATTGATTATGTTATTACTTATTCTATCAATGGTAATATTGATTAAATTGATAAATTTATAATTACCGCTTCGAGTTCGGAGAATGGTTAAGAAATTGATGATATTCACTCTATTCGAGTCCAAAGGATGATTATGACATTGATGATATATTTATCGGTTTGAGTCCAGCTATTGATTACATATATATATTAGTTTAAGTTTGGCTATTGATTACATTTATTGATTTGAGTTCGTCTATTGATGATATTACCAATTCAAGTCTAGCCATTGATTATATATACCATTTTGAGTTCGAATATGTATATTATGCTATGATGATGTACTTCTTGTAATATGGCGATATCAGGTGTGAGATTTAAAGTAGCAATTTAGCTAAGTCTGAAAATAATAAAATGAATACAATGTGGCAAGATATGAATGGATCCTAGTGATATTATAATTATTGGATAAATAAATGATTAGTCATTGTATAATGATTAGTTGGCAAATAATGGTTAGCCTTATATATGAGGATTAGTTGCTATATAATAGATTAGTTGATACGTGTTAGTTAATTGATAATGATGAATACGACAGTCAATGGTTATAGTGTTACATAACTTGACAGAATTTCAATTATATTATGAGAGTTGATAAATGGCGGTGGTGGGTTATACTATCTTGTGTGTGCCTTCGAGGCTTACGGGGGCTTGCGATGGGTTATTTACTTTTCTGCACATAACAACCAATTTTATAGTTATGATTACTTTTATTGATGATTTATGTTATATTATGCTATTATTTCGGTTTATTTATCTATTTATGCACAATAATGTTGTAGTTGATTAAGGTTCACTTCTACTTTAACTTAGTTATGTTATCTTTTATTATCATATTTATATCATGATTTACTCAGTTGGCTAATGATGCCTACTGAGTACCCATGGTTTTGGTACTCATACTACACTTCTGTACCTTTTTGGTGTAGATCCTAGTACTAGTTGCTGCCATTGATCGACGTTCGTGCTGTGCTGATATTCAGAGATAGGGCGAGCTCTTGGAGTCCTAGTCACCTATTTCCTTCTATCCTTCATGTCTAGTCTTTAGTTTCAAAAAAGGATTTGTACTATTTTAAGACTTAGGTTGTATTATTATTACTAGATGCTCTTGTATTGGCTTTATTAGGTCATGGGATGGTATCTATGATGACTATCTTTGTGTATTTCAAATATTATGCTTATTTATAAGTTGTGTTGTTGATTTTTGCCTATGTTAGGCATTTTACACCAAGTTAACCCATTGCATTTAGTTTCGGGTTATGATTTGGTTTACCAACTAGCAGGATAAAGTAGGTGCCATCATAATTCACAAATCAGGTTGTGAAAAATTGGTAGTTAGCCTAGGATACACAGGTATTGTTGGTACAAGAGAAAATGTCTAATAGAGTCTTGCAGATTGCAATGATGATATTTTTTTCTATCTTCGGGAGGTTGTGTGACATTATTAGAAGTTTTTCTCTTCTTTCACTCATTTCATGCTAAGCATCTGAGTTGGTTTATAGAACATTTCGTTGATTTCACTCATTTGTAGATGGTTAGGACACGTTCTACTGCTACACGAGATGAGGGTCTCGAGACCAATCCTAGGGATCCTTCTCCTATTTGTGGACGACCCCAAGGTTGTACACAATTACGAGATGTATCCCCAGCTAGGGGTTGGGATAATAGTCCTTCACTAGTCCTTGTTCTCATTTTGAGCTAGAGATTCTTCCGCCCCAGCCAGCGATGTGCCAGGGACTACCTCATGCTCCACTAGGGTTTATTTCTTCTTCAATGCTCAGAGATGCCTTGGTTTATCTTTTAGGGATAGTTGGTGGTGCATAATTTGATGGTGCACATTCTATATATTAGAGTAGTACTGTGGCAGGGGCATTGCCTGTAGCTGCAGCTCTAAGAATTGAGGTCTCTCATGTATCGATATTTTCTCAGCCAGTCATTGCCTATCCTGCTATGTCTGTTGAGAAGAAGAAGATGTTGGGTAGATTTTTGAGATTGGCTCCGCCTAGTTTTTTGGGTGCTCCGAGCAAAAATGCTTATTAGTTTATGATTGCTTATAAGGATAGGCTCCATAATTAAGGCCTTGTTGAGACTTGTGGTATGGATTACACCATATTTCAATTGGATTTGGCTGGTCGACAGTGGTGGAGCGGTTATACAGATTCTAGACCAACGGGATCTTCTCCTTTATTATGGTCTCAGTTATTTGAGATATTCTTGGAGAAGTACATGCCTCACAGCCTTAGGGATCATTTGAGGAATCAATTCCCTAGACTAGCGTAAGGCTTCATAAAGTTTGTGAAGTTTGAGGTTCATTTTTATGAGTTGTCTTGGAATGCTACTTCCATTCTAGATACTGAGTATGCGAGAGTTTATTGCTTAGTTAGAGGATTGAGACTTTCTCTTTGCATGTCCACTTAGTTTTTTGTTGCTGCTGGTAGGTCTTTTACTAAGATTTTAGATCATGTCCATGTGATAGAGAAGATATATCGTCAGGCCTAAGGGGGCAATGATAAGAGGCCTATATATCAGGGCAATTTCAGTGGAAGAAGTAGTAGTTATCATGGTGGGTATCCTCTGCATCCATCCTATTAGCTCGATTGACCAATTCAGACAGCTCTACAAATTATTGAGTGATCACCCTGGTCAGGATAATGGTCAATCTTCGAGTGGTTCATCTTCTATTTATTCTAGATGTGGTGGTTATTCTGGGCTAATTGGATCTATTAGGTCTGGTTTATCTCATGTGACATGTATAGTTATGTAGCTCCTAGTCACTATTCTTGTGACTGACCTAGTCATAGGGCGATTGTTGCTTCTGCTCAGAGTGTTCCCCCTGTTAAAGCAATTTATTCCTTATTGAGAGGTGGTTTTTAGGGTTCTAAAGGTGGTTTCTAGGGTACTCAAGGAGGTTCTCAGGTAGACAGGATAGGAAGATAGTTAAAAGCCCAGCCAGGTGGCGGGCGTGGTCAGTTGTATGCGATACCTGCTAGACCCGAGGTTGAATCTTTGAATGCTATTATTATAGGGATAATTTTGGTGTACCGTCAGTCTTTCCTTGCTTATTTGATCCAATATCCACTTATTCTTATGTACCTACTTATTTTTCTCTACAATTTTAAGTTATCTTAGGATTTATTATATGTGCCCTTGCTTGTATCTACTTTTGTGGGTGATTTTTTAGTAGTAAATTTGGGTGTTCAAATCATTTATTATGACTGTTAAACACAGATCCTTTATTGTGACTGTTAGAGATGTTGATACTTATGCTAATCTTATTATTTAGATATGGTGGATTTTGATGTGATTCAAGGCATGGACTAGTTATCCCACTATCATGCGATCATGGATTCCTTTGCTAAGACCATTACTTTATCCATGCTCGATATACCCCTAGTCATGTGGCAGGGAGAGGTTAGCCTTGGGTTGATGGAAATTATTTCTTATGTTCATGTTAGGAGGCTTATTTAGAGGGGTTGTGAGTTTTATCTCGCTTATATTTGTGCTACTAGTCTAGATAGTCCGTTGCTTGTCTCTGTTCCTGCAGTTTGTGAGTTTCCTAATGTGTTCCCTTCTAACCTGTCTGGTATTCCCCCAGTCTGTGAGATTGAGTTTGCTATTGATGTTGATCCTGGCACCCGACTTATTTCTATGACACCTTATCGTATGGCTCCTGGTAAGCTTACCGAGCTGAATTCTTAGCATCAGGATCTTCTTTGTAATGGTTTTATTAGACTAAGTGTGTCTAGTTGGGGAGATTCTGTGTTGTTTATGAAAATAAAGATGGCTCCATGCATATGCGTATTGATTATAGTCAACTTAATAAGGTGACGGTAAAGAACCATTGTCCTATGCCTCACACTGTTGATTCATTTGACCAACTTCAGGGAGCGATATTATTCTCAAAGATTGATTTGAGATATGGTTACCATCAGTTGATGATTCAGGTTGAGGATATCCTGAAGACATCCTTTAGGACTCATTATGGTCATTTTGAGTTCTTGGTGATGTTATTTGTCTTGACTAATGCCCCAGCCGCATTTATAGATTTGATGAATCGAGTGTTCAAACCTTATTTGTATTCCTTTATGATTGTATTCATTGATGATATCCTTTTGTATTCAAGGAGTAGAGAGGAGCATGCCTAGTATTTGAGGATTGTACTCCAGACTTTGAGAGATCATGTTCTTATCACACTGTTCTCTAAGTGTGAGTTTTGTCTTGAGTTGGTGACATTCCTTGGACATGTTGTGTCTAAGTATGGTATTATGGTAGACCCAACTAACATTGAGGAGATTCGTTATTGGGCTAGACCTATATCTCCGACTGAGGTTCATATCTTTATTGGTTTGGCTGGTTATTATAGATGATTTGTCGACGGTTTTTCTACTATTTCAACATGGATGACCAGATTTATTCAAAAGGAAGTTCTTTCTCGATGATCCAAGGAGTGTGAGTCGAGCTTCGGAAAACTTAAGGATTTCCTTACTTCAACTCCTATTCTAGCTCTTTCTATAGAGGGTGAGGGATTCATTGTGTATTGTGATGCTTATGGTGTTGGTTTAGGCTGTGTATTGATGCAATAGGGTCGGGTTATTACTTATGCTTTGAGACAGCTTAAGGTGCACAAGCGCAACTACCCCACTCATTATTTAGAGTTGGCAGCGGTGGGTTTTACGCTTAAGATTTTGAGGCATTATCTTTATGGCGTGCATTGAGAGATTTTCACCGATTATCATAGTCTTCAACATCTTATGACCTAGAGAGAGCTTAATGCTAGACAGTGTAAATGGATAAAGTTTCTTAAGGATTATTATATCTCTATCTTGTATCATCTGGGCAAGGCTAATATGGTAGAAGATGCCTTGAGTCAGAAGATAGTGAGTGCGGGTAGCTTGTCTTATATTTTAGTTTCTTAGAGGCCGTTGGCACGAGACATTCAGTCCTTATCCAACTTGATGGTTTGACTTGATATTTCAGACCATAGGAGGATTCTTTCTAGTGTTGAGGATAGTAAGCTTTGCTTTCTTCGTGATCAGGTTTTGAGTGGTAAGTTCAAGAGAAACACCATAAATTCCAAGGGTATTTTGCAATTTGATGGCCACATTTGTGTTTTGAGGATTTGAGATAGAATTATTGAAAGAGTGGTATGAAGAGTGATGTGGTGGATTTTGTAGCTCGTTGCCTTTATTGTCAACAGGTGATGGCCGAACATCTGCGATCAGGTGGTTTGATTCAGAGATTTCCCATTTCCGAGTAGAAGTGGGAGTGAATTACCATGGATTTTTTTAGTGGTTTGTGTCGTAATTCTTGTGGTTTCGATGGATATTTCCAAGTCAGAACATTTCCTTCCTATTTAGATGTCCTTCAGTACTGAGAGGTTAGCTTGCATCTATGTGCGTGAGATAGTCTGTTTACATGGTGTGACCATATCTATGGGCATTTTTTTAGTGGTTTACCTCGTAATTCTTGTGGTTTCGATGGACATTTCCAAGTCAGCATATTTCCTTCCTAGTCAGATGTCCTTCAGTACTGAGAGGTTAGCTGGCATCTATGTGCGTGAGATAGTCTGTATACATGGTGTGCCCATATCTATTATTTCAGATCGAGGTTTCGTGTTCACTTTTAGCTTTTGCAGATCTTTTCAGGAGGAGTTGGGTACTCAGGTGGATCTGAGTATAACCTTTTATCCACAGACCGATGGCCAATTTGAGTGGACTATTCGGGTGCTTGAGGATATGCTTTGAGCTGTGTTATGGATTTTGGAGGCCAGTAGGAGGACCACTTAGCCTTGGCAGAGTTTGCATATGATAATAGTTATCATTCGAATATTGAGATGGCACCATTCAAGGCTTTGTATGGTAGGATATTTCGTTCTCCAATTGGATGGTTTGATACTTCTGAGAGTCGGCCTCGTGGTATAGATTTGCTTCGGGAGTCATTGGATAGAGTTAAGGTGATTCAAGATAGGTTGAGAAAAACTCAGAGTAGACAGAATGCCTATACAGACCGTAAACTTCGGTATAGATTTGCTTCGGGAGTCAGTGTAGAGCCGTTTCCCTATTTTGAGGCCTTCGCTGGTTTTGAATGGACACCAGGTAAAAAATTCAATCAAACGACCTTGAATGCAATTTATGACTGACCCAACAACTCCGAAATATTGATTTTAGGCTAGTTGGACCTTTGGTTTGGGTCCCAAGGCACCTGGGTTCATTTTCACCTATTGGTCAGAAAGTTAAGAAAATGGAAATTGTGTGTGGGACCCATATTTCATTGAAATGATCTCAGTTGGGAATTTTTATTGTGCCATTGTCATGACCCGAACCAGGGCATAGTCGTTATAGGTATCTCAAGTCCACCAAGGATCGAACACCACCCCCATTAGCCTAGCCAACTAGAACACAACATAATTAACAATGGATGAGTTCCAAATATATAACAAGATAGAGATGAGTTCCGAATATATAACAAGAGGGATCTCAGAATCCACAATACAATCCACCCACACTTTGTCCACAAAAGCCTCTAAGAAAAGAAACATCAACCTATGTCGGTACATGCCCCCAACCATAGTCAATAAAAAAACCCATTGAAATAGTCTAAGATATAAGTAAAGATAAAACTATAAAATGAGGGCCTTTCAGTGAATGGAAGCTCACCACTTCAAAGCTAACTCACGGACAATTCAGAAATCACCTACCACTGCACAAGGAAATAAAAGTGTCTCCGAACCCTGCATCACATGGGGATACAACATCCAGGGATGCTTAGCGGGGTGAGAGCTAGCAGTAACTCAGGGAAGGGATAAAATAATGTCATGATCAATCAGTCCCAAAACACTCCAAAACCATACACACACAATCATATACATGTATATATATAATATGTCGGGATAGGGAACAAGGTTTAGCATGAGAGTTAAAACATTAACCTAGACTATGTAGCTTCAACCATCAAAAAGGCACCCATAAGCTATATATGTACGGCTCCCCCACTGAAAGGGTCCAAGTGTGTGTGTTAGCCGCATGAACCGGAGGTATCAAGGAAAGCCGGGGAATCCATGACCTTCGCTAATCCATAATAAATATATAGGGTGTGACACAAACACATGACCGTTAAGTCCAACCCCCCGACAAATGCGGGTTTGTAGTATTGATCCCTTGGGACCCCCACCTTTACGACCAACTACACAATCCCCTTTAAGCCCAATTAAAATCTTTTCACATTTTCGTTCATAAACCAAAGACAATTCATTAGGAACATACCACTGGTATTGTCATACCAATTACTCTTGCAAGCTTATATCATTAAGAAATTTCCATTAACCATCAACTTGTTGGAATCCACGACCCCCATGGTCCAATTATTCACCAACTTGGGGGAATCCACGACCTCCATGGTCTAATTATCCATTAACTTGGGGGAATCCACAACCCCAATGTTTAATTTAAATTCAATTCATGGCCATAAAGGCCTTTCAAAGACATTTGTATTCTGCTGGCCTTTTTTGCAATGAAATAGCTCAAATTTGGTTTCAATATGCATATATCCTTGTTTTAATTCCAAATTCATAAGGTTGGTTGAGGTTATTACCAATTCCAATACCAAAATCCATTTATTGGAGGAATCTACAATCCCCGCAAGTTTATCAAATCAATTTGGGGGAACCCACAACCCCTATACCTATTTACCATGCCCATGAACCCAATTAATTTAAAAGCCATCAATTCAAAGCGTAAATAATTCCCAAAAGCCATGGGAAAAACCATTCAATCGATAGTACCCAAAAGATCTCAACCCAATTTCTAATTCGACTATTAAATCACATAGATAATAATCTTAAACACATACTTTTAACAAAAGAAGCTTTAGGGAAGATATACATGGCTGAGACACCAAGAATTTTGAAGAAAAAATCACCCTTTGATCCCTAGATGACCAATTTCTTGGAAAACCCTAATTATTCTTTCTTATAGATTCGAGAGAGGTGAGAGGTGTATTTAATGTGTGTTGGGATAATAATTGGTTACCAATGGTGTTCTATGGACGTGTGTTTTAAGTGGGGAAAGAGGGAAATGATTGAAGTACCCTTACTTGATAGTGCAGGAAAGCGCTGCCAGTCGTTACGGGTCACATCACAACTCGTGATGGTAGGCTATGCATCTTATCCTGGACTCATAGTCTGGGAAAACTCTTATACCCCCTTTCACTGGTTTGGTCATGAGTCATACCCTATGACTCGTGACCTTACATTATAACTCTTAAGGATCTAGTCGTTAAATCAACAATAATTTAGGTATTCCTCACTAGTTTTCCTACGACTTGAGCCTTACGGCTCATAATGATTCTTCACGACTTATTAGGTTAGTCATTATCTGGGTAGTGAGCACTAAAGTAAAAAAAAATTCAGAGCCCAAAATCTGGTGTTACATTCTCCCTCTGTAGGATTATTCATCCCCAATTGATGAATCAAGGCATCCATTAGCATGATTATAAGATAAAATACAACCCCAAAATCATGAACCAAAATTTAAAAATTAATAAGAATAGGAAAATGCTTACCTCAAGTACAATGATCCAACCCAGGGAACAAGAATGGATACTTGGACTTCATGTCCTCTTCAGCCTCCCAAGTAGCTTCTTCCACCTTTTGGTTCCTCCAAATGACTTTCACAGAAGCCTCATCCTTAGTCCTCAAATGACGGACTTGCTTATCAAAAATCTGAATTGGAACCTCCTCATAAGACAAGGAATTCAAAATACCAATGCTCTTAATTGGAAAATCAGATAAATACAGCCCATACTTAAAGGCAACTGTAATTCATAGCTACATTACCCACTCTCCTCAAAGTAAAGTATAGACCAACCTAACTGGGAATGAGTTTCCCCTTCTCCCCAGATGTCATTACTCTTTTTATGGGATATATCTTCAAGAACACCCAATATCCTACTTCGAACTCCAACTCTCTTCGCCTTATATTCGCGTAGGAATTTTGGCGACTTTGAGTAGTATTAAGCCTATCCTTGATCACCTTCACCTTCTCCATGGATTGGTAAACTAAGTCGGAACTGAACAATCTAGTCTCACCAACCTCAAACCACCCAATAGGATATCTAGACCTTCTACAATAAAGAGCCTCAAAAAGAGCCATCCCAATACTACAGTGATAACTATTATTGTAAGCGAACTCGATAAGAGGCAAATGATCTACCCAACTACCTCCAAAATTAATCACACCGACCCTTAACATATCTTCCAAAGTCTGAATGGTATTCTCCACTTGTCCATCTATCTAATGGTGGAATGCGGTGCTAAGGTTCACATGTGTGCCCAAGTCATTCTGAAACAAATTCCAAAAGTGAGAAGTGAACTGCATACCTCGATCCAAAATAATGGAAACTAGAGCACCATGTAATTTGACAATCTACTGAATATATAACTTTATATAATCCTCTCCAGAGTAAGTAGTCCTCATAGGTAAAAAGGGAAGACTTAGTCATCCTATCCACGATGACCCAAATTAAATCAAACTGTCTGTGAGACCACAAAAGAAGTATAATAAAATCCTTATTGATTATCTCTCTTTTCTATATTGGTAACTCAATCTCTTGAGACATACTATCTGGCCTCTAGTGCTCGACCTTAACTTGCTGACACACCATGCACTTAGCCATAAAATTGGCCACATCTATCTTTATATTGTTCCACTAATAAATCTCCTTCAAGTCATGGTGTATCTTTGTGAAACCTAAATGAGCTATATACCTCAACTCACGAGCCTTATCTAGAGTTCTTTCTCGTAGCCTATCAACATCAGGAACACATAATCTACCTTGGTACTTCAAGATACCATCACCACCAATCTTAAAAGCCATAACCTTTTGTTGACCCACATCAACCTTAATCTGCATAAGAATAGGATACAAAACTTGCTTCTCCATCATCTCCACCAAGAGGTGATTTAGACACTTCTTGAACAATCATCCCTCCATTTTTAGAGTCTAAAAATATGAACTCCCAGCTTAGCCAACTGGCGAATATCCTTCACCAACCTTCTTTTCTCCTCATCCATATCAGGTAAGCTCCTTATAGACAACATTCTAAGAGTATCAGCAACAATATTAGCTTTACCTAGGTAATAATGAAGACTCATTTCATAATTCTTGAGTAACTCAAGCCATCTCATTTGCCTAAGATTCAGCTCCTTCTGAGTGAGCACATACTGCAAGATCTTATGATCTAAATAAATGTCAACATGCACCCCATACAAATAATGGTGCCAAATCTTCAACGTAAACACCACAACCGGAAACTCTAGATCACGATTCGTATAATTTTTTTATGGACCTTTAGCTTCCTAGAAGAATAAGCCACAACCTTACCATGCTGCATCCACACACAACCTAGTCACATATGAGACACATCATAATAAACCACAAAACCATCATTACCCTCAGGAAGGGTAAAAAATGGAGCAAAAGTCAACTTATCCTTCAAATTCTCAAAACTACCCTCACAAGCATCAGACTATAGAAACTTCGCCCTTTTATAAGTAAACTTAGTAAATGGAGCAACAATATAAGAAAAGCTGTCTAAAAACCTCCTACAATACCTGGTTAAACCCAAGAAACTCTGAATGTCAATTGGACTCATGGGTCTAAGACACTTCTTCACTGCCTCAAGTTTCTGTGGATCTAACATGATCCCCTTGCTTGAAAAAACATGACCAAGAAAGGTCACAATATTCAACCAAGACTTACACTTTAAAAACTTAACATACACTCAATGATCCTTAAGAGTCTATAACACTATTCAGAGGTGGTTGGCATGGTCTTTCTCTTTCTTAGAATACACCAAGATATCATCAATGAATATGATAATCCAAAAATTGTCTAAATACCCAATCCATAAGATCCATAAATATAGATGGAGTATTATTCAACCTGAATGACATAACCAAAAACTTATAATGCCCATATCAGGTTCATAAAGAATTCTTAGGGATATCCTCCTCGTAATCTTCAATTGATGATAACCCGATCGAACATCAATCTTAGAGAAACATATAGCACCATACAGTTGGTCAAAGAGATCATCAATCCGAGAAAGAGGATACTTATTCTTCACCGTTACCTTATTCAACTACCGACAGTCTATACACATTCAATAAGACCTATCTTTATTATGCAAGAAGATAACATAAACACCCAACAGAGAGACACTAGGATGGATAAAACCCTTATCAAGAAGATCCTTTAACTACTCCTTAAGTTTTTTTAACTCAGCTGGAGCCGTTCTATAAGTATGGATAAAGATAGGATGAGTATCTGGTAGAAGATCAATCCTAAAGTCTATTTTCCTATCAGGTGAAATACCGAGAAGATCATTAGGAAAAACTTCAGGGAACTCATTAACCACAAGCATGGATTGGAAATAACGGCCCTTAGAACTAAAATCCTTAACCCAAACCAAATGATATAAACTCTCTTTGGAAATCAACTTTTGGGCTCTAAGATAACAAATGAACCTTATTTTAGGCAGTAAGAAACTTCCCTCCCATTTTATTACTAGTTTGTTTGGGAATTAGAAACTGACCTTTCAGGTCCTACAATCTAAAAAAACATAGCATGAATGGAGACAATCCATCCCTAATATAACATTGAAATCCACCATATCCAATTCTATCAGGTCTACCAATGTCTCCCTACTACAGATAGTCACCACACAACCCCTATAGACCTCTCTAGCCATAATGGAGTCACCCACTGGGATAGACATATAAAAGGGATCAGAAATACTCTTGAGACCACAACCAAAATAAGCAGCCACATAAAGGGTCACATAAGAAAGGTTAGACCCCAGATCAAGTAAATAATACACGTTATTAGAGAAAAACTATAATGTACCAGTGGAAACATCAGGAGATACTTCAGATTCTTGATGGGTGGCAAGAGCTTAAAGATGATTTCGGCCAGTAGTGGTACCTAAAGTAGAACGCTTTGGTGCCAGAGCTGAAGAAGTGTCAACAAAAACTTTATTAGCTCCAGAAGCAACCTTAGATAGACAGTGTCAATGCAAATTCCTCGATTGACCATAATTATAACACCTATTCCCTCCTATTACACTAACCATGGTACATCTGCCTATAAAATATGCAAAGAGAATAAGGTGGGGCTGACTGGACTCTACTAGCCCGAGATTGGTCACCTTGTGACTTAAACCCACTACTATTCTGAAAGTGATGATCACCAGATGGCTTAGAATATGGGGTACTAGCCATAAAATACAAACTGAGGTTCTCTATATCTTCTTCTTGCTCCATTATCTTCCATCTTTACCACTATTTTGCTGACCTCCACCCTACTATAAATATCTGAAATTCTTATTCTGTGTTTCTCCCATTTCTGCCTACCTCTTCTTTTTATCTTCAACCTGCTGATAAGTTGGCAAATGATGGTTAGCCTATATATGAGGATTAGATTTTTATGATGTATTAGTTGATAGGTGTTAGTTAATTGATATATCATTAATAGGAATAGTCAATGGTTATAGTGTAACATGATTTGGAGGAATTCCAATTGTATTATAAGAGTTGATAAATAATGGTGGTGGGTTATACATCTTGTGTGTATCTTTCAAGCTTATGGGGCTGTGATGGGTTATTTTATTTTTTCTTGCACCAAGTGGCGTATGGGAGCCAATTTTGTAGTTATGATTGCTTTTATTGATGCTTTATGTTATATTATGCTATTATTTTAGTTTATTATCTTTTTATGCACAACAATGTTGGAGTTGATTTAGGTTCGCTTCTACCTTGACTTAGTTATGTTATCTTACATTTTATCATATTTATGTCATGATTTAGCTCAGTCAGCCAAAGAAGCCTACTAAGTACCTATGGTTTTGATAATCATACTACACTTTTGTACTTTTTTGGTGTAGATCTGAGTACTAGTTATCACTGTTGATCGATGTTCGTGCTGTATTGATATTTGGAGATAGGGTGAGTTCTTAGAGTCGGAGTCACCTATTTCCTTCTATCTATCATGTCAAGTCTCTAGTTTCAAGACAAGATTTGTTTGACTATTTTAAGACTTTGGTTGTAATATTATTACTAAATTCTTTTGTACTGGCTCTATCAGGTCGTGGAATGGTATCTATGATGACTATCTTTGTCTATTTAAAAAATTATGCTTATTTATAATTTGGGTTGTTGATTTTTGTCTATGTTGGGAATTTTCTACCAAGTTAACACATTGTGTTTAGCTCCAGGTTATGGTTTGGCTTACCTATTAGCAAAATAGAGTAGGTGCCATCATGATCCATAAATCAAGTTGTGATAATGCCAGATTAAGTTAATGTTTTTTAACGTAAAATAAATATACGTATGTGACAAGGTTGGGTTGTCTGTAGATGAATTATGGCAGTTGAATTTTTTGTGAATATTGTCCTTATAAATAATTCTTGATCTACTTGATTATTTGGTAAAAGGTGAAACACTTTTGATTGATTGATTTTTTATGAGTAGAACTATTAAACATATTAGTTGTTGAATACTTTTTGTTATGTGGTGTGTTTAGGTGGGTTCTTTGAGTCTACATGGAATGATTTATTAATTACCTTGGTACTCTAAAATAAATTATATGTTATTGGGCTCGTTAATTATGGATGCTAGATATTAGCTAGGAGTGATATGCAATGTTGAGGGGTGGTTATTAGAGGTAAACATTATATGGTAGGTCAATAGGTTGTTAGTGAGAGTTACTTAAGTTAAATAAGGCTTAAAAATAGAAAGGGAGGATCATAAGGAGGGTAGTGATTTGGAAATGGGTAAAGAAATCTAAATTGGTTTTATTTCATAAGTGCATGGTTAATTTCTAATATTTGTGTTGTGTTTAAGTGATTTAACATTGGTCAGCCGATGATACTTACCTGTATGTGTCCTTGTATTAATGTTACTCTTGCTATAACCTTTTTGGGTTTAAGCTATTACAGGATTAGTTGAGGGTTCCTTGCTCGACGCGACTAAAGATATTTTACATCTTTTGTAGATTAGGGTAGATGCCCGCATGATCCAGTTAGTTGGGTCGTGATAGTTGGTATTAGTGCATTAGGTTTCCAGTTGCACAAGTAAAAGAGTAAATGTCAAGTAGCTACCTGTAGATTGGTGGGTAGACATCCACATCAAATCTTTGAGAAACTATGCGATATTTTAGGAATATTTCCCTTATTTCATTCTTCTCGGGCTATCCCAGATGATTGTTTCTATGATTTAGTGTAATTTGTTTGTAAAACAAACCAAATGGAATTTACCGACCCTAATTGGAAAAAATAAGCAATAAAATTAGAACTTAGATGGTTCAATTAGTATCTAGTTGTAAGGGTTGTGATTAACATGCTACGATGATCAGCTAGTGGTCCTCAAGAACGTGGTTTTTAACAATGTATTTAGAGAAACAAGAGTGTTAGGCTGAGTTGGTTGTTAATGAAATTCTAAGTATTTGATGTTATATGTAAGTTGCAACTTTACTAATATTTCACAATCCTTTGGCAAGTGAAGTAGTAGTAAATTGACTACGTGTTGTTACTTGTAAACTTGTATAATGTGTGAATCAGTGAAATTTTGATGCTAAGTTACTAGCACTCATGGATAGTGCATGTAAAGGTAGTAAATAAAGTTGGCTCATTGTTAGGGTTTTATCTCCCTTTTAAGGGGTTGTTATACAAAGTGTCTGTGTATGATGAGTGTTAAATGTTTAGGATAGTGTAATGTTGTTGGAGGTCTATACTATTCAATAATGATAATTAAGTAGTTAGAATTGGAGTGAAATAGGTGCTTCAATTAGTTTATAACCTTTTGAATTATTGGGTTTTGATCTTAGGATTGTGGTCTAGCTATTATAAGGATTAGATTTAAAGTATTATGACAGGGAATAGGGGTAAATAAAGTACAATGTAATCACCCTCTTGGTTATTTCCATGATTTAAGCACATATCTAGAATTTTAAGCCTTCTAATAACTACTACAAGTTATTTATGACTTGTCGAAATTGTCGGTATGGTTATTGGACAATTCGTTTGGACTTAGGCTCATTTCTATGTTTTGGAGCTTTCACTTTTAAGGAATTGGTCTCGAACAAAAAATCATAGCAGATAGCCTCGAATGAGAATTTTAATAGTGCCATCAACTTTGAAATGTTGATTTAGGCTAGGGGACCCTTAGTTCTAGAATCGAGGCTTTCAAAATTACTTCTGTCTATTGAGTGGATTTTATAGAAAAACCTATAAGTGTGGGCCCTACATTTAGTCAAAATAATAGCGGATGAAAGTTTTGATGGTTTCATTGAGTTTGTAATGTCGAATTTAGTATTGTAACACCCCAGATTTTGGTCCCTAAAAATTTCTGAGATTTTATCCTCACTGCCCAGACTACGACTCTCCATACGAGTTATAGAGAGTCTTGACGGGTCTTAAAGACCCAATTGTAGCCTGACCAGTAGGTTGGCCTGTAGTTTCTACTATGACTACGACTAGGGGTTATGAGTCATAAGACTCAAAATGAATCATATGGTGTCTTTCGTAGCTAAACCAGTGTGGTGCCCAATTATTTCTACTTGGACAACGACTGGATCATGTGAGTCCTAATGTTTGAGTATGAGTCATATGGTATGATTCATAGCTAAATATGGTATGATACATAGCTAAGTCAGTGTTGGTGATCATAGATACTTTTTAAACTATGAGTGGGACTTTACGAGTCGTATGGTGACCCTACGAGTCATAATGTCACCCGTAGTGATTAGGCAGCCAATTTTTAGTCTTTTTATTAAGGGTATTATGGTCAATTCACCTTTTCCCTTGCTTAGACTCCACGTCTATAAAGTACTCAAGGGGGTTATTTCTCATTTATAACACAATCAAAACATACTCTCTTCTCTCAAACTCTCCAAAGTCAAGATACTTAGGGTTTCTAAGAAGTTGGTCATCTAAGGGCTCAAGGGTTGTTTACTTTTCATAAATTTTAGTATTTCAGGCATGTTTCTCTTTTCAATTCTTATTTTATGAAAAACATATGTTTTACATTGTTTAATTGTATGGCTTTGAATGTGGGTTTCGATGTGGTTGAGGGTTTTGGAGTGATTGATCTTTGAATTGCTTTCCTATTATTTTTATGCATTGTTCATGGTTTTAATTGAACATTTTGAACCAATGGGGTGCATAGGTGTGGGAATTGAAATGGGGTCCAAGGTATTCCCCCAAATTGATGTTTAAAACTTGGAATTGATTTTGAATAATTGTGTTCCCTCAACCCACTTGTGTAAATAACTTGAATTTTGAAATTTTCACTTGGTTTGACTTACTAAATAATGTTATTTCATTACATAAATGGTTAAACAATGAACATGGATTTAAAGGCCTCGCTGGCTATGATTGATTTAATGAACAAAGGGGGTCGAGGCATTACCCAAGATTAATGTGATTGTTATGGCCTAAAGATAAGCTTGCAAATATAAGAGTATGATGATTCCCATGGTGTGCCTTAATGGTTGGTCCATTGGTTAATAAATGGGTTATATAAATCTTGATTTAAGTTGGGATAATGGAGGTTATGTAGCGAAGCCGTGAAGGTGTGGGTTTTGGATGACTTATACTGGAAATTGATGTTGGCTGAAGTGAGGTTTGGTCTTGATGTCCTGTATTCACGGTTCACACTATTGATATATTTATATCTTGGACTAACATGGGGTTGGTGCATTCTCTGATCTTCCTTGATACCTATGGTTCATGCGGCTAACACGCACTGGGGCCCTTTCAGCAGGAGAAGTTGAACCCATATAGCCCGTGGGTGCCTATTTATGACGGTTGATCTATATAGTCCAGGATAATATTTTACTATCATGCTAAACCCTGTTACCTACCTTAGCATTTATTATATATGTATGCATTTATGTGAATATGTACAATGGGTTTGAAATGGATATGACTTGGCATTATATTTTTCCCTACCACTAAGTTTTATGTAAGTGCTCAACCCACTAACCGTCTCTAGACTCTGTATCCCCACGCGATGTGAGCACCAGAGATATTTCTACTTTTCCTATGTAGTGTTAGGTGGATCGACACGGTTCGTTGGTCATTGGTAGTTAAGTAGTGAGCTTCCATTCTCCTAAAATTGATGAGTTCACATTCACATTATCATTTTCATTATCAGAGTCAAAGGCTTGTCCCGACCTAGATTATTTTTGGATTTGTAGAGGCTTTGTGGATATTATTGTGGTTGGGTATTGATGTTGACTCTCTTAGTCATCCTTGATTTTTATCACCTTTCTATCTTTTTACATGTTTGGATTTCTATCGTTACTAGGTGTACTATGTTTTGTGTGGTTAGCTAAAAGGGGTAGTCTCCGGTCCTCCCTGGACTTGAGATACTCGTCACGGCTAGACCCTGGTTTGGGTCAAGAAAAAGTTGGTATCAGAGCATAGGTTTTGTGTCATTGGGTATCCACAAAGCCGTGTCAAGTAGTGTCTCTTTTATGGGTTTATAGAACACCACACTTATAAGGGAGAGACTATGAGACATTTAGGAATGTTTCCCTTTCTTGTGATCTACTTTCGGGCTGTAGAGC
Source organism: Capsicum pubescens (assembly GCA_030864215.1). Taxonomy (NCBI): domain Eukaryota; kingdom Viridiplantae; phylum Streptophyta; class Magnoliopsida; order Solanales; family Solanaceae; genus Capsicum; species Capsicum pubescens. The sequence goes on along the minus strand of CM061538.1, from coordinate 207,215,372 downwards.
ATGGTTTACTTTTCAGATCATGCCTCCCAGAAGATCTGATGTTCATGGAAACTCCTCTGTCTCACTTGAAGACAATGTGTACGAGGCTTGTCCTACTCAAGGAGTTCAAACCTGGTCTAGGGTCGCTTTTCTGATTTCCCTAGTGGAGCTTCACCAATCCCCACTTATCCTTCTCCTGATGGTGATTCTCCTGCTCGATCATCTCCAAGAGTGATACACCTTGGGTTTGGACCTTGAAAATTTCTTACTTCTTGAACCTTCTGATTATTATAAGACTCACCATATGTGTCGTATGGTATGGGTACAAGTCAGGTGACCCAACTTATAAGTTGTCCAGTGTGTGGTGGTTGGGTTTCTGTTGTTGTTATGACTTGGTGGGTATGGGTCATATGGTTTGGTGATAGTTCATTGGGTTAGTCCTTCACTTAATCTGAAACTTAGTAACTTGACTTGGCTCTGAGTATGAGTGGCTCACCAAGAGCTGTAAGGATAGGGTACGAGTGGTAAGGTCTAGTCATATATTGTCCAGTGTGAATTCCTTTGGATTCTGCCTGGGGTACGACTGGACCATACTAGTCATATGGTTTGGTCACAAGTTGGGTCCATAGAGTCATATGTTGAACAGAATATGGTGTCCAACTTTTTGATCAGGTTACGAGTGGAGGGTACCGCTTGTATGGTATGGATATGAGTGGAGGGGTCTAACCGTACCCTTCTGCAGAAATTTTTACAGTTTAAGTTGGGGTATTCTGGAAATTTCCCCTCTTAACTCCTTTTGACCCCACGACCTAAAATACCTTTTGGGTGTTTATTAACCTTTCGTTCTCAATCAAACACTCTTAAAATATCTCTCAATTTTAGGGTGCAAGAAGAGGCTAGGGTTTCTCCAAGAAAAATCAATTAAGGCTCTTAAGGGTGGTTTCTCTCCATCTTTGTTGTTGTCTAAGGCATGTTATTCTTCCATTATTGTTAGTTCAACCAAAATCATGTTTTAATGAATGGTTTTCATGGTATTATTGTGATATGGTTTTGGGTTTTGAAATAGATGTTGGGGGTTTTAGTTGTTCTTAGTTGGATAATGTTTTCCCCATGTTTTACTTATGGTCTTCATGTTATATTTATAGTTGGAACATGTGATTGCATGGGAGAGGTTAATTGATACTTGATTTTGGTTTCTTGAAATTACATGCCCTCAACATGTTTGTTAAAATGCCAATGAGAGTGATTTTGTCACACAGTTTGACTATTATTGAAACCTTTGCATTGCATAAGAGGTAATGGAACTTAAATTAGTTTGGTTGGTGTCAAATGGTTTGAAAAGTCCTTGAAGGCAATGGTAATGGATTAATTGGAATTTTTGTTGTCAAATTGGTTTAATGGCTTTGGTACGACATAAATGGATAGACTTGCAAGCTCATCCATTGGTATCAAGTTACCAATGGTTAATGCCTAATAAATATGACTCCTTGGTAAAGGGTTGATTATGTGTAAATAGTTTTAATATGTGCTTAAAGCGGGACGTGTTAGAAAATTCGTGGAAGGTGTAGGTCCCCGGGGGACATAAATTGGAAACTCATGTTTACCGATGTGAGGTGGTCTTGGTGACCGTGTGCATGATGTCACATTTATAGTTTGGGAGAAGTACTAGTCATCTCAGGTTTCCTTCTTTGGTTCGTGCTGCTAACACGCACCGGGGACCTTTCTGCAGGGGGAGCTGAACCCATATAGCCCATGTGTGTTTGTAGGACGGCCAAGCTACATAATCCGATGATAAAGATTTTAAATGCATGCTAAACCTGGTTTTCTTTCCCGACATAATTAATATATATATATATATATATATATATATATATATATATATATATGAGGTTGCTGACAGCGTCCGAGCGCATACGAAAGTGTACATGGTCTTATCAAGTAGTAAAGTAGCCTAATTAAAGCCAAGTATCGATCCCACAGAGACTTGATTTAACAACGATTTAATTTTAGTTCACAGTCTAGATGTATTTAGTGCATAAGTAACTAAAAAGAGAGTTTGAAAATTGTAAATTAAAAATAAAGTAAACATTGGGAAAATTAAATTCTAGGAACAATCAATAGAGAAAAACCTAGGGTTCAAGCACTTCGAACAATTATAGTATGTTATTGAATTTCATTCGTAATTTGTTTATCTTGGTTGTTGATTCGTAGGGTTAATTGCATGATCATGGTTTCCCAACCTTTAATATTTTACCTAAAATGGATGTTACAACTATATCGTTGAGGGGGATGTAATAATCCAATTAAGTTAATTAAAGCTATCATCCTATGTATGAATCAAGTAAGGCATCTAAGTACATCCCTGTCCTAGACACTCAGTTTAATTCTTTATTTTATAAAAGAATAAAAAACCAAACTTTGTTTATTCCCATGTTCTATCTCCCTATTCCCTCTCTCCAGATCGAAAGGTAAAAAAAATATATTATTTTACAGGTGATCAATCCATAAAATAATTAAATTAAGAATAAACAAACAACCAACTATGATAAGCAAAATTAATCAAAATTAATCCAAAATAATAGTACTCATGTTATTGGCTTTAACCCCGGAAGGAGGGTTTATGGCCACTAATATTCATAATCACGATCCAAATAATTGAATACATGATATAAAAAATTAAAAGCTAAATAAAATAATTAAAACCTAATAAACCGTATAGCAGCCTCCGTCTTTTTCCTCCAAACAATGTCCACCGTCCAAAAATTGTTCAATGTTGTTACTAGCTGTCCAAAAGTATTAATAATGTTGTGTCCCCCCACGTGACCAGCTGTTAATGTGTGTATATAATTTAATATTCTAATTCTAGTTAGATTAAGAAATGGGCACGGATCCCAAGTAGATTCCCTCCTGGGAAATAATATTAAATTGTCATTGTGCCCTTTTCTCTTTCCATGTCGGCGCAAATTGTAACTAGCAGTGTTTAACATATCGACGTGATGCGTCGACGAGCGCGTCGCTAGACTGGTTAGACCTGGCAATGTCGACGCAATGCGTTGACTTTGCGTCGACTCACTGGAATTTGCTTCCAAAATTTTGGTTAAGTGTTGAACGTCCTATTCTTTACCCATGCCTTTTGTAGTGTATTTCCAATGAATTTTTGGACTTTAAATCATCATTATATCACCGTATTTAGCTCACAAAACCTCCTACAATATAACACACCACAAATTAAAGATAAAAACAACACAATATTCTCAACGATGAATCAAAATACGAGCTAAGATAAGGCAAATTCACAATGATCTTCAACTTTTTATTCCGACTCTTGACTTAATCAAAAAGGACTTTGCACATTACAAATAAGTTATTCCAAATATAATTACACATTTAAAATATTTGGAACAAATTAAACACATTAGAATCCAACGAAACCAACTAGACACACACCTAGCTCAAACTACTAAAACTAGTTTTCCGAGTTGAACTCTAAATGACTCAATTAATTACAAACTTGTTTGAAAAATACTTTGAACATTGTAATCAAGTACTTGGACACTTAAATGCTTATTTATATCAATATGAACACGTTAAGCACACGAATTGCTCTCAAAACAAGGCAAAATAAGCTAGAATCATGATACAAAAGTTTATAAAATCACCTCAGATCATCACCCCACACTTAAATTCTTGTTCGTCCTCGAACAAATCTTTACTCTAAGCATAAAAATCTGAGGTGACGCTACACTTCTGCTAAAACAAAGACACTCAAGCTAGTACTACAATGACTACACGGAATGCAAGTTTCTATACAAAGCATGTTATTTACACAATTGAAAGCTTGTGAACACTACTCTATTATATCCTAGCCTCAAGAATTGGCTCAATACATGGCAAACTCATGGATATTATTCAATCAAGGGCATCATACAAATCACCCACATTCTTCAAACATGTGCCCCTCTAAATACGAGAGTTACCCATAAACACTCACAATAATGCAATTTATACTGTAATGGGTATAAGAATCAAATTACGCTCACTCTCACAAAGAATTCACAAGTTACACACAATGAGCCATAGGCTTTCCCTTAGTGTAGTGCTCTACTAATTTAGGAATGTAAAACTTAGAATCATTTAGGAGTTTTCCGGGTTGTAATGTAGGCTAAGGGACGAGTAGAAACTATTTGAGAATAGTGACTAACCTCTCTAAGCGCTTTAATACACTACATTATTCATTTAAAACCAATCTTCAACAACCAAATTACACTAATTTTGTTTACCCATATATTTTGTTTTGCCCCATCTCTTTTAAGCATTTTCACAAATGCATGGTGGGCGCATTGTTTATTCCTTCAAGATTCATTTTTTTCTTTCTACAATCATGAAAATATTTCTAACACCATTTATATCTCTCCCAACCACCACACATCAAATATAAACACCAATAACTATTACCTTGAGGCATCAATTTCACCTTTTTCTTCTTCAATCTTTGAAACTCCTTACTAAATTAATTTTTTTTATTAAAGTACTTAGGAGCTTTTTGGATCAAATTATGGTCTATCAAAGAAAGGGATTAGGCTACATATGAGGATACCAAAGAAAAAGCTAAAGGCTCAATGAGTGTTAACTAAGATTATGTACAAAGGGTAGGGCAAATAAAAGGTATTAAACAAGGCTATCAAAGAAATGCCTAAATCATCTTCTAAACTCACACTCTTTATTTCACTTTACACACACACTGGGCATGTTCTAGACATCATATGCATCAAGGAATATACAAAAATTCTCACACGCACATGACACATGCTCAACTCAATAGGATCATCATAGACTCCCAACCAAACAATAGCAAATTCAAAATTAAGCCAACATGAAAAAGAGTCATAAACTTGAGTCTCGGAGTTTCAAAAATAGAAATTCACATCAGTCAACATTCTTTTACAAACAAACCCACTTGTATCATGTAATTAAAAATAGCACCAACAAGAATATCTCATAATTTTTTTTAAATTGAGCCAAAATTTGAGAATTTCCCCACCCCACACTTAAAAATCTCCTTTATCCCCAAAGTGAATTTAAAAGTAAGAGATATAAATACTTACTCAGGCCTCTAGGCCTAGATAGTAGCATATTTACACATAAATGAGATCCATGGGACCCCACACTTTGTCTTTGTCATGCTTCAAGCTCAAGTTTATGGTACTCAGACTTTCCATTAACCTGTGACTCAATGAAAAACAAAAACTACGTGAAATAAAAACTAAAATATAAAAAGAAAACATACCTAATTAACTTGGGTTGCCTCCCAAGAAGCACTTGATTTAGTGTCACGGCACGAAGCAACTCAACTCAACCATATTTCTTCACTCTTTTACTCCCTTTGGAAGCCATTTATTCATTTGTTTTAGACCTCTTTTACCTTTGGGAATCGGTGATTTCATATTAGGCCGCTCAATTAGGTATTAGGAAGAGGTCTTTAGTGGCTTAATCACCCCACACTCATCCATTTCAATCATATTGATCATACATAAATCTTTATATTTGGGATTTTCAATGGGTGGTTTGTAAACATCAAATACCACCTGTTCATCCTCTACATTTATCTTAAGCGTGCCTTCTCTAACATCAATTAAGGCTCCCCGTTTGCTAAGAATGGATTCCCAAAGATGATTGGTACCTATTTATCTGCCTAAAAAACACGAACAATAAAGTCAGCAGGAATAATAAATTTACCAACCTTTATAAGGACATCCTTAATTATTCTATTTGGATGTGTAAATGTCCCATTTGCCAGCTGCAACACCATGTTGGTCGATTTTGGCTCTCCCAAGCCCAATGTCTTAAACAACGATAGGGGCATCAAATTAATGCTTTTCCCTAAGTCACTCAGTGCATGGACCTCTTTGTTCCCAATTTGAATAGGGATAGAACACTTTCCCTAATCTCTTAATTTCTTAGGGATTTTCTATTTCATCACTGTACTACTTTCTTCAGTGAGTGTTATTTCTCCCACATCCTGTAATTTCACCTTCTTCGCAACCACATCTCTCAAGTACTTTGCATACTTAGGAATACTCTGCAAAACATCTAGAAAAGGTAAGTTAATATGAAGATCTTTAAATATATCAATGAACTTTTTGAATAGGGCATCCTCCTTCGCTTTTATGTACCTTTGAAGGAAGAGTAGTGACGGTGTCTTCTTCACTTTTAGTTCAACAATGTTTGGTTTAAAGTTGTAACACCCTGAGAACCTATCCCGAGACATCACACAGTGCTTAGGGCTACACGTAGCCCCAAGCTAACCATTGGAACCTAACACCACCTCAAGGAACTCAATTCAACAATAATCGTGCATAAGAAAGAGACATACCACATCGGGTTCAAGATAGATACTGGAAATACTAAACTATACAACTAAAACACATGTTGAATGTCTATACATACCCTCTCTCTAGTCTGACAAAGCCTCTATACATCAAAATCAAGGAGCCATTGGAACAAACCCCAACTGACTTAACAGTACTGAAAACCACAACAACAAAACCACATCACAAAATATAGACAAAGTCCTCGAACCATGAGGACTCACCAATTGTAGAGATGTAGTGAAGGTACTCAAAAATCACTGTCGCTGCTGAGACTGAGCACCTGAACCTATATCATGAGAAAATATAGTGCACGAAAGAGTATGGAAGTCAGTACTTGGGAATGTACTGAGTATGTAGGGGTGCATGCAACATTTTAAATAATATCATAAATGTGAAAGGAAATTATGCATGCTAACAGTAATAACTCTCTTCGCTTGAATTACCTAAAACATTACTTCCATAAATCATCAATAAAACACATGCTTCGTAAATCTCGTAAATCATTTGACTCAACTCAAACTCTTCAACTCATGACTTGGAGTGAATCGGTAACTCAAGAACTTAAACAGTTATGAACTTGGGAGTTTTTTATAACCTACATAAACTACACCATGTGAGCCACATGGAGTCCAGTGTTTTGCCCTCCTAAGGAGAGAACCCCATTTTAGCGGGAGCGTCGTACTCTTGCCAGAGAGTACAACCTCAATTTCACAATCACAATCCCATACTCGGCCTTTGACCCATAATTATCAACATCAATCCTACGGTGGCACGTAGTTTTGGGGAAATACCACATTTCCCGCTCGGTGCTAAATACTCCTCCCAGACTCAGCTCAAAATGTGTTAGGAAATCCACCTTAATCAATATCAACTCATGGGTCTATTACAAAGACCAAAACATAAATATATATATCTCATCTGTGAATCATAAACATCTTGTGGATTCCTAACTCGACTCAACTCAACACAATCTTTCTCAACATCAAGTACATTTGCTTATCAAATTATTTCAAATATCAAAAGCTTGGAGGAAACATCATAGGACTCATTCTTGACTCTCAAGTGCAATATCCATATGTATTCAACAATCAACTTCTCATGGAAGGCTTAAATCATGACACTTATCTCAAATCATTCGAAAATCATCAATTCATAATAAGAATATTCAAGTCATGGCATAAATCCTCGTTTCAAGAAATATGATGGTAAATATATCATAATTTCAAACTTGATCAACTCAAATCTCATAAATCACTAATAGAGAAATTTGGGTGCAATCCCACTTTGCAAATTCATGTAAATCAATAATAAAAATTAAATCTTTAGACACAAGAATGAAAGGAGTGTTTGTGTTCAAACCCTACATACCTTGATTAGGATTTTGGAGAGGAAGACACTTGATATAAACTTCTTTCTTGCACCTTTGAGCTAAATTTCTTGATGCTTTGACTCGGAGAACTCGATTCTTAAACAACTCGGTGAAATATATGGAAGCTTTCTTGCAGAAGATTTTAAATTGGAAGAGAGAAAGAAACCCTAGCTTTTCTTTTGATTTTTGGAATGAAGAGAAAAATGGATTTTCTCTCCGCTACTAGAATATATATATAGAGAGCAAAATGGGTGGAAAAGACCAAATTACCCTTGAGAAAATTCTAGACTGGAGCCCGATTTTTGGTCCTGGCGCGATGCGCCACAATCGCGGATCTTCACTAGATTTTGACAATTGGGAAATGGTTCAGTAGCGCGACAAGGTGAAGTCATTTTTTCCACTTGGTCGTGACCTGGAAGGGCACCCCGACGCGGAGGAATCGCGTTGGTGCACGGAAAATTGACAATCCTAAAATTGAGCCTTGGTGCGACGCGGTGAAATCACGGAGGATCACTGGAAAATGGCAATTTCCATTTTGGCTGGCTCCACGGCGTGCTGAAGTGCCAGTTGGCACACTGTCTCACAAAAATGGCTCTAACTCTTCACCCGAGTGTCAGATTTGGGTGAATTTGGTATCGATGGAAACATCAATCACTTTGGAAGTCATCCATACTCACTCAGAAGACGAATTTAGTCTTAAGGAACGATCGGGGTATTACAAAAGTACTCAGACTTTCTTAAATTTTTAGCAACCTTGTCATCTACCTTTTGAGTCACCACATCAGCATCTACCTCTTTTGTTGACTTGGGAGGTTTTCCTTGAAGCTCTTTACCACCCCTCAAGGTGATTGCCATGACTTGTTTTGGAGTTTCTATGTCTGCCAGCAACCCATCTTGTGGTCTTGTATTTAGTACCTATGATAATTGCCCCACTTGCAACTCTAAACTTCTTGTGTCTGTTTGCTGATTCTGTAATTCTACCTTTTGACTTTTTATATCCGCACACAATTGTGCTTGACCAGTAAGAATTGTTTCATCATTTCTTTCATATTGCTCGTTGACTGATTTGATCGTGGCTATGGGGCATTCCATGACTAATTTGGTGGCTGAGTTTGCCACTTTATGATGTAGGAATTACCATAATTAGGCCTTTGAGCATTGCCTACATACATCGCAGATTTTGGATTTGAAGCACACATGGTAGCTGCATGACCACTATTTCTGCATACTTTACACCAAGCTGCAGCTTGTTGGTTTGCATTGATTATGGTTGCAGGTTGTGTTGCTCCCAACTTTATGCTGCTGAAATAAGTGTTGCTTAAATTTTGTAAGGCAGATACCTGTGCTAATAAGGCTATGAATTGGTCAACCTCCAATACACCGGGAATTATTTTTGTGGCTCTTCTAGAATCTGCTGGCCAATCTGGATTTCCTTGTGCTATGTGGTTCAGTAATGTGTACGACTCATCATAAGTTAGCTCCAACGCTTGACCACCTGCGGTAGCAAAATCTTTGTATTGTGATCAAGAGCTTCTACAAAAGAGTACCTTATTCGACTGTTGGTGATGTGGACAATCCCGAAGAAGAACCTTAAAGCGTTCCTAAACATGATAGAGGTTTTCATCAGCTTCTATTTGAAGCTCACTATTTCACTGCAAAGTCTCGCAGTCTTTCCTGATGGAAAAAATCTAATGAGGAACTTCCTGGCTAAGTCATCCCATGATGTGATTGAATTGGCCGGCTTCACATTCAACCACCTTTTAGCTTCCTCCAAAAGTGAATGGGGAAACAGTGTCAGCCTCACATAATCTGGAGTCACCCCAGTCGGAGTGAATATATCAGTAAGCTCAATGAAAGTCTGCAAGTGGACTTGCGGATCCTCGTGTGAAATCCCTATAAATTGTCCACTGCTGATAAGAAACTGCACCATATTGTGTTTTAACTCGAAATTCCCCCCAGCTGCCGATCTTTGAATTGGAGAAGTAAATTTCATTGGAAGTGGGACTGTCACTTCCCTAACCTTCCTACCAGCTGCTTTTTGTTCATCCATAGGAACAATAATCTCTTGGCCTTCTTCGATTTGAGAAATTCTGGGGAGAAGGATTGCTTCTCTCTTGCATTGATGGTAAAGTTGCTCGGGTTCCGAACTTGGTTCTACCAACTCCCTATCCCTTGCCAGCTTATCAATCTAAAAATCTATTTCCTGCAATAACAAAACCAAGACCAAGTGTAAAAACACCAAATAAATCTAAAAGTAAAACTAAAATAAATAATTGCTAAATAACAAGTTCCCGGTAATGGTGCCAAAAACTTGTCAGTACCCGAGTGCACATGCAAGTGTACGTCGTCTTATCAAGTAGTAAAGAGGCCTAATTAAAAACAAGTATCGATCCCACAGACCTTGATTTAACAATGATTTAATTTTAGTTCACAGTCTAGATGTATTTAGTGCAAAAGTAACCAAAAAGAGAGTTTGGAAAATTGTAAATTAAAAATAAAGTTAACAATGAGAAAATTAAATTCTTGGAACAATCAATGGAGAAAATCTCAAGGTTAAAGCACTTCGAACAATCATACTATGTTATTGAATTTCATTCGTAATTTGCTTATCTTGGTTGTTGATTCATAGGGTTAATTGCATGATCATGGTTTCCCAACCTCTAATCTTTTATCTAATATGGACATTACAACTGCATCATTGAGCGGGGATGTAATAATCCAATTAAGTTAATTAAAGCTATCATCCTACGTATGAATCAAGTAAGGCATCTAATTACATCCCGGTCCTAGACGCTAAGTTTAATTCTTTATTTTATAAAAGAATAAAAACTCAAACTTTGTTTATTCCCATGTTCTATCTCCTTATTCCCTCTCCCGAGATCAAAAGGTTGAAAATATATATATATTTTACGGGTGATCGATCCATAAAATAATTAATTTAAGAATAAACAAACAGCCAAATATGATAAGCAAAATTAATCAAAATTAATCCAAAATAATAGTACTCATGTTCTTGGCTTTAACCACGGAAGGAGGGTTTTTAGCCACTAATATTCATAATCACGATCCAACTAATTGAATACATGATATTAAAAATTAAATGCTAAATAAAATAATGAAAACCTAATAAACCGTGTAGCAGCTTCCATTTTTTTCCTCCAAACAGTGTCCACCGTCCAAAAATTGTTCAATGTTGTTATCAGTTGTCCAAACGTATTAATAATGTTGTGTCCCCCCACGAGAACAGATATTAATATATATATTTAATTTAATATTCTAATTCTAGTTGGATTAAGAAATGGGCACGGATCCCAAGTAGATTCTCTCCTGGGAAATAATATTAAATTGTCAATATGCCCTTTTCTCTTTCCATGTTGGCACAAATTGTAACTAGCAGTGTTTGAACATATCGATGCGATGCGTATCTGGACTGGTTAGACCTGGTAATGTCGGCGCGACGCATCGACTTCGTGTCAATTCACTGGAATTTGCTTTCAAAATTTTGGTTAAGTGTCGAACGTTCTATCCTTTGTCCATGCCTTTTGTAATGTATTTTCAATGAATTTTTGGCCTTTAAATCATCATTATATCACTGTATTTAGCTCATAATTCCTCCTAAAATATAACAAACCACAAATTAAAGATCAAAACAACACAATATTCTCAACGATGAATCAAAACATGAGCTAAGATAAGGCAAATTCGCAATGATCTTCAACTTTTCATTCCTACTCTTGACTTAATCAAATAGGACTTTGCACATTACAAAAAGTTATTCCACATATAATTACACATTTAAAACATTTGGAACAAATTAAACACATTAGAATCCAATGAAACCAACTAGACACACACCAAGCTCAAGCTAGTAAAACTAGTTTTCGTGTTGAACTCTAAATGACTCGATTAATTACAAACTTGTTTGAAAAATACTTTGAACATTGTAATCAAGTACTTGGACACTTAAATGCTTATTTATCTCAATATGAACATGTAAAGCACACGAATTGCTCTCAAAATAAGGGAAAATAAGCTAGAATAATGATACAAAAGTGTATAAAATCAGTTGCATTTGTGATGACGTCCAAGAAACACCCCCGTTTAGATGATGGTATGGTCATTGTCAAGATATAGTAACCCTACTAAGGTTGGGTTCAAATTCCAAGGGAACAGTGGAATTGCATTTATCAGCAGTTGTAGTCTACATGCAATACTGGAAAGTAAATGGGTAGATTTGTTTGTAGTAGTCTCGAGCAAGTAACAATACTAACTCTAATTGAAATCAGTTAGAGGTGAACACTAGGATTATGTTCCCCCTGGCATGTCAACTCCATAGGTTTATGTGCGTTATTGAATCAACCCAATACCGTGCATGCAGAATGGATAAGTTATGTACCTCTTACAGTCTTTTGAACGAGTGAAAGGATTTCACCCTTTACCTTTTGAGTCTCAGGGTGTCGCGTTACTAACCCTTTCCCTGATCCAAGATAACTATCACCTTGCAAGTCTTAAGTTATTAGATGGAAGCTAGCGACCATTCACTATTCCATTGTAATGCAATGGATCGAAAATTAACTCTCAAATTACTGTTGTGATTATATTTTCCTAGTCACTACTCCTCTTTTGGAGTAAGTAAAAATATCTAGGTGGGATCCAAATGGTTGCAACCACTAATACAACTATTATAATAAAGATAATACAATGCATACCATAGGTATTGGTGCAATTCAATAATAACACTTCTCCTACTTTGTCAATCAGTCGGGGTTTGCATAACCCTAACTATGGGTTTTAGCCACTCATGATTGTGAAGAAATCAATAACATTCATATTGAAAAGAAAAGATGAAATCACAATGATAAGATGAGAGAAAAGCCACAACCGTAAACTGAATAATCAATCAAAGTCAATACAATGAAATCCCAAGATCAAATATGGATCTTGAAATCAAAATATGTTTCTAAGTGTTAAAAGGGTGTTAACTTTACTAAAAAGTACATAAAGGGTATTTATAGTACAAATGAAAAACCTAAAAAAAAGCCTAAGCAAAATAGGAAAAAATCGGGTCGGTGGCCACATGTGGTCTGTACTCACTCTTTAACCCAGAGAGCAGGTAGTACCTGTGGTTTGGCACTGGGAACAGGTACTAACTGTGGCCCGTACACAAGGTGCAGGTAGCAGGAGCTAAAAATCCTGCAATATTCAGCTCTCGGGATTTTGACTTTCTGGCACCCGCTTTGTGTCCATGCAGTCCGTAGGTCCTACCTAAAGGCACATGTTGACTTGGTAGGTGTTAGGAGTCAGTTTTTCATATCTTCTTCGACTCTCGAACATGCATTAATCACGATAAAGTTGGAAAACATCCCACATATCCATTATCACTCGAAAAGTGCCAAAAACACCTTTTTCACCATTTTCACGGACTTATCATTCAAAATATGGTTTCCTGCAAAACATACCCAAAATGATTCATATCTAACAAGAAGGCCTCAAAACTTTGCATATAATCCTCATTTAAAGCATCGAAAATGATATATTTCTATAGCATATCAACACCCTCAACTTAGAATGTTTGCATGTCCTCAGGAAACAAAAACACGACAAAACAAAAACGATGCTTAACTAGTAAAATCTAAGATACTCAGGGAAGTCAGTCATCACATTAGGTTCAAATCATAATATCCCATCCTATATATTTTTTCAAAACCAACTCTGTATGAACATGAAGCACAATAATATGACACAAAGGGGTCAAGGTATGGAAATTACATTAGCAACAGATAACCACTCATATGTACAAATCATACTACCCTGAACAAGCAAATAGCTGGTATAATGACTCAAGTGCCCTCACAATAAGAATGTACCACTCACTTATATAAAGTCATACATGTTAATGCAGGGACGGTCAAGAGACACTCACACTCATCAAAGAAGTTCCAATCAATGCATATCAAATATCATAAGCTTGACCTTATTTTCCTTACCTTAGTATTCAGATAGTCAAGTCAGGATCGCTATAAGACTTTCTTGTCTTATAATGTAGGCTTGGGGGAAGTTATGATACATATGGACATTTAAAGTGACTAAGACTCTTTGGCACTACACTAACCTTGAGGTCTCTCTTACTAGCCAATTTTCTTCTTATTCCACCTTTATTTCTCCCTCTTTATTCTTAAATTGCACATCATGCTCGGTGTGGTTTTTTATTCTTTCTTTTTCACTTTTTTCACAAATTTTCTTTTTCTTTTTTTTTTCTTTTAACACACCCAGAAATACTAACTTTTTCTCTTACTTTACCTATCTTCACACATATTTTACACTATGCACCTTTATGATAGCCACCCTCAACTTAGGCATTTTTCCTGAGTTAAAGTGCACAATGTTCAAGGAGGACCAGAGCCAAAACAGGTTCTTTGTAATACAAATAGGAAGGTGAATAGGTAAAACAAAAAAAATAGGCTATAAGGCTCAAAACAGGGATCAAGGGATATAATTTGCACATGGAAGATCATTTAGGCTAAAAGTGGACTACAAAAAATATGGCCTATGATCATTTCCTAACCAACTATCCTATAACCTAGGCAAGACTAACCAGGAAAGTTATGAATTCAACATACAAAGGAAACTAGGTAGTATCTCTCACACACATAGTGCAGAGTCACATCACAAGCTACTACCTATCTGGTTCATGCAATTGTTAGCAATGGTTATCATGTTCCTAATTAGAATTCCATAACAAGATTCACAATGTTCATACAGATATACATTCACACAGTTCTAAAACACTAGTTTTGGAGGGGTATCCAAAATCAACCAAAACATGACTACTGCCCTAAATACTTAAAAACCTCCTAATTACATAAAATAACACAATACAAAGATAATCACAATACGACACAAAATTATCCTAAACATGCCAATTCTACAACCATACCGTGGTCAATAGGAAAAGAAGCACGACAATAAATACCCGCGGTGGCTATGTATATCCCACCCCCAACTAAAAATTATGCACTATTCTCAATGAATTAAAATAAAGTAAAATAGAGGGAAGTGAGAACATACCTGGAATGCACTAAGCGTCCTTGTCATGATCTTCCCCAGATGGGGGTCTATCCACAGACGGAGGTTATGGTTGTGGTGGCACACTATGAGAATTTACACACGCATCTAACTCGACACACTTCTTCCTATCAACAAATACAGTCTCTAGACTGTCTGGATTCTGCAATTCCCCCGCTCGACCTCACTTGGTCCCAACTACGGGGACCGATACATCATCCTTCGCTACTACATTAAAGTGCTTGGGACCACATGAAGGTGATGGCTGAATAATTGAGGATACAACTAGAGGGATGGATAATATATGGCTCTTAGTAAGAGGGCACACCTCTGCTCATAAGATATTTACCTTCTTTGTCATATGTCCTAGATTCGACATCTCAATCTCTGCAAACCAATCTGCCCTATGTCTCTCATCAACACCTTGTACATTTGGTATAATGGACTCTGTAGTGATATCCTCATCAATAGTGTCTACTACAGACACTACCCGTATATCGTTAGGCTGCTGCACTGTCATACATACATTAAATACTACTTGCTCATCATTTAATTTAAAGGTGATCTCCCTCTAGTACATATAAATCAAGATCCTACCAATATATATGAAGGGCCTACCCAATATAATGGGGGATTAAGAATTTACCTCACAATCAAGAACTATGAAATCAACAGGGAACATAAAGGATGCAACCCTTACTTCTATGTCACACAAAACACCGACCGACTTTTTCTTATATGAGTCATCTATCAACAACTTTATGGATGTAGGTTTGAGTTACCCTATCCTCAATAGCTTGTACACAACCAATGGAATTATATGTACTCCTGATCCCAAGTCACATAAAGCCTGCTTGACCTTGAAAGGACCAATAGAATACCAAACGGTGACTGATCCTTGATCCTTTTTCTTTTCTACTAATGGTAAGGAAGGGGTTGTACTATAAGGATGCACATGATCATTAGGCTCGATGACCCAATCCTCACCACTAGCATACTCAAAATCTTTGTCACCCCATGTTGAGTTCTTAGACTCTGCCTCAGGCATCTTCTCATCCTTAGTTCAATCAATATTCAACTGTTCAATAGTAGGTACAGAGAAATTATCGGTAGTGGCACCACAGTTAGTGGTGCTATCTAGAAAATGACTTATAGCTAGTGGACTTTAATTTATTCACTCAAAAGAGTAACAAGCTGTTTCTATTTGATCGTAGCAGACATTTTCCCGAACTGGTGCTCCAATAGCTTGTTAACAGTGGGATGAGACTCCACCTTCTGGGTCAATCCTGAAATGTCAGCCTTAATATCGTTTATGCTATTCTCCTGATTTTCATTACCCTTCACCAGTTTGGTTAGCATTTCTTCCATTCTTGATTCTATATCTCATTTGCTAGGTGGAATGTACCTGGCTCCCTTTTCCTTGTAATTATCTTTCTGTATCCAGTCACCATCTCTATCCCTGTTGTGTTCTTTATATATATGATCACAGTAGTTTCGACCTTGGTTTCCTTGACCTTAGGCTTGGAAACTCTCCAACTGCCGATCCAAATATCTAGCCTCCTATTCTAATGCAAACTCATAAGCTCTGGAAGCTGCACCTTATGCTTCTACTGTGTGAACTTTCTTAGAATTAATAGTCATAAACTATTTTTCCATCAACTCAAGATTAGTCCTCAGTAGCATAATCTCTTGTGCTATAGAATCATCAACTACTCTTCGGTCACCAACATCTCTAATGGCGTAAGTGCCAGAACCTCTCTCTACCTCCCAAGTTTTCCACCCTCGATTAGTGAGAGAGATTTGGTCTAGAACATCAGAAGCTACCTTCCATCATAATCTCATAAAAGCTCCTTCAGAGATAGTGTCTACCATGGATTTAGAACTGATGGTCAGGGATCTATCAAATAGCTCAATTAAGTTAGTCCTTACAATTTAATGGTTGGGCACCATACTTATCTCCTTCTTGAACCTGGACCAAGCCTCATATATAGTCTCAAACTGCAGCATCCTGAAATTATAGATCTTTTCCTTGAGATATAACACCCTAGATGGAGGAAAGAACCTATTCAATAACTATATCCGCAACTCCTTCTATGTAGCGATAGACCCTCTTGGCAGTTCTCCAAGCTACAATGATGCTTCTCCAGTAAGCGAGAAAGTGAAAAGCCTCAGTATCAATACCTCCTGATCTAACCCCGGTATGGTATATGAAGTGTAGATCCCAGTAAATTTTCCAGATGCATGTTTGCATCATCTGTAGGAAACCTCACTAACACACCATTCAATTACAAGAGATGGATCTTAGCACTAGAGATATTGAACTTGACATCAAGAGATAAAGTAGGAGGAATAATGGATCCTGTATTAGCTGGAAATCTTCTTCATCATCAACATATGGATGAACAAATTGATATGTTGGGATCACTAACGGTCGGCCTCTATTCAGATTTCCACTGAGTACTCCTTGACAGTCTGCTGTCTGTCTCTCAACACTATCCTGAACTCCATTTTTAGGGAGATTTTCCCTCTTTGGATCCACCATCTTACTGTGTGATTATAGGACCTTTTATGAAATCAGTGGGAGTACGGATTTACCTCTACTCTATGTACTATGCATATACCAGCGTATGCCCAACTAAGAACAAAAAAAATTCCCTAAAACTGCAATGACTTTAATTCACAAATCAACACCATTCTCCCCAGTAATGGCACTAATTTCTTGATGATGTCTAAGAAATACCTCCTTTTGGTATAGTCGTTGTCAAGATATAGTAACCCAACTAAGGTTGGGGTCAAATCCCAAGGTAAAGTATGGAATTGCAGTTATCAGCAATTGTAGTCTAAGGGAAATACGAGAAAATAAATGAGGGATTTATTTGTAGTAGTCTCGAGCAAGTAACAATATTAACTCTGTTTGAAATTAGTTAAAGGTGAATATTAGGATTATTTTTCCCCTAGTATCTCAACTCCATAGGTTTATGTGCGTTGTTGAATTAACCCAATAGCTTGTATGCAGAACAAGTTATGTACCTCCTACAGTCTTTTGAACGAGTAGGAGGATTTCATCCTTTGCCTTTTGAGTCTCACGGTGTTGCCTCACTAACCCTTACCCTGATCCCAGTTAACTATCACCTTTTAAGTCTTAAGTTATTAGATAAAACCTAATAACCATTCACTATATTCCATTATACTGCTACAAATAAAAAATTAACTCCCAAATTACTGTTGTCATTATCTTTTCCTAATCATACTCCTCTTTTGGAATAAGTAGCAATATCTAAGCAGGATCCTAATGTTTGCAACCACTAATACAACTATAATAATAAAGATAATGTAATACATACCATGGGTATTGGTTCAACTCAATAATAACACTTCTCCTACTTTGTCAATAAGTCAGGGTTTACACGACCCTAGCTATGGGTTAATCCGCTTATGATTGTGAAGAAATCAATAACATTCATGTTGGAAAGCAAAGATAAAATCACAATGATAAGATGAGAGAAAACCCACAATCGTAAATTGAATAATTAATCAAAGTCAATACAGTGAAATCCCAAGTTCAAAGATGGATCTTGAAATCAAAATATGTTTCTAAGTATTTAAAGTGTGTTTCTTCTACTAAAAAGTACATAAGGGATATTTATAGTACATGAGAAAACCCTAAAAATCAAGCCCAAATAAAATAGGAGAAAACTAGATTGGTGGCCACATGTGGTCTGTACCCGCACTCTGACCTAGACAACAGGTAGTACCTTCAGTCTGGCACGGGTCTCAGGTACTACCTACGGCCCAGGCACAGGTAGCAGGAGCGAAAAATCCTACAATATTCAACTTTCGAGATTTTAACTTTATGGCACCAACATTGTCTACATGCGGTTCATAGGTCCTACTTGCGTCCATATGCTAACTTGGTAGGTGCCGGGAGTTAGTTTTTCAGCTCTTCTTTGACTCTTGAACATGAATTAATCACGATCAAGTTGGAAAGCATCCCACATATCCATAATCGCTCTAAAACTGGCAAAAATAACCTTTATCATCATTTCATGAACTTATCATCCAAAACATGGTTTACTGAATAACATACCCAAAATGAATCATATTGTAACATCCCACATTTCAGACTAGAATGAAAATCCATCATTCATATGCGTAGATATTACAAAAGCCTCGAATCCTATGTAAATTTAGTGTGTTCATCAATTTTGTAGTGTGGGAATCTATTTGAGAATGAATTTAGATCATAGAGGTCCCATATCTCAAGGACAAGTTGAAAGCTTTCCTATCATTTAAGTTTTAGTGAGCGTCAAAACTTAGGTCAAATTTAATCTACCATAACTACTTGTATATATCGAATTATAGGGCCTACTATATATAAAATAAAATATCTTTGAATTATCTTTCCAATGATACCAATTTCACCCAAATCCAATATCGGAGAAAAGAGTTATGCCCATTTTACTCCAGCATGTCAGCCTGGAAAACTGACTGACGACATTTTATGATAAGTTATCACAAGTGTGACGACTTATCACAAATGTTGTCAGCCTTAGGAAGAAATCCACCCCCAGTGATGAAATTTTGTGATAAGTTATCAAAAGTGTAACGACTTATCACAAATATCGTCAGCCTTAGATTTCCAGCAATTGGGAAGCGGTTTAGTAAGGGTATTTTGGTCCTTTTCCTCCACTTCCCCCAACTTAAAACCATCAAGGGAAGTAACTTTCTCCTATTTTTCTTCAGTTAAAAATCTCAAAATTTCTTTCATACACTCTTAACCACAAGGTTAGGGTTTCCTCTTAAGATCCTCTCCTCAAGAATAAGAACATTCTCTCCCAAAGGGGTTAAACCCTAGTCAAGAAAAAATCAAGAGCAAGCCTAAGGATTTCTTTAAGAACTTTCATGAAACAATACATCTCTTTCAAGATTCAATCACTAAGGTATGCGTAGTGTTCATCCATGGATCCCTTTCATCCATGGAGCTCAAGAATCATGTTTTAAATTATAAATTATGATTTCCTTATTTTGTCATCACTATATTCATGTTGATGATTGTTGTTTAGATTCAAGGTTGTATGTTGATGTGTTTTTCATTAAGCATGTGAGTAGGTTAATTGAAACCCATGAATTTTTGAAGGATTAAGATTTTAAAATTGATAAGTACACCTATGCCCAAAGTTGTGCATGTAAGGTGTTTGATAAAATTCCAAGAATGATAGAATCCATGTTTTAATTACTTAATAGTACTTAAATGACAAGTTCATGTTCTATTCCTTGTGTTTCCACATGAATTTCATGTTATTGATATGTGTTGTTGTTATGAGTTGTTGTTGTGATATAGAATGTCCATGATATTGAGGTATGCAAGTATACCCATGATATATGTATTCCCTTTCATGTACAAGGTGTTGAGAACCATGTGTAGTATGAAATCCCCTACTTATGGTATTATGAATTATGGATGTTATTCCTATGATCAAGAAGTATCATGTCTGTCAGTTTTCTTCCATCGAGTCCTGGGGGTACTTGTACCCAAGAATAATAATTGTGTGCCTAGAGACAAGTCAGTCTCAAGATGATCTCAGTCGTGCTATGATCAGTAGAACTCAGTCAGTTACTGAATTCAGAACTCTCAAACAGTTATAGAACTTAAGAAATCTCAGTAATCTAAGTATCGTTATCATTCCAGCTTCAGTTCAGTACTCAACTCAGATCTCAGTAGCATTAAAGAAATCAATTTAGAACTTAGTATTATTTAGTTAGATAATAGATTTAGTAGTATTCTGTCACATAAAAGAACCAAGAGAACTCAGTCAGCTCAGTCAAGTAAGAAACTCAGTAACAACTTCAGTTCAGATTAAGTACAAGTTCTAAGAATCAGTTTAGAGTCTTTTAGTTAGGAGTAGGAGCTAACACCGAGTGAGTGCAGGGATGTCGGCTCCCCGTCAGAGAGGCAGAATCATTAGAAGCAATCCTTGAACTCCAGAACTGCGTAGCTAACGCAGGATGTAGGAGTAACCCGTCAGAAAAAGGCTTGTCACCCTTCAGAGAGGCTTGACTATTATGCTTCCTTAGGCTTGACTTCCTACGAGGGTCACCCGTCAGATAGGCTTGACCAGATAGGTCTTTACCTATGGCACAGTATTGACACCCTTCCAGCTGGGGTTACAGGTTGGACCCCACCAGTTCATATTTGGGGCATATCGGTTAAGTGAAAACTCCTACAATTACAGTTTTAGTATCATTCTTCAGAGTAGAGCTCAGAAATCAAGACTGTCAGATACAGTCATTAATTTCAGTAAGGAACTTAGATAGTTCCACAGATTCATAGACCACCCGCTAGATAGGCTTGGTCTAACATAAAGTTATTCAGTATCAGTACTTACAGAGGTCACCTATCAGATAGGCTTGATCTCAGTCTCAGATTTAGTTGAGTATTCTCAATATCAGTTCCAAAGATCACCCGTTAGTTAGGCTTGATCTCAAGCTTAGTCACTCTTAATCATTATTAGAAGATTTAGACTATTAGATACAGTCGCTCAGTATCAGTTACATCGGTTAGGCTAATTATCACAGTTATATCAGTTAGATCAGTCGTCATAGCTTACGTTATCAATATTCAGTTTCAGGACTGTTAGACACAGTCAATCAGACCAGTTCTTCATAATTCGAACTATCAGAAATAGTCGATCATCTATTCAGTATCTCAATATCAGTAAACTCATATTGTCAGCAATTGGACTCAGTAGTCAGTATCACCATGAGTTCAGTTATAGTTACTTGTGCATGTATGTATTCTCACGTTCATATCAGTCAACATTGTTCATGCATATAAACCCTTTACATTTAGCCTACCTCACTCATATACTCAATACATTCAGATGTACTGACGTATTCATGCTATGGTTTTTTATTTTACGCCATAGGTTCAGAGGAACGAGTCCCAGAGCAGCAGTAACAGTTTAGATTTCAGCAGTCAGAGTTAAAAGTGAGTCCTCATCCTTTGAGGACATGATTGTTTCTCTATCTTCTCATTGATTAGTTTATTAGTCGAAGTTAGTTGGGGACATGTCCCATCAACTCCTTATTCAGATTATTCAGACAGTAGAGGCTTTCAGACTAGATTACAGACTAGATTCAGACTTTAGTATTTTAGTTTTGTTATGGTATTGTGATACCACTTTATTCAGACATTGTTATTATTCAGATTATGTTTAGTATTGAACCTTATGGCCTTTCAGTTCATGTTTCTACATTTATATTTATATATTATACAGTGTACAGGTATAAATTTTAGTCATGGGTTAGCTTGTAGTCCCTCGGGGTCATGATTACCGTGTAGCATTCCGGTTCAGAGAATCGGGGTGTTACAAACTTGGTATCAGAGCCTAAGGTTCAATAGTATCCTAGGAAGTCTGAAAGCCGCATCTAGTAGAGTCTTGTACATGGGTATGTTGCATGCCACATTTATGTACAGGAGGCTATAAGATGTTTTAGGAACAGTTTCCCTTCTTTCATGTGTCAGATCGTGCTATCGAAAGGTTCTCTATGAAACTTATGTGGTTTCTCATCATGTTCCATTCATGTCAGCTTTAACTTAATTTTAAGGTAGCAGAAGTAGTGAAGCCCAAAGTCCTACAGATAGAACTTTCTCAAGTAGTCCCCGCAGATAGTTTCAGGATAGTATTAGCAGTGAGCTTTATACTTTCAGGTGCAATCTTTTTGGATGAGTTATCATTTAGGTACATTATTGTATCGCAGACCCTAGAGTAGAATAATTGTAGTTTAGTTCAGAGTTTAGTAAAGTGTTCCCAGATTTATGATGATGACTTGAGGGTAAGGTCGAAGGTTTAGTTGAAAAAATGCAGAAGCAATGCTTCAATTAAGCTTAAGTTCTCAGCATGAGTTATTCAGTAAAGCCAACAATTTAGTTTAACAGTCAGACAGTCAGATTCGTATAGTTTGTTTTCACATCTTTCCATCTAGTCATACTATTAGAAATCTCAGTAAGGTAACTATTCCAAGACAGAGTACCTTAGTAGTTGTGAGTATAAATCAGTTCATGCATCATGCATTATCTTCAACTCTCAGATGTTTAGATATGATCCAATTCATAGATGCCTTGTGCACTGCCTCAGTAGTCCTCAAGTATTCCAGTGATGTAAGTGTTTTTAGAGGGACATAGTGTCCCAAGGGGGAGATTCTCTATAACTCCCCAAAGTTATCAATTCTGTAAACCCATTCAGTTTTATGCATAGATTACTATTATGAGTTAGCATCAGTTATCATTGCACAGTCTGTCATGCTTTCAACAGTAAGTTCAGTCAGACATCCATGTATTAGATATGCATGTTCAGTAGAGAAAGTTTAGCTTATCAGTGTATTCAGTCATACGTTCATGAGAAAAACTCAGTCAAGTATCCATGCATCAGATATGCATATCCTTCATGAGGATTCAGCATATCAATAGTCTCATCCGGGTATTCTATGCATCAACTATACATGCATACTTTAGGGGAAAATTCAGTGTGTCAGTAATTTCCATCATATAGTCATGATTTAGATATTCACGTCCCTTAAGTAAGTTCAGTTGATCAGTACTCGTAACTTATTAATCGATATTTGAGAATGAATGATTCCAAGGAGGAGATAATGTAACACCCCACATTTTGGACTAGAATGAAAATCCGTCATTCATATGCGTAGATGTTCCAAAAGCCTCGAATCCTAGGTAAATTTAGTGTGTTAATCAATTTTTTAGTGTGGTAATCTATTTGAGCATGAATTTAGATCATAGATGTCCCCTAACTCAAGGACAAGTTGAAAGCTTTCCTACCATTCAAGTTTTAATGAGGGTCAAAACTTAGGTCAAATTCAATCGACCATAAATCCTTGTATATATCGAATTATAGGAACTAATATATATTAAATAAAATATATTTGAATTATCTTTCCAATGATACCAATTTCTCCCAAATACGATATTGTATCAAAGAGTTATGCCCATTTTACTCCAGCATGTCAGCCTGAAAAACTGACTGACGATATTTTGTGATAAGTTATCACAAGTGTGACGACTTATCACAAATGTCATCAGCATTAGGTAGAAATCCACCCCCAGTTATGACATTTTGTGATAAGTTATCATAAGTGTTATGACTTATCACAAATGTCGTTAGCCTTAGATTTTCAGCAATTGGGAAGCAGTTTAGTAAGGGTATTTTGGTCTTTTTCCTTCACTTCCCATGACTTAAAACCCTCAAGGGACTTAACTTTCTCCTATTTTTCTTGAGTTAAACATCTCAAAAATTCTCTAATACACTCTCAACCACAAGGTTAGGGTTTCCACTCAAGATCATCTCCTCAAGAACAAGAACATTCTCTCCCAAAGGGGTTAAACCCTAGTCAAGAAAAAATAAAGAGCAAGTCTAAGGATTTATTCAAGAACCTTAAAAAAACATTAGATCTCTTTTAAGATTCAATCACTAAGCTATGCGTAGTGTTCATCCATGAATCCCTTTCATCCATGGAGCTCAAGAATCATGTTTTTAAATTATAAATTGTGATTTCCTTGTTGTGTTATAACTATATTCATGTTGATGATTGTTGTTTGGATTCAAGGTTGTATGTTGATGTGTTTTTCAAGAAACATATGAGTAGGTTAGTTGAAACCCATGAATTTTTGATGGATTAAGATTGTCAAATTGATAAGTACACCTATGCCCAAAGTTGTGCAAGTAAAGTGTTTGATAAGACGCTAAGAGTGATAGAATCTACGTTTTTATGACTTAATAGTGCTTAAATGACAAGTCCATGTTCTATTCCTTATGTTTCCACATGAATTCCATGTTATTGTTATCTGTTGTTGTTATGAGTTATTGTTGTGATATGGAATGACCATGATATTGAGGTATGCAAGTATACCCATGTTATATGTATTCCCTTTCATGTATAAGGTGTTGAGAACCATGTGTAGTATGAAATCCCCTACTTATGGTATTATGAATTATGGATGTTATCCCTATGATCAAGAAGTATCATGTGTGTCAATTTCCTTCCATAGAGTACTGGGGGTACTTGTACCCAAAAAATATAACTGTGTGCCTAGAGCCGAGTCAGTCTCAAGATAATCTCAGTCGTTCTATGATCAGTAGAACTCAGTTAGTTACATAATTTAGAATTCTCAGACAGTTATAGAACTTAAGAAATCTCAGTAATCTAAGTATCGTTATCTTTACAGCTTTAGTTCAGTACTTAACTTAGATCTCATTAGTATTCAAGAAATTAATTCAGAACTTAGTATCATTTAGTTATATAATAGATTCAATAGTATTTCATCAGATAACAGAACCAAGTGAACTCATTCATCTCAGTCAAGTAATAAATTCAGTAACAACTTCAGTTCAGATCATGTACAAGTTCTAAGAATTAATTCAGAGTCTTTCAGTTGGGAGTAGGAGCTAGCACCGAGCGAGTGCAGGGATGGAGGCTCCCCGTCAGAGAGGCAGAGTCATTAGAAGCAATCCCTAAACTACAGAACTGCGTAGCCAGTGTAGGATGTAGGATTCACCCATCAGAGAGGATTGACTATTACACTACCTAAGGTTTGACTTCCTACGAGGGTCACCCGACAGATAGGCTTGACCAGAGAGGTATTTACCCATGGAACGGTATTGACACCCTTCCAGCTGGGGTTATAGGTTTGACCCCACCAGTTCTGATTTGGGGCATGTCGGTTAAGTTAGAACTCCCACAGTTACAGTTTTAGTATCAGTCTTCAGAGTAGAGTTCAGAAATCAAGACTGTCAGATACAATTATTAATCTCAGTAAGAAACTCAGATAGTTCAACAAATTCATATACCACCCATTAGATAAGCTTGGTCTAACATAAAGTTATTCAGTATCAGTACATACAGAGGACACCCATATGATAGGCTTGATTTCAGTCTCAGATTCAGTTGAGTATTCTCAATATCAATTCCAGAGACCACCCGTTAGTTAAGCCTGATCTCAAGCTTAGTCACTCCTAATCATTATTAGAATATTTAGACTATCAGATACAGTCACTTAGTATCAGTTATATCGGTTAGGACCATCATCACAGTTATATCAGTTAGATCAGTCTTCATAGCTTACGTTATCAATATTCAATTTCAGGACTATTAGACACAGTCAATCAGACCAGTTCTTCATAATTTGAACTGTCAAAAATAGTCATTCATTTATTCAGTATCTCAGTATCAGTAAACTCATATTTTCAGCATTCCGACTCAGTAGTCAGTATCACCATGAGTTCAGTTATAGTTACTTGTGCATGTATGTATTCTCACGTTCATATCAGTCAGCATTGTTTATGTATATAAACCCTTTGCATTTAACCTACCTCACTCGTATACTCAGTACATTCAGACGTACTGATTCATTCATGTATGGTTTTTTATTTTACACCATAGGTTTAGAGGCACGATTTTTAGAGCAGCAGTAAGAGTGCAGATTTCAGTAGTCAGAGTTAGAAATGAGTCCTCCTCCTTCGAGGACATGATTGTTTCTCTATCTTCTCATTGATTAGTTCATTAGTTAGATTTAGTTGGGGACATGTACTATCAGCTCCTTATTCAGATTATTCAGATAGTAGAGGCTTTCAGACTAGATTACAAACTAGATTTAGACTTTAGTATTTTGGATTTGTTTTGGTATTGTGATATCACTCTATTCAGACATTGTTATTATTCAGACTATGTTTAGTATTGAACCTTATGGACTTTCAGTTCATGTTTTCGTATTTATATTCATATATTATATAGTGTACATGTATATATATCAGTCTTGAGTTAGCTTGTGGTCCCTCGGGGTCATGAGCTCCATGTAGCATTTTAGTTTAGAAAATTGGGGCGTTGCACATATCTAACAAGAATGCCTCAGAACTTTGCATATTTTTCTTGTTTTAAGCATCTAAAGTGCTATATTTTTCTATAGAACTTTAACACGGTTATTTTCTTTGGATTTGAATAATTGAATTATTTTTTCCTTATTCAGCAGTACATGATAGCATTCACCCGCTAATCAATCTTAGGGTGCTATAACCTTATGCAATGCATGGACCAGTCATACTACTCCTCCTGCTCAGTGATCTTAGATTAGAGAACAACTTTATGTTGGATTGAAATGGTGAGCTTCCATACTCCGGAAGACTCCATTCAATGTTATGGATTCCTTTTTATATTTTTGTTAATTTCTTGGAATTTGGTTTTGGCTATGGTCGAGGGCATGTCCTGATCGGTTGTTCTTGGATTTTTGTTAGTGGCTTTGTGTGACCACTTTGTGCCTAGGCGGTGTCAGTATTGGTGTCAATATGACATTGTTATTGGTATTGGGATTGACACTAGTTGGATTTTTGGTTGGTTGTGGTTATAATATTTTTTAAATATCTTTAAATTGAATTAGTTATATATTTTTATATATTCAAAACTCATCTAACATAGGGTGAGTGGTTATGGTTGGGTCTTGCAGTAGTCTCTGATTTGGGTTAGACTTGTGATGCTCGACACAACTAGGCCCTGGTTTGGGTTATGTCATATTAGTATCAGAGCCCTAGGTTTATATGGTCATTTAGGAGTCCTTAAATCCATATTGAGTAGAGTCTCTTTTAAGGGTGTGTAGCATGCCACACTCATAAGGCTGAGGCTACAAGGTATTAGAATGTTTCTCTTTCTTGTGTTCTATTTTCAATTTGTAGAGTCTAAGGTCCTGAATTCTTCTCTAATTCCTATTTGTTTTCTTATCAGATCATTCCCCCTTGATGACCTAAAGTTCACAAAAAAACTTCTTTCCTACCCAAGGATAAAACTGATGGGACCTGTTCTACTTATGGGGTCCAAATTCGGTATATAATTCCAGTCCCTGATTGTCCTCCTGCAGTTCCACCAGTTTCTTCTAATCTTCCTTGAGATTCTCAGGTTGATGTGATGAATGCTGAGTTTTGTTAGTATTTTCATATGTTGGTGTAGTTGGTATCTTCTCAAGATGAGTGTGGTGCATCTATTACTTCATCTTCTGAGGCCACAAGGGTTGGCCAGTTCATGAGGTTGAACCCTTCGACCTTTACTGGTGTTTAGGTGAAGGAGTATCCTCAAGGTTTTCTAGATAAGATGGAAAAGATCTTTCATGTTATGTATTCGACTAATATAGAGGGCGTGGAGTTTTCCGCCTACCAACTAAAAGGTGTGGTGTACCAGTGGTATAAGAAATGGGATCAGTCAAGGGGTAACAGTGATGAGTTAGCTCTATAGGAGGATTTCTCTGGTGCTTTGGTGGATCCCTTCTTTTCTCAGCAGTTGAGGAAAGTAAAGGCACACCTAGTGAGGCCCAGTCAACTCCATCATATCCTCTCTGTATATTTATGGTAGATTACATCAGGGTTATTATGAAGATCTAAAGGAAAAGTGTTGTATTTGTGGTCAACCAGGATACATGATTAGAAACTTCCCAATGAACAAGGTTGATTGGGGGCAAACAAGGTTTCGATTGCCTTCTTATTAGATCTAGCACCAAAGGGTGCACCATCTGGCTCTGCCATTCATCAAAATCATCTCATATTCTCACTACTTTGCAGGAGTTTGAGGCATCGCCTGATGTCATAACTGGTACATTGAAACTCTTTTCCTGTGATATGTATTATTTACTTGATCCAGTGTCCACTCTATCTTATGTGACCCTATTTATGGATGTGCATTTTGGTTTTGGTCCTGAGTGTGTTTCAGAGCCTTTTTCTAGTTTTGCGCTTGTGGGTGACTCTGTGGTTGCTAGAAGAATCTATAGTGGTTGTGTGGTGTTCTTGGGTGGTCGAGAGACTTTGGTGTATCTTTTTGATTTAGATATGGTTGATTTTGATGTCATATTAGGGATGGATTGGTTGCACTCGTTCTATGCCTCTTTAGACTATCAAACTCATAGGGTTGTCTTTAAATTCCCTAATGAGCTAGTTATTGAGTGAGAGGGTGGTTCCCTAGTTCCTAAGAGGAAGTTCATATCATATCTTAAGGCTCGGAGATTGATCTCCAAGGGGTGCTCTATCAACTTATTTGGGTTAAGGATTTTAACTCGAAGGGTCCTTCCTTGCATTCTATTCTGGCGGTGAATGAATTTCCTGAGGTCTTTCCTGATGACTTTCCTAGTGTTACTCCTGATAGGGAGATTGAGTTTGGGATTGATTTTGTTCTGGACACTCATCTAATTTCTATTCCCCCTTATAAAATGACTCCGGCTTAGTCAAAGGAGCTTAAAGAGAAACTCAAAGATCTTTTAGACAAGGGTTTTATCCATTCTAGTGTATCCCCGTAGGGTGCACCTATGTTATTTATGCATAAGAAGGATAGTTCCCTTCGGATGTGTATTGATTACTAACAGTTGAATAAGGTGACAATAAAGAATAAGTATTCCCTTTTAAGGATAAATGATTTGTTTGATCAGTTCCAGGGTGCTAAGTTTTTCTCCAAGATTTATCTTCGATCCAGGTACCATCAGTTAAATATTAAGGAGGTGGATATCCCTAAAACTGCCTTCCATACCCGATATATTCATTTTGAGTTTCTGGGTATGTCTTTTGGGTTGACTAATTCCACGATAACATTTATGAATTTGATGAATAGGGTCTTTCATCAGTTTCTGGATTTGTTCATCATCATTTTCATAGACGACATCTTGATGTACTCCAAGAGCGAGGAGGACTACGCGAATCACCTCCATATTATGTTTTAGACCTTGAAAGAGTAGCAGTTGGATGACAAATTTTTGAAATGTGAATTTTGGTTGAACTGTATTACTTTTTTAGGTCATATTATTTCTAGTGAAGGGATCATAGTGAATTCGTAGAAAGTTGCAGTGGTGAAGTGGTGGCTTAGACCCATGACTCATTCCAATATTCAGAGGTTTTTGTGTTTAACGGGTTACTACAGGCCTTAAGAAAACATATGATTAGACCTTAAGAAGATGTATTAGTGGAATAATATAAAGAGGAATGTGGCTAAATTTGTGGCTAAGTTCATGGTGGTGAGCAAGTGAAAGTTGATCATATTAGGCCCGGAGGGTTATATCAAGATATTGAGTTGCCTAAATGGAAGTTAGAGATAATAAATATGGATTTTATTACCGATGATTCCTCGATCTTTGAATCAATTTGATTCGGTTTGGGTCATCATGGATAGGATGAAAAAATTAACTAACTTTTCGCCAGTGAGGATTAACATCTCATCTGAGGATCATGCAAGGTTGTACCTCCAAGAGATTGTGAAGTTTCATGGGGTACCTGTTTCTATCATCTCTAATCGTAGTATGTAGTTTTCATCCCACTTTTGGCAGTTATTTCAGAAAGGTCGGGGCCTAAGGTAAGTCTTAGTACTGCTTTTCACCCGCAGTCGGATGGGAAAACGAAAAGGACTATTCAGACATTGGGGGATATACGTCGTGCTTTTGTGATTGACTATGGTGGTAGTTGGGTTGTGCACTTTCCTCTTATAGAGTTTTCATGTAACAATTGCTACGACTCTAGCATCAGGATGGATCTATTTGAGGCGTTGTATGGTAGGAGGTATGGGTCTCCTATTGGGTGATTTGAGGTAGGTGAGGCAGATATGTTTTTCCTAGATTTGGTTCACCAAGATATGGAGAAGGTGAAGGTGATTTGAGATAGTCTTTAGGCTGCCCAAACTCGCCAAAAGTCCTATGCAGATGTGAGATGTAGGAAGTTGGAGTTTGAGGTTGGTGATAGCATGTTCTTAAAGGTGTCTCCCATGAAGGGAGTGATGTGGTTTGGGAAGAAGGGAAAGCATAGTCCCCAGTATGTTGGTTTGTATGTAATTTTAAGGAAGGTTGGGAATGTTGCAATGAGTTGGAGTGCCTATCAAGGATATTAGTATTTTGGATTATCGATCTTATGAGGAGATTTCGGTTGAAATCTCAGATCGCCATTTTCATCAGTTGTGGACCAAAGATGTGGACTTGGCAAAGGTTCTATAGAGGAACCACAAGGTAGAAGAAGCTACATAGGAAGTATAAGAGGACATGAAGTCCAAGTATCCGTACCTATTTCCTATTTTAGAAATTCGTCCTCAAGGTATGGGTTGATTCTTAACCTCTTGGTTTCATCTCTTTATTAAAGGTAAAAGATAAATTCCTTGGTGTTTTATTTTATGTTTTAAAGGTTAGATTAGAGATGTTTGGGGGTTTAGTCGTGCTGGTACTGCCTTGTCCCATCATTCGAGGATGAATGATCTAAGTGGGGGAGAATTGAAACACCCTGGGTTTTGACCTTTGAAAATTTTCTGAGTCTTGAACATTCTGATAATCATACGACTCACATTACATGTCATATTCTATGGGTATGGGAAAGGTGACCCAACTCATAAGTTTCCAGTGTATGGTGGTTGGGTTTTTATTGTGGTTACGACTTGGTGGGTATGGGTCGTATGGTTTGGTGACAGATCATTGTTTGGTCCTTCACTTAATCTAAAACTTAGTAACTTGACTTGGCTCTGAGTATACGTGTCTTACCAAGAGCCGTAAGGATAGGGTACGAGTGGTAAGGTATAATCGTATGTTGTCCAGTGTCAATCACTTTGGATTCTGCATAGGGTATGACTGGACCATACTAGTCGTATGGTTTGGTCACGAGTTGGGGCCATGGAGTCATATGTTGGACAAAATGTGGTGTCCAACTTTATGACCAGGTTACAAATGGGGGGTACCAGTCGTATGATGTGGATATGAGTGGAGGGTTCCAACCGTACCCACCTGTTGAGATTTTTACTGTTTAAGTTGGGGGTATTCCAGACATTTCTCCTCTTAACTCCTTTTGACCCCATGACCTAAAACACCTTTTTGGGCTTCATTAATCTTCTATTCTCAATCAAACACTCTTAAAATCTCTCTCAAGCTTAGGTTTCAATAAGAGGCTAGGGTTTTTTCAAGGAAAATCAATGAAGGCTCATAAGGGTGGTTTCTCTCTGTTTTCCTTGTTTTCTAAGGTATGTTACTCTTCCCTCATTGTTAGTTCAACTAAAATAATGTTTTAATGAATGGTTTTCATGGTATTATTGTGATATGGTTTTGGGTTTTGAAATAGATGATGGGGTTTTTTGGTTGTTCTTGGTTGGATAATATTTTCCCCATGTTTTACTTATTGTCTGCATATTATATTTATGGTTGGAACATGTGATTGCATGGAGAGGTTAATTGATACTTGGTTTTAGTTTTTGGAAATTATTTGCCCTTAACATGTTTGTTAAAATACCAATGAGAGTGATTTTGTTACACAGTGTGACTACTTCTAAAACCTTTGCATTGCATAAGAGGTAATGTAACTTAAATTAATTTGGTTGGTCTTAAATGGTTTGTAAAGGCCTTGATGGACATGTTAGTTGTTTAATGGGAAACTTTGGAGTCAAATTGGTTTAATGGATTTGGTTTTACATAAATGGATAGACTTGCAAGATCTAGTATTGGTATGATGATACCAATGGTTAATGCCTAATGAATAAGACTCTTTAGTTAAAGGTTTATTATGTGTGTATGGTTTTAATATGGTATTAAAGAGGGATATGTTAGCAAATCCATGGAAGATGGAGGTCTTGGAGGGACCAAAACTGGAAACTAACGTTTGCTGATGTGAGGGGGTCTTGGTGACCGTGTGCATGATGTCAAACTTATATTTTGGGAGATAGACTAGTCATATTATGTTTCCTTCTCCGGTTCGTGTGACTAACATAAACCGGGGCCCTTTCAGCATAGGGAGATGAACCCATATTGCCCATGGGTTGTTGTTGGACGGCCAAGCTATATAATCCCAGGTTAAAGGTTTTAAATGCATGATAAACCCGGT
Organism: Capsicum pubescens; assembly: GCA_030864215.1. Lineage (NCBI taxonomy): Eukaryota > Viridiplantae > Streptophyta > Magnoliopsida > Solanales > Solanaceae > Capsicum > Capsicum pubescens. The sequence continues at coordinate 207,182,712 of CM061538.1, read as the reverse complement.
TCCCTTTCCCAACATGATATATATATATGTATGTATGTGGTTGCATATAGTTATTTAATTTGGTTTATAATGGCATTATTTTATCTTTATTCCTTAGTACATCTAGTGTTTACCCGCTAACCCATCTTTGTGTACTGTATCCCCACGCGATGCAGGAACCGACCATACTGCTCTTCCTGCTCAATTATCTTGGATTTGAGAATAATTTTTTGTTGGACTAAAGTGGTGAGCTTCCATACTATGGAAGACTCCATTCCATACCATAGATTCCTTTTCATATTTTAGTTTATTTCTTTGACTTTGGTTTTGGCTATGGTCGGGGGCATGTCCCAATTAGATGTTCTTAGATTTTGTTTAGAGGCTTTGTGTGACTACTCTGGGCATGAGCGGTGTCGGTATTGGTGTCAACCTGGTCTTGGTCTTGGTATTGGTATTAGTATTGGGGTTGACACCGGTTGAACGTTTATTTGGTTGTGGTTATAAACTTCTTTAAATATCTTTTAATTGATTTGGTTATATCATGTTATATGTTCAAAACTCATCCAACGTAGGGTGTAGGGAAATTATGTTTGGGTCTTCGGGTGGTGTCCAGTTTTGGTCGGACTTGATATGTCTGACACGACTAGGCCCTAATTTGATTCGAGTCAAGGAGATATTACTAATGCTGAGTTCCACTTTTGAATTCAACTATTGACCCAGTTGGTGATATCTCAGTCACACCAGTTGGGTTATGTTTGTGCTAATGTAAGTTCTTCTGAGGCCACCAGGGTTGGCAAGTTTATGATGTTGAATCCTCTAACCTTTATCAGTTCTAAGGTTGAGGAAGATCCTCAAGGGTTCATACGTGAGATAAAGAATTTTTTTTGTGTGATGCATGCTTCTGACTTTGAGGGTATGGAGTTAGCTATATACCAACTGAAAGATGTAGTGTATTAGTGTACGAGAAGTGGGATCAGTCTAGGAGAGATGATGCAGAGTTGGCATTATGGGAAGATTTCTCTGGTGCTTTTCTAGATTGTTTCTTTCCTTTAGAGTTGAGGGAGGCAAAGGCTGAGAAGTTCATAAATTTGAAGCAAGGCAAGATGATTGTGAAGAAATATACCTTGAAGTTTCATATATTGTCCCATTATGCCCCTGAGCTAGTGTCTAGCATGAGGTCTAAGAGGAGAAAGTTTGCTTTGGGCTTGTCTCGATACTTGGTGTTGGAGTGTAAGGATACCTTGATAATTAGTGACATAGATATCTCTCGACTTTTGGTGTATATGCAACACGTCAAGGAAGAGCCAGAAAAAATTAGGGAGAGGCAGAGTAAGAAGTTTTGATATTTGGATCAGGGTGGAGGTCAACAAAATAGTGGCAAGAATGGCAGGGAGTGGTCTAAGAATAAGTAAGGGACTTCTGGTTTATATTCTATGGCTAGTGCTCCATATCCTAAGCTATCTGGTGATTTCCTTTTTTTGAGAAATAATAGATTTAAGGAATAGGGTGCCCAATCTTCGGCCAGTGGGGCTTAGTCGGCTTCATCTTATCCCTTTGTCGTTTTTACGAATGGGTGCATCATGGCTTTTTTATGAAGGGAGGAATAAATATTTTAGATGTGGTCAGTATAGACACATTCATAGGAACTGTCCTTTAGGAAATGTTGCTGCGGAGTCAAATAAAGTTCTCGTTGCTAAGCTCCTATGCAAAAGGGTGCTATTTCAGTCTCTAGCATTGGTCAGAACCGTCAATATGCTCTTGCCACCCATCAGGAGTCTGAGGCATCTCCTGATGTTGTAACTGGTACGCTAAAACTCTTTTCCCATGATGTATATTGTCTGCTTGATCCCATATCTACTCTTTCTTATGTGACCCCTTATGTGGCTATTAATTTTGGTTTTGATCTTTAGTGTATTCCTGATCCCTTTTCTGTGTCTACCCTGGTGGGTGACTCTATTATTATTTGAAGAGTTTATAGGGGTTGTGTGGTATCTATTTTTTTTATAGGGAGACGTTAGTGGACCTGACTAAATTAGACATGTTAGACTTTGATGTTATTTTGGGGATGGATGGGTTGCACTCGTGCTATGCGTCTCTTGATTGTTAGACCCGAAGGGTCAGTTTCAAATTCCTGAATGATCTAGTGGCTTAGTGGGAAGGATGTTCCCTAGTTCCCAAGGGAAGGTTTATATTTTATCTTACAACCTTGAAATTAATTTCCAAGAGGTGTCTTTACCATTTAGTACATTTTAAGGATTCTAAATTAGAAGGTCCTTCTTTGCAATTGTTCCCTATGGTTTGTAAGTTTCTTGAGGTATCTCCTGATTCTTCCTGGTGTTTGTCTTGATAGGGAAATTGTTTTTGGGATTGGTCTTCTACTGGACACTCGTCCTATCTCCATCCCTCCCTACAAAATAGCTTCGACTGAGTTGAAATAACTTAAGGAGAAGTTGAAAGATGTTTTAGATAAGGATTTTATCTTCCCTACTGTTTCTCCCTGGGGTGCTCCGGCTCTCTTCGTGCGTACGAAACATGGGTCCTTTTGGATATGTATAGATTACCACCAATTAAATAGGATGACCGTGAAGAATAAGTATTCGCTTCCTAGGATTGATGATCTCTTTAACTAGCTTCAGGGTGGTAAGTACTTTTCTAAGATTGATCTTTGATTTAGGCACCACCAGTTAAAGATAAGGGAGGTAGATATCCCTAAGACTACTTTCCAAACCCGGTATGGTCATTTTGAATTTTTGGTGATGTACTTTGGTTTGACTAATGCCCCAGTGGCATTCATGGATCTTATGAATTGGGTATTTCATCATTTCTTAGATTTATTTGTAATTGTGTTTATTGATGATATTTTGATGTATTCCAAGAGTGAGTTGGATCATGCTGATAACCTTCACATAGTGTTTCAGACCATTAAGGATCATCGGTTGTATGCAAAACTCTCAAAGTGTGAGTTCTAGTTGAATGTTGTGACCTATATTGGCCATGTTGTTTATAGAAAAGTTATTATGATGGATCTTTAGAAAGTTGCGGTGGTTCAGAAGTGGTCTAGACCCAAGACTCCAATTGATATTCAAAGTTTCTTGGGTTTAGCCGGTTATTATAGGAGGTTAATAGAAATTTTCTCTTCTATTGCTGGCCATTGACTAAGTTAACTCAGAAGAAGGTGAAGTTTATATGGTCCAATGCTTGTGAAGCTAGTTTTGAGAAGTTGAAAGATAAGTTGACTTTGGCTCCGATTTTGACTCTACCCGAGGCTACCAATGGTTTAGTTGTTTATTATGATACATCTCAGGTGAGATTGGGTTGTGTGTTGATGTAGCATGGCAGGGTGGTTGAATATGCTTCTAGGAAGTTGAAGGTGCTTGAGAAGAATTATCTGACTCATGATTTGGAGTTGTTGGTTATGGTTTTTTTCTTTGAAGATTTGGTGAAACTATTTGTATGGGGTTTATGTCAACATATTCTCAGACCATAAGAGTTTTCAGTATGTTTTCACCCAAAAGGAGCTAAGTCTCAGGTAGAGGAGATGGCTTGAATTTCTCAAGGACACGAGTCTTCATTATCATCCAGGTAAAGCTAACATGGTTACTGATGCTCTTATCAAATTATCTATAGGAAGCTTGTCTTATGTTGATGAGAAGAAGCAAGGGTTGGTGAAGGATATTTACCGTTTAGATAATCTTAAGGTTTGTCTCTTACAATCTAAGGATGGTAATGTGATTTTACAAGAGGTTGTGAAGTCATCTTTTGGTGCTGAGGTTAAGGAGAAATAGGTCTCAAACCCTATCTTTATGCAGATCAAAGAGGATCCGGGTCTCCGTAAGGTGATGGATTTTGAGATTGGCGGTGATGGTGTCTTGAGGTACTAAGGTAGATTATGTGTTCCTGATGTTGATAGGCTATGAGAGAGGATCTTGGCTAAGGATCATGAGTCATGGTACACTGTTTATCCTGATTCGACTAAGATGTACCATGATTTGAAAGAGATATATTAGTGGAATAACATGAAGAGAGATGTGGCCAATTTTGTGGCTAAGTACATGGTGTGTCAACAAGTGAAGGTTGAGCACTTGAGGCCTGGTGGTTTGTCTCAAGTTGAGTGGCCCAAGTGGAAATGGGAAGTGATTAATATGGATTTCATTATTGATCTTTCGCGGTCTCTCCATCAGTTTGATTCGATTTGGGTCATTGTGAATAGGATGACCAAGTAAGCTTATTTCCTACCAATAAAGACAAATTATTCGGTATAGGATTATGCTAATCTCTTCATTCAGGTGATCGTGAAGTTGTATGGTACCCCAGTTTACATCATATCTGATAGAGGTACTCAATTTTCATCTCACTTTTGGCGTTTCTTTTAGAGAGGTTTGGGTACAAAGTTGAACCTTAGCACTACTTTCTATCCTCAAATGGATGGATAGACATAGAGGACGATACAGACTTTTGAGGATATGCTAAGGTCTTGTGTGATTAATTTTAATGGTAGTTGGGTTGATTATTTTCCTCTCATAGAGTTTGTGCATAGTAATAATTATCATTCTAGTATTAGGATAGCTCAGTTTGAGGGTTTGTATGGTAGAAGGTGTAGGTCTCCTAGTGGGTGGTTTGAGGTTGGTGAAAATTGGTTGTATGTTCCCGACATGGTTCACCAAGTTATAGAAAAGGTGAAGGTGATTTGAATAGGTTTAAGACTTCTCAAAGTCGCCAAAAGTCCTATATAGATGTAAGACGAAGGCATTTGGAGTTTGATGAGAATGATTTGGTGTTCTTAAAGTTATCTTCCATGAAGGGAGTGATGCAATTTTGAAAGAAGGGGTAGCTAAGTCCCCATTATGTTGGTCCATATCATATTTTGAAGCGTGTGGGCAAGGTGTCTTATGAGTTGGATTTGCATTCGAGTTTGGGATCTCGCCATTTGATCTTTCATGTGTCAATGTTTAAGAAGTGTGTGGGCGATCCTTCCTTCATTAAGGGCATTCTAGTCAATTCCCTTCTTCCCTAACTCAGACCCTACATCCATAAAGTACTCAAGGATGTTATTTCTTATTCATAACACAATCAAAACACACTCTTTTGTCTCTAAACTCTCTAAGGTCAAGATACTTAGGGTTTCTAAGAAGTTGGATATCTAAGGGCTCAAGGGTTTATTTCTCACCATAAATTTTTGTATTTAGGCATGTTACTCTTCCCTAATTCTTATTTTATGAAAAACTTGTATTTTATATGGTTAAATTGTATGGCTTTGAATTTGGGTTTTGATGTAGTTGAGGGTTTCAAAATGATTGATCTTTGAATTGCCTCCCATGATTTTTATGAGTTGTTCATGGTTTTAATTGAATGTTTTGAACCAATATGATGCATGTGTATGGGAATTGGAATGGGGGTTAAGGTATTTCCCCAAATTGATGTTTTAAACTTGGAATTGATTTTAAAGAATTGTGTTCCCTCATCCCACTTGTTAAATGGCGTGAATTGTGAAATTGTCACTTGGTTTGACTTACTCACTAATGTAATTGCATTGTATACATGATTAAACAATGAACATGGATTTAAAGGCCTCGTTGGCTATGATTGATTTAATGAATAAGGGGGGTCGAGGCATTCCCCCAAGATTAATGTGATTGTTATGGCATAGCAATAATCTTGCAAGTGTAAGGGTATGACGATACCCATGGTGTGCCTTAACGGTTGGTTGATTGGTTAATAAATTGATTATATGAATCTTGCTTTAAATTGGGCTTAATGTGAGTTATGTAGCGAAGCCGTGAAGGTATGGGTCTTGGATGACTTGTACTGGAAACTCATGTTTGCCGACGTGAGGTTTGGTATTTATGACCTTTTTGGTTGGTTCACACTATTGATATATTTAAATCTTGGACTAACGTGGGGTTGGGGCATTCCCTGATCTTCCTTGATACCTCTGGTTCGTGGGGATGATATGCACTAGGGACCTTTATTGAGTCCAAGCGCACATGCAAGTGTATGTGGTCTCACCAAGTAATACAGTGGCCTTTTATAAAGACAAATATCGATCTCTCAGAGACTTGCTTTAACAAGTATCAAATTCCAGTTCAACTATTGAGATTAATCAGTGAAAAAGTAACCAAAAGAGTTTTGAAAGTTGTTAATTAAAAGTAAACTAAAGTAATGTTGACTAGTACAGACTTTGGAAAATCAATGGATGAAAACCTGGGGTTAAAGCACTACGAACAATCATACTACATTATCATGATCATGGTCTCCCGACCTCTAATTGTCTACCTAACTTAGACATTACAACTATATCATTGAATGGGGATGTAATAATCCAATTAGATGCATGAAGCTATCACCCTACATGTGAAACAATCAAGGATTCTAGGTATATCTCTATCCTAGTCGCTAATTCAAATTCCTTATTTTATAAAGAAATAAGAACCTTACTCTATTTATCCCCACGTTCTATCTTCCTATTCCCCCTCCCGAGATCACAAGCTCGACAATATATGTATTCTAAGATTATATACTCCTTAAAATAGTTAAACAAGTATAAAAACAACCAAATATGATAAGCAATCCAAACAAAATCAATTCAAAGTTAAAGTAAACATGTTCTTGGCCTTAACCCCGGAAAAGGGCGTTTAGCCACTAATAGACATAACCATAATCAAGATTCTTGAATACATGATTTAAGACATTAAAAATATAAAGTAAATAGAAATAAAACCTAAAAAAAGTGTTGATAATACCCTCTCCAAAACTCCAAGACGTCCAAGGTAGTTTACAAAGTGTACAAGTCGTGTATTTATAGTAGAGGACTTTTCCCATCTTGGGAATGAAAGGTGAACCGCGACCCCTAATTCGTGGGAGTAAGTGGATCATAATTGTTATAATTATAGTGGAATGAGTGGATCATCTCGGGCTTTATTCCATATGGTCAAGTGGCGCATCACGGGCTCAACGTGAGGTCTCTTTTGAATTCACTAATTTGACATCCAACCGTAGTCTTGCACTTGTCCATCCATCCCAAGCTTCATAGTGTTGTTTACACTTGATTCTCCACTTTTATATCATCAAAATATCATCAAAATCAACTCACTAATCATCCTACATCATCATACACCACGGATTAGAGCTCACAACAACAAACAATCCATTACGATAAACTAGAAACTCAAGTTAAGAACTAGTTTCATCCACTTTGATCTTTACTTTGCTTTGACTCTTGAAAAGATTCAATTGCACTGTAAACATTATATACAAGTTTTTAAACACATAAATACACAATTAAATGCCTTACGAACTCACTAAACACATTAGAATTCACCGAGATAGACTAGATCAACACCTTGCTCAAACTAGTAACACTAGTTTTCTCGTCTAGACTCTAAATGATCAGTTTAAGTACAAAATTGTTTGGAAAACACCTTGAACATTGTGATCGCATACTTAAACACTTAGATGCTTATTTATATCATCATCAACACATTAAGAACACAAGAAGTCCTCAAAACAAGGCTAAATAAGCTAGGATAAGAACACTAAAGTGCATAAAACCGCCTCAGATCACCCTTTCAGAAGGGAGAGGTAAACCCTTATAGCCCGTGGGTGACTATTTATGATGGTTGAGTTAAATAGTCCAATATAACATTTCACTATTATGATAAACCCTATTCCCTACCCCAACATCTATTATATATATATGTATACATGTATGTGAACATGTACAGTGGGTTTGAAATAGATATGACTTGGGATTATATTTTCCCCTATCCCTGAGTTCATGCTAGTTCTCAGCCCACTAACTATATTTATACATTGTATCCCCACGCGATGTAGGCACTGAAGAAATTGCTACTTTTCCTGCATAGTGTTAAGTGGATCAACTCAGTTCGTTAGTCATTGGTGGTAAAGTGGTGAGCTTCCATTCTTCGGAATACCTGGTCATTTCATCAGTTTCCTTTCATAAACTAAAATTAAAGAGTTCACATTAACATTATCATTGTCATTATTAGAGTTGGGGCATGTCCTAACCTAGATTGTTTTTCAGATTTGTAGAGACTTTATGGATATTATTGTGGTTATGTATTGATGTTGATGCTCAAATCTTGTCATATGTTTTGATTTAAGCCGTTTCTAGGTGTTCTATGTTCTATGTAGTTAGGTAAAGGGGGTGGTCTCCGATCCTCAGTAGACTTGAGATACCCATCATGGACAGACCCTGGTTTGGGTTGTGACATGTATGGTAGCATAGGTTGTTTGCATGTATAGGTTTCTAAGGGAATCTCGAGCACCCTGTCGGAGTTTATTTTGTACTTAGAAAATGTCATGATCCAAACTAGGGCCTGGCCATGATGGAAATCCCGAAACATGAAGGCCCGGAACTCCCTTCTCTATCTGGTAATCATGTACAACATTCATATAATAAAAGAAGATGCGTAAACATAATCTTCTACGGAAACATGGTCAATTCTGAATTCATCATAAGTATGGAAACTATAAATCAACTACATCTAAATAACATCTGACTCAATCTGCAAAATCTCTACTACATGAAAATTTGACAACTGTCTGAAACTGGGACAAGGCCCCCAGTTGACCAAAACCATATCTAATAATAGTTGTCTGAAAGTAAACAGGCCTTTTGGAATAAAGAAGGCTCACCAACTGGGCACTGCAACTCTTTCTGATAAAATCCATTGCTTTTCTGGACCACTAGACTGAGCCAAAGAACCTGGAGAGAGTAGTGGGGTCAATACAGATGTACTGGTAAGTAAAGAAATCAGAAATAAAACTTTTATATAAGTGAAATAGTGGAGAGCAATTTGTTAAAACATTATGCATAAACAATTCTCAAAACACATGGGCACTTTCTGAAATTCATAAGTCATTCTTGTCAATGCACTGTCTGTTCTTTGTATTACTTCTGAGTTAGGTGGTACTCCCTTACAATTCTAAAATTCCATGGGCTGTATGGAATCCACCATTGACTCGGCAGGGAAGTCCCCAACCCGAGTGTGCCGCAAGGGTTGGAGATTCTAATTCTGATACGCCACACGGCACTAGGCCAGCGTAATATAATATACCCGGATTGGCAAATCATGGTTTCGGACAACGAGTTGTCTGAACTAGGGCCTTCTTCGGGGAACCAACTAAGCTCTCTATATGCCCAATTTTTTCCTGTTCAGATTCATGCATTTTTCTAGTTTCAACATTTGAAAAGTCTGATTTCAAACATGCATTCTATTCTATTCTGAATTATCATGGCATAATATGAATTGGTGTCGTCACACCAAGACTTGCATGTCCTATTTTTGATCCATAGTACAATAAGCATGATCTTCCATTAAAACATTATTCAGACCACCCAAACATGCAAATAGTATAAGAGATTTCATTTTCCGAAGCATAAATCAAAACTATGCAATAATCCTTTAAACATATGGTGGTCATGTGCTTTTGGCAAAATCGTGCACTCTTTCATTATACAAATATTTTCAGCATTTATCAACAGAACTACCCTCTCTTTTGAAATCCAAATCTTAACCCAATCATAACACAATTCAAGACATTTTAAACCGTGATTTTCAAGGATGAATTCAAAACATCTATAGCATATGATAAGTAAAGAAAAATCAAAACAAGAGAGTTATTTTAAATAAGTCATTCTCTCAATTAAATCATCAACCTTAAAACACAAGCATACAGATATATACAATTTCAAATCAATGTGGGAGGATTTCAAAAGACCCAAACAATACCGTCAAGATTTCTAAAACATGAATGTATTCATAAATCTGAAAACCCCTGTCTTAAATCATGATTTCTATGCCCATGAGATTTTAGGAAAACCCCGCGTACCTCTATTTATGAAATAAAATGATTCTCTTTGATGCCTACAGCTTAGGGACTCAAAATCTCCAATTTGTCTCGAAATTCCACGGTTAAATCTTGAGTGTTTAGGGATTCTTATTTGAAAACCTAGGGAGAGTTCTTGATGGATTTTGGTGAGAGTAGGTATATTTTTGTGTAGTAGGGATTAAATCCCGTGTTCAAGATGTTAAGGGGTTGGAAAATACCCCAAATACCCTTAATGAGATGGGTATTAAATATAACTGGGAGCTCAATTTCATGGGCTACCACGACGCGCCATGATCACGGTGGCTCACTGAAAATTGATGAATGGGAATTTGGCCCATTCCGCGATGCATCACCATCGTAGAGTCTCACTGGAAATTTACCATCATCATTTACACCCTCTCCGCGATGCACCAAGGACAGGAATGATGGTGTTTTATGACTAGGACTTAAATTAACCATAACTCCTTCACCGATTATTCATTTTGGAGGAATCTTATGTCGACGGAAAATTTATTCGATCATCTACGTAATGAAAAGTTGAAATCTAAGAAATTCCATAGGGAAATAAGTAATAATAATTCTAGAAGCCAATGCTTGATACTTTAGGGACAATAATTTATCTAGGAAAAACTTTGGGGCATTACAATATCCGCCCATTGGAAACATTCATCCCCGAATATTGACGTGGGACACAGACAAGCATAATTTCAACCATATTAAGGCATAGAAAGAATAAGGCAAGGATTGTACCTTCCATTTCGTCATCCATTGGATCAAACAGGTTTGGATATCTATCTCTCATGTCAACTTCTGATTCCCAAGTTGCTTCTTCAATTTTCTGGTTTCTCCATAACACTTTAACTAAGGCTACCTTTTTGTTTCCCAATCTTCTAACTTAGCGATCCAAAATTTTTTACAGTCTCTTCTTCAAAGGACAAGGATTCTGTCACTTTTATTTCTTCGACAGGCAATACTAAAGAATGGTCTCCAATACACTTCTTCAACATAGATATATGAAATACCGAATGAACAGAACCCAAACTAGCTAGAAATTCTAGCTCATACGTAACTCCATCCATCCTTCTCATAATCTGATATGGTACTATATAGCGAGGACTCATCTTACCTTTCTTCCCGAATCGTATGACTCCCTTCATAGTAGAAACCTTGAGAAATACCCAATCTCTAACGTCAAACTCTAGATCTTTTCTCCTAACATCGGCGTGGGATTTCTGATGACTCTGAGCTATCTTAAGTCATTCTCTAATGACTTTCACATCCTCCATTTCCTGATGAACAAGATTAGGCCAAAATATCTGCATCTCACCTACTTCATACCATCCTATTGGATACCCACATCTTCTCCCATATAATGCCTCAAATGGTGCCATCTTAATACTGGAATGAAAACTATTATATATGCGAACTCTATCAATGGAAAGTGCTATACCCAACTACCTTTAAAAGAAATCACGCAGGCCCTCAATATATCCTCAAGGGTCTGGATGGTGCGCTCAACTTGCCCATCTGTCTGAGGGTGGAAAGCCGTGTTCAAATTTACTTGGGTACCTAAACCCTTATGAAACGATCTCCAAAACTATGAAGAAAATTGTGTACCTCGGTCAGATATGATGGACACGGGTGCCCCATGCAAACAAACTATTTCTGCAATGAAAAGCTTGGCATAATCCTTTCCCGAATAATTAGTCCTGACAGGTAGAAAGTGAGCTGACTTGGTCAGCATATCTACAATCACCCAAATGGAATCATATTTGTTTCGGGACATCGGAAGTCCTGTAATGAAGTCCATATTAATCATCTCCCACTTTCACAAGGGCAAGGCTATCTCTTGGGAAGAACCACCTGGCCTCATATGTTCCACTTTAACTTGCTGATTATTCAAACACTTGGCAACATAGTTAGCCATATCACACTTCATATTATTCCACCGATACATAGATTTTAGATCATGGTACATCTTAGTAGATCCTGGGTGAACAACATACCTCGAAGTGTAAGCTTCGTCAAGGATTTTCTTCCGCAAAGCATCAATATCCAGCACACATAACCTACCCTAGTATCTAGAAATTCCATCACCACTAATTTCAAAGGACATCACCTTCTGTTGACCTACATCTTTCTTGATTTGCATCAAGATGGGATCTTTAACCTGCTTCTCCTTAACTTCTGTACAATGGGAAGATTTAGCTATCTCACGAACAACCATTCCCCCATCTTCGAAATCCAAAAGTCGCACTCCTAGATTTGCAAGTCGATGAATATCCTTCACCATCTCCCTCTTTTCTTTCTCCACATAAGAAAGGCTTCCCATTGACAACCTGCTAAGGGCGTCGACTACTATATTTTCCTTGCGCGGATGATAGTGTAGGCTCATGTCATAGTCATTTAGAAATATCATCCAGTGCCTCTACCTGAGATTCAATTCTTTTTGCGATAAAACATACTGTAAACTCTTATGGTTGGTGAAAATATCAACGTGTACCCCATACAAATAGTTTCGCCAGATCTTAAGTACAAATACCACAACCTCTAACTCTAAGTCATGAGTAGGGTAGTTCCGCTCATGCACCTTCAACTGCCTAGATGCATAAGACACTACCTTACATTGCTGCATAAAAACACACCCAAGTCCCACTCGGGATGCATCATAGTATACAACAAAACCTTCTGTACCCTCCGAAAGAGTCAAAATAGGAGCAATAGTCAACTTGTCTTTTAACTTCTCAAAAATATTCTCACAAGAGTCAGACCATAAAAACATCACCTTTTTCTGAGTCAACTTAGTAAGTGGTGCCGCTACGAAAGAAAAACTCTCTACGAACCTTCTGTAATAACCCTCCAAACCCAAGAAGCTTCGAATGTTGGTTGGAGTCGTAGCTCTGGGACATTTCCTCACTGCCTCAACCTTTTGGGGATCAACCTTTATCCCCTTACTAGACACAATATGCCCAAAAAAAGCAATAATATTTAACCAGAATTCACACTTGGAGAACTTTGCATACAACCTATGATTTTTGAGAGTTTGGAGGATAATTCGGAGGTCATTGGCATGGTCCTCCTCACTTTTGGAATAAATCAAGATATCATTAATGAACACTATGACAAACAAGTCTAGAAACTGATGAAAGACCCTATTCATTAGGTCCATGAAAGCTGCAAGAGCATTAGTCAACCCGAAGGACATGACTAAGAATTCATAATGACCATATCTAGTTTGAAAAGCTATTTTAGGAATGTCTGACTCCTTAACTTTCAACTGATGATATCCCGAACGAAGGTCTATTTTAGAAAAACACTTAACACCCTGAAGTTGATCAAAGAGGTCATCAATCCTAGGAAGAGAATATTTATTCTTAACAGTAACCTTACTCAGCTGACGGTAATCTATGCATATATGCAGGGAACCATATTTCTTTCGCATGAAGAGTACAGGTTCACCCCAGGGCAAAACACTAGGTCTGATAAAACCTTTATCTAGGAGATCTGCTAGTTGTTCTTTAAATTTTTTTAGCTCTATAGGAGCCATTCTATATGGTGGAATAGAAATAAGATGGGTATCTGGCAACACATCAATGCCAAAATCTATCTCCCTATCAAGTGGTATTCCTGGGAGATCATCTGGAAAGATTTCTGAGAATTCATTTACTACAGGGACAGACTGAAAAGAAAGAATTTCGGCATTAGAATCTTTAACCTAAATAACATGATACAAGCAACCCTTGGAAATAAGTCTACGGGCTCTGAGGTAAGATATAAAGTGCCCTCTAGGTGCTAAAGAGTGCCCTTCCCACTCTATTGCTGGCTCATTTGGAAAAGAAAAAGTAACCTTTAGAGTTCTACAATCTAGTGTGTCATAACACTGATGGAGCCAGTCCATCCCTAGGATAGCATAAAAAATAACCATATTAAGTTCTATGAGGTCTGCCACAGTATCCCTACTAACAATAGACACAACACAATTTTTATACACCCTCCTAGCCACAACAGAATCACCTATCAGAGTGGAAATAGAGAAAGGTTCAACAATCACATCGGGCTCAAACCCAAAACCAACAGACACATACGGGGTCACATAAGATAAGGTAGACTCGGGATCAAGCAACACATATACATCACGGGAAAAGATTCGTAACATACTAGTGACAATATCTGGTGAGGCTTCCACCTCCTAGAGGTTGGTCAAAGCATATAACTGGTTCCAACCACTCCTGACAGCTGATGTGGCACCCTTCTGAGGTGGTGGTGGTGCGGAGGAATTTCCTGATATTTTTTCCCACTAATATTCTTCATAGAGGATGGACAATCCCTCTAAAAGTGACCCGTCTGACCACAAGAATAACACTCAAATATGCCTAGATGACACCTTCCTGGATAATGCTTACCACAAGTCTCGCACCGTGGAAAAGTACGGTGTTGCTAAGCCACACTGCCCTGGTACTGAGTATCCTGAGCTCTGGGTCCATGACTAGTCTAAAAACTTTGAGATCGTCTATCAACTGGGGGTCTGGGAATTGGGGCGCTGGCTAGAGACTGTGCTTTACTCCAAAACTTTTTTTTTTTGCCATTTATTGCCCCAGTTACCACTCTGTGGATGACTGTGGTTCTGATCCGCTGTTTTGGCTCTCTTTCCCTACCTGTCCTTTTCTATAGATTTGGAAATTTTCTTTTTCTTCTCTTCTACCTACTACATGTGGACTGACAACATAACAAAGTCCATATCCCTATTTAGCATCGCCCCTTGGCATTCAAGAGCTAGATCACCATAAAGTCCGGATAGAAAGTTCCTCATTCGGGCTCTCATATTACTTGTTATTTCTGGTGCATAACAATCCAGTTGGTTAAACTTCAGAGTGTACTCCTGGACACTCATTTTACCCTGTTTAAGATTTATAAATTCCTCTTCCTTGGCTTCCTTCAACTCTAGAGGAAAGAGCCGGTCAAGAAAAGCTTCCACAAATTCACCCCAAATTGTGGGCTTAACACTCTCACCCTTCGTCTCTTATTACTCATTATACCATTGGTTTGCTATATTTTTAAATTGGTACGCTGATAACTCAACCCCTTCCACCTGATCCACATGCTACTCTAAAAATCTTCTCCATTTCATCCACAAACTCCTGTGGGTCCTCTTCTACCTTAGTTCCAAAAAATTTGGGCGGGTTCATCCTCATAAACTTGCCTACCTTAGTAGCCTCCGAAGTAATAGATGCAGACCCAATATCCTCCAACCTCTGAGTCTATGCGGCTACCAGTTGTGCAAGCATGTGAATGGATTACCTAAATTCTGCATTCGATATGTCCCTCTGAGAAGACTGAGGACGGTTAACATTTATCCTTGGAGCTCGAGGAGGACTGGTCAGGACTAGAGGTACTCCCGGAGTAGAAACAAGTTCTGAGGTGTGAGCTCTATTTTGGGTCCGCATCCCATGGGTGAGGCGGACTTCAACATCCTCAGTATACTGGCTATTGGAACGACGAGGAGGCATGACTGTTTTTTAAAATATGATAGATCACTGATTAAGTGACAATTCTATGTCAGACTCTAAAGCACGAACTAAATCACAAAGAGAGGAAACATTCCTAAATGCCCAGTAGCTTCTTGCTTATAAGTGTGGCGCACTACACACCCATAAACAAGACTCTACCCAATGCAATTTTGCATATACCCTGGGACTATGAACCGTTCTTTGATACCAAGTTTGTCACGACCCAAACTAGGGCCTGGCCGTGACGGACATACCGAACTATGAATGTCTGAAATGCCCTTCTCTATCTGGTAATCATGAACAATATTCATACAATAAAAGAATATGCGTAAACATAATCTTCTACATAAACATGGTCAATTCTGAATTCATCATAAGTATGGAAACTGTAAATCAACTACATCTAAATAACATCTGACTCAATCTGTGAAATCTCTACTACATAAAAATCTGACAACCGTCTGAAACTGGGACAAGGCCCCCAGTAGACCAAAACCATATCTAATAATAGTTGTTTGAAAGTAAATAGGCCTTCTGGAAGAAAGAAGGATCACCAACTGGGCACTGCAACTCTGTCTAATAAAATCTATTACTTTTTTGGACCCCCAGATTGAGCCTCAGAATCTGGAGGGAGAAGGAGGGGTCAATACAGATGTACTGGTAGGAAAAGTAATCCAAAATAAAAATTTTATATAAGTGAAATAGTGGAGAGAAATTTGTTAAAACATCATCCATAAACAGTTCTCAAAACACATGGTCACTTTCTGAAAATTATAAGTCATTCATGTCAATGCACTGTCTGGTCTTTGTATTACTTCTGAGTTAGGTGGTACTCCCCTACAATTCTAAAATTCCATGGGCTGTATTGAATCCTCCATTGACTTGGAGGGGAATCCCCATACCCGAGTGTGCTATAAGGGTTGTAGTTTCTAATTTTGATACGCCACACGACACTAGGCTAGCGTAATATAATATACCCGGATCAACAAATCACGGTTTTGGGAAACGAGTTATCTAAACTCGTTCCTTTTTCGGGGAACCACCTAAGCTCTCTTTATGCCCAATTTTATCCTGTTCAGATTCATGCATTTTTCTAGTTTCAACATTTGAAAAGTCTAATTTCAAACATGCATTCTATTCTGTTCTGACTTATCATGGCATAATCTAAATTGGTGTCGTCACACTAAGACTTGCAAGTCCTATTTCTGAGCCATAGTACAATAAGCATGATCTTTCATTAAAACATAGTTCAGATCACCTAAACATGCAAATAGTATAAGAGATTTCATATTTCGAAGCATAAATCAAAACTATGCAAGAATCCTTTGAACATATGGTGGTCATGTGCTTTTGGAAAAATCATGCACTCTTTCATTATATGAATATTTTCAACATTTATGAACACAACTACCCTCTCTTTTAAAATTCAAATCTTAATCCAATCATAACACAATTCAAGATATTTTAAACCATGCTTTTCAAGGATGCATTCAAAAATATGTATAGCATATGATAAGTAAAGGAAAATCAAAACAAGAGAGGGATTTTACATAAGTCATTCTCTCAATTAAATCATAAACCTTAAAACACAAGCATACATATATATACAATTTCAAATCAATATGAGGGAAGGTCAAAAGACCCAAACAATACCATCAAGATTTCTAAAACATGAATGTATTCATAAATCTGAAAATCCCTTTCTTAAAATCATGATTTCTATGCCCATGATATTTTAGGAAAACCCCGCATACCTCTATTTAAGAAATAAAAGGATGCTCGTTGATGCCTACAGCTTAGGAATTCCAAATCTCCAATTTGTCTCAAAATTCCACGGTTAAATCTTAAGTTATTTGGGATTCTTGTTTGAAACCCTAGGGAGAGTTCTTGATGGATTTTGGTGAGAGTAGGTGTATTTTAGTTTAATAGGGATGAAATCCCATGTTCAAAATGTTAAGGAGTTGGAAAATACCCCAAATACCCTTAATGAGATGGGTATTAAATATAACTGGGAGCTCAATTTCAGGGGCTACCACGAAGCGCCACGATCGCGGTGGCTTACTGGAAATTGATGAATGGGAATTTGGCCCATTAGGCAATGCATCATCATCTTAGAGTCTCACTGGAAATTTACCATCATCATTTACACCCTCTCCGTGATGCGCCAAGGACAAGAATGACGGTGTTTTACGACTAGGACTTAAATTAACCATAACTCCTTCACCGAGTGTCCTTTTTGGATGAATCTTATGTCGATGGAAAATTTATTCGATCGTCTACGTAATGAAAAGTTGAAATCTAAGAAATTCCACAGGTAAATAAGTAATGATCTTTCTAGAAGACAATGCTTGATACTTTAGAAACAATAATTTTGCTAGAAAAAACTTTGGGGCGTTACAGGAAAATTTGGTTCTTGATATCTAACATGTCCGCTTTAGTGATCTTAAAGTTATTTTGGATTCCATGAGCCTCTTTAGCATCCTTGGCCATTTGGCTTAGGTCCTCTTTGGCAGTTAAGGACCGCTTATGCGGACATCGATTTAGCACCCAAGAGACCACTTTATCGATGCCCGCATCCCTAGTACATGTCCACTTTAGCGAACATATGCCACTTAAGCGGTATCCTCTTATGCAGACAAGTTGTTGCTTTAGCGGTACTTGGGAATTATTAAATCCCCTTTCTTTAACTGATTTTCTATTTTTTCTCTTCCATTTTTACACTATTTTGAGAGCTTGAAGAGAGGAAAAAGTTAAGAATCATATATTGAAGCTAAGGTAAGACTAATACTCCTTGGTCATTTTCCATTAGTTTTCCCATCAATTTTCATCCCATTTCATGGTTAATTATTAGAAATTAGGTCTTTAAATCCCTAGACCTTAGGGGTTGATTTGGGCTCTGATTTATTCCCCATTTGTACTCAACTTTTGACCTCACATTTATTTTCCTTCGAGCGACCTTGTGACAGATTTAATTGTGGATTCTATTTGTGGGACTCGTGGGCCTATTCTTGATTCAAATTCCAACCCTATACTTTATATAGAAATATGGGTCTTTTTTTACTCCTAATAATCTATAGATTGCTATTTTTATAGTGTGGAGGTATTTCAGGATAGTGGAGTAAAGAAGGACGATTGTGGATAATTCAAGGACTCTTGGTTCGACATCGAGGTAGACTTCAATCTACTCTTCTTTATGAGATATTTTATGATATATATTACAAGCTATGTGAGGATGATATGATATAATTATGGGTAGAATATCGTGACTTAACAAAAATTATGAGTTTGAGAATTAAAGAGTGAACCGACCCTTTAGACGAAATACGTATTAAAGCGATAGAAGCCTATCACCCTATATTATAAGTAAGTTAACCATAGTTGATGCTAAGTATCCTTTAGTATAAGGTTTATTACTTGAAATAGTTGATTACCATAGTTTCCCTAGATTATAGTTTTGATATTGTGCTAGTTATATGTTAATGGGCTAAATGACGTGGTTACGATACCAGTTGGACTCTAGGTGAGTATTTTATCTTCATAAAGGATATGGTTTTAGTTTATGGATGCTTAGATGCTTATAATTACGTTGTTTTGGTATTGGTGATGGCTTTCATAGATTATTGTACATTTATGCTCACTTAGTGGTACTATTTCAACTAAAATCTTGGTTTTTCTACTGTTTTCCTAAACAGGGAATTATTCCTACTTTTCACCTTAAAACTGATTCTTTCATAATAGGAATCATACCACCTTAATAGATGATTTATGAGATTTTGGAACTAACATGATGTTTTGCAAATTTGACCGAGATAGATTCTACTCCATGGTTTTACCACTAGTAATTACTTTTGTAGTGAGAGATTGTAGTCTTTACTATATTATGACAATTTAGTCTTAAAGTTGACCCCAAGCAATAGATTTATAGACTTTCACTTTTAGCCATGGTTCAAGCCCCTGCATTTATTATATATACATCTTTATGGTATTATATAGATAAGATTGATAATGATGATGATAATTATTGGAAATACTTGATAGGGACCAAATCAGTGTATATGGGTATTCTCAAACCGCCAAGGGGTCCCTTCATCTGTGAGCCATCGTGCTGGGTAAGAGAGATCTCTATAGGTCCTGCCTTTACGAGCTGTTGAGCTGGAAGAGTTGTATACACTGGGTATGTTATAGAACTTTGATATTTTATGGTGTTATGGATTTACTTTTCATTCATTCATGCATGTGCATTGCCTATCACAAGTTTATTGTTTGGATCATAAATCTATCAATTTTATGGGGTATTTTATCGGTGTAGGTTATAAGTGATATTTGTTGTGGGCTTTGTGTTGATTGAACCTTCTGGCTTATGAGTCCTATTAGGTATTATTATTTTGGACTAGCCAGTTACTGTATTGTTATTATTTTGGTCAGTTCTGATGTGCTATGGATTCATAGCACTTTCGATGCTTAAAACAATGAAAATATGTAAGTTACTTAGGTCTTTTTGTTAGATTTGATGTGTTTTGTGTTGTGTTTTGCAGGAAATAGAGTTTTGGATCTATTTTGGAAGGAAGAAGTGAAAGTTAAAGTTTTGGGTCACTGAAGTGGGCACCTATGGCCCATATATGCTACCTACGGTTCATTGGTGCTAAAGTAGGTGTCAAAAAGTGATATCCAGAGACTCAGGAGTTCAGAAAAGAAGAACCTATCACTTATGGAGGGAACATAGTCCTACGACCCATAGGTTTTACCTATGGTTCGTATGTTGCAGAAGAGTCTAGTGCAGAGAGTTCAAGAGATTTTGGAGAAAGGGGGCACCTATGTGGGACCACCTACGATATGTAGATGGCCCTGTAAATGGCCACCGACCTTAGTTTTCATCTTTTGTTTGGGAATAGTTTCCTAGGGTTTTCTTTTATTATATAAATACCCTTTTGATGTTTTTAGTTTGTTTACGCAATCTATGTACTTACAAATATATATTTGATTCTAGGATTCAATTTTGATCTTGGTATTGCTTTGCATTGATTTTACTTGTTTGTTCAGTTAAAGACTTTGGTTTTTTTAATTGATTATTGTGATATTTTTTGAGTGTCTTCAATTATGAATTTCTTTGATCGTTTCATAACAGTGAGTGGATAAAGACCTTAGCTAGGTGATGTTACCCAAAACTAGCCTCCAAAAGAAGTATGTTTCGGTCGATCCCAAATATAGTAACCCAACTAGGTTGGGGTTGAACCCACAGGGAAGATGCCGAATAGTTGCTCAATATGATGTAACTCATGAGCAATGTGGAAAAGTAAATGGGGGATTTTGGAAGTAATCAGTAAGTAGTAACCGAACTTGAATGCTTTGAGTTGTAAACAGTAGAAGACAAACACTAGGACTATGTTTTCTCTGGCTTCTTAACTCCATAAGTGTCATGTTCAACCCACCTATTCTGCTGCTTTGCATGTAAAGTTGTCAAGCTATTTACTATCAACAGTCTTGTGAACGTGTTGATATATCTCACCCTTTACCTTGTGAGTCTCAGGGCGTCAACTTATTGCTCTTTGTATATGAATTTTTGTTCAACTCTTACCTTTTGAGTCTTGAGTTGATTAGATGAGATGACGGAATAATAAGATGGAAGTGAATCTCCAATTACTGTCTCAATCCTATTTTCCTAATCACAAATTCCCTTGTGAGGATGTTTACTAATATAGGCTATCCTCAAGCTTCTGTAGTATCTCTAAGGTCAATTATGATAAATACGATTAAGATACATATAGTTACTTTAGAATAAATGGATCTCCCACTTCCCTTATGTAGTTAATCCAACAGGGTTCCCACTATCCTAGTCAGGGAAGTTGGCCGCTCATGTTCATGAAACAATCCATGATATTCAATAAAGAAAGCATGTAATTAATCGCACAATAATGAGAAGAATAAAATCCAAAATCCACTTTTGAATAAAAACCCAAAATCTCAGGAACAAAGAAAAAGTATATGTAATAGAGTATCTTGAAACATAGAATGATGTTTAAGAATGTAACCTAATAAAATATAAACCCTAGGGTATTGATAGTATCTAAAAAATACTCAGAAATCCTAATAAAAAAAGGAAAGGATAAGTTATGTCAACACATCGTACGACTCACTCTTCAATTCGTACCATCATTATACAAGCCATACCATGCCTCTCATATCCATTATGTGTGATCTCTCAAGGCTTAAAATTTTTTATCTTCATACGACTTTAGCTCACGAGTTATACCTTGACCATATGAGTCATGTCCTTCACTCGTATCCACCTGGGACTTCTATCTTTTCAAGCTTTGAACAGTGGTATGCTTACGGTTTCCTATATGAGTCGTACTCAGACTTCCACCTCGTATATTTCTGAGACTTTAATCTTGAATGGTAGATTTAGATTCTGTTATGCTTATGATTCCTTGTCATAACTCATACCTTTAGCTTACAACTTGGATGACTTGAGTCATATCTTCTCCATACTTAGATTCTTAGCTTGGCTTTAGGTTCTGTTGTGCTTACGAGTCATCCTACGAGTCGTATGGTGTGTTAACAACTCATGAGGTAACTCATATCTTGATCAAACTTTGTCTTTCTAGGCCTTTTTCTTCCATTTTCATCCCAACACAATTGTAGACCTAGTTTACCTGCAATAAACACCAAAGTGCATCATATCTACTAAAATAACATAAGTCCACACATAAATTCAAGGTTTTAAGCATCAAAAGTGTTGTGTTTCCATGACACATCAACACCCTCAACTTAGACTTTCGAATGTCCTCAGGAAAACAGAAATCAAACTTTATCTCAAAACACAGAAATAATTCATCAATAGGAAGATCTTAAGCTACTAATGGCAGTGATTTTCCAGTTCAAGTTTCAACGATGTTATTCCCCTCCTATTTTTAACTGCTTAGAACTCGAACAGTGTATATTACATGGAATATATAGAAAGATAGAGGAATCCAATGATGGCATTATATTAATAATCGACAACTGGGCATAGAGAAAAATTATATTCACCAAACAATTTAGCAACCTAGCAACATAACCCGTGTGCACTCACAATCAAAGAAATCCCATTCACTCTCAGTATGGATCAATTAATTTATTCAGGGATATGACAAATGACTCTCTCACACACAAAGAAGTATCATCAGTTTATACAAAATACCATAGGCCTACCTTTATGCTCTTTTCATAAGTTTTTGGATATTTGAGGTAGGATCACTACAAGACTATATTCGACTCGTAACATAGGCTTCGGGATGGTATGATATTCTTTTGGAATTTATTTAGTGACTACGCTTCCTTGGCACTATGATTTCTTTGAGATCCACATATTCTTCAATTTTATTTCCGCCCTTATGTCTTTTTTTTTATTTCAAGCACATTTAGATTGGGCTAGGTATGATTTTCTCACTTTATTTTTCTTTTCTTCTCCTTCTTCTTTTATTGTAATTTTTCTTCTTCTTTTATTTTCTTTTATTTTCATCACACTTGTCCTTTTTTCAAAATTTTCTTCTACATGACTTTATTCATACTAGTTCTCTCCTACTCACCCCTATAATAACCACTCTCAACTTAGGCGATTTGCCTGAGTTGAGGTACACAGCATCCAAGGCGAACCAGGGCCAAAAGAGGTTCATTGTAAGGGAAATAGGAAGGTGAAATTAGTGTAAACAACAAAATTCGGTTAATTAAGGCTCAAATATTTGGATCAAAAAGATTAATTCATTTTTAGGGCATTTAATATCAGATGGACTTACAACAAAAAGGGACTATGATCATCTCCTACTTTACTATCCTAGACCTAGGTAAAAGTAACCGGGTAAGTTCTGGATTTTGATACATCGGGAACTCAGTAATACCTCACACACACTTGCACATGGTTACATTGCAAAATACTACTTATCCAGTTATGCAACTATTTTCTTTAATTATTCTATCCCTAATCCTAATACCATTATCATATTCACAACGGTCTCACACACATACACATATTACAAGTTAACCAAAAATTTAAAATTTAGGAGGGGTCTCAACTTTTCAACACAATCCAATTTTACACAAATACTCTCAGCATAATTATTTCAAATCCACAATCATTCATGTTTCTAGAATCACAACTCAATTTCAAAACCAAATTCATTACAAATCAATTTCAAAAACATTAAAAATTAATAAAATCAGTCTTCTACCACAGGTGCATATTTTTCTCCTATCTCAACTATTTTTCAGCATCAAACATACAAGCCATATCAGACTTTTAGTAACTTCCATACATTTAAAATCTGATATACTCCCCCACCCCGATGTAAAAAATATTGCAGTGTCCCTAGTGCAAAATTTTTTAAAGAAAGTATGAGAAGTCATACCTGGATGCTCAAAGTGCCAAATCATGTAGTATCAGTATGTGGTCCCTCTGATTAGGTCCTACTCTCCTCAGCAATCGTCTCTTCAACTGTCGGTACTGAGTCAGAAACAGTAGTTGAGGGCACAACACCATCCTCCTCAGCATCAATAATTATTGGTCTCGACCCATTGGCTATAGAAGCCATCTCACAAACCTATACCTCCCAGCCTTACTCATCTTGTAGGCTAGCTATCTTAGCCTTCTTCTCAGCATCTTTCTCCTCACGCCTTATTCTCTTTCTCTCTCTTCTCTTCTCTTGGGTCTCCACTCAATTCTCCTTAACTGTATTCAAAATAGTTAAAATATTGTCCACATGGACTGGGGTACAACTGTCTCAACCACAGGCTCCAAAATCACCGACTATCGTACAACTCTGTGACCATCTTCTTAATCTTAGCAATTTTAGACTTAATCTCAGCAATATTAGGCATCTTCCCGCTACCCAAACATCAAGTAATCCTTGAAAAAAATGCATCAAGCTACTGCTATACTCGTCTGTCCTGGCTCACCAACTGCGTGTCAACCTAGGGCTTCAAGCCTCCTTCTATGTTGTGGACCTTGGCCTCCAGCGTACCCAGTCTAGTCATGGCCTCGATCCACATTGCCTGCAAAATCATAATAAGCCCGAATCACATACCTTGTGGCCTAGGTTGTATAGATAGTACTAGAGGAGGAGAACTAGAAGTACCCGCTACATTATTTTGTGTAGTCTTCGTCTATCTACGACCTCATTAGCATCAGTAGTATCCTCCTAACCACTCTGTCTAAATATCTCGACCAACATCTCTACCCCTTGCCTCACGTTCCTAGACAATGGGTTGGCTGCATCTCTGATCAGGCCCAGGTCAGTGGTGTTCGTGGCAACTGGCATCTCATTGATACATGGGAGTTCCCGCACTCCTGCAAACACAACTTCATAATCATGCATGGTATGCCATCAGGGATTTCTCACCACCTACAACTTAGTGTCTTATATCCCAATCTAGGAACTCTCCTACATCAAACTCATAACTGGCTATGAACCCGACTGTCATAGCTTCCCAAATTAGACTCAACATATTATCCATATTAGTGCGAAATATCTTGTGTCGAGCCATCATCCACCAAGCCTTGGCTTCGAACGTCAACATATGCTTCTCAATCTTATGGGAGGCTACACCTGGGCCTCCTACTACCTACATAATATTTTCAACATTTGTTTCTATAAACTCAGCAATCCATATAAAGCGACCCATCTTGTCATTTGATCCCAACTGCTTCTGAGTGATCTTTCTTATTTCTTTCACACACTAGTCCATTTCTCGAGTGTTTATCGAAGGTTGATAATCTGGTCCATAAAAGAATCTACCAATAGTAAATGGGGAAATGTCTACCCGTACTCCCTAAATAGTTAGTGAAGTAATAAGGTCACCACCTTTCCACAATTCACCCTATGGATACATTCATTTTAACTCGCCCTTGTACGCAACATAAAATTCTCTTACTAGAATATCACTATACTTCCCAGGTGCTCTCATCATCTACTCAAAGCTATATTGCTTGAAGTGTACCTCAACCGAGTTATCTCTATTAACCCAGTAGTAGTCAACCTCCTCTCCATATATAAGACCCATTTAATATTTCCATTATGGAGTCTGCTTAACCCATCATGAAATATCTCCTACATATCGGGGTACCCCCATTGTTCAATGATGGGCACCGAAACAGTGGTAAGTTCTAGGAGAGGGTCCTGTCTATCAATTGGTGTAGCATCTACCTCTTCTCTACCATTAGCATATTCAAAACTTTCTTCTTCAGAACTGGATTCAACATTATTTTTGGCATTTGAAGGTAAAGGTGAATGAGGAGGTGAGATAGTTTGCTTCTTTCTCTTGAACCCCAAGGAGGTGTTTCCTCTCAAGTTGATTCCTTTTTCTCCTTTGCGGACTTTTGTGAATTTCCTTTCTGTGGGTTATTGTATAAGTCGCCGCTGCTACTAGGTCACTCAGTAGTCTCAGAACTAGAGGATGTGAATTTTTGGTTCCCTTTTTTGGCAATTGTTTGGAAGAAGATGCATTTTTCAGAGGCATTATACCTAAAAGTACACATTCATTAGTAAGTAAATAAACAAAAGAAATGAAAATTAAGAAACTAAAGTTCGATGTGTATCTACTTTTTAGGGTACAAATAGAGGGTACCAGTCGTATGGACTTGGTACGACTCGTATGACTGAGTCATATGATGTTCAGTGTAGTGATGATTGTTCACTGGTCTGCTTTTGAGTCCTTCTAATGAGTCATACCAACAAGGTATGACTCATTACCAATAGTTGTAAGTAGTCTAGAAATAACTTATAACATTTATTTTTCTCCCAGGTCAGTACGACTTTAGTTTACAAGTCATATAGGTTAGGTACGACTCATTTAGGCAAGTCATACCCATACTAGAATTTAATCTTAGTTATACTTCTATGTTGTCAGTGGGTACGAGTCTTATTAAGATCCTGTTAATAGTGGGTACTAGTCGTAAGGAGTCTCGTATCCACTACAACATAGAAGTTCAACTTTCAAAGTTGACTCAAAATCTAAATTCCTAAACTACACATATATTATAGAGCATTTTTACCCTATATCAGTCCAAAATACACAAAATAGCAACATACAAATATTAGAATGTTTCCCCACTTCTATTTTCAACATAAAACTAAGAACTAGGGTTCCAAAATGCAATAAAAAGGTAAATTTAACTCGAAGCAAGTTTACACTAACTCACATTTATGATTTCATCTTGAAATATAATGAGGTTGAGTTCCAAAACTTACTTGCTTGGATGAATTTGTAGTTTTCCTGATTTCAACTTTTCTTCCCCCAAATCCGTTCTTAGATCATGCCAAGTAAAGAGATCCGACCAAGTTGGCATATGATTTGAAGTATTTTCAAGTGATTTCGTGAGTTGGAAGCTCAAAAATTCATAAACAATGAAGGTGGGTTCGATGTATCCAATTCTTTTTAAATCAAGTGTTGGGATGGGTTGACCCGTGACTCCAACCTGGTAAGACTGGATATGAGTCAGGTGTACAACTCATACCTACAACTCGTACCAAGGCTTATGGGTCATTTCTTAAACTCGTATAGACCTAGAACCTTACCTGGGTTCTAGAGTGTATACAACTTAATGTGGCACAACATGGCTTAGTTGGGTACTTAGATTTTACCAACTAGCCTCATGGGTTGCTTCCTATGCAACGTTTGATTTAACATTGCGGTAAAACATAATTACCTTAGTTATTTAGACTTCACCAAGGACCATTTCAAAAATCACATTAATTTCCTTAGTGTTACCCATATAGTGCTTGACTCGTTGCCCTTTAACCTTGAATGGGGTTTCAGCATCCCGCTTCAATTATAAAGCACAATATGGAAACACTCTTAGCACATTAAAAAGACCATACCATCTAGACTTCAACTTATCTAGTAACAAGCGAAGCCTTGAATGATAGAGCAATACCTGGTCACCTTTTTCAAAGATTCTTTTCTCAATTTTGCAATCATGATGCATCTTCATATTTTCCTTGTAAAGTGCAGAGCTTTCATATGATCAGAGTTGAAATTCATCCAACTCATTCATACTATTCATCCTTGACTTAGTTGCATACTCAAAATTCATCTTCTTCAAAGCCCACAGTGCTTTATATTTAAGTTCAACAGTCAAGTGACAAGCCTTAACATATACTAGATGATAAGGTGAATCACTAATTGAGGTCTTGAACAATGTTCGGTAATACCATAGTACATCATGTAACTTTTGTGACAAATCAGTCCTATTGGAAATCACTGTCTTCACCAATATGGACTTAATTTCTCTATTAGACACCTCAACTTGTCCACTAGTCTGCATATGATAAGGTGTTGACACCTTGTGTTTCACTCCATACTTATCAAACAGACTTTTGAATAAATGATTACAAAAATGTGACCCACCGTCACTAATGATAGCACGTGCGGTGCCAAATCAAGAAAGGATGTTCGTTTTCAGGAATGTAGTGACACCAAGTGCTTCATTGTTAAGGAGCAAAACTTCTTCCACCTATTTGGATATATAATGCACAACCACAAGTATATACTTTATGCCAACGAACACAGAAAAGGACCCATGAAGTCTCTACCCCATACATCAAACAATTCCAATTCTAAGATAGGAGTCATAGGAAGTTTATGGCGTCTAGAGATATTACCTTGTTGTTTACATTGATCATAAGCAGAAACAAAATCATGTTCATCTTTGTAGATTATTGGCCAATAATATCCATATTTCAAGATTTTGTGGGCTGTGCGGGTTCCTCCATGATGACCCCCAACTGGCAAAGAATGACAAGCCTGAAGTATACTCATCATCTCCACCTCAGGTATGTATCTACGAATAATCCCATCTGTAAAAATTCTAAATTAATAAGGCTCATCCCAGAAAAATATCCGTACCTTATGCATAAACTTCTTTCTCTGCTGAAAGGAAAGATCTTCTGGGATTAGATCACTTGCTAGATAATTTGCATAGTCTGCAAACCATGAAATTAGATCTTGGGAAGCTGCTAATATCCGCTCATCTGGAAAACTATCATCAATCTCAGGCCCATCTACAATATTCTACATAGCTTCCTTCTCAAGTCTAGATAAATGATCCACAACTCGATTCTCAGTGCCCTTGCTGTCCTTGACCTCAAAATCAAATTTTTGTGGCAATAACACCCACCTAATCAGTCTAGGCTTTGCATCCTTTTTATCCATTAAGTACTGTAATGTTGCATGATCAGTGTGCACAATCTCTTTTGTCCTAAGAAAATAAGACCTAAACTTTTGAAAGGTAAAAACCACTGCCAACAACTCTTGTTCCATCACGGTGTAGTTCTTTTGGGAAAGATTTAGTGCCTTGCTAGCATAGTAGATGGGATGAAGGATCTTCTATTTTCATTAACCTAGTACAAACCCTAAGACCAATCTACTTACATCACACATAATCTCAAAATAGAAGGACCAATCTGGAGACATAATAGTAGGAGCAGTCATCAACTTCTCTTTTAGACATTCAAAAGCCTTTAAGCATGCTTCATTAAACTTTCATTTCACCTTTTTATCAAGAAGCCTACAAAGAGGGTTGGAAATCTTAAAGAAATCCTTGATAAATCACCTATTAAACCTGGCATGTCCCAAAAATCTACGAACACCCTTCACAAAAATTAGCAGAGGTAATTACTCGATCACTTTAATACCCCTTTTTGAAATTTTGTGTCCAAGGACTTTACCTTCTTAGAACATAAAATGGCACTTTTTCCAAGAGCATTTTCCAAGTGCACTAAACAATCATCAGTAGAATCACCAACAATTGAAAAATCATCCATAAAAACTTTGATGGTGTTTTCTACCATGTCAGAGAAGATTGGCATCATACATCTCTAAAATATGGCTGGAGCATTGCATAGATCGAGTGGCTTACATCACAATGCAAAGGTCCCATAAGGAAAAGTGAAAGTTGTCTTCTCTTGGTATTCAGGTGCAATAGTGATTTGATTATATCATAAATACCCATCTAGAAAATAGTACCATTCTCTACCCGCTAGCCTATATAACATCTGGTCCATGAAAGGGCATGGGAAAATGGTCCTTTTGAGTCCATGCATTCAATTTTCTATAATCTATTCATACTCTCTATCTTGTGACTAGTATCATTGGTACTAGCTCATTCTTCTCATTAGGCACAACAGTAATACTGCTTTTCTATGAAACATATTGTACTAGACTAACCCACTTACAGTCAACAATGGGATACACTCTCCCAGCATCCAACCTCTTGATTATCTCTTTCTTTACTACCTCCTACATAGGAGTATTAAGTCTACACTGATATGCTATACTTGGAATACAATATGGCTCAAGTTGAATTTTATGATTACAAATACTAAGCGGTATACCCACAAGTGTATAAGTGTAAGAACCACTCCCATAGAGAGAACATACCATCTCATCATAATCCTCAATACCATTACTATCAAAGTTCATGATCACGACTGCTGGAGCTTCAACACCCAACCCCTCTTCAATAAGAACAGTATCAGAAGTATCCTCCCAAGTTGTTATAGAATTAATATCCGAGAAAGGGTTTATTTCTTCATCAAACACATTATCATTGATATCATTCTTAACTCATCAGGCTACTTCATAAGTTTGCATACATTAAATATCACCTGTTCATCATTGAGTCAACATCAGATGCCCCAGTTTTAAATCAATTAATCTCCTTTCTGTAGACAAGAAAGGTCTTCCCAAGATAATTGGGACTTGGAAATTCACTTCATTATCTAATATCATAAATTCAGCAGGAAAGAAGAAAGAGGCTACCTTAACCAATACATCATATAGAATACCAACTGGCTTTTTCACCATTATAATTGCCATCACTAGTCTCATGGTAGTTGGAGTAGGAGCCCTCAACCCCAACTACTTAAATGCAGCTAATGGCATGAGATTGATACTAGCCCCCAAATCACATAGAGCACGAGCATAGTCAAAAGATCCAATGGTGCAAGGTATAGTGAAAGAAATTAGATCATCCTTCTTTTCTACTAAAGATCTAGTTCTATAGTGCCACAATGATGAATATTTTCAACTTGCTCATAACTGACTGACCTCTTCTTGGTGATTAGATCCTTTATGAATTTTGTATATCCTGGCATTTGATCCAATGCCTCTACAAGTGGGATGTTGATTGATAGTTCTTTTAACACTGATAAAAACTTTTGATACTTACCATTTTCTTATTTCTCTTTCAGCCTTTAGGGAAAAGAAGGAAGAGGTTTTGGAAGTGTTTTCAACACAGGCTCCTCAACCTTCTCTTTTTCTTTATCTTTCTTGTTACTGCTTTCTACCTCAATAGAATCATCTTTAATATTTTTCTCATCTACGACCATATAGATGGGTCTATGGTGGTTTTACCACTCCGAGTGGTAATGTCATGGCAGTGACCGTCATTCTTTGGATTCATAATTGTATTACTAGGAAGAACGCCAGGTTGCCTCGGATTTATTGTAGCCGATATCTGACGATACTACTGTTCCTGTTGTTTAAATGCAGTAGCATGTAACTCAACTTTTTGATTTAGCCCTAACGGGTCTTCCTTAATCTTTTTAAGACAACTCTCTTGACTTTCTTGCCTTTTGACCAGTTTCGACAATATTGCCTTCATTCTAGATTCTGAATCATGGCTTCCTGGTGGAATGTATTTGTCACACTTCTCCTTGTAGTCATCCTTTATCCACCAATAACTATCTCTCTTTCTATTTCTATCTTTGTATCTATCATTATAATGGTTTCAACCTTGATTCCCTTGCTCTTGCGCTTGGAAATCCACCAACTTACGATTAAGATACTTTTCTTCCTCTTCATATTTGATCTTATAAGGTTTGGACGTAGATCCACATGCCACAACTGTATTCACCTTCTCAGCACTCATCATTACTAACTATTTTATAAGCAGCCTAATATTAGTTCGAAGTTGTGCAACTTCTTGAGCTACCATATCATGACCAGTTGTATATGCATTAATAACCCCAATAGCATATGTACTTTCACCACATTCAGCATCTCTAGTATGCCATCCTCTATTAGTTACCAAAATATCATCTAGCATTTCTTGTACAACATCCCAGCGAAGACGCATGAGTGCACCTTCTGAAATCATATTTGCCATTTCTATGGAACTGACATTTAGTGATCTATAGAAGATTTCCAACAAATTCGACCCTCTAATTTTGTGATTTGGTACCATGCTCAGCTTCTTCTTGAATCTAAACCATGCCTCATACAAGGATTCTGCAGGTAACTATCCAAAGTTATAATTCTCATCTTTCAACTATAGCATCCTTGCAGGAGGGAAGAATTTGTTCAAAAACTATTTATAATACTTATATCAAGTAGTGATTGAACCTCTTGAAAGTTCCACTAACCATAGTGATGCTTTATCCGTAAATGAAAATGGGAACAATCTCAATCTCAAAGCTTCCTAATCCAACCCTTGGAATAGTATATGATGTACAGATCCCATTAAAGTTAGCAAGATGCATGTTTGCATCATCAGTAACTTATCCCAAAAATACACCATTTAAGTTCAAAAATTAGATCATGGGTCTTGTAATATCAAACTTCACATTGGGAGTAATGTATGAGGAATGATGGCTCTTGTTTCAGGAGGTTCAACATATCCCTTGTATTAATATTTGTCATATGGTTGAAGGTGATGATAAGCAGGAATCATCAGAGCTCTGTCTTTTTGCACTCTTCCTTGTTGTGTAGGCACTTGTCTTGGCCTGGCTAGCGTTGTATTCTGAGCTAGCCTAGCCTCTTTAGCTCAAGAATGCTCTTCCGTCATTCTAGCTTTTTCATCTACTGCTACTAATAATTATTTTGTCTGTCTATCAGAAACATTCTGTGGATCATCCTGTGGTGGAGAAGGAGGCACATTATGAGGGTCTTGAACCCCATTCGGAACACTATCACAAACTTGTTCTTGCATCCTTCGTGGTGTTTGAGGAATTCTTTCTGGCTCTAAATCAAAAGGGAGTAAGGGATTGACTCTTCTCCTAGTGTTTGACATACACCAAGGTTTGCCAAATAAAGAATAGAAAATAAAACCCCCAAACTTCACCAAATTCAATCAACAAATTACACCGTCTTCCCCGACAACGATGCCAAAATTTGATGTTGCCCAAAACTAACATCCAAAAGAAGTATGCTATGGTTGATGCCAAATATAGTAACCCAACTAGGTTGGGGTCGAACCCATAGGGAAGATGCTGAGTAGTTTCTCAACTTGATATAACTCACGAGCAATGCAGAAAAGTATATGAGGGATTTTAGAAGTAATCAATAAGTAGTAACCGAACTTGAATGCTTTGAGTTGTCAATAATAGAAGATGAACACTAAGACAGTGTTCTCCCTGGATTCTTAACTCCATAAGTTTCTCGTGTTTACCCTACCTATTCTGATGCTCTGCATGTAAAGTGAACAAGCTATGTATTGTCAACAATTTTATGAATGTGTTGATAGATCTCACCCTTTACCTTGTGAGTATCAAGGCATCACCTTATTGATCCTTGTCTATGACTTTAGTTCAACTCTCACCTTTTGAGTCTTGAGTTGATTAGATGGGATGACGGTATAATATGATGGAAGTAAATCTCAAATTACTGTCTTAATCCTTTTTTCCCAATAATTAATTCCCTTATGAGGATGTTTACGAATACAGGATATCCCTAAGCTTATGTAGTAGCTCTAAGGTCTATTATGATGAAGAAGATTAAGATACATGCATGTTACTTTAGAATTGATGAATCTTCCACTTCCCTTATATAGTTAATCCACCAGGGTTCACACAACCCTAGTCAGGGAAGTTAGCTGCTCATGTTCATGCAACAATCAATGATAATAAATAAATAAAATATGTAACTAATCGCACAATAATCAGAAGAATAAAATTCACAATCTAATTTTGAACAATAGCCCAAAATCTCAAGAACAAAGCAAAAGTATGTAATTGAGTATAGTGAAATGTAAAATGATGTTAAAGAATGTAACCTAATAAAAGATAAACCCTAGGGTATTTATAGTATCTCAAAAATACTCAAAAATCCTAATAAAAACGGAAAAGGTAATGTTATATCAACGCATGTTACGTCTGAATCTTTAACTCATACTGTCATCATACGAGCATACCATGCCTGTCGTATCCATTATAGTGTCTGATCTCCCAAGTCTTCAACTTTCTGATCTTCATATGGCTTTAGCTCTTTAGCCATACCTTGACCATATGACTCGTGGACTTCACTCGTATCCACTTGGACATTTTTCTTTTAAATATTTGAACACTGGTATGCTTACAGTTTCCTATATGAGTCGTACTCAAACTTCCAACTCATATACTTCTGAGACTGCAATCTTAAATGGTAGCTTTAGATTTTGTTATTCTTACGATTCCCTGTCAAGACCCGTGCCTTCAGCTTATGACTTGGATTCTTGAGTTGTATATTCTCCAAACTTAGATTATCAATTTGTCTTTGGGTTCTTTTGTACTTAAAAGTCATCCTACGAGTCATATTGTGTGTTGATAACTTATTAGGTAACTTGTATCTTGATCAGAATTTGTCTTTCTAGGTCTTTTTCTTCTATTTTTATACGAACACTATTGGAGACCTATTTTACCGGAAATAAACACCAAAGTGTATCATATCTACTAAACTAACCTAAGTCCATGCATAAATTT
Organism: Capsicum pubescens; assembly: GCA_030864215.1. Taxonomy (NCBI): domain Eukaryota; kingdom Viridiplantae; phylum Streptophyta; class Magnoliopsida; order Solanales; family Solanaceae; genus Capsicum; species Capsicum pubescens. The sequence continues at coordinate 207,148,664 of CM061538.1, read as the reverse complement.
AAGGTTGTAAGCATCGAAAGTGCTGGGTTTCCATGACATATCACTAGGGTTATAGGAACCTTGATTGATCGACGAAGTAGGGTAAATTCTATGTTGTTATAAGTCGATATTCTTGAATTTATTATGTTTATCTTTAGTTTAATAGATTTATTAGTAGTTTCAAACCTTAGGATCCCGCCTAGTATATCACTACTTACTTCACAAGAGGAGTATGGATTAGGAAAAGTTAATCACAATAGTTTGAAGATTAATTATCAATCTAGGCTAATCAACATCATCTACTTAAGATAGTTAACTTTCATCTAATAGATTGAGACTCAAAAGGTAATAATAAATTGGAATCTAGGATAAGGGTTAGCAATACGACATCTTAAGAATCAAAAGGTGAAGTGTGAAATCCGTCAATGAGTCCACAAGACAATTAATGGTACATAACTTATCAAATTATACATGTAAGATATCAGGTTGGTTCAATAAATCATGATAAACATACTGAGTTGAGAGGTAAGAGGGAACATATCCTAGTGTTCACTTCTAACTAATTACAATGAAAGTTAAGTTCTATTACTTGTTACAGATTACTAATACAAAACCCCATTTACTTTCTACTTTTCCCATTGATTCTAGAAAATGAGAGATATAATTCCACGCATTCCCTTGGGATTCGACCCCAACCTTATTGGGTTACTATATTTTGATTCGACCATTTTAGTCTCAATTTGAGACATAGTTTTAGGCAACATTAAAAATTTTGGTACCGTTGTTGGGGAATACGATGTTTAGTTGTTGATTAAAGTTGCTGAAGTTTTAGGTTTTTTGTTCTCTATTTTTAGTTGGATGTATGCCCGTGTATGCCTAACACCAGGAGCCAAGGTATTCCCTTACTCCCATGGAATACTAACACAGAGAGAGTCTTATAGCCTAATTATACAATAATGGAACCAGTAAGTGCAGGCCATACTGAAGGGATTCGGGATGATCCTAATGTTTTGCCTCCACTTTCTCCGACAAGAGTTTAGGACTTTGTTGATTAGAAAATGGAGCAAATGTTAGTAGATATAGTTTCTAACCAGATAAGGGATGTTAAATTTTAGCGAGTAGCTCGAGAGGTAGAGCTAGCTACACAAAGACTAGTAGTTGATCATCGAGAAGCACTCGATGATAATCGAGATGGAGTTTGAGGTATTTGAGCTCCAGTGATCCCAACACACCAGCACTTACAATCGTATGATGATAAAGAGGATATAGGATACGTTGAGCAGGTAGAAATAAGAGTTATCACTCCTTATTCTTTGCCACCAAGTGTTAAGTTTGACATAACTAGTGCTACGATCCAGCTCTTGAATTTGAAAGGTGTGTTTGCAAGTTTATCTATGGATGACACAAATATGCATTTTGTTAATTCATTGGGATCCGCACTTCTTACTCTATACCTGGGTAGATTAAGAGGCACTCAGATTGAGGTTGTTCCCTTTTCGTTGAATGGAGAATCTTCTTTGTGGTTGGGGGAACTTTCTAGAGAATCAATTACTACTTGGAATGAGTTAAGCCGACAATTCTTAGACCATTTCTTTCCTCAATCTAGAACTTTGTAGTTAAAAGATAAGATATACAACTTCAGAAAGCTACATTCTGAGTTGATGTATGAGGCTTGGTTCCCTTTTAAGAAGAAGTTGATTATGGTAACCAATCATTGTATTTTTGTGACAAACTTTATTGAGATTTTATAGAGCCCTGAACATCAGTTCTTGAGACATAGTAGATACAACCTCTGGAGGAGCTTTCATGTGTTTACATTGGGAAGTTGTATCTGATATTCTAGATCAGATCTCTCTTACCAATTGAGGGTGGCATATTTAAGAGAAAGAGAAGGGTGCTGGTACTTATGCCATTAGGGCTTTTGCCAACCATAGAATGTGTGATTATTCTATGATTTAAGAGATTTCACAGCTTTGAACTGATATTGGGTTGCTGACAAAGCAGTTCACAATAGTAAATTCTATGAAAGTAATGTGGTAGGTTCACAGGGTGTAGCCTCTAGATCATATGAGTCTAACTTAGAAGTGGAGGATAAGTATCTAGATCATGAACTGGTGGTTTTTCAAGCCAAGGGGCAATAAAACCAAGGTCAAAACTATTACAGAGATAGATACAGAGACCATAGAAAAGAACATGATGGTGACTAAAGAATAAAAGATGACTACAAGAAGAAGGGAGACAAGTATGTTTCACCAGGAAGCCGTAATACTGAATCGAGAATAGAGGCGATGTTGACCAAGATGGTGAAGGGTTAAGAAAATTAGGAAACATGCTTTAAGTAGATGTCTACTACTTTGAAATTTGAGTTGCTTGAAATTGCAATAATACAATTAGAGAAGAAGTTTGGGAAAATGTCTACTACTTTGAATTAGAGGTAACCAGGTACCCTTCCGAGCAATATGGTTAGGAATTCAAAGAATGATGGTCATGTCTCTCCATTACCACTCAGAGTGGTAAGTCTACTATTAATCCTATGTCTCCTATGATGGATGTGTCAAAAAATTATAGTACTTAGGTTGATAAGACACCTTTCGTGGAGTCAAACAAGGCGACAGGTGTTAATGTTAGTGTTGGTGAGGATAAAGGTAAGGGAAAAAAATTCATTGGTATGCTAAAAGAGTTGAGCTTGAAAATCCCTCTTCTTGAGGCATTGGAGAAAATGCCTAGGTATGCTAAGTTTATGAAAGAATTGGTGAAAAAGAAGAGAGTGGATAGTTTTGAGGACATTGGTGGATTGCACCCTTGCAATGCAATCACTTCTAAGTCTCTAGCTTAAAAGAAGGGTGATCCCGGAGCATTCATGATCCCATGTACCATAGGGACATCTATATTTACCAGAGTATTATGTGACTTGGGAGACAATATTAATTTGAAGCTTCTAGTTGTATTCAAGAAATTAGGATTGAACCCTCCAGAATCGACTACTATGTCATTGTTGATGGCAGACTTACAGTAAAAAAACCTATGGGCATATCTTTTGATGTGTTGGTGAAAGTTGATAATTGTATTTTTTTGGATGACTTTGTCATTTTTGATTATGAGGTTGACTTTAAGATGCCTATCATATTGAGAAGACCTTTCATGGCCATAGGTAGAGCAATGGTTGATATGGAAAAAGGGGAGCTCAAGTTCAGAGTTAGTAATGAAGAAGTCACATTCAACATCCGAAGAATTATGAAGTAGCCAACCAACGTAAGGGTGGTGTCATTTATCCATTGCGTTGATGATCCTGGATGTTACTCCTTTGGGTACTTGATGAATTCTAAGTAATCAAGGTACCCACTTCGTGCTGCGACGTTAAGTCAAGTGTTGTATGGGAGCAACCCATGGGCTTGTTGGTGAAGTCTAAGGGTGTCAAAATGAACCCAAATTGAGTTTACCCACCCAACCCGCCCAAAACTTAATAGGTTGGGTTCAAGATAATTTGTTATTGGGTAAATCTAAACCCATTAAGCCCCAATCCATTTTCAAATTGGATTCAAATGAGCCCAATCAATCTCTACTTCAACCCGTTTAATAGAAAAAATATTTTCTTAATGAAAGTAGGGGAAAAAGTGAAATGGCGTCCTCCCACTCTAAAAATCACCCACCTCACCTTGCCCCAACTCCATCACAAGCCAACTTACCCCACCCCTACCCCTCCTCCCTTAAATAAATTATTTTTATTTCTTAAAAATTTTATTATAAATTTTCTTCTTATCCCCACCCACCTCATCCCCATTCCCCTTTCCTACCCTGAACCCCCACCCTAAAAAATTAAAAAATATTTTAATTTTTAAAATAAATAAATAATTTTTTTTTGAACAAAAAATTCTTACCCCAACCCCCATCTCTCCCTACTCCCTACACCCCATACCCTCCCCCTATACGAAATATCCCCTTCCCCTGCCCCTTTTCCCCATAAAAAAGCACGTATTTTAAAAAAAAATATTTTAAAAAAAAATATTTTTTTTTTAAAAAACTCTTACCTCAATCCCCATCCTTTCCCTAACCCCTACCCCTACACCCACACTCCTATACCCCAGCCACTCCCAATTTTTTTTTTAAGAAAAAAATATTTATTTTTTTAAGAAAATTAAATTTCTTATAAATTTGTTTTATACCTCAACCCCATCCTAAAACCTACCCTCCTCCCCTAACCCCTCCCCCCCAAAAAAAAATTATTTTAAAAAAATTAAACTTTAAAGAAATATTCTTACCCCACCCTCACTCCCTACTCATCCACCCAACTTTTCAAACCCATTCAAATTTATTTTCTTTACAAGAGGTAAATATTAATAATTTTTAGACTAAATGGGTAAAATTGGGCGGGTCAAGACGCAACCCGATTTTTACCCATTTCAACCCAACCCATTTCAAACCAAAGTGAATTTGGGTGGGTCATGACCCAACCCGATATCCAATTCAACCTATTTAATATCTTCAATCGCAACCCAACCCACCCATTTGAAACTCCTACTGAAGTTTTAGTAACTAACTTAGCCACATCAAGCCGCGACGCTAAATCAAGCGCTGGGTGGGAGGCAACCCACTATTTTAGTGTTCAGGATTGTTTTTCTTTTTTGTACGTACAGTAGCACGAGGAACGGTCTTGAACATGGTAATACTTTGCTTCATTCAGAATATGCTAGGTAAGGAGACTTTTTGACCAACTCATAAATGTCATAAGTCCCACTTGGGCCAGGTAAGTTGTGCTTTGAAAGTTAAAACAAAATTTTGAGGACTTTTGGGGATTTTCTCGACTTGAAATTTTGAATATACTTATGAGGTCGTAAGTACCACTTATGACTTCGTAAGTAGTGCAATATGTGACAAAAAAATAAGTCCATATAGATGGAAAATGGTCCAAAAAAATTAGACCCACCTATGGACTGGCACCTATGGTCCATAGGTCCCACCTACAGTCTGCAGGCGGTGCCGTAAGTGGCCAAATTTTTTGGCCAATTGTTTTTAAGAATCTGATCCCACACCAACCTTAAATCTACCCTAACCAACTCTCTAGGGATATTTAATCTCCTAAGACCCTCTAATCCCATTTAAACTCACAATTTCTTCTTTTTCTCTGAAATTCAAACCTACCAATTTTCTCTAAAATTCATATAAGGAAAGAACACTAATTTTGTTGGGTACCAACTTGTCTAGATTGCACATATTTTGCATCAATCCTAGGGTTCTTCATATTTTTCAGTATTTCACTTCCGGTTCTTCAAACAAGAGGTAACATTCTTGACTCCAAATAGTATTATTGTATGCTAAACTAAAAATAAGTAAGTTGGTGTGTTTATTTTCAAGCAAATCATGTATAAATCAACAATCTTGTTTGTAGGAGCGTTGAATTAGCCTAAAAATCTTAATGTGGTGCATTGTTCTTGAATTAAACTTGATGATCATGCCCAAAATGGAAATGAAATTGAATAGGCCGAGGAATCCCAAGAATCTTGTATGTCGCATTTGTGTTGAAAAGTTGATTCTAGTTTTTCGTACAAACATTAGACTTGTTGGAACTGAGTATAAGCTATAGGGATGTAAAATAGAGGGAAAATTGAAAGTTTTCAAACTTTGTGTTTTTCTTCAAGTTTGCAGTCCTTCACTATCTTTCAGACACTAGTACTTGGTTTTTCAGGTGTACATAGAATCAAAGCCTTCAAAGAAGAAAGTTAGACCTTCGAGGTGATGGGACAAATATTTCAAAGTAGTGTCTTGGTAGAGGAGTGCCCGATTGCCCCAACTAGAGCAGACCTGACCAGAGTGACATGGCCATGGACTAGAGCCCAGAAATATATTGCGTCTGAGACTATTATCAAAGCTACCTTAGGGGTACTACTTATAGACCATTCACAGTGGGGTAAATGGACTACTTCTACTCAGCCTGGAGCTTATCCATAGATCAGTACACTCATACATAGGACGAGGATGATGAAGGATAAGATGTCACTCTACACCCTCCTAGTCTGAGGAGGGAGAGAATGATGATGAGAAGGAGGTGGAGTCTGAGTCACTTCTAGAGGCAGCTTCACAAGACCCCCAATCTTAGGAGGGGTCCCAGGATGAATCCATCGCACCAGTTCTTGATCCATATTTTATTCAACCCCAATCTGAGGAGGGTATTACATAAATATCCCACCAGGATCCTCCAACCCAGACAACCCAGACTTCTGACCCTATTCATATCTCATCAGAGCCTATTGATGAGGTTAACCTATGATGGCGTGTATACATGTTATTTTTTCTTTATGTGAGAGATAACTTTATGACTAAGATAAGCCGACCCAAGAGGACTATTTATGAGGAGAGATAAATCGAGTTGTCTGGGTTAGTTAAAGAACCATTGTTGCAGGATGCATTTGATAGGTATCGGCTGGGGTGGATAACTAGACCCTTGGATTCATATAACCTGACATTGATACAGGAGTTCTATGCCTAATACTACACCACAATATCTTTGACTATGCCTAGAGGTAGTAGTCATACAGAGTTCTTCTTAGCCCAACTTACATATTCCATATGTCTACAGCAGAGTATTATCACCGATTGAGATTAGCACTTGACATACGCTCTATGCGAGAGGCAGAGCACAAGAGTAAGAGGGTAGGTTTGGTGAGATATATCGCCAGTTATATTTCACCTCTTGGTGTGGATTCCCCTTAGGTCGAAGGGCAAGGTATGATTAATAAAGCGGCATTAAATTTTTCCATAAATTTTTAGTGTTTGTTAGTGCATTATCATTTATGTTCAACTGCAGCAGACAACTTACTTGCATGGGATAGTGCAACACTGATCGCAATTATGGTGGCTGGTTATGATATTAAATTTTCTTTCATCATTAGATATGAGATTCATGAGAAGGCATTTATGGAGACAACCACACTACTCTTTCTTTTCCTAGTATAGTTACTATATGATGAGGCTAGCATACCAGAGATTCCAGGTGTTGATGCAAAAGTAGATGCGATGGGCATAGACTAAACTTATATAATCAAGGATACACCAAACTCAGTCCTTCCATAGAGTTCTTGTATGCCCCTAATTATGATGTTGGCATAGTCTAATGGCCTATCAGTTCATGTAGATCCTAATGCTAGAAAGGGAATAGATTCTAATGTTATTATAGATTTTGAGATAGGGGAGAAGATAGAGGACCTTGATATGAGCATACAGGGTGAGATGAACCCATGCACATCTAATTCAGTCCTAATTTCCACTTTAGATCCAGCTGGGATATCTGCAGTGCCCTCCTCCCCTCCCGCCTCTTACTACAACTGCTGCATCGAGTATAATTTTTGTATTACATGAATTTTTGTAGAGCTTAGTAGATAGTCAGAGTTATACCACTACCTGGCTACAAAATATTGAGGATGAGGCAACATTAATGTATGGGCAGATCTGGCCTTGGGTCCGGATGATACTTAAGGCAACAGAGACTAGATTGCAGGCTACACACAGGGCTGAGATGTCAAAGTTTTAATCTAAGGTGCATGCCTATATAGATTATTTTGAGGGCCAAATATCAGTCTGATTTAGTGATATTGAGGCACTAAATTTGGTGAGATTAGAGAAGAAGTGGTCATACTACGAGCAGATATACACTCTCTTATTGAGAGAAATATTTTGACCATCCCTCTAGTTGTACCTCTAATTATTTAGTCGGCACCTCCATATGGACCTATATATTTTAATTTATTTGTAGTGAATGAGGATACGGTCCCCGTAGTTGGGATGAAAAAAGGCAGAAAGGTGGAGCTAGAGGATCCCAACATGTCATTTGATTAGGCCCTAATATGGGCCACACATGATTCGAGAGAGACTAACTTTGTTGTTAGGCAGAGGCCTGCCAAGATAACAGTGGGTGCATACTCTGGTAGTGCACCGCCACCACCACCACCTCCATCAGTCGAGAGACTGCTACACTAGGACGATCATAATGTAGATGCCTAGTGCATCCCAGGTATGTCATTATTCCCTTGCTTTACATTATTTTCACGTACTGAGAATAGCACACAGTATTTTAGTTGGGGGTCGGGTATACCATAGCCACCACTAATTTTTATTATCGTGCTTCATTTTTTATCGGTCGTGGTATGGTTGTAGAATCGATATGTCTATGTTAATATTTGTGGCATATCATGTTTTGTTTTGTATTGTGTTGTGTTTTTATGTAATTATAATTTTCTTTATTATCTAGGACAGTTGACATGTCTTTTTATTGATTTTTGAGAAAAATAATACCCCTCTAAAAATTTTATTTTAGAATTTTGTGATATGTATATGTGTGTGACCTTTGTGGACCTTGTTATGGCATTATGATTAGGGACATGATAATCAGTGCTAACAATTGGATGAATTTTATAGGTAGTAGAATATGATGTGACCCTGTTCCATGTGTGTATGAGATACTAATTAGTTTTCTTTCTCAGTTAGTCTTACCTAGGTTGTAGGATAGTCTTTTAGGAAAGGATAATTAGTCATCTTTTATATTAGTCCAGTTTTATCCTTAATGACCTTTCATGTGCGAATAAGTATCCCTTAATCCCGATTTGTGAGTCTTATTGCCTATTTTTCTTATTACACCTTTCACCTTCCCATTTATGTTATAATGAACCTATTTTGGCCTTGGTTCTTCTTGAACATTGTGCACCTTAACTCGGGCAAATCACCTAAGTTGATGGTAGCTATCATAGGGGTGTGTAATGTAAAGTGGGTATGAAGAAGGGTAAAATAAAAGAAAAAGATAGTTGGGTGGGTATGGTAGGAAAAGAAAGAAAAAATTGTGAAAAGGAGAAAAAGAAAGAATAAAAGAAACTACACCCATCCTTAATGTGCAATAAAAGAATAAAAAGGAGAAAAAAAGGTGAACTAAAAAGGCAATTGGCTGATAAGTGAACCCCAAAGTAAGTGTAGTGCCAAGGAGGCTTAGTCACTAAATATATGGAAATATACCTTACCATCTCCTAAGCCTACATTACAAGCCGAATAAAGTCCTATAGTGATCCTAACTCGACTATTTGAAGGTTAACGCAAAGAAAATGGTAAGCCAATGGTATTTGATGTGCATTAGTAGAAATTCTCTTGTGAATGTGAGTGTCTCTTGACCGTCCCCACATTGACATCCATTATTTTATATGAGTTAGTAGGACTTCTTTGTTGTAAGGGCATATGGGTTGTATTGCTTGTTGCTTACTTTTTTGGGTAGTGTAACTTATATATATATATATATATGCATAGTTGTCTATTGCTAATGTATGACATATCTTGATTCCCTTGTGTCACATTGTTGTGCTTCATAGATACCAATAGTTGGTTTTGAATTGTTGAAATATGAGGGGGTAATATTCATGAGCTTAAAGTGTTGATTTACTGACTTAGATAGCTTAGAGTTTTCCTAGTTTAGCGTCATAGTTTTGTTTTATTGTGTTATGTTTCCTGGGGACATTCAAATGTTCTAAGTTGAGGGTGTTGATGTGCTATGGGTTCATAGAACTTTTGACATTTAATACGATGAAAATATGCAAGTTACTTAGGTATTTTTGTTAAATATGGTGTGTTTTGTGTTATGTTTTGCAGGAAATTAGGTTTTGGAGCTATTCTAGAAGAAAGGAGTGAATGTTGAAGTTTTGGACAACTGAAGTGGGCACCTACGACCTGTATGTGCTACCTATGGTCCGCAGGTGCCAAAAATAGGAGTCAGAAAGTGATATCCAAAAACTCAGGAGTTGAGAAAAGAAGACCATGTCACTTATGAAGGGCACCTACTACCTGTAGGTGCCATCTACAGTTTGTAGGTTACAGAGTATGTTATAGAAGAGTCAAGTCCAAAGAGTTTAGGAGATTTTAGAGGAAGGGGGCACCTACGTGGCACCACCTATAGCCCGTAGGTGGCCTAGTAAGTTGCCACCGACCTCAGTTTTTCTCTTTTGTTTGGGAATGATTTCCTAGGGTTTTCTTATATTTTATAAATATCCTCTTGACATTTTTTAGTTAGTTTACGCAATCTACTTAAAACATATATTTGATTCTAGGATTTGATTTTGATCTTGGGTTTACTTTGTATTGATTTTGGTCGTTTATTCACTTAAAAACTTTGGGTTTTATTCCTCGATTATTGTGATATTATTTGAATGTCTTCAATTATGAATTCCTTTAATTGTTTCACAACCATGAGCGGCTAAAGCCCTTAACTAGGGTTGTAGGAACCCTGGCAGATTGAAGAAGTAGGGGAAGTGCTAAGTTATTTTTAACCGGTATTCTTGCATGTATTGTGGTTATCTTTAGTTTAGTAGATATCTTAGTGGTTGAAAATATAAGGATCCCACCTAGCATATCACTAGTTACTTCACAAGAGTAGTAGGGATTAGGAAAAGATAATCACAATAGTAATTTGAAGATTAATCATTGATCTAGGCTAATCAGTATCCTATACTAAAGATGGTTAGCTTTCATCTAATAACTTGAGACTCAAAAGGTAATAGTTAACTGGAATCTAGGATAAGGGTTAGCAATGCGATATCTTGAAACTCAAAAGGTAGATGGTGAAATCCGTTAATGAGCCCACAAGACAGTTGATGGTACATAACTTATCAAATTTTGTATGCAAGATATTCGGCTAGTTGAATAAAACATGATAAACCTATTGAGTTGAGAGGACAAGGGGGACACAGTCCTCGTGTTTATTTTTGACTGATTACAGCCAAAGTTGAGTTCTGTTAGTTGTTAGATATTACTACTACAAACCCCCTATTTACTTTCTGCACTACCTGTTAATTCCAGCAAATGAGAGATATAATTCAACGTATTCCCTTGGGATTCGACCCTAACCTTATTGGGTTACTATATTTTGCTCTTACTGCATTAGTCTCAATTTGAGGCATAGCTTTAGGTGACATCAAGTTCATGGAAGGATGATTATGGATCGGTATTGAGATTTAAGGTATAATTCTGATTTCTTTCTTTTATGATTATTATATTATGGATAATTATATTATGGTTAGGCATTATGATTAGGGATCCTGATTATGCCAACACTGGTTCCTACTTGATTAGGAACCTTTGAGATGGTAGAATGGCTACCTTAGGTTGTACCTTGAGTTAGTCTTATATACCTATATACATTTATATACATATCTAGTTATGATATTACCGTATATCTCTTTTTTGTCTCATTTATTCACATTGTATATGCATTCCTTTGCCTTGTATACTACTATATATACTTCTTCTACTATTATTTGTATATTGGCCAGTGATATACAGTATAGTGCTTTAGTTCCTGGATATGTATAGAATAGGGTAGTTTATTCTTATTGCCTCTGTCGCCTTATTATTTTATCTTCCTAAATTATTGCTTGTAGTTTACATTTTTGCTTTGCATCTTATCTGTAATTTTATTATCTTTGGAGTTTAATTGGCAGTGACTCATTAAGTACCACATGTTTGGTACTCATATTACACTTCTACGGCCTACAGATCATAGTACAAGTTCTCATCGTTGTTGTGTGCATCGTATAAAACAGCTATGGATTAGAAATTCTGGGTGATATCCTGATGTTCAGATCATTAATACTCTTTTTCTTGTGGTTTAGACTGATCTCTATATTGTATTCGTAGATGGATTATACATGTCTATTTTAGGTTTGACTTTGTACTCTTATTGTAGTAGAAGCTATTGATTGACCCATCATATTTTGGGACTTCATTATATGTATTATTCCTTTATCATATTTATTTTGTATTCACCTTTTTGTTTGGATAGTCCATTACTAACGGTTCCGAACTATGGGTTATCTTACCTTTTGGTGGGTTACATTAGGTGACATCATGACATAAGAAATTTGGTCGTGACAAATTGGTATCACAACCTAGGTTTAGTGGTGTGTTGGTACAAGATCTTGGTATCTAGTAGAGTCCTGCAGATTGATGTAGAGACATTTGTATCCTATCTTTGAGAAGCTATAAGGAATTTTAAAAAATTCTATTCTTGACTCTTGGTCATGTGTTCATATCCCTATGAGCCTTTAGTATGTTCTTTGACTTTATTTTATTCTAGATGGATGATACAAGGTTATCGTTAGATGTAGATGAGACTTTTATATGTGCTTCCAAAGCTTAATCACTATATTAAACTAGGGATTCAAAGATATATATCAAAGATCTTTAACGTTAGTTAGAGAATTTAGTGTTAGTCTAGGCTTTGATATAGTTTGTGACCACTTCATCCTTTTAAGATTCAGTGTTGGAGATTTCGAGCCTTTTTATGGATACCTCATAGCCAGAGTTGATTTCTGACTTATAGAGCAATTTTCAATCTAGAGTTGAGTTTTTTGGTGTTCATTAAGGTTCCTTATTGGATTTAAAGTATGAGATTAGGTTTCTTATGTGGACCAAACATAACCCTATGCTATATCCTTCAGAGCATGAGATACTGTATAGATTTATTAGAAAATTAGCCATGCCACTCTGTTTAGCATCGGAGAATTTGACAGAAGTTAGATCTTTTTTCCCTTAAATTGTTGATCATGTGAGGGACATAGAGAGAGCATATATTAAGACTTATGAAGGTGGCTCTTAGATCAGTCATGGTGATCACAACAAAAAGCATTCTCATTTGACCTTGTGAATTATTTGACATAGAACTTTAGGCCATGGTATTCATTCTAGATCAGTGGGTACAGTACCTTCAAGTATTCTAGAAGATTTTCATAGTTGTAGTGAGATTGTTCATTGGTCTATAGAGTTCCCTAGACGTGAGTAGGATGTTCAAAAAGGGTCAACACATGTTCTTTTCCAGCCTAGGGATCTTGAGGTATGTTGTGATTGTAGGGAGGATGATTATTTTAGTAGCGAGTGTCCCAGGCATTGATTGGTCACCTAGTTGGGGCCAGCTAGTATTTTTTGATAGGTTAGGGCTTTAGGGGCTTGCTATGACTGTAGAGAAATTGGTCACTGTCCTAGAGAGTGTCCCCAATATGGCATTATTAGTTCTTCGACTCATTCAAATCAGTTTCATCGATATAAGACACCTTCAATTAAATATAGTGTGCTTAGTACCTTGGTTGGTGATTTTGATGTTCAGTTCAATTTTGGACCAACTTATATTCACACTTCTTTGAGTACTTTAGGCATGTGACTTCAGATTCCATCATGATAGGTGCGCCATTTATTTTCTATCTTTACCTTTTCATTTGAGTGTACTGGGGTTTCCATACCCATCGATTATTATATGCCTTGGTATTTTTATACTGATTATTATGTGCTTGGAAGTAGAGTTTATGATTATTTTACTACCCCCTAGATTATTTCTTTTAGTAGTAAAATAGAGTAGACCAATATCAATATTTCACTAGGGGTGTAGCATTTAGGTTCGCATCCTATTTACCCTTGCATATGGACTTAGAGTGGTATTTGTTAATGATGTTCATCATTGATACCACCTACTTTTTATACTGGTATTTTTATTGTTGTTGTCATTATTGCCATTGTTTGATGTTGATTGATACTTTCTTGATAGACGACTAGAGTAGCATTATCTAGCTAGACTTTTCTTCCTCATGATTTTTATTCTTTGGCCTAGGCAGTTAGATTGGTTGGATGGTTTTCTCTCTTATAGCAAGGTCAATTTGTTATTTTTCTCTTTTGTTGGTGATTTGGGTTATATAGCCTATTTTTGAGGTTGAATAGTTTAGGATCTATTCTTCTAATTCATCTAGTTCTATGTTCAATAGTGGTTTTAGTATTGTCATTGAGAGGATTGGGATTGTCTTTTAGGTTTTTTGGGTTCATCTCCTGGTGATAGCTTGATCTTGGTATTGGGGTAGAGTTATGTGATCTACTCTTTATTGTGATATGGTCCTTATTCTAGTAGATTTAAGGAATGTGGAGATAGGTGATCTTTTCTCTGACCACTTCTTAAGTCGATAAATTAAAACTTCACTATCTTGAGTTTCTTGGTTTATTTTTTGGTAGTGGACTTGACCTTGTCTTTAATGTTGAGATGGGATCTATTCTATTCTGGTGTGGTTCATGGTTTAATTGATTGAAGTTTGAATAAAATGGCTGGATTTAGAAAATCCTTATTTGGGCATTCTTTCAGCCTAGCAAGACTTGGTGGAGTGTTTCTCCTTAGTGATATATGCTTATGCGTATTCATTGCTAGGATGGAGCATTAGATGGACCAACTTTAATCTAAGTTTGCATTTCCCTGAGTTTCTAGAGTTTGGGCATCACTAGTACTATTTTCAGCCTCGGTGAGTTCCCTGTTATGCCTCGGTGCATTATGACTTAAGTAGATATGGATCTAAATGCTTTTGCTTTTATCCTATGGTTTATCCTCTGTTGTAATTTTTTTCTTCAACTACATTTTAATTTTAGCTCTGGTAGGAACCAGTGGGGATGTGCCTGATCTTGGATAGTAAGGGTGAGTTGGGTGTTTGCCCTTGGTTTAGATTTGTTTACTCAAGTTTGGAATCATGAATCTTTTGAATGGTGGTTTGAAGGTTATGATTATGATAGATTTGAAGTATGGAAACTTACTCATCTTCAGGAATTATTTGATGGTTGAGAGCAAGAGTTTAACTTGGTGTTGAGATTTCAACTGGGAATTGTAGAGCTTTTGTGCAGTCCTCGATTTTATATTGGTCTCAGTTGAGGTTTCACCTATAGAATGGCCAAGCCTATCCCTTATCTACCTATTCGGTCTTCTTCAATTCAGATGGATTGTGGTTGGTAGATGTTCAGATGATATCCCATTGGCACTTGATGATGGTTTCTAGCTCCTGACCTTGTCTTTCAGTTTTTGTCAGAATTTTAGATTATTTACTTAGCAGGAGTAGTGTGCTCATTTTGGGCTTAGCATGGTTTCATCTTCAGTTGGTGAGATATTCTGGATCAAATCATTTAATGGTGAATGTTTGTGCTTTGAACTCTTGACTATCAGTTTTTAGGGTCATCCGGATCGATTATAGCATTGGCAGTAGGTTTCAAACATTGGTCATCACTATTTGTGTGCCCAGGTAACACCTTATGGGCTTATCATTATGCTCACTATTCTGGCATATTGGTGGATCAACTTCAGTTCCTTGAGGTTGGTATTATAGTGTTGCACAGACAGGATTGGGGTGGCATTTTAGGTGGTTCAGAGTAGATGGCAGGTTTGGAAAGACAAAAAAGGTGATATTTGGATATTGGAGTTGGTTGCATGATTTACGCCTTTGATTATCTTTGGCTTGGTTGAGTGTTTTCTTATTTGTGTTGGTATCAGTGTGGTATTTGTGTGTTGTAGTTTTAATTTGCATGCATCAGCCTTTCTAGGTTCATTTGGAGGCCAGTTATTTTTTGAGGTTAAGTTTTGGTTGTTTGAGAAGTAAAATAAGGAAGTGGGTTGGAAAAGCAGTACCTATGGTGAAATGTGTTGGAAGCTTTAGCGGCACTGGGAGATTGTTAAATCCCCTTTCTTCTCTCTATTTTCCATCTTTTTCTCCCTCATTTTTACACCATTTTGAGATCTTGAAGAGAGTAAAGACTGGGAATGATCCCTTGAAGCTAAGGTAAGTTAACTTAACACTCTTTGGTCATTTTCCATTATTTTCATATCAATTTCCATCCTATTTAATGGTAAATTCTTAGAAATTAGGTTTTTAAATTCCTAGACCTTAAGGGTTGATTTAGGTCCCAATTTATGCCCCATTTGTGCTCAAATTTTGAGCACACATCCCTTGTCCTTCAAGGGACCTTGTGGCAGATTCAATTTTGGATTCCATTTCAGGCCCTGCGGGCCCATTCTTGACCCGAATTCCAACCCGATCCTTTATATAGAAATATGGGCCTCGTACTCCTAATGACGTGTAGATTACAATTTTGATAATGTGGTAGCATTTTGGGATCATGGAGCAAGGGTAGATGGTTCTGGACAATTCAAGAATCCGCAATTTGGCATTGAGGAACGCTTAGGTCTACTCTTCTTCTTGAGATATGTATGATATAAATTCATGCTAGGTGAGGATGATAGGATGTTATTATCGGTAAAATACTGTGACTTAGCCTAAATTATGAGTTTGGGGATAAAATAGTGAACTAACCCTTAAAATGAAATGCGTATTATAGCGATAGAAGCCTATCACCCTAGATTATAAGTATGTTAACCATAGTCGATGACAAGTATCCTTTAGAATAAGGTTTATTACTTGACATAATGTATTACCATAGTTTATCCAAATTATAGTATTGATATTATGCTAGTTATATGCTAATGGGCCTGAGGCTGTAGTTACGATACCAATTGGACTCCAGGTGCTTATTCTATATTTATAAAGGACATGGTTTTATTCTATGGACGTTTAGATGCTTATGATTATATTGTTTGGATTTTGGTGATGACATGCATAGATTATGGTACATTCATGCTCACTTAGTGGTATGATTCCAACTAAAATGTTGGTTTTACTATTGTTTTTTTGAAAAGGAATTTATCCCACTTTTCTTCTTAAAATGAATTCTTTCATAGTGGGAATCGTACCACCTTAATGGATGATTTATGAGCTTTTGGAACTAAAATTGATGTTTTGAAAATTTAATTGAGATAGATTTTGTTCATGGTTTTACCACAACTATTTACTTTGTTCACAAGAGCTTTCGACCCTTTCTACTACAATATGACGATTTAGTCCCAGAGTTGACCCTAGACAATGGATTTACAGACTTACAGTTTTATCCATAGTTTGAATCTATGCATGGTAACTGAATTGTTAGCTCCAGCAAGATATAAATTACTTGCACAAGTATAGAAAAGATCTAAACAACGAAAATGCATGGAAATACATAAAATAGCCTAAAGGGTCATTACAATGAATAGATGAGGAAAGAAAGGGATATATGGTAAGATCATATATATGTATATATACCTATGTAGGACTAAACTCAGAGATAATAACCTGAGGGAACAAATATAATCTCTCCAAGATCATACCAAAGAAGGAAAGCTAATAGTAGCATGGTCAAGGTCTCTAACCAAAGTATGACTAAACATAAGATAATCTAACAATAACTTATCTTACTATGATAAAGAAAAAAAATCATAAAACGTACCAACAATCTCAGATACCAGTCCATAATCATTCTGCCATGAACTAACTATAACAACCAACAATAAAGTAACCGTCTAGTCCAGACAAACAATAACCTAATCATGCCCCCATAAGCTTTGAAGGTCAAAATCAAACACTAATCAAATAATAATCATAGCTTATACCTATACAACCCCCTTAAGGCCGATAGATATATGCACTAAATAATTGTACTGGTGATAGGCAATGCATATAAATGAATGGATGCTACATAAACAAATAGTAAACCATGTCCATGAATCCTCCCATACCATAAGCATCGAACTAGAAAAGATTCCTTAACATAATAAGTACTCCATTAGGTGTTGATCCTTGACCAAAAATAGTATCACAGGTGCCAGACTCAAACTAGAAATAGTATCATAAATATCGTACTTGAATAAAAATAGTATCATAAGTGCCTGACTCAAATTGAAATTATATTTCCATAACTAAATAACCCTTGCTCGAGATGAACTCAGGACTACATTAGCATAATAGCATAGAAAGGGTTGGAATCTCTCTCGACCAAAGTAAATAGTAGTGGTAAAAGAGTGGATAAACCATGAACTGAAATTAACCTCATTTCGATTTTCAAAAAATCATCTTTAGGTTCAGAAGCTCATAAATTATTAAATAAGGTGGTACAATTTCCATTATAAAAGAATCCAATTTAAAACTGAGAAGAAGGAATAAATCTCTTTTTAGAAAACAATAGTAAAATCATGGTTTTAGTTGGGATCATACCACTAAGTAAGCATGAATGTACCTAAAAGTATGTATCTCATCACTAGTATCCAAACAATACAACAATAAGAACCTAAGCATCTATAAACTAGAATCACATCCTTTCTAAGGGTATAATACTCACCTGGGGTCCAACTGGTATTGTAACCATGGCCTCGAGCCCAATAATACATAACTTGCATAATAATAACCTATAATTTGGGAAACTAGGGTCCAAGTCATTAAGACAAATAGTAAATCTAATAAAAAGAGCCCTTATTATCATTTTATGGTTAACATGCTTATAATCTAGGGTAATGGGATTCTAAGGCCATAGCAAGTAGCAAATATTTTATACTGAGGTTCGGGTCACATTTCTATCAAAAGTCCTCTAAATAGGATAAGGCCTGATATATAAATCATAATTCCATCCTATAATCCTTACCTAGTATGCAATCTACACTATACACAACCTCATAGAGAAAAGTAGACCTAAGCCTACCCTGATGCCGAATCACAAGTCTTGAACCATTCATAAATTGCTTGCTTTTTCTCCATGATCACAATAATGACACCGCACTATCAAAATAATTGTCTACACATTAATATGATACCCATACTACTATATAAAACTTTGAGCCCAAAATTGAGTCAATAATGGAATCATGGGCCGCACTAACATAATCCCAAAATTGAATTTGTCGTGAGGTCTCTCAAAGTACAAGGAATGCATGCTCAAAGCTTGATAAAAAATGAAGCTCGAATCGAGGAAAAAATCCGCCCATAATGTTAAGAAATTCAAAAACTAATTCCTAGGAATTTACAAGGAAAAGAGAAGAATTTGATGGGAAAAACAATGGAAAATAATCAAAAGGTGCTGAATTATCTTAGCTTAGTCTCATGGATGGATTCCCACAATTTCACACAGTCAAAGCTCCAACAATGGCGAAAAAAGTTTTTGACTCCCTATTTTAGTCAAAAATTATGTAAAACGAAATGGGTATTCTTAAAAAATGAGAAATATGAAGTTATAAGTACATAGACAATGATTATATAGGAAACACACACTAAGAATCATAAAAAGTAGAGCTTCCTAGCTTACAAAATGTCAAAAATACAAAGTGGATTCAATTTGGGTCTTATACTCAATGATGATCACTTAAACCAACCTGGTAAAAGGGTCAAAGTACCACTTAATCAAACAAATGGTTGATTAAGAGACTCAATCAATCTGTCAATGGTCGCTTATGCGGTCACACCAGCACCAACAACTTTTGAAACTTGTTTTTGACCCCCAAAACTCATCCTAAACCTTATGAACATGAACCAATAGTGAAAATCGATCTTAAAATACATTTCAGATCCAATGGAATCATTAGATTTAGGAAAAAAGATTGTGTACAACAAATTAATCATTGAGACCCTTATTAGGCTATTTTAATTTTCATCTAAACACTCAAAACAAAATATAAAGGGTCGAGACCCAAACTAAGTTTGTTACCACACTAAATTTGCCATTTTGAAACAAATGATCCTTCAAAATTTCCATCCGAGGTCATTTCGACGAAATATGGGCCCCACACCCAAAGGGCCATTTTAACCAAAATCCACCCAATAACCCAAAATGAGTTCAGAAGCCTCGGAACCCTAACCAAGGGTCCTCTTATCCTAAAATCAATGCTTTAGAGCTGATAGCATTGTCAAAATTTTCATCTGAGGATGTTTACTAGAAGTTTTTATCCAAAACCAATTCCTTAACAACAATAGCTTTGAAATAGAAAAATGAGCTTAAATCCTAAACGAACTGCTCGATAATCAAACTGATAGTTCTGGAAAGTCATAAATGACCTGTAACCACTGTGAGAATGCTCAAAATGCCAGAAATTTTCAAAAATCAAGGAAATGACCTAGAGGGTCATTACAAAATCCATTACTAAAAGGACTTTCATTCGTAAAATCCAATGGATGAAAAAGCTGGAAAATATGAGGTATTGGGCCTGCATCCCCCGGAGGTGTCTCCGTTGATAACCTCTAAGGCAAAATAATGCTCTTAAGGGATTTTAATTTTCAACCAACTTTCTTACTTCACTTTCTAAATAGCCACATCTCAACCTCAACAACCAACTGGCTTTCAATTAAATCGAGAATGATTAATGCACGCAAAGAAAAATCACGACACACTGACAACACCCCAAAATAAGCACAACCAAACAAAAAATCCACCAAGATAAAATCTACCCAAGTCATGATCCATACTACCTACTCCAAAATCCAAATTTATCATTCATTTGCCTCTCTAAACTGGATGTCTACTTTGAACCACACAGAATATCATCCAAGCATCTATCAAGCATACCCTATCTAAACTGAAAAAAATTGAGCCAGTAGGTAATGAGTAGAATTATCCATCCTATAAGTAAAGTCCCAACTGAAATAAATCTGGAAATGGAGGTTACACTCAAATTCTACAACTCACAGCTTAATTTTCTATGCCGAGGTTAAACCACTTGATGTCAACTGTCCAAACCAATCATGTTGATGACTAAGCATAAAAATTCCAAAATCTATCACAGCCTTCAAGTTGTCATTCTAAAGAGTCAGAAATCTAAACTTGAGCTAACAAATCTAAATTAAGTCCAAACACCCAAATCAGCCTTACTATTAGAAATCAGGCATATCCCTAATGATTCCTGCAAGAGCCAAAACTAAAATGTTATTGAAGAATATAATTACAATGGAGGAAAACCACCGACTTGAGACATAAGCAATAAACTCCACATCTGCTGAATGGAATTATGCATCAAGGCATTACCAAGAACCTACCAAGGCTGCAAATAATACTAGTGATAGCCAAAGCGCAAGTAAAAAAGTATGGTCTTAGCCTAAATCTGGTCAAACCAATCCTTAATCTGAAATGACATCCACCTGGTCACAGTAAATTGATACCAATCATATATCATAAAAATATAACATACAATAAAGTCATATCGGGTCAAACCAATAACTAAATTAAAGAGTTCCTGAATTCACCCTCTTAAATCAACCTCAACTCAAATAAATCATAAGCCACATCATTGAATGAATTGAGTACCCAACATAACACCGATACAAAGATCAAGACCAATACTAGGCAATGAACCCGTCAAATTGAAAGGGAAAACCTCAAATTGATCAATCTCTGGTACAAACCATAAAAACGAGTTGCTAATTCTAGAATCATAATAACACCACAAAAGTCCAATCCTACCTTCACTTTCACAACCCACTCAACAATTAATCTTGCCTTGCTAACTGAAAGAAATACCAATCAACAAGGCTCTAGGCCAAACAGATAAGAATTTCAAGAAGGAAAACACTAGCAGGATAACACTAGTCTAGTTGTATATTATGCAAGAATTATTCAAGGTCAAAACAATAACATTAACAACAACAATATAATGTGCAAGTGGAACAAGAAGATGAAAAACACAGTCGATACCCCTCTAAGGTCATAATAAGGCCATAACGCCAAAAAAGGGACTTTAACCTAAATATTGCACCCTAAGGAAAATACCACACTGATCCACTCAATTCACTACTAAAGGAAATCATCTATGGGTGTAGTCACCTATGAATGAATCTACACAAGTCATACAACCACCAATATAGTAATATTAAGGCATGAACCACCAATAGATATGGAAACCCCAACACAATTCAAATAAAAAATAAAAGATAGAAAGTCAAATCAAACCCATATCATATGTAGTCTGAAGTCATAGGCCTGTAGTGTACCAAGGAGTAAAAATCTAAGCATGTCCAAACCTGAGTTGAGCAGTTGAATGACCAACTGAGGCACTTAGTGCACTACCTATAATTAAAGGTGTCACAACCCTATAAGGCTGATCTGTCAGTGTTGATTGACTAATACTCCCTTTCTAGGGACGATCTCAAAACCAATGATAAGTTTTCTTGTAGTCATAAAAAACTTATAAAACTCTATCTTAGTGAGAAACATGAGCTAACCAGTTGATGCCTGGGGCACTCCCTAGATTAGTGACCAACCTTAGCATAATCAAAATAGTTTCCTAGAATAATCTGAGGTATTGTACCTACTGATCCAGAATATCCACCACAGCTAAAATCCATACCAAATACTCTGCATGATCAACCAATAACTCTATCTATTGAGACCACCACGACTGATCTGAGAGCCATCTATAGTTTGATAACTGACAAGCTACAAATGATATTGATCCATGCTGGGAGGATCCCGACTCCCATACAAAATGCCAATAATATTGTACTAATAACATGGAATTTTACTTCCATCTCTATAAATCTCAATACATGCTCTCTTTGTGGCCTTTGTATGATAAATAACTTAAGAGAAAGGATACCTAGCTACTGTCAAATAATCTGATGTCAAGTAGAGTGGCAAGGCAAGCCCTCTAATAAATCTACACACTATCTTATGCTCTAAAGAATATAGTATTGGAGTATGTCTAGACCACTTAAGAAACCCAATCTCATACTCTGAAATAGAAAAAGAGCCTTGATAAACACCAACAAGCCCAACTCTAGTCTGAGAACCCTTCGATGTATCGGACATCACCTCAAACTATAAAGTACTCATAAAAAGGTTTGGAATTCCCAACACTGAATCCTAAAAAACTGAGTCACTCACAAACTCTATCAGAGCTTGAGCTGGCCTCAGATCGTTTAACTAACACTAAAGATCTTTGATATTGATTTCTAGCCCTCTAGCCCGATGTTATGCTGAAACTTTAGTAGCACATGCCAAAGTCTTATCCACATCTATTAATTACCTCGTGTCCTCTATTTTGGAAAGAATAGAGTTAAGAAAGTACTAGAGTTTCATAAAAAATAGACACACAATAAGGAGTAAAAAATAGAATTTCCTAAGAATGCCTTATAGCCTCCTGAAGATAGGATACAAACATCTCGGAATTGATCGACAGGACTCTAGTAGACACTTAGCCTATGTACCAACACACTGGTAAACCTAAGCTCTGATATCAATTTGTCATGGCCCAATTTCTCAAGTAATGATGGCACCTTCTATAACCCACTAGTAGGTAAGCCAACCTATAGTTTAAACTAGTAACGGACTTTCAAGAAAAATAAAGGAAATCAGGAAACAAATTTAATTAAAAGACTAATATAGAATACAAACCCCAATACCTAGTGAAATTAGTATAAGAGCTTTTAACACAATTAGAAAACAAAGAGAAATGTTGAATAAATATATATGTATAGACCATCTTCAAAATAAAAAATAAAGATAAGTCTAATCAATACGATGGAGAGAGAAAAATACTATGAATATCAAGAACTAACCCTAAATCTCTGATCCAAAGTTGTTCCCCATGATGCACATATCAGCAACGAGGACTCGTACGATGATCTGCATGCTACAGAAGTGTAGTATGAGTACCAAACACATGGTACTCAACAGTCATCGATCGACTGAACTCTAAGGATAATAAAAGCACAAGTAATATGTAAAGAAGAATATAACTGCATACTTAAACATAATAACACTAATGGATTGGTAAGGATAATCTATCTTATTTAAGCAGTGTCTAGGAACTAGAATGAAATACCGTATATCACTAGCCATATACAAAAGAAGATTGAAAGAAGGATATAAAGTAATAATACAAGGCCAAAAGATACATATACAATACCAATAGATAACAACAGAGAGAGATATATGCTAATATCATATGTATATGTATACACCTATGTAGGACTAAACTCAGAGATAATAACATGAGGAAACCAATCTATCCTCTCAAGGATCATAGCCAAGAAGTAAAGTTAATATTAGCATTATCTGAGTGTTTAACCAAAGGATGACTAAATAAGAGACAATACAACAATAACATATCTTATTACGAGAAAGAAAAAGAATAAAAAACATACAGATAATCTCAAATACCAGTCCATAATCATCTTGCCATGAACTAACCCTAATAACCAATAATAAAGTAATCTGTTATCCCAGACGATAACCTAATAGAACCTCCATAAGCTCGAATGGTCCAAATCAAACAACTTATCAAACAACAATCATAGCTTATACCTTATAATCCTCCATAAGGCTGATCGATATAAGCATCAAATAATTATACTAGTGATAGGTAATCATATAAATATGTGGACACAATATAAACTAATAGTAAGCCATGTCCATGAATTCCCTCATACCATAAGCACCACACTCAAAATGATTTCTTAACATAATAAGTACTCCGTTAGTGCCGGACTTGAACAAAAAATAGTATCTTAGATGCTAGAATCAAATAAAAAATAGTAATATAAATGTTGGACTTAAACCAGACATAGTATCATAAATACCAGACAAGAACCAAAAAATTGTATCATAAGTGTTGGACTCAAATCAAAATTATATTGCCATAACTGAATAACTATTTTCCGAGATTATCTCTAGGACTAAATCAACATAATAGCACAAAAAGAATCAAAATCTTTCTCGATTGAATTCAATGGTAGTAGTAAAAGAGTGGATAAATCACATATTGGAATCAATCTCGGTCTAATTTCTAAAATATCATCTTTAGATTTAAAATCTCATAAATCATTAAATAAGGTGGTACAATTTCCATTATAAGAGAATCTATTTTAAATATGAAAAGAAATAATAGAAAAATTATGGTTTCGGTTTGGATCATGCCATTATGTGAGCATCAATGCACCTAAAAGTATGCATGCCATGACTAGTATCCAAATAATACAATAATAAATTCCTAAGCATCCATAAACTAAAATCACT
This sequence comes from Capsicum pubescens, assembly GCA_030864215.1. Taxonomy (NCBI): domain Eukaryota; kingdom Viridiplantae; phylum Streptophyta; class Magnoliopsida; order Solanales; family Solanaceae; genus Capsicum; species Capsicum pubescens. Next base: position 207,124,010 of record CM061538.1, on the reverse strand, counting down.
CCCTTTCTAAGAGTAGAATGCTCACATGGAGTCCAATTGGTATCGTAGCCACGACCTAGGTCCCAACAATATATAACTAGCATAATAATAACACTATAATTCGAGAATCTAGGGTCCAAGTCACTAATTCAAATAGTAGATCTTATAAAAAAGGGTCCTTCTTGTTATTCTATGGTTAACATGCTTATAATAAAGGGTAATGGGATTCTATTGGCCATAAAAAGTATTTTATACTAAGGTTCGGGTCACATTTCAATCCCAAGTCCTTAAAATAGGCTAAGGCCTGATATACTAATCATAATCCTATCCTATAATCCTTACCTAGCATGCAATATATACTATACATAATCTCATAGAGAAAAGTAGACTGAAGCCTACCTCAATGTTGAACTGCAAGTCTTTGTCATGACTCGAGACTACTCCCTAGTCGTAACATGGTGCTTAAAGCCACAAGTGACCCCAAGCTAACCTATGATTGGTACCTGCTGTGAGAAATTAAATAAAATAATACTAAAATATTATATGCGGAAGTTAAATTGATAAAACTCTGTCAAGAAAAAATATTGAAACAATACCCAGCTTGTCTAAAACTGCTAATAAAACTGAAAACAAGTTTGAACATTTGACTATCTGAGAGCCTCTAAGACATAAGAAGTTGATAGGACAAGCCCCCAACTAACTCTGACTGATTTAAATGAAGAAAATACTGAAAATAACTATAAATACTTGTCCTCAATGGATGAGGACTCACCACAACTACTGTTGAGAGGCACTGAGTTGACTAAGGGTGGTTAGAGAACTGAGAGTTCGAACCTATGTTATAATAGAACATAGCACAAAAGAGAGTATATGATTAATACTTTGAATATACTAGTATGTGTGAAAGTGACTAGCTAGAATACATACAAATACTGAGACTAAGTGAATGAACATGTAAAATGAATACAAGAAAAAGCATAAACATGTACTAAAATAATCTAAATAACTGAATAACTGATATCTAAATAGCTTAATAACTGATATCTCTACACTTTGTCATGCAAACCTGAGCTGACATATTCTAAATACTGAATTGAGACTGTGGGAGCTATCATGTAACCGAAATGACCCAATCTGAGCTAATCGGGGTCCAACTTGTAACCCAAATTGGAAGAGTGTCAGTACTTTGCCATGGATACTAACACATGTCTGACGATGTGGATCTACAAGGGTGATATCCTGAAGGACTAGGGTGTCATCCTCTACTAGCGGGTGACATCTTATAACCTACATTGGATGCGTAGTTCTGTACTTAGGGAGTGCTACTAAAGGTATCAGTCCTTTACTGGCGGGTGAGCATTCATTCCCAGGTTCGCTCGGTGCTAAATCCTACTCCCAACTAAACTTACACTGGTATTAATTTAAGTTAACATGACTCATAAGTGATAATTGCTCAACATGAATATGAAAAGATGAATATGATAAAAATATTATGATCTGGTTGACGTGAAACTTAAAATTTTGAAACATATGTAAACATATAGGTATCGGGTGTTCATAACCCTTCAGCATTGAATAATACTTTTAAATACAATAACATCATTTTAAACACTATAAGGAAATTCATGATTCATAAACCCAAAAATAGTATATTTTACTAAACTGATGAAATTCATGATTTTGAGTACGGGAATATGCTTAAACTTATGAGAACAACATGATTACATGGTTTATTTCATAACTTGAGAAATTAACATGGTATCAACTGAACATGATGTGGGTGACTGGAATTTTAAAGTATGTAACAGTATAACTCACATGGGGAAACACAAAGTCATGGTTTTTATTCAAAACTATTAAGAACAACTTGAGTAATTTCATACTTAACATTGAAATTTCATGAAATAGAGAAAATAAATTATACTTGAAAAAGAGGGTTCTTGGGACTCAAAGGGAGGAAGGAATCCCATTAAGGAATATCCCAAGTACCTGAGTTGCTTGAATCCTTGAAGAAAACTTAGAGTTGGGACCTTGAATGGTGAATTCTTAGGAAAAGCTTAGACTTTTGTGTTTTTGAGGATGAGATGATTTTTTAGTATCATACTAATGGAGAATGGGGAAAATAATTCCCCTCTAAGGTTTTAAGACATCAATTGGGTGTTTAGGGTAAGGGGAAAAGACCAAAATGCCCCTTGAACCTTTAGATGATTCTACAGGATTTCACAGCCTCCGGGGCATGGAGGCTATCGCAGAGACTAGCCTCTGTGATACGACGTGTATTGTAGAGATTAACCTCCATGACACACAGTGTATTATGGAGGGCCAGTATTTATGACACGTCCAAATCGTGGAGGCATTCTTCCTTCGTGGTCCAAAAACACCCCAAACCCCTTTAAAAAAATTTAAAACTCTCTCGAATGACCCTTTTAATATCCCTAAACATATTTCAACGCATAAATCATCATTTTGAACTTGGGTAGGCCAAAAATAAAATATTTGAAATCATGGGGTCTTAAAATGGCCATGTCACTTGTTCTTAGTGTGAATTAAATTGCTTTGGGACTTCTAAACATGGGACGAACAGCTGGAAACTCATTAAGTATTTTTGGGGGTATTACAATATCTCTTCCTTGGGATCATTCATCCCCGAATGAAACTATATGAACTGACATAGCAAGAATACTAAGATCATGTACTGAATACTTATAAGTTGAATCATGGTTAAGTAACTAAATTTGAAACATGATGCATGGGTTGAACTGAATTCATGAATGCATGCTATGACATGAGGATGGTTGGATAGATGATATAGAAAATGAGAGAATTAATTTAGGGGAAATCATTACCTCAAGTTAAATTTGAATTCATAGAGAAAAGATGGGGATACTTGGTTTGCATATTTTCTTCTGTTTCTTCAGTAGATCCCTCAATAAACTAATTTCTCCATAGAACCTTAACCAAGGAAACTTTTTTATTCCTTAACCTACGAATTTGATGATCAAGGATTTCATTGGGACTTCTTCATAGGAAAGGCTATCTTTCAAGCCAACACTCTCAAGAGGAATGACAGAAGATGGGTCTCCAAAACATTTCTTTAGTAAAGAAACATAAAACACTGGATGCACTGATGCAAAATCTACAGGCAACTCTAACTCATAAGCTACCTTTTAAAAAGAGCTCAAAATTTTATATGGGCGAACATAGCGGGGACTGAGCTCCCCTTTTTTATCGAATCTCTTTACCCTTTTCATGGGTGAAATTTTTAAATAAACCAAGTAACCGACATCAAACTCAAGATCCCTTCTCCTCACATCTGCATAAGATTTCTGATGACTTTGGGTTGTCTTCAGTCTTTCTCATATTAATTGAACTTTCTCTGTCAATTAATAAACTAACTCTGGCCCTATAAAAGCAGACTCACCTACTTTAAACCAACCAATATGAGATCTACACCTCCTTCTATAGAGAGCCTCAAATGGTGCCATCTGAATACCGGAGTGATAGTTATTATTGTTGTAGTCAAACTCAATCAAAGGTAAGTGGTCATCCAAACTACCCTTGAAATCGATAACACAACCCCTCAACATACCCTATAAGGTGTGAATGGTACGCTCTATCTGACCATCTATCTGAGGATGAAAAGTCGTACTGAGATGAAATTGGGTACCAAGAACCTTATGATAAGCCTTTCAAAAATAATAGGTAAACTGAGTACCTCTATCTAAAATAATGGTCAATGGAACCCCATGCAACTTTACCGATTCCCTGAGATAGAGTCTATAATAATCCTCAGCTAAATACAAAGTATAAACTGGCAAAAAATAGGTTGACTTGGTTATTCTATCTATAATGACCTAACTTGAATCATGCTGACGATGCGTACAAGGTAATCCTATCACAAAATCCATGTTCACCACTTCCCACTTCCATATGGGGATGTTGAACTCCTGAAGCGTACTACTAGTCCTGATGAAACTCTTATCTAGAAGGTATTTCATCTGATCATTCATTTTCTAGATATCAACTAGAACCATTTTGTAAGGTGGAATTGAGATAGGCTGGGTATCTTGGAGGAGATCTATTCAGAAGTCAATTTCCCTCTCGAGAAAAACTCTGGGAAGATCTTCAGGGAACACTTCTGGAAACTCATTTACTATAAGAACTGACTCAATACTCGAAGTTTTAGAATTCAAGTCCATGACTCAAACGAGATGGTAAATACATCTCTTGGAAATCATCTTTCCTGCCTTAAGATATGAGACAAATCGACCTAGAGTCACTGTGGTACTACCCCTCCATTCTATGATGGGCTCATTAGGAAACAAGAATTAGACTATTTTATTTCTATAGTCAACTGAGGCATAGCATGAGTGGAGCCAATCCATGCTGAGAATGACATCAAAATCTGTCATTTCTAACTCCACAAGATCAACTGAAGTGAATTTCTGATACATTGTAACTTGGTAATTTTTGTATACCTGTCTGGTTATAATAGAACTACCAACTGAAGTAGACACTGAGAAGGGTTTTGCTAAGTTTTGGGACTTACGCCAAAGTATACTTCTATATAGGAAGTCACAAAAGAAAGTTAAGATCTAGGTTCTAATAATGCATAAACATAAAGATGGAAGACTCGTAATATACCTCGTAACCATATCAGGATAACTTTTCTAGTCCTGTCAAGTTTGGAGAGCATAGATTCAGTTGTGGTGCTGCCTACCTATGGTGCTAGAGGTAGTGCCCTTCTTAGTCGGGTGACCTGTTGGATCTGATGAAAAGTTAAACTGACTTGTTGATGAAAATCCTTTCCCTTCTGGGCAATCCCTGACCATGTGGCCTATCTTTCCACATCCAAAACACATATCATTGCCTGCCCAGCACTCCCTCTAATGGTTTCTACCATACCTCCTGCAAAGAAGATCTGGTATGACCACTATTTATGCTACCCTAGGACTTAGAGCCTGGTACCTATCCCTATCATCCTTCCTAGACTTAGGCACTGGCATATTGGCTAAAGATGGGGATGGAGCTAAAAAAATTTGGCAGAACTAAAAATGATTCTCACCATCAAACCTTTGTTGTGAGAAGTTGAAGCTACCGGTTCTGGACCTTTTAATATACCTTTCTTTTTCATAGAGCTTCTCTTCCTTAATTTGTTAAGCATGAACTATCAATCTAGAAAGGTCCATATCCTTAACAAAAATAGTTGTTCTGCACTCCTTAACCACTTCCTTCGAAACCCCAGACACAGATCTACTTATTTTAGCCCTAGAATCATCCACCACAGTCAGAGCATACCTCACCAACTGCGTAAACTTGAGAGAGTACTCCTTCACACTCATGTTCCCCTGCTTCAAATTTATAAACTCCTGCACTTTGGCCTCTCTCAACTCTTTTACACTCATGTTCACCAAAACTCTTTTTTTTAAGTAAAGCTCCTAACATTAAGTAGATTGTCTTTTGATAGGAATAATATAATAGGGTGAGGATCAAATCGAAGAAAGAGATCAGTTTATATAAAGAGATCAAATCTCTCATCCCTATCCCTATCCAATTTGGGATACTCATCAACTAAGAAAACTAATTGCAGTTAGGACACAAAATTAACTTCAAAACCCATCTAAATATTAAACATAAACAATTATTCAAAATTTATTGGAAAAATCAAACATATTGGAGAAGAACATAAAAAAGTTTCTTCTACAAAGAATATGAATTGGATAGTGGTTGTAATACCCCGCAAAGTTCTCTTCTAGTCTGACCCTTAGAGCGTATCCAGCAAAGCAGAAAATTTGAGTCAAAAAGTTTTAGAAGTATCTTCCCAAGTATGAAACACTTTTAATCATGTGTTATTTACCTAAATTCTAATTTAGTGATGTATATCATTGAACAAGATCTCCATCGATACCAATTTCATCAAAATCTGACATCGGACGAAGAAGTTATGGCCGTTTTACTGAGCATTGTCGGAATCACAGGTTTGACGGTCTATCTGACGGACCACTAAGTTCTTGGTGGACCGTCAAGTTTCCCATCAGACCAAGGAAGTGGCTTACTTTTTTGGTCATCATGTGACGGCCAAAGTGGTGGACTATCAGAAAGTTGACGGACCGTCAAGGGGCCCGTCAGACCGAGGCAGAATGTCCCATTCCTGGACCCCGAGTGACGGACGATCTGGTGGACCGTCAGATTTCTGATGGACCATCACTTTGACCATCACTCTGAGGCAAAACATCCCAGTTTTATCACCTGAGTAGAGGATGACTTGGTGTACCGTTAGTCCCTCTAATGGACCGTCAGATCGACCGTCACAGACCTCGATCGGAATTTTCTAGACAAATTATAAAGGGGCATTTTGGTCTTTTCCACATCCTCCCCCAGCTTTATAAATACCGGGCCAAGGGCCTTCAACTTTATTTTTCTCTCTTCCACCCAAAAATTAGGGTTTCCAAAATCAAAATACTCTCTTCTCCTTTCATAAAATTCAAGAAAGATCAAAAAGGATCTAGAGAAACCAAGAACTCCTTTCAAGAGCCTTCAAGAGAAGAAATTCCCAGGTATGTAGATGTTGATTCTTGGGTCCCTTTCATCCAAAAAGCTTAAGTACCCTTTTTTTAACTTAAGGATTTTATGTTTTGTGATATTCCATGATTTGTATGATTTGAAGTTGATGTTACTTGTGTTGTTGAGTTTGGATTCATGATTTCTTGCAAGATTTATGGTCTTTGACCCTAGTATGTGGAATTTATGTGATGATCCCTTTTGAAGTTTGTGTCTATGTGAGGTGTTCATGACATTAGGGTGTAGAAATAGTTGAATAAGCAGAGTATACACCCCATAGGTTGGATGAAAGGATTAGGTGAAGCATAAAGGGGCATTGTAGTATATTAAAAGAGAAACCCAAAATTATGGGCTAGTCCATGCACACCTAGTGTTTGATAAAATGCCTTAGTGAGCAAAATGATTCATAATAATAATATGGAATCCCCGAGTAGGTGTAGAACCGGACATGTCTAGTGGTTGTCGAAAGACCGTAGTGCGTAAGTTGAGATGAAATAGTGGTAAATCTCCCAAGTGAATGCTCTTTGATTTATTTTAAATTTTGATACATGCTAAGTGGTTAGCAAGAGAGTAATGACATGATAGTGTGAAGTTTTTCCAAAATTTTATTATATCTAGATATATGTCGAGACCGATATAGGTGTGAAGTATTTGATGCAAGACTTCGTTGAATGGGGTATAACTTAATAGCATGTCTTCCTTAAGGTATTTTGTGATGATGATGCGATATTGATGACCCTCTAAATGTTCGGAGCGATCCTTAGGTAATCATGATGGTGAATAGAGGTTTATATTTCCTAAATGATAAATGCGATGTCATAAGGTTTGCGAGGAGGAAAGTATGTTATGATTCTGAAATGCTTAGAGTGACCCCTTGGTAGTTGTGATGATGAGTAGACATTTTTGAATCCTTGGAGGCTTGAGGTGATGTTCTAATGATTGTGAAATTGAATATATGGCATAATTTCTGAGTTTTTTATGAATATGCCTGAATGATGGTAATGATGCATGAATTCTTATGATACTTGAATGAATGATGATGCTTTACTTCTATGTTATCGAGTCCTGGGGGTATTTATACCCTAGAATAAAGTTGTTTTCTAGAGCTCGTGTTAGTTTCTGAATAATTCCAACCGATCCATGATTTGCAGAACTCAGTGAACTATAGAATTCTGTATCCTCAGACAAGTGTGAAGCTTAATAAAGCTCAGTAATCTTAGTTATCTCTGTAATCTCTGTATCGCTAGTAATCTAGCCTCAGACCTGTACTCAGCCCAGTCCTAATGGAACTTAAGTGATTTAATTCTAATCTCAGAAATGATTCAAATAATCTAATCAAGCTATGTATCATCAGTCAGATATCGTGATTCGATATTGTTTCTGTCAGATATGGAACCAAGTAATCTCAGCGTATTTCAGCCAGATCATTTGAGAAACATGATTATGTAAACAGATTCAGCTTTATTGTTTTCATTCTAACGGTTCAGTGAGAGTCTTTCAGTTGGGAGTAGAAACTAGCTTTGAGCGAGGGAAGAGATGGCGATTTCTCCCATCAGTGAGAGAGGCCGGAGTCGTTAGTAGCAATCCCTAAACTCCAGAACTGCATAGCCAGCATAGGATACAGGAGTCCCAGTCAGTAGAGGTTGTCACCATCAGAGAGGCTGACTATTCTATTGCCTCAGGTCGACTTCCTGCGAGGGTCATCCCATCAGAGAGGCTTGACCCGAGAGTGAGTCTTTACCCATGGCACGGTATTGACACCTTTCCAACTGGGGTTATAGGTTGGACCCCACCTGTGGTAGGTCAGGGCATATCGGTTAAGTGACCACTTCCCACAGTTGCAGTTTTAGTATCAATCTTCAGAAGTCAAGACCGTGTGGTACAGTCGTCTATCTCAGTAAGGAACTCAGATAGTTCCATTGATTCATAGAACATCCCGTCAGATAGGTTTGGCCTCATATACAGATGCTTATTATCATATTTAAAGATCTCCCTTCAGATAGTCTTGGCATTCTTCTCAAAATTTGTTGTGTATTCTTGTTGTTGGATTTGGATATAATCCTATTTTCTTGTCATTGATAAAGCTTCTGAAGTTATCTGTTAGAAAAGTTGAATCTTTAATTCTGTCGGTTCAAATCGGTAAGCTCAGATCCTCAGTTATCAGTAGAAGATGAGTCAGTGGTTTAGTATCTCAGTGATGGTAGTGAGTTTAGCTCGTAGTAAAGCGGTACCCAATGTCAAGTCTCTAGAGTTGTGATGATTATGAGTATATTTTATGCATTCTTGTATGTAAGCTTGTTTTCGTATGGTATTCTCATGATCATTTAGGTTATACATATTTTGCATGTATGAGCCCTTTCATTTAGCCTTACCCCGTCTACATACTCGGTACAATTTATGCTGACGCATTTGCGCTATGGTGTCTCAATTGACACCATAGGTTTAAAGGCATAGGACCCAGAGTATCATCAGCAGATCAGTCCCAGTCAGCAGTAGTAGCAGTGAGTCCTCTTCTTTCGAGGATGAGTTTCAGTTTTCTATTATTGTAATCAAAACTTTATTTACTTTCAGTTGACGGAGTTAGTTGGAGACCTGTCCCATCAACTCCACAGTTCAGTCAGATTAGAGGTTTTTCAGACGGATGTATTGTATAGTATTCAATTTTATATTTTGAGTATTTATAGATGTGTTGAACCTTATGGCCAGTTTCTGCATTTATTCCAGATATTATGCAGTGTACAGGTACAAATATCAGTAAAGGGTTAGCTTGTGGTCCTTCGGGGTCACAAGCATCGTGTGACATCTCGAGATGGGATCTCGTGGCATTACAAGCTTGGTATCAGAGCCTAAGGTTCAAGAGTGTCCTAGGGAGTCTGAAAAGCCGCATCTAGTAGAGTCTTCTTCTTGGGTCTTCTTTCAGTAATCATTTCGTGTGAGTGAGCATGAACTCAGGTTGATCCTCAGTCTAATTCACTTCTTTCTTTCAATTACAGAGTATGCCTCCTCGCAGAAGTTTTGTCCGTGGGGTCGATGATCATCCCCTTCAACCAGTAGGACCTGATAATGAGAGTGTGTTACATGCAGAGTTTTGGGCAGCTTTTCAAGCGCTATCCCAAGCTATGACTAATGTTTAGGTCAACCTTCAGGCTGCATTCCCACCTCAGCAAGATGGGAATTCCGCCGCATCTAGGATTAGAAATTTCATGAAAATGAACCCGCCAGAATTCTTTGGGTTAGTAGTAGGTGAGGACCCACAGCTTTATCTAGAGGAGTGAAGAAGATCACCCAAATTATTCACGTCTCTGAGGAGGAGAGTGTGGAGTTAGCATCTTATAGGTTGAAGAATGTTGCTCATGATTGGGTAGTGATGCGGGAGAAGAGTAGAGGGGAGAATGTAGCTCCTATGACTTGGTCAGACTTTCATAGTGCCTTTCTAGATAGATTATTTCCGCTTGAGATGAGAGAAGATAAGGTAGAAGAGTTCATGAACCTAAGTCAAGGTTCTATGACTGTGAAAGAGTAGTGTCTTAAGTTCAACCAATTAGCTAAGTATGCTCCCGACTTGGTAGCTGACCCTAGAGCGAGCATGAGTAAGTTTCTGTCTGAGGTTTCGAGTTATGTGTTGAAAAAGTGTAGAGCTGCTATCCTAAATAGAGATATGGATCTTTCTAGGATAATGATGCATGCGCGGCAAATTGAGGCGGACAAGACGGAAGAAAAAGAGAGTGTGAGTAAGAGAGCCAAGACAGGTAGTCGTGGTTTCTCGCAGTCAGGGTCCCAAGGTGGTAGTGGTTCTCAGCATGGTCGGAGATTTTTAGTTCCAGATTCATCTTTGGCTAGTGTACCCGCACCTGCGTTTGGGGGTGTCAGATCCGAGGGGCTGCCAAGATTCAAGGCCCAGAGTAGTTCTAGTGGTGTTCGTACCCATCCACTTTGTGGAAAGTGTGGTAGGCACCACCGAGGTGTGTGTAGATCAGGTAGTGATGTGTTATTTGGGTGTGGTGATCCAGGACATAGAATGCGAGACTGTAGAGTGTTAACACAGAGGGGTAGACTCCGTGCGTTTTAGACTCGTCTTGATCATGAAGGTCTCCCCGACATAGACCCGGGTATGTTATGAGCCCTTTATCTATATGACATGCATTGTTAGATCCATCAATTTCATATTGAGCATTATATGTTAGCAAGAGTCATGCATGAGTTTTAGATCTCAATCGGTCAATCATGACCCAGGCAGTAGGTACCCTGTGCACCTCTCCAGTATTTCAGCGAAGTATGTTTAAAGGGACATAGGGTCCCAAGGTGGAGATACCCCATAGTGTTATGATGTTTGCATATCCTTAAGTTTAGTTAGATACATGTTAATATTCTTCTAATGAAGCTAACATTAGTGATCATTGTATTGTCAGTCGTGCTTCCGAAGTTCAGTTCAGTTAGACATTCATGCATTAGATATGCACGTTCGGTAGAAAGAGTTCATCTTGTCAGTGCGTGTTCAGCCATGCATTCATGAGATCAGCCCAGCTATGATTCCATGCATTATATGTTCATGATTTTATGAGGATTCAGTTCCAAGTAGCTTCAGTTGAGTGTTCCATGTGTTAGAGATGTGTGCCAAGTATGAGTACTCAGTATGTTAGTCGATCTAGTTGCGCAGTCATGCCTTGAGATATTTTTGTTTCTTGAGTAAGTTATGTTGATCAGTATTCCCATCATACCAAGTAACATTCGAGGATGAATTTTCCGAAGGGGGAGATAATGTAATACCCCTCAAAGTTCTCTTCTAGTCTGAGCCTTAGAGCGTATCCAGCAAAGCGGAAAATCTGAGTCTACAAGTTTTAGAAGTATCTTCCCAAGTATGAAATACTTTGAATCGTGTGTAATTTCCCTAATTTCTACTTTAGTTATGTAGATAATTGAACAAGCTTTCCATCGATACCAATTTCATCAAAATCCGACATCAGACGAAGAAGTTATGGCCGTTTTACTGAGCGTTTTCGGAATCGCAGGTTTGACGGTCGATCTGACGGACCATCAAGTTCTTGGTGGACCGTCAAGTGTCCCTTCAGACCAAGGCAGTGTCTTCTTTTTTGGTCATCATGTGACGGCCAAAGAGGTGGACCGTCAGAAAGTTGACAGAACGTAAAAGGGCCCGTCAGACCGAGGCAGAATGTCCCATTCCTGGACCCCGAGTGAAGGACGATCTGGTGGAACTTCAGATTTCTGACAGACCGTTACTTCGACCGTCACTCCGAGGCAGAACATCCCAGTTTTTTTACTTGAGTGACTGACGACTTGGTGGACCGTCAGTCCCTCTGACGGACCATCATGTCGACCGTCACAGACTCCGATCGGAATTTTCTAGACAAATTTTAAAAGGGAATTTTGGTCTTTTCCACATCCTCCCCCATCTCTATAAATACCGGGCCAAGGGCCTTCAACTTCATTTTTCTCTTTTCTACCCAAAAATTAGGGTTTCCAAAATCAAAATACTCTCTTCTTCTTTCATAAAATTCAAGAAAGATCAAGAAGGATCTAGAGAAATTAAGAACTCCTTTCAAGATCCTTCAAGAAAAGAAATTCCCAAGTATGTAGATGTTGATTCTTGGGTCCCTTTCATCCAAGATGCTCAAGTACCCTTTTTTTAAAAAACTTAAGGATTTTATGTTTTGTGATATTCTATGATTTGTATGAGTTGAAGTTGATGTTACTTGTGTTGTTGAGTTTGGATTCATGATTGTTTGCAATATTTATGGTCTTTGACCCTAGTATGTGGAATTTATGTGATGTTGTGATGAGCCCTTTTGAAGTTGGTGTCTATGTGAGGTGTTCATGACATTAAGGTGTAGAGATGGTTGAATAAGCAGAGTATGCACCCCATAGGTTGGATGAAAGGCTGAGGTGAAGCATAGAGGGGCATTGTAGTATGTTAAAAGGGAAACCCAAAGTTGTGGGCTAGTCCATGCACACCTAGTGTTTGATAAAATGCCTTAGTGAGCGGAATGAGCCATAATAATAATATGGAATGCCCGAGTAGGTGTAGAACCGGACATGTCTAGTGGTTGTCGAAAGACCGTAGTGAGTAAGTTGAGACGAAATAACGGTAAATCTCCCAAGTGAATGCTCTTTGATTTATTTTAAGTTTTGATACATGCTAAGTGGTTAGCAAGAGAGTAATAACATGATAGTGTGAAGATTTCCCAAAATTTTGTGATATCTAGATATATGTTGAGACCTATATAGGTGTGAATTATTTGATGCAAGACCTCATTGAATGGGGTATAACTTAATAGCATGTCTTCCTTAAGGTAGTTTATGACGATGAATCGATATTGATGACCCCCTAAATGTTGGGAGCGACCCTTTTGGTAATTATAATGGTAAATAGAGGTTTATATTTCCTAAATGATAAATGCGATGCCGTAAGGTTTGCGGGGGGAAAGTATGTTATGATTCTGAAATGCTTAGAGTGACCCCTTGGTAGTTGGGATGATGAGTACATGTTTGTGAATCCTTAAAGGCTTGAGGTGATATTCTAATGATTGTGAAATTGAATATATGGCATGAATTCTGATTTTTTTGTGAATATGCCTGAATGATGGTAATGATGCATGAATGCTTGTGATGCTTGAATGAATGATGATGCTTGACTTCTATGTTATCAAGTCTTGGGGGTATTTATACCCGAAAATAGAGCTGTTGTCTAGAGCCCGTGTCAGTTTCTCGATAATTCCAACCGAGCCATGATTTTCAGAACTCGGTGAACTATAGAACTCAGTATCCTCAGACAAGTGCGAAGCTTAATAAATCTCAGTAATCTCAGTTATCTCTGTATCGCTAGTAATCTAGCCTCAGACCTGTACTCAGCCCAGTCCTAATGGAACTCAAGTGATTTAATTCTAATCTCAGAAATGATTCGAATAATCTAATCAAGCTATGTATCATCAGTCAGATACCGTGATTCGATATTGTTTCTGTCAGATACGAAACCAAGTGATCTCAGCATATTTCAACCAGATCATTTGAGAAACATGATCATGTAAACAGATTCATCTTTATTATTTTCATTCTAAGTTTTCAGTGAGAGTCTTTCAGTTGGGAGTAGAAACTAGCTTTGAGCGAGGGAAGAGATGGCGATTCCTCCCATCAGAGAGAGAGGCCAGAGTCATTAGTAGCAATCCATGAACTCCATAACTGCGTATCCAGTACAAGATATAGGAGTCCCCATTAGAAGAGGCTGTCACCGTCAGAGAGGTTGACTATTATATTGCCTCAGTTCGACTTCCTGCGAGGGTAATACCATCAGAGAGGCTTGACCCGAGAGTGAGTCTTTACCCGTGGCACAGTATTGACGCCCTTCCAGCTGGGGTTATAGGTTGGACCCCACCTGTGGTAGGTCGGGGAATGTCGGTTAAGTGACTACTTCCCACAGTTGCAGTTTCAGTATCAATCTTCAGAAGTCAAGACCGTGTGGTACAATCCTCTATCTCATTAAGGAACTCAGATAGTTCCATTGATTCATGGACCATCTCGTCAGATAGGCTTGGCCTCATATACAGATGCTTATTATCATATTTAAAGATCTCCCGTCAGATAGGCTTGTTCTTCTTCTCAGAATTTGTTGAGTATTCTTGTTGTCATATTCGAATATAATCCTATTTTCTTATCATTGATAAAGCTTCTGAAGTTATCTATTAGAAAAGTTGAATCTCTAATTCTGTCGATTAAAAGTGGTAAGCTCTGATCCTCAGTTATCAGTAGCAGATGAGTCAGCGGTTTAGTATCTCAGTGATGGTAGTGAGTTTAGCTCGCAGTAAAGCATTACCCAAGGTCAAGTCTCTAGAGTTGTGATAATTATGAGTATGATTTATGCATTCTTGTATGTGTGCTTGTTTTCGTGCGGTATCCTCATAATCATTTAGGTTATACATAATTTGCATGTATGAGCCTTTGCATTTAGCCTTACCCCGTCTACATACTCGGTACATTTTGTGCTGATGCATTTGCGCTATGGTGTCTCATTTGACACCATAGGTTTAGAGGCACAGGACCTAGAGTATCATCAGCAGATCAGTCTCAGTCAGTAGCAGTAGCAGTGAGTCCTTTTCTTTTGAGGATGAGTTTCAAATTTCTATTATTGTAATCAAAACCTTATTTACTTTCAGTTGACGGAGTTAGTTGGGGACCTGTCCTATCAACTCTATAGTTCAGTCATATTAGAGGCTTTTCAGACGGATGTATTGTATAGTATTCAGTTTTATATTTTGAGTATTTATAGATGAGTTGAACCTTATGGCCAATTTCTGCATTTATTCCAGATATTATGCAGTGTACAGGTACAGATATCAGTAAATGGTTAGCTTGTGGTCCTTTGGGGTCACAAGCACCGTGTGACATCTCGGGATGGGATCTCGGGGCGTTACAATGGTGTTTTCCCTTGAGGAATCTTCCCGATCAAGAAATTCTGTGAGGCCTCAATAGCCTAGAAAGATGAAGCCTACGATGAGGCCTCATGTAGTACTGCTACGTAATTTTAACTTGATTTTATATTTGTAGATTTTGATTTTTTTTTCCTGTGGTTTGTTGCACATGTGTCATATGTCTTACAATTTTAATATTTTATATAACCTCTACTGAATAAATAAAAGAATTATGGAGAATAGTTCTCTCTCTTTATTTTTTGAGATCTACTCTTTTTTCTTAACATGTGAGATTATATCTTTCCTCTCTCCTTTATTAATGAAAAAAGGGATAAAAACCAATCCCCCTGGTCAGCATGAAAAATAAAATGTAACAGATATTAATAGAAAGCAAATTGAATGTATAAACGTTACACAACTTATGCTCTCTGAAATTTTTCATTGCTCAAAGTATTTCTTATAAGATCAGGTTCAATGCTTTTGAACATAAAGAATAATGAGGATTACATGTTACGAGTCTCAAGACTCTCAACTTATCATACACTTTTTGTTTTGCTATCTAATATTCTACTTTTGATAAAGAGACTACTAATGATTTTGTGCTTTCCAAATCATAGTTGTAATGAAATAGTTTACTCTTGAATCGTTTCATATCTTACACTGATTCTCCTAGACACTAATGACATATTTAGTGCTCCTATTAGTTCAACATTTACGTTGTACATATCATAGAACAATCATCGAATACTCCATACGTAAATTCTAATACTAAATATTTTTATTACTTATACTCATATAGAAACAAGAATGAAAAAATACTGGGTATACCCTTATTATTGATCAAGGACAGATCTCATTTTTGTACTTTTTTTATGTTTATATTCTTTTAAACTTGAAAACTTTCTAGTTCTACGTGCTTTTTTCTATTCTTAAATTAGTATTTTTGTAGTATATTTTTGTTCTTGTTCCTCCATAATTTATGAGAATCTTTTTCATGTAACGCACTTTCAATTTCATCTAAAATTATTTCATTATGCTCATAAATCATATTGAATGTATGGTATTTCTTTGTGAATGGAAACTTTATATTTTTTGGAAGGTAAATTAAATAAAGAGTTGAATAACGATAACTTTAAGTGGTCAATGGATAGTGATTACGGCCATAAGATTTATGCTCATCATCTTTTAGGGGAGATGCCTTTTGATTTTAATTAGCTCAGATCTTTCTTTGCTATTGTTGGTTTTCTATCACCACCAAAACTTAAGCCAAACCATCTAGAAATTTCTCATTCAAATCTTAAAACTTTCATTTCTTAGTTAAAATTTATAATTACTTTTGATTGAAACTGATTATTTTACTAATGAGGAAACACCAAGTGTTGGTGGTTACAAGAAACTAGTAAAGAATAAAAACATTATTGTGTTTCAACAAAGAAATTAAATTTAAGAATAGAATGAGAACTTTCTAAAAGGTTTGGCTTTAAGTTTTGGTGGAGACAAAATTTCATCAACAACAAAGAGTGGTCTGAATAAATAAAAGTCAAAAGGCAACTTCCTTAGAAGATGATGAACATAGAACTTATGGCCTTAATCTTTATCCTTTAACCACATATAATTCAATCATTTATTAAATTTTACCACCCAAAAATAAAAAGTACTCATCCACAAAGTAATTCATATTGTAATTATGATTTATTAACATAATAAAATACACTTTGATGGAACTGAAAATGCATTACATGAAAAGGACAATATAAATTCTCAAGGCAAGAAACTAAAAGCATACTCGATAAATATTTATGTAAGAGAAGAAAACACACACAGAACTAGAATGACTTTCAAGTCTAAATGAATATGAAGACCGAAGATTTACATAAATGAGACTTATACTTGATTGATAATAATGGAATAATCAAATATCCCTTTATTTTTTATTACAAAATGAATAAAATAAGAATGTTTAGTTTCAGAATTTATATATGGACTATTCAATGAATGTGTTGTTACATGTGCAATGTAAATGTTGAACTGACAAGAGCAATAAATATGTCATTATTGTCAAGAAGAATTAATAAAAGATATACAACCAATTTGAGAAAAAAAATATTTTATTAGAACCACGATTTGGAAAGCACAAATTTATTACTAGTATCTCCACAAAAGTACAACATTAGATCAGAAAATAAAAGGATATGGTAAGTTGAGAGTCTTGACACCCATAACACGCAATCCTCTTTATTCTTTAAGGACAAAAATGTTCAAACTAACCATAATACTTTGAGAAATAGAACTTTTAAGAGATCAAAGTTGTGAAACATTTGTAAATTCAACTTGCTTTCCATCAACTTCTATTTTATTTTATTATTCATCTAAACAGGGGAAGGAGGACTATTTTCATTTTTTTCTTTATGGCTGGTAAAAGTGATTAAGAAATAAATAAGTGTTTTTTAATTAAATGATCCTTGAGGGGATCAGGGGCTAAGCAACACCCCCAGGACTTATCTCAAATAAAAACAAAAGTAGAAATACAATGACGGGGACATAAACCTTACTTCGGTCCTAAGGTGGTTCATAAGTAGTCCAACCTACTAAGGCCGGTTAACTCATCCCCTATGATAGTAAGATAAATCTAGTACTAAGCACCTAAAAATAGAGGATTCCTCTACTTATATTATTCTAGGACAACATAAATAAGAGAGTACCTCTCCTTACATCATAAGAAGATAAAAGCGTAATCAAAACTAGTCACATCATAAAAGCTATAATCTAAGATAAATAGCTTAGATGAAGAGGATGAGCAAAAATAGGATGAATCGGTGATAAGAGGTTCCAATGAAATAGGAGCTAAAATGCCTATGGGGTTTCTTTTTTCTATTCAGCTTCTTCCCCAAAATACATAAGTTTAGGAATTAAGAAAAAACACTACATCTTTATAAATCAAGAAGAAAGAGTGCTATTTTCAATAATCCTTTTCTTTCATCCATAGAGGTACTATAAAATCTAGAGATTTAGAATACAGCCAACAACAATAATAACAACATATCTAATATATTACCACTGGATTTGGAGAGGATAAGTGTACACAACTCATACTGCTACCTAATAGGTGAGATAGAGAGGTTGTTTTTGATAAACTCCCAGCTCAAGACTAAAACAATGTAGAAAAAAATAGTAAAGTAATAAGAAACAAGAAACAATAGGAATTAACATGTCATATAATAACATAAACAAAACTATAACCAAATAATATGAAAAATGATAACACACTCTAAAATAGGACAAGCACTATGGATACTAGAACAGATAATAAAACAAAGTCCTCATACCTACTAGAAAGGATGCACTCCTTTCTAATAGCCTTGTACCCTAATTTGCATCCTCCACACCTTCATATCTAGTTTTTTATCCTTGGTAAGCTAAAGCTACTCCATGTTATCTCTAATCACCTTCAATTAATATTTCTTTATTCTACCTATACCTCACCTAGATCCATCCCTTCCAACCTCTCACACCTCCACCCTATGGTATTAATGCACCTTCTCAGTACATGCTCGAACTATCTCAACCTTACTTTGAGCATCTTGACTTCCACTGATGCCACTCCCAACTTATTTTGAGTAATATCATTTCTAATCCTATCATTTCTACTAAACCCACATATTCATATGAGCATTCTTATCTCTATAATCTTTATTTGTACCTTCATCTTTTGGATATGAGAGTTCTTAATTAGCCAACAATCTACCCCATAAAACATAGCTGGCCTAACCACCAATCTATAAAAATTTTCTTTGATTTTAGGAGTTACTTTTTTATCACACAAGATTCTGGAAGCAAGCTTAAATTTCATCCATCCTACCCTAATATGGGGAGTGACATCCTCATAAATATCTTTATTCCCTTGGATAATAGACCTAAGATAATTAAATTTATCTCTCTTTTAAAAGGCTTGAGTATCAACTTTTACACCACATCAACATCATGTGTCACTTTTCTAAACTTGTACTCCAAATATTTTGTCTTGAACCTACTTAACAAAAACCCTTTAGACTCTAGGATTTGCCTCAAAACATCAAACTTAGCATTAACTCCACCATAAGTCTCATCAATCAGAACTACATCATCTGCAGATAGCATAGATCAAGGAACCTTACCTTGAATTTTCCATGAAAATACATCCATTTCTATGGAAAATAAAAATAGGCTAAGATTCTATCCATGGTGTAACCCTATCAAGATAGGAAAGTGATCCAAGTCCCCTTCTATAGTCCTAACAAGAGTCTTGGCTCCATCGAAAATAACCTTAATCGCCCTAGTATACACCATAGCTATACTTCTAGCCTTCACGCACCTCTTGATAACCTTCATAGAGGCTCTATCATAGTCCTTTTCTAAGTCGATAAACACCATGTTCCTTCTTTCTTTTTTTAAACTAATCTACTAGTATCTTATTAGATCAATAGCTTTAGTAGTCGAGCATCCTGGTATGAATCAATACTTATTATCAGAAATAGTCACAATCTTTCTTAACCTTGACTCTATTACTTTCTTATTAACCTTCATAGTATGTCTTAACAAATTAATCCTCATATTATTATTGTAGTACCAAATGTCATTTATTCTTATACAACAGAATCATCATGCTCTATTTCTAAGCTTCAGGCATCTTTGTCATCCTGAAAATATGTTAAACAACTTAGTCAACCACTTCATACCTACCCCTCTTATAGACTTCCAAAAATCTATCTGAATCTAATCTGTCCTATTTACTCAACCACTATACATCCTATGAATAGCACCCTTAATCTCCTCAATCATAATGCTCATATAAAAACCATAGTCGCAAAGATGATCAAAGAGCTCTAAATCCCCTAACACAATGCTAGAGTCCCTCTGTTAATTCAAAAGTTTATGGAAGTAAGATTGCCATCTCCTTCTAATAAGAACCTCCTCTACCAAAACTTTCCATTTGTTTTATTTATGTACTTCACTTGGTCAAGGTCTCGATCCCTCTTTTCCCTAACATTTTAGCTTTTATAACTTTTTATCACCACCTTTACTTTCTAATATGTATAAGATTTTGAAAATTCTCACTATTCTTTTGATTCTCCTCCTTGTCCATAATCTCAGCCAACTTTGCATAAGCCCCCTTATTAGGCTCCACCTTCCCTATCAACTCTAGATTCTACAACCAGTCCCCTCGATTCGTTCTAGAGCGGCTTTTTATTATATCCAATGCCTCTCTAGTTGTCTGTGAGATGCAACTAGCAGTCGTATCATATACTATCTATATTTTTACTACTCTCCCAATCCCTTCAAGACATCAATATCTTTTGTATATCGAGTGCACCATCCATATTCAAGATACCTCATTTAATCCTAGTCCATTTATCCACACCTCTCTTTCTCCTCTCCTTCTTGATCTATAAGTCCATCACCAAAAGCCTATGTTGGGTCAAAATATTCTCACCTGGTATAACCTTACAATCATTACAAAGACCCCTATCATCCTTCCAAAGAATCTAAAAGTTAATCTGAATCTTGGCCACTAAATTACAGAATATAACCAAGTGAACCTCCTTCAAGAAGTTTGAATTAGTTATCATCAACACAAAAGGACAAGAAAAATCCAAAAGTGTGAATCTACCTATATTCCTTTCACTGAAACCAAATCCTCCATGCACATCATCAAAACCCCTGAGAAAAGACCCTATATGCCCATGAAAATCAACATCTATGAAAAAATTCTCATTGTTGGGTGTTTTACCCCCTCATCCAAAGTCTCCCAAAAGCTCCTCTTCATCGAGGCCTGTATATGAGGCATAATCATCACAAGGTTCAAAGTATACCCTTCAAAGACTAATTTAATTGATATCATCCTATCATTGACCCTCCTAACCTCAACCACTTTCTCTCTAAGCTTATCATTTACTAAGATACAAACTCCATTCTTATTCTTCAAGATTCATGTGTACCATAACTTGTACCCGTCTACAACCTACACCTTAATACCTACCCATGTGGTTTCTTGGAGATAAGCTACATTAATCTACCTCTTCCTAAGAATTTTCACTAGCTCCATGAATTTTTCTAATAAAGACCCTATTTTCTAAGACGTAACTCTTAACCAGGGGTCTCACTTAATCCACTCACCCCTTCTTCCCTCTACCCCCTTCCTAAATCCCAACCTCAACCCCTACCTCATCCTCAAAGCTAGACCTGACCGAAGACATATCTTTTCTTCATCAACATAAACCACAACTAAGAAAGACAATACAAGATAATAAAGGGGATACAAATAAAGTAAACTAAACTCTGCGAATACATACCCCAAGTAACAATGCAATAAAAAAAATAGATGCTATAAAGACCACATAAAAAATACTTCTAAGAAATAGAATTAACTAAAATAATGGGTAATTGAACTAGAAACTAGAAACTAGAAACACATTTGATTAAAACAACAATACAGATTCATAACATGCCAGACAATAATCATTAATGAAGCTTGAAACAGTCAGCAAAAAGAGATATGTTTGTTTCAACTAACTTATGAAGTAATAGAGAAACAGGAACTAGTAATCAGCCAAGAATAGTCCAGATAATTGGACAAGAAACAAGAGAATAGGGGAAGAAATGAAAAAATTGAATGAGATAGGAAGTAACTGCTACCATTAGTCAATAAAATTAGACAAAAATAACTAAAAGACATAGAGCGAGTGCACTTGATCTTATTGGGAAAATATGTTCTTTTCTAGTGAGAAGACTAAGTTAGGGCGGTTTTCTGGGTCGATTTGTCAAATTTTGGCTATTTGGTGCAGAAATTAGTTGATGGAATCTTGCTTTCATTAGTGTTACTTACTACTAAGTATCATCCTTGAAGATACTCGTATAGGTTTCCATGAGCGATCACATAAGAAGTGTCAGATATGGACATGTAGTACCTAAAAATGAACTAGAAAGAAAACAAAAAAGAGAAGATGAAAGAGTGTTGATCTACTTATCTTTTTCACCATCCAAAGCAGTAGTGGGGGTCACTGAAGATATTTCCAGAGGATATTGTTCCGATTTAGTCGATTTCATAAAAAATGTTGAATGATTGTTTGTTTTAATTTTTCTATTTTGAAGTGATACTAGAGGGTATGTAGTCTTTAGATGGGTTATTAAAGGCAATATAGTTATTATATTACATACAAAAAAAGTAATAAATACAAACTATTTTATCAATTTTCTTAACTAAGAAAAACATTTGATAAACTTAGAATTGAAAATCCTAGACTATTTCTTCTTATAGACATAATCCTACTCATAGGTACTAATAAAGCTCAATTCAGACTTTAGTGTTCAATGGATCTGTACTCTTCCAAGAAGAATATTTTACTACATCGCCTCCTATTTTTGTTGTTGCTTACGTTCGTCTATTTTGAGGCAATATTACCAAGAGAGAAGACATATTTTCTTTATAGGGAAACCCCGACTATATTACACACTATAAAAGTAATTTATTCAACTTATTTTTCTCCAAATATAATTGGTTTATCTAGATAAGAACCTCAAATAAGCCATGATTTATATCTTTTTGTACTCTTTTATTTGAGAAGGAAAAAAATAGTTTTTGACCTTTTAAACTATTCAAATCTTTTAAAAAAGTTCAAAATAATTTAAGGAAAGACACAAAGTCACCCGTTAAATAATTAAGGAAAATTAAGAAAACCTAGAGTATTTTAAAGACTCAAAACAAAAAAAAATTAAAACATATAAAATGGATAAGGATTCAAATAACTCAAGAACATCCGTTAGAAAAACGGTTGACCAAAAATGATTAGACAGACTTTGTAAAAGTGACTAATCTTTGAGGATTTGACGTTATCAAAATATTCCACAAAAAATGGCATTTTATTGATTCAAACTATTATATTGTGTGACAAATGATAACCAAAATTTTAAAAAGTAAATGTATAACATAAATAGCAACTTGAAGGGGATTCATTTAGATTAATTTAATTAAATTAGCGTAAACACGCAAAATAATATGAATTACAAGGAAATAAAGGAAGAAAAGTTGAGGTTTGGGCCCCTTTTTTGGCCCATTTAGATTTGTCTAACTACGGACTTCTAACTACGGACTTTCTTAGACCATTTATTCCATGTATAAATGTTGTATATCATAACTTCTCTTTCCCTAAATTTCTATATATTTTGCATATACATGACCATGTTTTGGCGGTTGAGTTTATTTTTGTTTGGATGTTATGTTACTTATATATTACAGTCTGTCGTTGTTCTAGAAGTCTCGTATTACGTTATTTATTCTATAATTTGATTTTCTTTCTTTTATGAAATTGGCTTACCTACCAAGGTTTGATCGAGGTAGGTGCTAGCATGACCTCAACTTTTGAGTAGTGATAGGAGCTTTTGACTCAAAGGAATATGGCTTGATCTCAAAGAATATGTGAGTAGCGAGGAGTCCAAATAGGACTCAAATTTATTGTAACATACGACAATAAAAATATAAAGATTAGTGTATGCCTAGGGAGGGATAAACAAATGTCATACGTCTCTCAAAAAGCTAATAAGGTTTCTTCAAACAAACAAAGAACCTAGACATGTAAATTAACATAATTAATAGAAAGGAACTCTTAAAGTTGATTTTAAGGGATTTGAATTTCTTGGACAGGAATTGCAACAGAAATCTCTTTATATGAAAGATTTTTATCCAGCAAAATTGAGTCCTATTTGATCATATAATCACCATCACTATGGTATTTCTTTAGCATTGACACATAAATACCAGATGGACTCCTAATAGGCTTTGTGGCAAAGGGTACCTGTAAGCTAACAATCCCATATCATCAAAGACCTCAAATAGACCAATATACCTAGGACTATGCTTACCCTTCTTGCAAAATTTCATAACTCCTCAAATAGGAGATACCTTCAACAATGCCTACTTATTGAGTTAGAATGATATGTCCCTTAACTTGTGATCCACATACTCTCCCTCTCTCTACTTTAGGCTGCCAATAACTTGTCTTGAATAAACCTCACCTTCTCCTAAGCTTTCTTCACTAAGTCTGTGCCTAGAAGCTTTACATCACCAGCCTCAAACTAGCCTATGAGTAATCTACACCTTCTCCCATAGAGTGCTTCAAATAGATCCATGTCAATGCTAGAATAGTAATTATTGTTCTATGAAAAATCACACGACGCCCAGGACTTATCCTAATGGCCACAAAATTTAATCACACAAGTCCTTAACATATCCCAAGGATGAAATGCAGTGCTAAGGTCAAACTTGGTTCCCAACTCTTCATGTAACCTATCCCAAAACATAGAGGTACTTGTGTACTTCTATCAGAAATAATGGAAACTAGAACCTATGCAACCTCAATATCTCCTTAACATAAATCTTGGCTAACTACTTTGAATTGTAATCTACTCTATCTAGAATGAAATTAGTAGACTTGGTTTTCCTATCTACTATGACCCAAATTGAGTCATGCTGCCCCAAGGTCTTAGAATGACCCACCACAAAATCCATGGCTATCTTCTCCCACTTTCACTCGGGAATGGCCATTCTCTGAAGTAATCTTATAGGGATATGATACTCATATTTAACCTGTTGATAGGGTTGGCATCTTGACACATTCTCTGCTATATCTCTCTTTATTTTAGGTCATTAATAGAGTTGTCTCAAGTCATGGTACATTTTGGTTGCACCCAGATTAATAAATTATCAAGTACCATGATCTTCTACAAGAAAATCTAAATCATATCACCAACACGACTCATGCACACACATTATATCACCCTCAACACTCCAAGTAAATCAAGTGTAGCATCGAAAGCTTCACCACATACCACCTTATTTTGAATTTTATTAAGTTTCACATCCTTAAATTGTGCATCCTTGATTTGATCAAGGACTATTACCTTACACCTATACTATCCAAAACTCCACACCTTTTAGAAACACCAAATTGCATAAACTACGATGCTAAAGTTTGAATCCCTCTATCCAAAGGTCGTCTAGAAAACCTTAAGAAAGACAAACTACCTATACTTATGAATTCCCGACATCTTTTCCCGGATGGTTAATAATTCCCAAGCTGGACTTTCACTCTGAAGATTATGTGATCACTGTCAAATATAGTAACGCAATGAAGGTTGGGGTCGAATCCCAAGGGAATATATGGAATCGTGGAACTTAGTTGTTGTAATCAACGGGTAGAACTGGAAAAGTAAATGGGGGTTTTGAGTAGCAATATCAAACAAGTGAAGACTATTAATTTCAGATATAATCAGTCATAAGTGAACACTAGGATCGTGTTCTCCTTGGCTTCTCAACTCCGTAGGATTATAATGCTTTATTGAACCAACCTGATACCTTGCATGCAAAATCTGATAAGTTATGTACCATCAATAGTCTTTTGGACGACATAATGGATTTCACCCTTTGCCTTTTGAATCTCAAGATGTCGTATTACTAACCCTTATCTTGATGCCAATTAACTATTACCTTTTGAGTCTCTAGTTATTAAATGATAGCTAACCATCTTACTTTGATAATACCTAGTAGCGTGGATCGACAACTAAACTTCAAATTATTGTTGTCATTATTTTTTCCTAGTCACTACTACTCTTTTGGAGTAAGTAGCAATAATCTAGAAGGGATCCTAACATTTGCAACCACTAAGATAACTATTAAAGTGAATATAATACAATGCATGCATGGGTATCGGTTCAGAACAACAATATCACTTCCCCTACTTCATCAATTTGCCAGGGTTTCGACAACCCTAGCTTACGGTTTTTAGCCACTCATGCTTGTAAACAACATTCATAATTGAAAGCATAAGATGAAATCACAGTGATCACAAGTAAAAACCCAAAACCGTAACAGAATTAATCAACCAAAACTAATACAAGAGAATTCCAAGACCAAAATCAAATCTCAAAATCAAAATATGTTTGTAAGTATCAAAAGTGTGTAACTTCTACTAAAAAACACATAAGGCGTATTTATAGTACATAATGAAACTCTAAAATCAAAGATCGAATGGAAAAGGACAAAAATTGATCGGTGGCCACATATGGTGTCAACATGCGGCTTGGCCTTGGGCAAATATGCCACATGCGGACTGAGGCTGCAAGCATGTAGACACCTACATATGCCATAACAAAAAGTGTTGCAACTTCTTCTCTTGGGATCTTGAACTTCTGCCACTTACCTACCCACATATGGTCCACATATTGACATAGGTAAGTATCGATAGTTATTTGTCAGCTTCTTTACTATTGGGATCTTCAATTATGGTACTTACCTTAGTCTTATACAGAACACATGTGGTACATGTGGTCCACATGTAGACATAGGTATGTGTCGGGACTTCCAATACTTGCGATCAAGCTTCAAATCTTCAACTTTCACCCATGCTTTTGTCACAAACATCCAAAAAGAGTCACGAATACCCAAATAGATCAAATAAGTAGCCACAAACACCATTTTTCATCTTTTTCACAAACTCGGCATCTAAAACCTAGTTACCATCATTTATAACAAAATAACCTAAGAAACTTAAATATTTGCATAGTTTTAAGCATCAAAAGTGTTATATTTCTATAGCATATCAACACCTTCAACTTAAAACATTTGCATGTCCTCAAGAAACATAACAAAACAAAATAAAACAAAACAAAACACAATGCTAATTAGGATAAATCTAAGTTATTCAAGGCATTCAATCAATATTTTAAGCTTAAATCACAACACCTCCTCTTATCTCACTTTTCAAAACCAACTATGTATAAACTTGAAGCATAACAATGTAACACTTTGGGATCAAGGTATGGCATTACATTAGCAACAGACAACAAAGATATCCCAACCACTCATATGAAATAATGCAAGTCAATGCAGACACAGTCAAGAGACACTCGCACTCATAAGAGAAGTTTCAATCGATGTGCATCAAATACCATAGGTTTGCCCTTATTTTCTTTACCTTAGTTTTCAGATAGTCAAGTTAGCATCACTATAGGACTTTTGTCAGCTTGTAATATAGGCTTAGGGGGATGGTATGGTACATATGGATGTATCAAGTGATTAAGCCTCCTTGACACTACACTAACTTTGGGGTCTCACTTATTAGCCAATTTTCTTTTTATTTCACCCTTATTTCTCCCTTTTTGTTCTTTATTGGACATTCAGGTTAGGTGTTGTCCTTTATTCTTTGTTTTCACTTTTTCACAATTTTTCTTTTCTTTTTTTCTTTTTCTTTTTCTTTTCTTTTGCTACCACACCCAGTCCTACAACTTTTCTCTTATTTTACTCTTCTACATAACCACTTTATATCATACACCCCTATGATATCCACCCTCAACTTAGGCAATTTTCTTGAGTTGAGGTGCACAATGTCCAAGGAGGAATAGGACAAAATAGTCTATTGCAACACAAATGGAAAGGTGAATGGTAAAATAAGAAAAATAGGCTATAAGGCTCAAACTTAGGGATCAAGGGATACAAGTACACACAGGGAAGGTCATTTAGGCTAAAAGTGGACTAAAATAAAAGATGACCTATGATCATTTCCTAACCGACTATCCTACAACCTAGGCAAGACTAACCGGGCAAGTTCTGAATTCAACACACAAAGAAAACTAAGTAGCATCTCACACACACGTGGAACAGAGTCAATATTGCGAGCTGTTACTTATCCAATTCATGCAATTATTGGCTAGTGATTATCATGTCCCTAACCCTAATTCCATAACAAGATCCACAATGTTCACACATATATGCATTCACACAATTCTAAAACATACTTTTGGAGCGCTATCATTTTTCTCAAAAATCAATAAAAAAACATTATAACTATCCTAAATGCTTAAAAATCTCATAATTACACAAAAACACAACACAATACAAAATAAAACACAATACGCTATGAATTTTAACCTAGATATGCTGATTCTAAAATCATACCGCGACTGACAGAAAAAGAAGCACGGTAATAAAAACCCGCAGTGGCTATGGTATACCCTATACCCAACTAAAAATTAGGCATTATCCCCAATGCACTAAAATAATATAAAACAAAGAAAATGAGGATATACCTGGGATACACTAAGCATCCATGTCATGAGCATCCCCAGATGGTGGCATGTCAACTGGAAGAGGTAGTGGTGGTGGAGAAGCACTACTAGAAGATGCACCCGCTGCTATCACTGCATGTCTCTGCCTCTCAACAACTGCAAAATCTATCAAATTAACTCTGGCCTTTTTAAAGGACTGATCATATGGCATATCTGGATCATGTGGATCACCTATTTGTCCTTTCATGGCCCCAACTACCGAGACCTCCTTGTCATCCTTTGAGAAGAAATCAAAATATCTGGGTGCGCGTGGAGGTAATATCTGGACCACTGGGGGTATGATTGAAGGAATGGCTTCCACATAGCTCTCTGTAAGAGAGCGTACCTCTGTTCTCAATATATCCAACTCCTATCTCATCTGGACTAGATCTAACATCTCTTTCTCTATAAATCTAGCTATAACACATCTCTTAAAAGTATCAAGATATACCTGTAAGTCAGCACACAGCTTAGTCATGATAGCTATCTGTGAGGCCTCTTATCTAACCTCTACTTTCTCAAATCTAGTATGGACCCCTGAATGTATCTGCCCATATAGAGTAGTTATCTCGGTCTCAAAAACCCATAATTGAGCACCAGTGTCCCTCTGGCTGTCCACTAAGCTCTATAAAAACTCTCGAGATATAGTAATCATACCTTTAGCAGGAGAAGCTATAGTGGATAGACGAGTGGGATCTAAAGATATGACAACCAGCTCTGAGGTCAAAGCTGGGGCTAATGAAGAAGTGGTTGTCTTGCCCTCAGTACTCAAATATGGGGCCTCTTTATGCTCTCCTATATTAAGCTAAATGCCAACTTCCTTATCACCTATGTGTACATCATCGAGCTCTGTGGAAACTGATGGACCCTTAGTCTAGGCTTGAGGTACTTTGGCAGGCTCACTAGATCTCTTGGAAAGGGCTGGGCATGTCAGATCCTTCATACTTTTTATCTGCATAGTGGCTTTCACAAGTACCCTCTTATCTACTCCCTATATCTCAGGTACACCAGCCTTGTCACATAGTCTCTAAATTAGGCAGAGAAATGGAAAATTCATCACCCCTAAAAAAGTTCTATCATGAATCTCATGATGGAGGATGTTGCAAATTTAATAGCATATCTAGCCATCAAATAGGAAATTAGGGTTGCTCCCTCCCAAGTCAATACAGTATCTAAAGCAGTAGGGAATAGTCAATATCGGATGAGCAACAACCAAAACTTGGCCTCAAAAGTCAGCGAACCCTTTTTTGTCATACTATGTCCCTCAACCCATGGGGTCTCATCACCCAAAAGTAAAATATAGCCAGTTATTCTCCTAGCTATCTTGACTCTCTCTCCTATGATTAGTCTCTCACATAATATGTTTATCACGTGCAACTATCAGTTTGTAGTCCCACTCTACTGTGGATGCAGGAGTGATATTGTCTGGACTAAAAATAACCCAACGGATAGTCTCTGCAGAAAGATCATCCTTGACCCCTCTCACAAGGGTCGGATCAAGTTGTGGTTGCTCCATGTGTATCATTAGGCATAGAAATCTATGCATCTGAAGTACTACAGTAGTAAGATATGATGCATAAAACACAGTACCATAGATGGGATATAAGAACCAAGTGGTCTAGTCATCCACTCCAAATGGTAATGATCAAAGAAATCCCACAACTGTAGCACTCTACTCAGCCCAGATAGATCAATCTTGCACTTCTCAAAAATAAGCCTTTGGGCATGTCGGTCTCCAAAATGTGACTATTTAAATCAAATATATTTTGCATCCCCTCAACACACTACCTCGAATTTTCCTCATTAAGAGGTGCCTCCGAGGCATGATGTACATGAACAGTGATACCTTCCTTAAAATAGGGTACCGCTGATGACTCCTCCTTCTCTACAGCCTCGAATAAATCCTGGGGCTCCTCCTAAGACTAGGGATCCTGAGCTACTCTTTGTGGATCTGGCTCAGAATTTTCATCATCCTCATCATCATGATCACTCAGCAGAGGAGAATGTAGAGGTGATCTTCATGCTGACTTCATCCTCGGTCGGGCTAGATTAGCCTGGATAAATTGGGTAGCTTGTATGGCCACAGTTTGAGACCAGGGTCTAGTAAAAGCTAGTTGTTTCCCCCACTATGGCTACTCATGTACTGGTTGTCCTATAGTTCTCATCAAAATAGTCTCTGCTACCTAGAACTTCTATCCTCTAGTAACTCTGCATGTCACACCACCTGCAGCCTCTCTAAGTTATGCCACTAGGTACTCCTTCACCAAATCACTATCCTAGAGGGACTCATCTCGTCTTCTCAAGGTATCAACCTTCTTCTTCATAGAAGATTTTGGTTTCATGTGTACCAAAAACACTAGTCTTTAGTTTCCAACAAAAATGAGGGATTGTAAAAGTTAAAGAAAAACTCAAAATTCAAAAAGTTCAAATTTTCCCTCAATTTTCAAACCCTTATAACTTATTTGAAATCACAAAAAGTCCAATGTGCACACATATATCAAGAATCATGATGTTCAATGTAAATTAACCTGCCCAACCTTTGGTATTACTCTACTTTTTCAAGTTCAACTTCTATTTGGGACCTAACCGTAGAATTTAATTCACAACAATCATAATAGATTTTATATATTTTTCATGGAAATACACATATCAACTTGTTTATTTGATAGATAAATCAATATATAACTATTAGGAGCTAAGAAAGTTACCTCTTTTATGATAATTTGGAAGTGAACAACAAAGAAATAGAGCAAAACCCAAGTTTAAACTTGGTTTTAGTGTGTTGTACAAGTTGGTACCTCAAACAAGTTTTAATTTTGCCTTTATTTAAGTGTGGAATTAGTTTAAGATTTAAGAAGGAAGTTTAGATTGAAAGAGAAAGGTGATATTTTGAAGATTTGAATGAGTTAGAATAAGGCTAAATGTGTTTAAATATTGACGGGGGGTCGATTTAGGTCTTAAATATGCATTGGTGGGACTAAAATTTTAATTGAAATTTGGACCCATAAGTTAGGTACCTACAGCACCCACATGCGGCCTGCTTGTGCAGGGTGCATGTGGACCTAAATTTTTGGTCGGTGTTTGATGTTGGGTGTATTTATGCATTCTAACGTTACTATTATAGCCTTTTTAGCCTTGTTTTGAGGATGATTCATGTGATTAATGTGTTGATAATGATATATATGTGCATTTAAGTGTCCATGTATGTGTGTAAAATGTTTTATGGTGTTTCCAAGAAAGTTTTGATTCAAATTGATCATTTAGAGTTCAACCGAGAAAACTAATGTTACTAGCTTGAGCTAGGTGATTGTCTAATCTATTTTGTTGGGTTATAATGTGTATTAATGAGTTTATAAGGTTGTTATTGTGTATTTATATGTGAAACAACTTGATGATAATGTTTAAGGGTCAATTGGATCAAGACATGAGTCGAAACAATGAGTTAAAGATCAAAGTGAATTTAGTCTATGCTTAGCTCATGTTTCTAGTTCACCGTCTTGAATGTTGCGTTGTTTTGAGCTCTAAATTGTTGTGTTCAATGATATAGTATGCT
Organism: Capsicum pubescens; assembly: GCA_030864215.1. Taxonomy (NCBI): domain Eukaryota; kingdom Viridiplantae; phylum Streptophyta; class Magnoliopsida; order Solanales; family Solanaceae; genus Capsicum; species Capsicum pubescens. The sequence continues at coordinate 207,092,363 of CM061538.1, read as the reverse complement.
TTTTGAGTTGATTATGATGATATATTAAAGATATACAAGCTTCAAATCAAGTGGAAACAACTCAAAAAGGCTCAAAATGGCTTAACGAAAGCACAATACACAACTTGGACTCAATTTGGACACCTGGAATATCCAGGGAGAGTGTAGGCGCGTGACAATATATATTGGCACTTTCTACATAACAAAATACTCATAATACACCCAAAAAAGTGTAACCTCACTCTGAGGCTGCTTCGTGACCCCTACTTAAGTCAAATGGCCCTCGCGACGCGACCCTGTTTCAAATACGGGCAAAAGTGCAGATTTGAATCCTACACATCTTGGGACTACTTGGAAACTATAAATACATCTTTTTACTTGTTATTATGGACTTTTAGACATCTTGAACTAGTTGTGGGGCTGCTCAAAACTATTTTTAGGGTTTATATCTCCTTACTTTTGTTTCTTTCATGGTTTGTATCATTAATCCAAGGGATTGGATGATGAATATTTCCATTGAAGGCTAAAAATTCTATCCGGGGTTAAGTCCACGTTCTAGATTACTTTTTTTTTTAATTATGTTTGTTAATTTACTCATCATTGTTGGTTGTTTGTTTATTCTTGTTTTAACTATTTTAAGGATTCATGGCCCTTAGAATAATCAATTGTCAACCTTGTGAACTCGGTAGAGGGAATAGGGAGATAGAACCAGGGAATAAGCAAAGTATGGTTCTTGTTTCTTTATAAAATAAGAGACTTGAATTAGTATCTAGGATAGGGATGTACTTAGATGCCTTACTTGATTCATATGTAGGATGACATTTGTAAAGAACTTAAGTGAACTATTACATCCCCGCTCAACGATGTAGTTGTAAGGTTAAAATTAGGTAAAGGATTAGAGGTTGGAAAACTTTAATCGTGCAATTAACCCTACGAATCAATAACCAAGATAAGCAAGTTAACAAATGAAGTTCAATAACATAGTAGGATTGTTCGTCAGCCTTAACCCTGGGCTTCTATCCTTATTGTCCAAAGTCATTATTTTTCTGCATTAGTTTGGTTTCTTCTTAGTTTATTTTTAATTCTAAAACACTATTTACTACTCTCCTCAATTGGTTGAACTAGAATTAGATAGGCAGTGAACAGAAGTCCCTGAGAGATCGATACTTGGGCTTCGTTAAAGCCACTATATTACTTGATAAGACCATGTACACTTGCATGTGCGTTTAGGCGCTGTCAAGTTTTTAGCACCTTTGTCGGGGACTTGTTATTAGGCAACTATCTTATTTTTAGTTTTTCTATATTGAGTTGTAAATAGTTTTTGTTTAATTTCATTTTATTTTCTCTTATTTCTATTATTCTCACACTCTTCTCGAGATGTCAGTCAGGGATAGATGGTTTTCGAGTGATAACGATTCTTGTTATTTTTGTGGAGTACACCACTATGTGGCTTATTGTCCAATTTTTTATGAATGTTCATGGACAAAACCTTCACAATATGATGCGGGTAATTCGAGGAAGTCTGAGTACTCAAAAACTGATATTATAAAAATTATCATGGAGCCACTGCCACTATGTCTATAGTGGCTAAGCAAAGAAATATATGAGGAGGACATTAGCCAATTTGTGGAGAAAACACAAGAATAACAACCACTCGATTGTCATCTTTATATTAAGAATGAAAGTGGGAAGGTGTTGTGGATTGTGTAAATTTTGAAGTAGGATTAGTTGGGTCGCATTCAAAACATTTTTCTACATTATGTTTAGATGATATCTTGTGTGTGGAATCATTTAAAATAGTGGAAGAGTGTGAAGATGAGGAACAAGAATCCTATATTCTTTATTTTACACCTGACAAGCAACATAAAAACACCTCACTTTAAGGCTGAGTGGTTTACCATGAACATTTTATTATTCAGTTCCTTAATCTTTGTACCACCTCCATATGAGAGAGGAAAGAAGATAGATGCGATATTGGGGGTGAAATTCATATCCTCAAGGTGGAGGAAAAAGTTGATTGGGTCATTTCGTGACACTAAATTAGGTTCTTCTTGGGAGGCAACCCAAGCTAAGGTATGCTTTCTTTTTAGTTTCAGTTTTTAGTTTTTATTTCACGTAGTTTTTTTTTTTGGTTGAGTCAAAGGTTAATGGGAAGTCTGATTACCATAAACTTGAGCTTGGAGCATGGCAAAGAATGAGTATGGGGTTCCCATGGATCCCCTTTTTGTATGAAGATGCATCTAGCTAGGCTTAGAGGCCTCAAGGAGTATTTCTATCTTTTTACTTTTAAATTCACTTTGGGGACAAAGTTGATTTTTAAGTGGGGGGTGGGGAAAATCCTAAATTTTGGCTCGATTTAAAAAATTTTAGGTTAGGAATAAGTGAGATATTCTTGTTGGTGCTAATTTTGATTACACGATGCAAGTGGGTTTGTTTGGAAAAGCATGTTGATTGATGTGAATTACTACTTTTGATGACTCTTAGGCTCATGTTTATGACTCTTGTACTTGTTGGCTTAAATTTGATTGTGTGCTATTGTTTGGTTGGGAGTCTATGATGATCCTATTGAGTTGAACATATGCCATGTGCGTGTGGGAATTTTTATGTATTCCTTGTTGCATGTGATGTCTAGAACTTTTCCGGTGTGTGTGTGAAGCGAAATAAAGAGAGTTTAGGAGATGATACAGACATTTCTTTGATAGCCTTGTTTTATACCTTCTATTTGTCCTACCTTTGTGCATTGTCCTAGTTAACCCCATTGAGCCTTTAGATTTTTCTTTGGCAACCTCATTAGTAACCTAATCCCTTCTTTGATGGACCATAATTTGATCCAAAAAGCTCCTAAGTGCTTTAATGAAAAATTAAAATAGTAAGGAGTTTGAGAAATTGAAAAAGAAAAAGGTGAAATTGATGCCCCAATATAATAGTTATTGGTGTTTATAATTGATTTGTATTGGATGGGTGTGATATAATTGATGATAGAAATATTGTCATGATTGTTAAAAAAGAAAATAGATTCATGTGGTAGTAAACTATACGTCCACTAAGTGTTTGTGAAAATGCTTAAAAGAGATGGGGCAAAAATAAAAGGTAGGGGTAGATAAAGATATGAAATTTGGTTGTTGGGGAGTGTTTTTAATGTTTAATATAGCGTATTGAAACGCTTAGAGAGGTTAGTGATAACGCTCAACTTACACATCAATTTAGTGCAAGGCGGTCTCGTCAATATATTTACCCAACTTTAGAGTCGGGGTTAAATCCACAGGAAACAATGTGAGTGGCGATTAAACTAGTTTGAAACTAAAGCTACAAGTTAAATTCAAACAAATGATACGAAAAGATAAAATGGGGTTTTCAATGATCAAACAAATGTTAAAGTTTTAATTTGCTTCAAAGCTAAAATCTTAAACTGCAATATTTCAAATCAATGCTATAGAGAAACTAAAGTTGTGATCACTATGACAAGTAATCCTCCATTGAATAACAGATGTAGTATTGGATTCTCGTGACTTATGAGAAACACCAAATTATTAGTTTTGACAGTCCATCTAAGTTTTTCTCAACCTACCTATATGTTGAACTCCCTAATTCTCTCGAAATTAGGATAACATTCTGGTCATGCTGATTTTATCTCGAGTTGATCAATCTTGTTACAGCATTAATCATTAGATGAGAACTTAACCTTCCCAAATCCTCGTTGATAATTCACTTCTTACTAGGGTTGATTTCTTATCTCAAGAAAATCAAAAGTAAGAAAGGCCTATTGTTTGCAACCAACAGAAAATAATTAATACAAAAGAATTATCAAGAAATTCCCACATCACTTGAACCCTAACCAAATATTAAATCCATGGAGGAATAATCATAGATCCCACAACCCTAGTTGTGGATTTTAGTTCCACATGAGAAAGAAAGAGATAGCAACAACTATATTCATCATTCAAAGCAATTAAACTTACAAAAGATGAAGTCTGAAGTTGATTCTCTTCCAAGTTCAAGAGCAAAATCTCAAAACCCAATCAAAGAGTTGAATATTGAATTCTAAGTTAAGAGCCCCAAAAAGAAAAGTAAAATCCCTTGGAATAAGTTCCAGATGTACCCTAAAAGCTGCTATTTATATCCGTAACTTAAGAAAAATTAGAAATTAAAAATTCAGAATTTTTCTTTTAGGTGATGACATGTCTGATAACTTATCACAAATATGATAAGTTATAAGAGAATGTCGTCAGGTCCTCTTCAACAGACTGACGACCTGTGTGACGACTTATCACAAGTCTGATAACTTATCAGACTTGTCGTCAGACCTTGCTTCAAATTTGTTCCTTCTTCTTCTGAGTTATGATATGCCTAACGGCTTATCAGAGATCTAATAGCTTATCAAGATATGTCGTCAGAAAATCTTTAATTTTCTTGTTCTCTGCCTATGTGTGACGACATGGTCTAATAGCTTATAATAGATCTGATAGATTATCAGACCAAGTCATCAGAAGAAATCTTCAAAACTTAATTTCTTGTATCTTTCACCAAAAATCATCCTTCTTGATGGAGCTTTCATGTATTTTCATGCATCTTGACTTTTACAGCAATATCAAAGAGAAAACAATCAAAAATCAACAAAAGTTGCTTAAGAATTTGCAATTATTCTCAGTTAAAAGCCTCAAATGTGTTAGCATCTGCTCACACATCAACACCCTCAACTTAAGACAATTGCTTGTCCTCAAGAAACTAAAACACCATACTACGATGCTTAACCAAGAGACACATAAGATACCTATGACAGTTGATTATCAAGTTAAGCTCAAAACACATTACCCTCTCCATTTTCAATCACTTCAAACCCAACTGTGTATATCAATGAAGATAAATAATATGACACAAGGGAATCAGGATATGACATCAAATTAGCAACAATAACCATGCATATATACAAGTTACACTACCCAAACATGTAAGAAGCTAGCAATGCAATCAATGTACCCTTACAACAAAGAAGTCCCTCTTCACTCATATATGACATCAAGTATGTCAATGACGGGACGTTCAAGAGACACTCTCTATCAGAAAGAAGTTCCAGTCAATGTATGCCAAATACCATAAGCTTTCCCTTATTTTCATTACCGAAGCTTTCAGACAGTTAAGTTAGGATCACTATAGGACTTTTTTTAGCTTGTAATGTAGGCTTGGGGATGGTATGATACACAAAGATATTTAAGGTAGCTAAGCCTCCTTGGCACTACACTATTTTAAGGTTCTCACTTATTAACCTTTACCTTATTTCTCCCTTTCTTGATTAAGCAAATTCAGGATGGGTGTGGTCATTTAGTCATTCATTTTCTTTTTTTCCCAACTTTTCTTTTGTCATTCTTTTTCTACCACACCCAGCCTTGCATATATATATATATTTTTGTACCCTTCTTCATACTCACTTTATATCACACACCCTTATGATAGCCACCCTCAACTTAGGCCATTTGCCTAAGTCAAAGTGCACAATATCCAAGGAGGACCAGGGCCAAAATAGGTTCATTGTGATACAAATGGGAAGGTGATAGGTATAATAAAAAGAATAGGCATTCAGGCTAAAAATCAGGATCAAGGGATATTATTCACACATGGAAGGTCATTTAGGCTAAAAGTGGACTAAAATCAACAACGGCCTATGATCCTTTCCTAACCGCTATCCTACAACCAAAGTAAGACCAATTGGGCAAGTTCTTTATTTAACACACAACAGGAACTAGGTAGTATCTCTCACACACATGGCACAAAGGTACATCAGAAGCTACTACCCATTCGGTTCATGCAATTGTTAGCAGTGATTATCATGTACCTAGTACTAATGCCATAAAAAGATTCACTGTACTCACATATAGATGCACATCACACAGTTACTAGACAAAAAATTAGAGAGGTATTTATCATTCCAAGAAACATCAACAAAAATATGTCAACTGTCCTAGATACTTATTTTTCCCCCAATTAAACACAACACATCACAAAACTAACACAATACGCCTAAACATGCCGGCTCTACTAGGAACAAGACTCTGGGGAAAAGAGGTACGGGAACAAAAACCCCAAGAGGACATCAACACCCACAAGAAGCCCCACCCTCAACTTAAAATCATGCAATGTCCTCAATGCATCAAACCAAAACAAGAGAGTTAGAAACATACCTGTGGCACCATGGGTGCGAAGATCTGATGTCAATCACACAATACGAATACGAATACAAACAACAAAATACCTTGGCTTGCCTCCCAAGAAGCGCCTAATTTTGTATCGCGGCACGACCCAACTCAACTTTTTCCTCCACCTTGAGGATATCCATTTCACCCCCAACTTAGAGTCTATCTTCTTGCCTTACTCGTAGGGGGGTGGTAAAAAAATTAAGAAGTCGAGTAATGGATTGAGCATGGTAAACCACTTGGCCTTAAAGTGAGGTGTGTTTTTATGTTGCTTGTCTAATTTAAAATCAAGAATATAGGACTTTTGTTCCTCATCTTCACACTCTTCTACTATTTTAAATGATTTCACAGACAAGATATCATCTAAACATAATGTAAAAAAGTGCTTTGAATGAGGCCCAATCAATCCTACTTCAAAATTTACACTATCTACTATACACTCACTTTTATTTACCTTCTCGACATCGTCAGTTTGAATTGGGCTAGAGTCTTTATCAGAGATTTTCTTTGTTTTTGCTTTTGCCTCTAGCACCATGTCCTCAATCTTGGCATTATCTCTCATGGTTGGTTAGGTTGGTTGGGAAATCACTGAGGGTTGCTCAACATCAATCTCAACATCAATATAGGATTCTTGCTCCTCATGTTCACACTCTTCCATTATTTTAAATGATTCCACAAATAAGATATCATCTAAACATAATATAAAAGAATGCTTTGAATGATTGACCTCTATATCCATATCCTCATGAATGATTGGCTTCATGTAACAAATATCACATACAATATCATACATTTCTTTCTGGAGATCCAACATTCATTGAAATAAATCTTCAATGCCACTCTTCCCGGTTCTTCGTTCTTCCTTTTCTTAACCATAAGACCTATCAAACTCAGAAGAAGAACTAGAATTTGGGTTAGCACAATAGGGGGAGGGGGAATTTGGGAAATAACTCCAATGTCCATCTTGACCACCACATAAAGAACAATCATACTTTCGGTAGAATGGAGATGGTGCACACATCTATGTCTGGGGAGCATATCTACAATCTTGCCAAAAGTGAGGTCCATCATTATATGGACATGGATCATCAAGATAAGATTTCGAACCACCAAGCTCATGTTCATTCCACGATGACATAGTAATAAGTAAACTAAAATAAAAATCTACCTAACACAAGAAATAAAAGAAAACTAAAAACAAATATTTACAAGTTTCAACTCAAGCAAGTAGGCTAAAATTCCAACCCAACTCATTTTTTATAACGCTCAACTTACACGCCAATTTAGTGCAAGGCGGTCGTCGTCAATATATTTACCTAACTTTGGAGTCGGAGTCGAATCCACAGGGAACAATGTGAGTGGCGATTAAACTAGTTTGAAACTAAAGCTACAAGTTAAATTCAAATAAATGATACGAAAAGATAAAATGGGGGTTTTCAATGATCAAATAAATGTTAAAGTTTTAATTTGCTTCAGAGCTCAAATCTTAAACTGCAACATTTCAAATCTATGATATTGAAAAACTAGAGTTGTGATCACTATAATTAGTAATCCTCCATTAAATAACAGTTGTAGTATTGGATTCTCGTGACTTATGGGAAACACCAAATTATCAGTTTCGATAGTCCATATAAGTGTTTCTTGACCAACCAAGATGTTGAACTCCCTAATTCTCTCAAACTTAGGAAAGCATTCTATTCATACTGATTTTATCTAGAGTTGATCAATTTTGTTACAACATTAATTATTAGATGAGAACTTAACCTTCCCAAATCCTCGTTGATAATTCACTTCTTACTAGGGTTGATTTCTTATCTCAAGCAAATCAAAAGTAAGCAAGGACTATTGTTTGTAACCAAAAAAAAATATTTAATACAAAAGAATTATCAAGATATTCCCACATCACTCGAACCCTAACCAAATATTAAATCCATGGAGGAATAATCTTAGATCCCACAACCCTAGTTGTGGGTTTTAGTTCCACATGAGAAAGAAAGAGATAGCAACAATTATATTCATTATTCAAAGTAATTAAACTTATAAAGGATAAAGTCTGAAGTTGATTCTCTTCCAAGTTCAAGAGCAAAATCTCAAAACCCAATCAAAGAGTTGAATATTGAATTCTAAGTTAAGAGACCCAAAAAGAAAAGTAAACTCCCTTGGAATAAGTTCCAGATGTTCCACCCCTCAATGAAACCCTAAAGCTGTTATTTATATCCGTAACTTAAGAAAAATTTGAAATTAAAAATTTAGAATTTTTATTTTAGGTGACGACATGTCTAATAACTTATCACAAATATGATAAGTTATCTAAGAATGTCATCAAGTCCTCTTCATCTGTCAGACGACCTGTATGATGACTTATCACAATCGTCAGACCTTGCTTCCAATTTCTGACTTCTTCTTTTGAGTGACGACATATATTACGGCTTATCAGATATCTGATAGCTTATCAGGATATGTCATCAGAAAATCTTCAATTTTCTTGTTCTCTTCCTATGTGTGATGACATGGTCTGATAGCTTATCACAGATCTGATAGATTATCAGACCAAGTCGTCAGAAGAAATCTTCAGAACTTAATTTCTTGTATCTTTCACTAAGAATCATCCTTTTTATGGAGCTTTACTGTTTTTCATGCATCTTAACTTTTACGGCAATATCAAAGAGAAAACAATCAAAAACAACAAAAGTTGCCTAAGACTTTGCAATTATTCTCAGTTAAAAGCCTCAAATATGTTAGCATCTGCTCACACATCAACACCCTCAACTTAAAACAATTGCTTGTCCTCAAGCAACTAAAACACCATACTAAGATGCTTAACCAAGAGACACATAAGATATCTACGACAGTTGACTATCAAGTTTTGCTCAAACCACATTACCCTCTCCATTTTCAATCACTTTAAACCCAGCTATATATATCAATGAAGATCAATATTGTGACACAATGGAATCAGGGTATGACATCAAATTAGCAACAATAAACATGCATATATACAAGTTACATTACCCAAACATGTAAGCAGCTAGCAAAGCAATCAATGTGCCCTTACAACAAATAAGTCCCTCTTCACTCATATATGAAATCAAGTATGTCAATAAGGGGATGGTCAAGAGACACTTGCTCTCAGAAAGAATTTCCAGTCAATGTATGTCAAATACCATAAGCTTGCCCTTATTTTCATTACCGAAGCTTTCAGACAGTTAAGTTAGGATCACTAAAGGACTTTTTCTTAGCTTGTAATGTAGGCTTGGGGATGGTATTATACACAAAGATATTTAAGGTAACTAAGTCTCCTTGGAACTACACTATTCTTGGGGTCTCACTTATCAACCTTTACCTTATTTCTCCCTTTCTTGATTAAGCAAATTCAGATGGGTGTGGTCATTTAGTCATTCATTTTCTTTTTTTCACAACTTTTCTTTTCTCATTCTTTTTCTACCATACCCCACCTTGCATATATATATATATATATATATATATATATTCTTTTAATACCCTTCTTCATACTCGCTTTATATCACGCACCCCTATGATAGCCATTGATAATGCTCAAATTACACTCTTGAATGGGTGTAAGTGTTCGTAGTCAATATAATACCCAACTAGGTTGGGGCCGAATCCCAAAGGGAATAGGGTATGAACTTCGATTTGTTTATGAAAGATTTTACTGGTAGTTTACTGTTTCCAAAAGATGGGGTTTAAGTTCACGGTGTGTTAAATATCACTTTCAATAATTCAGTGTTTGTAATCAAGATAAATAGGAAACCAGAGCTATGTTCACCAAGGGTTTCAGGAATTGACAGATACTAGGTAATGCTAGAGATTCTCGGAATGAGTAGAACAGCAGAATATCCCTAACGATTATACTATCTGACTTATCTCTCGACCTCACCAGACAATTTATTATCTAATTCTCTCAAACTTAGATAACTTATTTATTTCCAATAGGATGTTATCTCAGGTAGATTAATCCAGTTATGGCATTAATCATTAAACAGAAGGTTGGTAGCCTCCGAGTCCCTGTTGATAATTCACGTCCTCTAGTCTATTTCTTCGTTTAAAGAAAATAAAACCAAAGGCATAACCTAATGTTTTCAACCACTAGATTTTAGTTAAAACAATAGAATTTTAAGATGTTTTACTACTCCTTGAATTCGTTAAACACCTAGTATCATATCAAACTCTAATCCATGGATCCCATAACTCCAACTAATGAAATTAGCCGTTTATGATTTGATGAATGAAATAACAAGTTGAATTCATGATTATAATGATAAACTTACGAATGGATAGAAAACAACAAGTAGTTCCTCTGATTTAATCACAAGGTAGAAACCCCAAAAATAGTTGATACGAAAACGCAAGAATATTTTATGAAAGAGAGCAAAAATACGTGTCTCTCTTCTTAGAGTTGATGCCTGATAGATGAAATATGAATGAATCAAAAATCCTAAAAGATTCTATTTATAATAAATCCTAATTAAGGAAATAAAATAATAAAATTAATAAAATTGTTCGGAATAGGTGACGCTCAGGCTGACATCGCATCAAGAAGTTGATGCCCTATCACAGATGACGTCAGAGAGGCTTCGGTTGCCTTTAGGTTCTGTCTTAGGCTGACGATGTGGTTGACGCCATGGTAGGGATCTGATGGCGTATCACCAAAGTCATCAGATATCTTCTTCCCATACTAACTTTCTGCTTAAGGCTGACGCCATTCTTGACGCCTTATCACGACTTTGACACCATGTCACCGGTGTCGTCAAAACTGCTCCTCAAACTGCAACTCCTTGGTTAAGGCTGACGCCAATGCTGATAGGCTATCACGAGGCTGATGACTTATCACGAAGGTCGTTAGCCATATTTTCTTCTATTTTGCTCAAATTTTCAACTCTTTTGCTCCATTATTGTTTATTCTCATTCTTCAGCCTTTTTCTACAATATCATGAGCAAACAAATTAAAACAATAAGAGTTGCTTCAGAATTCACAATTATTCTGAGCTAAAAAGCATTAAATGTGTTAGCTTTTGCTCACACATCAACACCCTCAAGTTAAAACAATTGTTTGTCCTCAAGCAACAACTAACTAAGAGAATACAACGAACATTCAGCAGTCAACAACCAATTTAGCTCAAAACTCAGTTTACAATCTCCAAGGTCAACTAACTCAAAATTACTGTGCAATTTATTTAAAAGCAACAATGTATCAAAAATGCTTCTACCCATGGCATCAACTAAGTACCAACAATTATGCATGTATCAATGTACACTACCCAAACAAGTAAGTAACTTAGCAAGATACTAGTGTTCTCTCACAACAAAGAAATTCCCCTCTTTTTCTCATGTCAGACATAAAAAATATAAACACGGGGATCATCAAAAAAACAGTTACTCTCAGAATGAAGTTCAAACCAATGTATGCCAAATACCATATGCCTGCCCTTATCGTCATTACCAAGGTTTCCAGATAGGTACGCTAGGATCACTATAGGTCTTTCTTCGGCTTGTAACGTAGGCTAGAGCTGGTATGATATTATACGGCATTTAGAGTGACTAACCTCCTTGGCACTACCTTAACTTATGGGGTCCACTTATTAACCTCTTTTTCTCTCTTTTTCTTTTCTTTTTTTTCTCTTTTTCTTTTTTTTGCACTTTTTTCTATTTTCTTGATCACACTTTCAGGATGGGTGCATTTCTTTTTATTCAAGCAGAGTTTCTTTTCTTGCTCTTTTTCACCAACACCCAACCTTTTATTTTTTTTCTTTGATTCTTTCTCTTCTACTCTATCTTTCTTCATACCCAACTTATATCACACACCTCTATGATAGCCACCCTCAACTTAGGTTGTTTGCCTACGTTAAGGTGCACACTATCCAAGGAGGACCAGGGCCAAAATAGGTTCATTATGATTTAAAAAAAGAAGGTGATCGGTATAATAGAAAGAAAAATGGTCAATTAAGGCTCAAACTGGGATCAAGGGATATCATGTATTAGAGGAAGTTCATTTAGGCTAATAGTGACTTAAATTCAAAAACGGCCTATGATCCTTTCCTAAACCCTATCTTTTAACTATGGTAATACGAATCGGGCAAGTTCTAGATTTGACACTACAAAGAAAACTTGGTATAGTCTCACACACACATGGCACACAAGCAATATCACTTGTTACTACCTACCTGGTTCATGCAATTGTTCAACAGTGATGATCAGGTAACTAAACTAATGCCATGATAAGATGCACAGTGGTCACACTCAGGTACAATTCATACAGTCATGCAAAACAAACCTTCAGAGAGGTATTCAAAATCACAAAATCAGTTAGCTGCCTACAGAACTTACACTACTCCTAGTTATTTACAGAATATGCTACAACAACATGCTACCTTACACCCTCAACTTAAAATCAAAACAAACTGAAACTAAGGGTTAGGGCATACCTGGAGTCAATCAAGTCTCAAATCACGGGTCCTCGACCCTACAGCAGTGTTTCCTCATCAGGAGCTTCTCTTTACTCCGGTTCAGCTATTATGCTAGATGAGGCTCCTATAGTTCTCGATCACAGTTCTTCTTCCCATTTCCAGTTGTCCTCTCGGGATGCTTGCGTTGCCCTTTTCAGATCCTCTTTCTCCTGTTCTGTCAACTCATTATCTGCCTGTAGTATCTTCTCTGCATTCTTCTTCTTATTTACCTTCATCTCAGCCTTTCTATCATTCTCATAATCTTCGTGTCTCTTTCTCTTACCTTTTTCAGCTTCTTTGTCTTTCTTCTTTTTCTTTTTCACTGGCTCCGCAGTGAGATCAAGGATTGGAGGTTCATCCTCAGATTCCTCAGCTGTCTTCCCTATAAGAATCATAAACTTGTGTTGTTGTAATACCACCATCTCAGAGTTTACCTTTTCTAGGGACACTCTGAATTAAGCAAGCTCTGCTCCAGTCAGCTCTTGTGCCCTTGCATCAAAACGGTTCTCCATATCTGCAACCCATGTAGGCAAAGTAGCAAAGGGCTCAAAAGCAACCCTGATTATTTTATCTACAGCAGCAGCAAACTGCTCAGCAAAGGCACGTAGCTGCGTCTCACACCATCCGGCCTGTTTGGCCATTTTTCTGATATTAATAGGCTGGGATGCAGCTTTCGCTGGTGCTGTAGGAACTGATGAACCTGGATCATCATCAGGAATTGATCCTACCTGAGCATCCTTAGAAGCTTGCACCTCAACTTCAGGTACTGAACTAGGGCCTACAACTGATGGGTTTACCTCAACCCTTACCCCTCTATCAAGTGTCAACCTTGTCTGATTTTCCTCATAGAGAATAGTGTTGTGGGTCTTGGTGGCATACAAAGTCTCTTCTATCCCAGCAATATGTGGTACCCCTGCCTCTGTGCATAGCCTGGTAATCAAATAAGGGAATGGATAAACTGTATCAGACCTCGCTACCCGAATCTTGATCTCTTCAGCAATATTCTCCCCAAAATTCAGCTTAAGGTTGGCCACAAGACATGCGACCAATATTGCTCGATCATCACCCAGAATATTATCTCTGTCGGTCAGCATTAAATGGGTGCGCACAACACCCCACCAAAATTTTGCCTCTTGAGTCAAAGAAGCCTTGTAAATATGCTCACTGGGTCGGGTTAGCCATAAAGGGTCTCCCTCAGCTATAAGTGTAGCTAACCAAGGACGTTGGTCATCCTTACTCTTCAGACGATGGTAGAATGCAGGATTTGTGACCTGAGGATTGAAGTTGGGTCCATGTAGAAACCTGTTGATAGTCGTATCAGAAATATCTATATTTACCCCACGAACTGGAACTCTGGTCAGCAAAGGCTGGTCTGTTATGGTCTCTCCACTCTTGTACATGCTCTCTAATCTAGCCTGGTAGTTCTCATAGAACTCCCAGACTACTGTAGGGCAAAATAGTTTACCTCCCTTAGCAGTCCATCCCAGCCCATAATCTCTGAATTTCTTCTCAACAACAGGATACCCAGGCAATCCTATGATGATGACTCTCTTTTATGGAAACACCCGCCGTCTGGTAGATCTTTTTTTTGTTCTAATCAACTCTTTGAGGAAAATGTCCTCTGCTTCGGGGATTTTCCATCTAGCATTCTCTCGAACCTCCAGATTCTTGCATTTTATCAAAGTTCCCCGAACTGCCGGTTCCTTCTCATCTTGAATCTCAGTTGCGGGAGTTTCAGAGGATGTTTCCTCAGAATCATCCTTCTCAGACTCAGGCTGTTCGGACTCAGTTTTCTTAAAACCTTCTTGCTCAGAAGATTCACTCTCAGCTACGGTGGTAGTCTCAGTATCATAACTATCCTCCACCGTAATGGGTTTAGGTGGAGGAGGTGCCTTTGGACTGGGTTTCTTTCTCCTCCACCTAAGCAGTGGTTCTTCATCTTCATAATCAGAGTCTTCATCAATAAACTTTCGAACCACTTTAGGTTTGGCAGCTTTCTTTGGAGTGTTAGGATTCTTGCTTTTAGGTTCCATTAGAATGTTGTTGGACCATAAGACAAACACAAGTTAATAATCAAGGTATAACAGTCAAAACATGCTATTTAAGTTCACTTAGCATTATCATCTAACTTGTGATAACGTGGTTGATAAGGCGTCACATTTGTGATAACCTATCAGCTATGTCGTCAGCCTTAAATAGAACTGGCATACTTTTTTCAAACTTGTGATGATATTCCTGATAAGGCATCACAGTTGTGATAGCCTATCAGGTAGGTCATCAGCCTGAGACAGTGAATGCTCCCTTTTTCAAAGTTGTTGACGATGTAGCTGATTAGGCGTCACACTTGTGATAGCCTATCAGCAATGTCGTCATCTCAGAATTTTTCCCCCACTCAGTTTACATTCATAATTTTGGGACCAAATTCTTCGTATGGTCATATGGAATTTTTATTTTTGTACGTAGGGTTTTCAAATTTTTGCAATTTAGGCACAATTTAACCCTAATTTTTTATTTCCATGCTATTACAACTTGAACTCAAGTTTCTTCCTTTAGAGAATCATGTTTTCAACAACTTTACCACTTCAATGATAGGAGAACAAAGTTATGAGAATACCTGATGAGTTGACTCCACTTGATTATGCGAGAGAGAAGAAAAGATGAGAGATAGACTCTGATTTTCCTTACAATCCCACAACTATCAGGAAGGAGGTTTCCTTGTATTCTTGGGAGTGTTTTGAAAGAAAGTAAATATCCTACTAAGGAAATAAAATAATACTTAAAGAAAGAAATAAAATAAAGCGAGAACCTGAAGGATTTGGATCTGGGCCGGGTCAGATTCGGGTCAATTTGGGCCTAGATTTTCAAAAACAAAATGATGGCTGATGACAACTTATGATAGGCTGTCACAAATGTGATAGCCTATCACAGAGGTCTTTAACCTAAGCATAGAAGGTCTCCATTGATACTCTTTCTCACGACATTGGTGATAAGCCATCACAGTTTTGATAGCCTATCACGAATATCGTCAAGACCACTTGGCTTACATTCTTCAATTTTTACCTTGACCTTTTTGTACCTCTTCAGTTCCTTCTTATTACTACCTAAATGAATAAAAACAAAATACATGAAAATAAAATTTTGGGTTGCCTCCTAATAGAGCCTGATTTAGTGTTGCAGCACAACATGGTTATCTTGACTACTCAGACTTCATCAAGATGCTGTATCACTACCTCATTACCACTTTCCTCGAATACATCCACAACCGAGAAGATATTCATCTCCTCCAAATGCTTCATAGGAGGTTGCATTTTGAATCTGGACTCCTTTTTTCCATACCTAAATTTGAGCTCATTGAGCTCCATATCAACCAATTCTCTTCCCGTTGATAATAATGGTCTACCCAAAATGATGGGTACCTTAAAATCAACATCACAATCCAATATCATAAAATCTGCAGGCAAAATAAAGTCATCCATTTTTACCGGTACATCATGTAACACACCTACTGGTCGTTTCATTGATTTGTCTGCTATAACAAGATGCATCGTTGTGGGGGTAGGTTCCCCCAATCCAAGATTTTTGAAGATATCAAGAGGCATCAGGTTTATACTTTCTCCTAAGTCACATAAAGCTTTGGTAAACTTCATGGACCCAACTGTGCACAGTATAGTAAATGCTCCAGGGTCAGGCTTTTTTTGCACTAAGGTTTGTGAAGAAACGGCACTACAGTGGTGGATGTTGTCCACCAGCTCACAGCTTACCTTCCGCTTCTTTGTTAGAAATTCCTTTATAAATTTAGCATAGTTTGGAATTTTCTTAAGTGCCTCCATCAGTGGAACGGTCACTGTTAATTGTTTTAGTATTGCCATGAACTTGCTAAATTTCTCGTTATCTTCTTTCTTTTTCAATCTCTGAGGAAATGAAGGTGGTGGTCTTGGCATTTGTTTCAATACCACTTCCCCTTTTTTTTCATCTTCTTTCTCTAAAATATCAACAACGTCATCCAGCTTCTCAGACTCCACTGGATTGCGTCCTTCTGATTCATCAACACTTATCTCCTTCTCTACAGCTTTGCCCGTAGAAGGGCTAAATAACACCTTACCACTCCGAGTGGTAATATCCATACAAGATCCATCAGTCCGTTATTTCTGAACCGTATCACTAGGTAAAGTACCAGTTTTTCTCTGGTTCAGAGTAGCCAAAAGTTGGCTCATTTGCTTCTCCAACTGCTTAATGGACGCAGAGTGTGAGCTAACCAACTGACTGAGGGTAGAAAACTCACTTTTCATATTTATTACCCCTGAGTTGGTTTCCTCAACTCCCTTTAATAACTTTTCCATCATGTCCTCCATAGACATCTTGCCAGAACTAGTTGTCGCAGCATCGCGACTTCCAGGAGGAATATACAAACCACTCCTGTCATTATTATTTCTCCAATGTCCCTGCTCTCTATCTTTATAATCAGGCTTGTCATAGAAAGTCTGACCTTGGTTCCCTTGGCTATTGCCTCGGAAACCCCCCTGATTACTCACATAGTTTTCCTCATCCTCAGCACCTGTTGACACAGTACCCTGAGATTCCACAGACTTAACCATCTCAGTCTTGTCTGTTAGCAAGTGCTTTGCCAGTAAGTCCATCTGCGTCTTCAAGTGGGCCATGTCCTAATCTTGTTCCTCATCCCTTCTACGTTGCTCTGCAGTAATACCACCAGCAACAATCGGTCTAGACACTACAGAATCCCTAGTATGCCAGGCTCGACTCTTCTTGGTCGTTCTATTCAGCATGTCGGAAGTATCCAGAAAAGAGAGGTCAATGAATGAACCACCTATAGCATTATCCACAATAGGATTCGTCACATATTTGAAAGCTCTATACAAATTTTCCATCAATTGCAAGTCCGTCATACTGTTGTTCGAACATTGTGCAAGTTTCATCTAAAATCTTTCCCAGGTTTCATGCAGTGCTTCAGTCAGAAGCTATCTGAAGTTGTTAATTTCGTCCCTCAACTGTACCCTTCTGGAGGGTGGAAAGAACCGTTCTAGGAACGCATCTTTCAACTGTCTCCAATTGGTTATGGAATCAGGCTCAAACTTATTCAGCCACATTGTTGCCTCCCCAGAAAGAGACAAAGGAAACAATATCAACCTGATCGCATTTTGGCTCACCCCCGGATTGTCAAAGGATTTGCAAATGGTGATGAAGTTCACCAAATTCATATGCAGATCATCACCAGGAAAGCCTTCAAATAACCCCTTTAGATTCAGGAGTTGGATCATGGTACTTGTTATGCTGAACTTTACACCTGGTGACAACGGTGGCAGAATGATAGCACCTATTGCACCAGCTCCGTCCATTCGTTCATCATCTTCATCAGCCTCATATTGCATAGGTTGTTGACCATACCTTCCCCGAACTGGACAATTTCTATTGACGTTTTGCTGCACTGGTGCAACAAGTTGCTCAGCTCTTCTTGGGTTTTGAGGATTCAGCAATTCCTCATCACTCTAGTCTTCATCATCAGGGTTTTGGTGACGTGCTTGTTGACCCAAATTTTTCACATTCACCTGAGCCCTGGATAAAGCAGCTAGTCTTTCTGCTTCCTGTTGTTCAGCCATTCTTCCAATTAGTTGAGGTTCCAAATTGATTGGTAAACGTAAATCACGGAAACTTAACTATCAGTAAATTTTTGTACAAAAAATTTTTAGTCTACAATCATATTCCCCGGTAACAGTGCCATTTTTTATAACACTCAAATTACACTCTTGAATGGGTGTAAGCGATCGTTGTCAATATAAAACCCAACTAGGTTGGGGTCGAATCCCATATGGAATAGGGTGTGAACTTCAATTTGTTTACAAAATATTTTACTGGTAGTTTACTGTTTCCGAAAGATGGGGGTTTAAGTTCACGGTGTGTTAAATATCACTTTCAATAATTCAGTGTTTGTAATCAAGATAAATAGGAAACCAGAGCTATGTTCACCAAGGGTTTCAGGAATTGACAGATACTAGGTAATGCTAGAGATTCTCGGAATGAGTAGAACAGCAGAATATCCCTAACGATTATACTATCTGACTTATCTCTCGACCTCACCAGACAATTTATTATCTAATTCTCTCAAACTTAGATAACTTATTTATTTCCAATAGGATGTTATCTCAGGTAGATTAATCCAGTTACGGCATTAATCATTAAACAGAAGGTTGGTAGCCTCCGAGTCCCTATTGATAATTCACGTCCTCTAGTCTATTTCTTTGTTAAAAGAAAATAAAACCAAAGGCATAACCTAATGTTTGCAACCACTAGATTTTAGTTAAAACAATAGAATTTTAAGATGTTTTACTACTCCTTGAATTCGTTAAACACCTAGTATCATATCAAACTCTAATCCATGGATCCCATAACTCCAACTAATGAAATTAGCCGTTTATGATTTGATGAATGAAATAACAAGTTGAATTCATGATTATAATGATAAACTTACGAATGGATAGAAAACAGCAAGTAGTTCCTCCGATTTAATAACAAGGTAGAAACCCCAAAAATAGTTGATACGAAAATACAAGAATATTTTATGAAAGAGAGCAAAAATACGTCTCTTTTCTTAGAGTTGATGTATGATAGATGAATTATGAATGAATCAAAAACCCTAAAAGATGCTATTTATACTAAAGCCTATTTAAGGAAATAAAATAAAAAAATTAATAAAATTGTCTGAAATAGGTGACGCCCAGGCTGACGCAGCGTTAAGAAGTTGACGCCCTATCACGGATGGCGTCTGAGAGGCTTCGGTTTCCTTCAGGTTCTGTCTTAGGCTGACGATGTGGATGATGCTGCGTCAGGGTTCTAACGGCGTATCACCAACGTCGTCGGATATCTTCTTCCCATTCTAACTTTCTTCTTAAGGCTGACGCCATTCTTGACGCCTTATCACGACTTTTACGCCACATCACCGGCGTCGTCAGAACTTCTCCTCAAACTGCAACTTCCTGGTTAAGGCTGACGCCAATGCTGATAGGGTATCACGAGGCTGACAGCTTATCATGGAGGTAGTCAGCCATGTTTTCTTCTATTTTGCTCAGATTTTCAACTCTTTTCCTCCATTATTGTTTATTCTCATTTTTTCAGCCTTTTTTTGCAATATCATGAGCAAACACATCAAAACAACAAGAGTTGCTTCAGAATTCACAATTATTTTGAGCTAAAAAACATTAAATGTGTTAGCTTTTGCTCACACATCAGCCACCCTCAACTTAGGCTATTTGCCTAAGTCAAAGTGCACAATATCAAAGGAGGACCAGGGCCAAAACAGGTTCATTATGATACAAATGGAAAGGTGATAGGTATAATAAAAAGAATAGGCATTCAGGCTCAAAATCAGGATCAAGGGATATTATTCACACATGGAAGGTCATTTAGGCTAAAAGTGGACAAATATCAACAATGGCCTATGATCCTTTCCTAACTGCTATCCTACAACCAAGGCAAGACCAACCGGGTAAGTTTTGGATTTAATACACAATGGAAACTAGGTAGTATCTCACACACACATGGCACAAAGGTACATCAGAAGCTACTACCCATTCGGTTCATGCAATTGTTAGCAGTTATTATTATGTCCCTAGTACTAAAGCCATAAAAAGATTCACAGTAGTCACATATAGATGTATATCACACAGTTACCAAACAGACAATTGGAAAGGTATTTATCATACCAAGAAACATTAACAAAAATATGTCAACTATCCTAGATACTTATTTTTTTCCCAATTAACCATAACACATCACAAAATAAACACAATACGCCTAAATATTCCATCTCTATTAGGAACAAGACTCTGGAGATAAGAGGTACAACAACAAAAACCCCAAAAGGACATCAACACCCACAAGTAACCCCACACTCAAATTAAAATCATACAATGACCCTAATGCATCAAACCAAAACAAGATAGTTAGAAACATATTTGTGTCACCATGGGTGCGAAGATCTGATGTCAATCACATAATACGAATACAAATAATAAAATACCTTGGGTTGTCTCCCAAGAAGTGCCTAATTCAGTGTCGCGGCACGACCCAACTCAACTTTTTCCTCAACCTTGAGGATATGAATTTCACCCCTAACTTAGAGTCTATCTTTTTGCCTCGCTCATAGGGGGTGGTACAAAATTTAAGAAGTCATGTAATGGATTGAGCGCGGTAAACCACTCGGCCTTAAAGTGAGGCGTGTTTTTATGTTGCTTGTCTAATGTAGAATCAAGAATATAAGATTCTTGTTCCTCATCTTCACACTCTTCTACTATTTTAAATGATTCCACATAAAAGATATCATCTAAACATAATGTAGAAAAGTACAATGAGGCCCAATCAATCGTACTTCAAAATTTAGACTATCTACTACACACTCACTTTTATTCACCTTCTCGACATCTTCACTTTGAATTAGGCTAGAGTCTTTATTAGAGATTTTCTTTGTTTCTTCTTTTGCCTCTAGCACTATGTCCTCAATCTTGGAATTATCTCTCATGGTTGTTAGGTTGGTTGGGATATCACTGAGGGTTTCTCGACATCAAGCTCAACATCAATATAAGGTTCTTTCTCCTCATCTTCACACTGTTCCATTATTTTAAATAATTCCACAGACAAGATATCATCTAAACATAATATAGAAGAATGCTTTGAATGATTGACCTCTATATCAATCTCTTCATGAATGATTGGCTTCATGTCTTAACACATATCACATATGATATCATACGTTTCTTTTTGGATATCTAACATTCATTGAAACATTGCTTCAATGCCACTCTTCCCGGTGCTTTGTTCTTTATTTTCTTGACCATAAGACCTATCAAACTCATAAAAAGAATAAGAATTTGGGTTATCACAATAGAGGGAGGGGGAATTTGGGAAATCACTCCAATGTCCATCTTGAACACTATATAAAGAACAATCATACTCCCGATAGGATGGATATGGTGCACACATCTCTCTCCGAAAGGCAAATCTACAATATTGCCAAAAGTGAGGTCTATCACAATACTGATATGGATCATCAAGATAAGATTTCCAACCACCAAGCTCATGTTCATTCCACGATGCCATAGTAGTAAGTAAACTAAAATAAAAATCTACCTAACACAAGAAATAAAAGAAAACTAAAAACAAATATTTACAAGTTTGAATTCAAGCAAGTAGGCTAAAATTCCAAACCAACTCAATATGCCAAATTGTTCTCCGGAAATGGCACCATTTTTTATAACGCTCAACTTACACGTCAATTTAGTGCAAGGCGGTCGTCGTCAATAGATTTACCCAACTTTGGAGTCGGGGTCGAATCCACAGGGAACAATGTGAGTGGCGATTAAACTAATTTGAAACTAAAGCTACCAGTTAAATTAAAACAAATGATATGGAAAGATAAAATGGGGGTTTTTAATGATCAAACAAATGTTAAAGTTTTAATTTGCTTCAGATCTCAAATCTTAAACTGTAATATTTCAAATCAATGATATAGAGAAACTAGAGTTGACATCACTATGATTAGTAATCCTCCATTGAATAACAGTTGTAGTAGTGGATTCTCGTGACTTATGGAAAACACCAAATTATCAGTTTCGATAGTCCATATAAGTGTTTCTCGACCTACCTAGATGTTGAACTCCCAAATTCTCTAGAACTTAGGAAAGAATTCTATTCATACTGATTTTATCTCGAGTTGATCAATTTTGTTACAGCATTAATCATTAGATGAGAACTTAACCTTCCCAAATCCTCATTGATAATTCACTTCTTACTAGGGTTGATTTATTATCTTAAGAAAATCAACAGTAAGCAAGGCCTATTGTTTGCAACCAACAGAAAATAATTAATACAAAAGAATTATCATGAAGTTCCCACAATCACTCAAACCCTAACCAAATATTAAATCCCTAGAGGAATAATCATAGACCCCACAACCCTAGTTGTGAGTTTTAGTTTCACATGAGAAAGAAAGAGATAGCAATAATTATATTCATCATTCAAAGCAATTAAACTTACAAAAGATGAAGTCTGAAGTTGATTCTTTTCCAAGTTCAAGAGCAAAATCTCAAAACCCAATCAAAGAGTTGAATATTGAATTCTAAGTTATGAGCCCCAAAAAGAAAAGTAAACTCCCTTGGAATAAGTTCCATATATCCCACCCCTCAATGAAACCCTAAAAGCTACTATTTATTTCCGTAACTTAATAAAAATTCAAAATTAAAAATTCAAAATTAAAAATTCAAAATTTTTGTTTTAGGTGACATGTCTGATAACTTATCACAAATCTGATAAGTTATCAGAGAATGTCGTCAGGACCTCTTCATCTGTCAGACAACCTGTGTGACGACTTATCACAAGTCTGATAACTTATCAGACTTTTCATCAGACCTTTCTTCCAATTTATGCCTTCTGCTTTAGAGTGACGACATGCCTGACGGCTTATCAGAGATCTGATAACTTCTCAGGATATGTCATCAGAAAATCTTCAATTTTCTTGTTCTCTGTCTATATGTGACAACATGGTCTGATAACTTATCACAGATCTGATAGCTTATCAGATCAAGTCATCAGAAGAAATCTTCAAAACTTAATTTCTTGTATCTTTCACTAAAAATTATCCTTCTTGATAGAGCTTTCATGTATTTTCATGCATCTTGACTTTTACTGCATTATCAAAGAGAAAACAATCAAAAATGACAAAAGTTGCTTAAGACCCAAAATGCATCTTTCACCTCAAATATGTTAACATCTGCTCACACATCAGTTAGTCACTATTTCCAAATAGTTCCTACCCATCCCCTAGCCTACATTACAGCCTAAAAAGTCCTAATTGATCCTAAACTTTACATTCGAATATTAGTGGAGAATTACACTAAGGGAAAGCCTATGGCTCACTGTGTGTGACTTGTGAATTCCTTATGAGAGTGAGTGTAATTTGATTCTTGTACCCATCATGTTATAAATTGCATTATTGTGAGTGATTATGGGTAACTCTCTTGTTGTGAGGGGAACATGTTTGATGAATATGGGTGATTTGTATGATCTCCTTTATTGAATGATAATCATGAGTTTTCCAATTAAGTGAGTCAATTCTTGAGGCTAGGATGTTTTATGGTAGTGTTTATGTACTTTTAATTATGTATACATGCTTAGTGTAAAAACTTGCATTCGTGTCATCATTGTAGTGCTAGATTGAGTGTCTTCCATGTTTTATAAGTATGGAGTCTCTTCAACTCTTGATGCTTAAAGTGAAGAATTGTTCGAGAACGAACAAGGCTTTAAGTGTGGGGGTGTATTTATGAATTCTAGTGTTATTATTCTAGCCTTTTTAGCTTTGTTTTGAGGATGATTCATGTGATTAACTTTTTGATAATGATATAAATATGCATTTAAGTGTCCATGTATGTGTGTACAATCTTTTATGGTGTTTCCAAGAAAGTTTTGATTCAAATTGATCATTTAGAGTTCAACCAAGAAAACTAGTGTTACTAGCTTGAGTTAGGTGCTTGTCCAGTCTATTGTGTTGGCTTCTAATGTTAACTAATGATTTTCTAAGGATATTATTGTATATTTATATGTGAAACAACTTGTTGATAATGTTTAAGGGTCAATTGCATTAGCACATGAGTCGAAACAATGAGTTAAAGATCAAAGTGAAATTAGCCTATGCTTAGCTCGTGTTTCTAGTTCACCATCTTGAATGTTGTGTTTTTTTGAGTTCTAAATTATTGTGTTTAATGATATAGGATGCTTGGTGAGTGGATTATGATGATATATTAAGGATATCTGCATTTTTTAATTGACATTTTAATGTCTTCCCAGCTGCTTATGGTCCTGTAACTTGTGTTTATGGTACCAAAAGTATGATTATGTGCCAAATTCCACAACATTCCATTCTCATCCTCAAAATTTCATCTTTTCAGTTTTTGCACACTTTACTTGGCCCGTGTAGGACTCGTGACCCTGATGGGTTGGCCACACAATCCCCTTACCTGGAAATTTATGCATGTCGTAATCTTACCGTATTCCGGGTAAGTTCATAAGATATAATAAACCTACAAAAGAAAAACAAACAAAAAATGAACACGTGTTTATGGTACCAAAAGTATGATTATGTGCCAAAGTCCACAACATTCTATTCTCATCCTCAAAATTTCATCTTTAAAATTTTTGCTGGCTTTACTTGGCCTGTGTAGGACTCGTGACCCTGATGGGTTGGTCACACAATCCCCTTACCTGGAAATTTATGCATGTCGTAATCTTACCGTATTCCAAGTAAGTTCATAAGATATAAACCTACATAAGAAAAACAAACAAAAATTGAACTCTAAAATAATGGGTTGTCTCCCACCCAGCACTTGATTTAACGTCACTGCACGATGTGGTTGTGTTGGTTACTCAGACTTCACAAACAAGCCCATGGGTTTCCTCCCATGCAACGCTTGATTTAACATCGCGGCATAATGTGGGTACTTTGATTACTCAAAATTCATCAAGATACCCATAAGAGTACCCTCTTTGTACAATCAATCACTAACGCCACCCTTATATCGGTTAGCTGCTCCATTAATTTTTGAATGTTGAATGTGGCCTCCTCGCCATTGACTCTAAACTTTAGCTCTTCATTTTTCATGTCAACTATCACTCTACCTGTGTCCATAAATGGTCTCCTTAATAGGATGGGCATATCGGTGTCAACCTCACAGTCCAGAATAGCAAAGTCATCCAGAAAGATGAAGTTATCAACTCTCACAATCACACCAAATGAAATTCCCACAAGTTTCTTCATTATGTGATAATCTATGAATAGCCACATTGCAGTCGATTTAGAAAGGTTCAAGCCCAATTGCTTGAACAGTCAACGTCATCAAATTTATAGTGTATCCTAAGTCACAAAGGCTTTGGAAAACCAAGATGACCCAATAGTACATGGTATAATGAATGCTCTGGGATCATCCTTTTTCTGATCCAGAGACCTAGTAGTAACTAACATATAGTGGTACAAGCCATCAATATCCTCAATCATAGATCTTTTCTTTTTTGTGACCAACTACTTAATAAACCTAACATATCTAAGCATCTACTCCAACGCCTCAAGAAGATGAATATCCAAGCTCAACTCTTTCAGCATCTCAATGAATCGCTTGAATTTTCCTTCCTATCTTTTCTGCTTCAGTCGCTGAGGAAAAGGTAGGGGTGGTCTTAGAATTTGTCTTATTTCCAGCTCAACAACTGAACCCTTACCTCTTTCATTACTAATTATATCATCACCGCCTGTTGCCTTTTCTAACTTCATAACAGGTATCTCATCAACAACAGCCTCATCATATCTTTGCACTTCCACAGCAGGTAAAGGGGATCTACAATAGTCATACCACTCCTTGTGGTAATGGAAAGAACATGACCGTCATTTTTCAAATTTTGAATAGTGTTTCTCAGAAGGTTACATGGCTGCCTTTGGTGCAGTGTTGCTAACATACACCCAAATTGTTACTCCAATTTCTTGATAGTAGTGGCATGGGATTCAACCTTTTGGGTCAACCCTGAAATGTCAGCCTTAATCTCCTTAAAGTTGATCTCCTAATTTTCTTGACCCTTTACCAGCTTAGTCAATATCTCTTCCATTATTTATTTTGCATCTCTTTTTTCGGGTGAAATGTACCGATCTTCCTTTTCCTTGTAATCATCTGTTCTTCTCCATTCATTGTCTTTGTCATTGTAATAGTTCTGACCTTGGTTTCCTTTCTCTTGGGCTCGAAAACCTGCCAACTTACAATCTAAATACTTTGTGTCCTCCTCTAACTCAGATTTATAAGCTTTGGATGCTTCACCCTGTGCCTCTACTGTATTAACCTTTACAAAATTTATTATTGCAAACTATTTTGACAAGTCACCAATATCAGTTCATATTAGTGAAATATCCTGAGCTACAACATCTTTAGCCACTCTCTGCTCATTAGAAACTCTAATGGTATAAGTGACAGAACCTCTCTCAACCTCCCGAGTTTGCCACCCTCGGTTAGTTAGTGAGATCTGATCCATAATACTAGAAGTTATCTCCCATCTCAATCTCATAAAGTCTCCTCCGGAGATAGTGACTGCTATAGCTCTAAAACTGATAGTCGGGGCTCTATAGAATATCTCGAACAAGCTTGGTCCTGAAATTCAATGGTTGGGCACCATGCTAATCTTCTTCGTGAACCAGAACCATGCCTCATATATAGATTCTGACTGCAGCTGCTTGAAATTATAGATCTCATCCTTGACCTGTAAAACCCTAGATAGAGGAAAGAACCTATTCTAGAATTGTCTGCGTAACTCATTCCATGTAGTGATAGATGCTGTTGAAATTTCCCCCAGCCATAAAGATGCTTCTACAGAAGTGAGAAGAGGAACAACCTCAGTCTAAGTGATTCCTCATTCACCCCTGGATTTGTATATGAACTGCAGATCCCTATGAAATTTGTGAGGTGCATATCTACGTCGTCTGTAGGTAAACCCGTAAATACACCTTTCAGATTTAAGAGTTGGATTTTTGCACTCGTTATGTCAAACTTAATGCCTGGGGGTAAAACAAGAGGAATAATGGCTCCATCCTCTACCCGCTCAACGTATCCCAGATCTTTTTCATCATCCTCATAAGGATGCACATAATGGTATGCTGGGATTACTTGAGGATGGACACCTCTGATTCTTGTTCTGATCTCCACCAAGTACTGCTCGGTGGTCTGTTGCCTGTCTCTGCTCAGCAAACTCTGTCTCTCGATCTATGCACTGATCTTCTTCTACTACCCTCCTCTCATTAGCGACTTGTGCTAAAAGTACCCTTGTCTATAGATCAATAATGTACTAAACTCCTTCAGTAGGAGGGGGAGGCATATCATCACAAACCCCTTTAGGAATATTATCTCTTTTTGGTTCTATCATCCTACTAGGTGTTTGCAGGATCCTCTCTGGATTTGGATTAAGTTGGAGTAAGGGATTGACTATACTCGATGTGCTAGGCACACACCGGCCTATACCCAACTAAGAACAAAAACAAAAAGACCCGAAAACTGCAACAACTTTAATTCACAAATCAACATTGTATTCTCTGGCAACGGTACCAAAATTTGATAACGCCCTAGATACACCTTCACTCTGATAATTTTATAGTCACTATCAAATATAGTAACCCAATGAAGTTTGGGGTCAAATCCCAAGTGAATACATAAAATCGTGGATCTCATCTATTGTAATCAACGGCCAAAACTGGAAAAGTAAATGAGGGGTTTTGAGTAACAATATTGAAGAAGTGGTGAATATCAATTTGTTTTGAGTAACAATATCAAAGAAGTAGCAAATATCAATTTTAGATGTAATCAGTCATAGGTGAACACTAGGATATTGTTCCTCCTGGCTTCTCAACTCCTTAGGCTTATCGTGATTTTTTGAACCAACATGATACCTTGCATGTTGAATCTGATAAGTTATTTACCATCAATAGTCTTTAGGATGAGCTGATAGACTTCACCCTTTACCTTTTGAGTCTCAGGATGTTGCCTTACTAACCCTTATCTTACTCCCAATTAACTATTACCTTTTGAGTCTCTAGTTATTAGATGATAGCTAACCATCTTTCTTAGATAATACCTAGCAGCGTGGATCGACAGCTAAACTTCAAATTACTACTGTCATTATCTTTTCCTAGTCACTACTCCTCTTTTGGAGTAAGTAGCAATAATCTAGGTAGGATCCTAACATTTGCAACCACTAAGATAACTATTAAAGTGAAGATAATACAATCCATGCATGGGTGTCGGTTCAGAACAACAATAGCACCTTCACTACTTCGTCAATTTGCCAGGGTTTCCACAACCCTAGAAAATAATTTTTAGCCACTCATGCTTGTTAAATAATCAACAACATTCATGATTGAAAGCATAAGATGAAATCACAATAATCACAAGTAAGAACCCAAAACCATAACTGAATTAATCAACCGAAACTAATACAAGAGAATTCCAAGACCAAAATCAAATATCAAAATCAAAACATGTTTGTAAGTATAAAGAGTGCGTAACTTGTACTAAAAACACATAAGGAGTATTTATAGTACATGGGGAAACCTTAAAATCAAAGCCCGGATGAAAAAAAGACAAAAACGAGTTGGTGGCCATATGTGATGTCAGCATGCGGCCTGGCCTTGGGCGCATGTGTCACATGCAGCCTGAGGCTGGGTGGATTTAGACACCTACATGCGCCAAAATAAAAAATCATGCAGCTTTTGCTCTCGGGATTTTGGCTGCAGTCTTTTGGACTTCTAGCACTTACCTTAACCACATGTAGTCCACATGTGCTATATGTGGTCCACGTGTTGACATAGGTAAGTGCCGGAAGTTATTTTTTTAACTCTTTTACTCTTGGAATCTTCAATTCTGGCACTTAACTTAGTCTTATACAGACCACATGTGCTACATGTGCTCCATATATAGACATAGGTAAGTATTGGGCCTTCCAATGCTTGCAACCAAGCTTTAAATCTTCAACTTTCATCATATGCTTTGGTCACGAACATCCGGAAAGAGTCACGAATACCCAAAAAATCAAATAAGTAGCCACAAACATCACTTTTCATCTTTTTCATGAACTCAGCATCCAAAACATAATTTTCTGCAAAACATACCCAAAACACATCATATCTAACAAAACAACCTAAGAAACTTAAATATTTTCATTATTTTAAGCGTCAAAAGTGCTATATTTCTATAGCACATAAATGGTATTGAATGGCCTCATCATAATCATTTAATAATTCCATCTACAGCATCTACCTGAAATTCTAATCCCTTTGGGTGAAAACATATTACAAGTTGCGTTGGTTTGCAAACATTCACACTTGACACAATAGAGGGAGTGACTCAAAATCTCAAGTGCAAAAACCACTACGGCAACTCCAAGTCATGGGTTAGAAAATTCATCTCATGAGGTGTCCATTTTCTTGAAGCATAGGCAATTACATTTGTATCTTGAATTAACACAACATCCAAACCAGAGCGTAAAACATTAAAAAAACACAATAAAGTCCTTACCTCTAATTGGCAAGGAAAGAATGGGAGTTACAATAAAAGGATTTTTGAGATTTTGAAAGCTCTCCTAACACTTGTAAGACTATACAAATGGAACCTCCTTTTGGCTCAGTCTTGAAAGTGTGTAGCAATAGAGACAAAGTTCTTGACAAACCTGTGATAGTAATTTTCATGACCCAGACTAACAGACCGTGCGGGCACCTACACTATTCTAAATAGTTAGGAGAGCCCTTATTACCCAACTAAAAATATGCAGAAGACTTCTGTTTTTAAGAAATAATGGATTAAATATAATAAAGTAAATTAAATACTAATAAATAATTTTTTTCTAAAACTTCTTACAAATGTCCTTCACTATCCCAAGACTTGTCCAGACATATACAAGAGTTATCTACTACAACATAGACTGACAATAAAATAAATTATACAAAGACTCTAACATCTTCTTGGAAGAAAGTGCAGAAGTTAGTGTTGAATATCGTCATCCATCTAGTAACTGCAACTAACCTGCATCCAGTTTACACTCCAAGAAGAAATATAGAAAAGTAGGATCAGTACAACCACACGTACTGGTAGGCATCATCGTCCAACCGTGTTAGTTCATATCATCATAAAATAGAATTAACAAAAATAAATCATGACATCTTGAATGGAATATAATTCAACTAAGCTTGTAATAATATTATTACTTTACCTAAATAAGTTACAACATCCAACTACTATTCCAACACCATCAATATTATATTCTCTACTAACATACTCTCGCTTCATTAATTCACACCATCAACCACAATCCAACGCTAATACAACAATATTCCTCTTTATTCACTTTATCTTATTCATTACTCATATTCACAGGAACAAACCCATAATCATAGACCACCCACACTAAATTCTCGGGATAACAACCAAATGCTTTATTGTAATATTAAAGAATGATAACCATCCATTCTGGTAAGCTACCATTAAAACACATATAAATAAAGAAAGTCCACCAACATATAAGTAAGTAAGAAGTTTCACTTTTTCAAATACATATCACACAATCAAATACCCAGTGAATTAACAATACAATAATAACAGATCAAACGGTGCTTACAAACAAGCCACATAACCATCAAGAGTATCAACCTTACTGTAAACATCCACAGACTCAACCCAAATATGTACACAAATGCTATGGGACTTATTTTTGGCCAAATAGTCATGACCTACAGGGAAAAATCTATGTTCATGTACCATACCGGTGTGGTACCCGATCCAACATATACATATACCTACCAGCGTCGTACCCAATCCAACATATACATATCTATACTGGCGTGGTACCTGATCCAACATATACATATCCGTACCGGCGTGGTACCCGATCCAATATATACATATCCGTACCGGCGTGGTACCCGATCCAACATATACATAGCCGTACTGGCGTGATACCCGATCCAACATATACATATCTATATCAGCGTGGTACCCAATCCAATATATACATATCGGTATCAGCGTGGTACCCGATCCGATATAACATATCCGTACCAGCGTGGTACTAGATCCAATATATACATATTTGTACCGGTGTTGTACCCGATCCAACATATATGTATCCGTACCGGCGTGGTACCCGATCCACCATAAACAAGTATTATCAATATCAAATTTATACAACCTCACAACATACAACAATGTACCAAGTTTACAAGTACACTTAAAGTCATAAGACAACTCCATCAAGTAAATTTTCAACAATCATTTATACATGCATCAACAATCCAAGCATCAACAATTTCAAGCATGTCTGAATACCAATGAACAAGTACTCATAGCATTACTTTAAGGAGTTATCATTATCAAACAAGTCACTCATAGTCACAATTTAATAAACCATCATTATCATCAATTTAGCCTCTCATGGGTATCCAATAGATATAGTATTTTTATAAATATCAAAACAAGAATATCATAAAATAAATCACAATTTAATTCTTACACATACAAATAACTATTGGAGTCTTAATTACTCATTAATTATTTAAAATATCATTACCTTCTTAAATACCGCAACTTGGGTGCTAACATCACCACCTATAACTAGCACATTCATGCGTATCATTATCCTCTACCTCTTTCCACATAATACAATCATCACACTAATTCAAGTCATTTATCCCTTATATATTACTATGCTCATCAATATTCAATCTTAGAATAATTCTCCTCATCATATTATTGCACAATACATACAACCTAATACCATTACAACTCAACTAGGTTCATCACTAGAACAACTAAAAAAATATCATGTTCATATACTACGTTTACAACAATCTCCTTTCGGGCACATAACACATAATATCATAAATATCACATAATCAATCAATAATATAGTTTTTGGGATTAAAGTTAAGTACTCGTGCCTTTATCAACCCCAACTCCATGCCCACAGGCCTAGACATGCTTTCTCCCATCAATTCTAAATTATGAAAATATAAAATAACACAATCTTCTACTCATTAAACCTAGCCTACCTGGACGCCAAGATTTTGGAAGAACCAAGCTGCAACAAGGATGCATCTTTCCTTTCTTTCATGTCGTGGCATAATCAATCATCTAAAAATCAAGCAAGTGTAAGAGTAATTAAATATTTACTCTTCAAACAAATATCTTGGGGATTCAAACCCACTAATTCTACCCTTAATTTAAAGTCTATATCATTTCCCAATGTCAAATAGACATTAATTAGCTCTTTCAAGATTGACCCATCTCCATTAATGAAGTTTTTATGCTAAAGGTCTCATCTTTACGGAATTCAAGGTTCCTAACCATCAAAATTCATAATCTAGTTTATGAAATTCATGTTAGGAATCTTTAATTTACAGTTTAGGATCAGCTCTACGTCATATTAAAAACACCCATGAGTATTTCCCAAAAGGATTCCACCATTAAAGGTCTTTCTAAGGATTCTAAGATGTTAAAGGATTAAAAGACGAAGAAAATAATGGAAAAACTTACCTCAACGAAAGAATTTCACCTTAAGCCTTGGGAAATCACCTCTCTAGGGTTAGGAAATGAAATTTGAGGTTTTTAGACTTAAAATACGGCTGAAGCTGATTTAAATACCATCAAAATTTTTGCTACAGCAAAATCCCGCTTCAACCTGGATAGTGCTCAGTAAAATAGTCATAACTTTTTACTCCGAATTTGGATTGAGGAACGGTTTGTTACGTTGGAAAAAGGACTCAGAGATATTTAATTTGGTGGGTGTTTGGTTTCGTAACTCTTGATATTCTAATAGATTTGATCGTTTGAATTTGACCCTAATAAAAACTCATATCGAAACTCTATCAAAAATAAAGTTGTAAACTTAACTTGGTGTTAGGGATATTGTATGACCATAATTAATAGATAAAGAAATTTCAAACTAAGTTATTGATATTAGAACTCATGAATACTTGAATTCATCGAGCTTTAGTCCATCTATACATATTCAAAGGCTAAAATCTTCGCTGAAAAGTTTAAGGTGACATAATAAATAAAATATTGGCTAATTTGGACCCAAATTAATATTGAGGAATGAAAATTAAGAATTTTCGTGAATTTACTATGAATAATTTAGTAACGACGAAATGGGTTGTTACAGTAATTAGAAATACACATGAAACTCCTAACCTTAGTCACAGAGCTAGGTCGAACCAAACTCTTAACAACTTCAATCTTTTGGGGATCTACCATCACCCCTTTATTTGAAACCATATGCCCAAAAAAGCTACAGAAGGCATCCAAAATACACATTTAGAGAACTTAGTATGAAGTTGTTTCTCCTTCAAAATACCCAAAACTATAGAAGAAAAAAACTTGACCTATATGTCCCGCTTACTTTTGTAGTAACCAAAATGTTGTCGATAAAAACAATTACAAAAAATCCAAAAGACTTGAAAATACCATTCATCAAACATTTGAAGGTTGTTAGTGAATTAGTCAACCCAAAGGACACCACTAAGAAACTGTTATGCCAATACCGAATCTTGAAAGTTGTCTTGAGTAGATCCTCAAGACAAATCTTTAACTAGTGATAACCTAACCTCAATTCTATCTTAGAGAAAACTAAAACACCCCACAACTGATTAGAGAGATCATCTATCCAAGGAAATGGATACTTATTCCTAATGATAACCTTTTTCAACTTTCTTTAGTCAATAAACATTCTCATGATACTATTTTTTTCTTAACGAACAATATTGGAGAAAACCTAAGGCAAAGCACAATGATGAATAAATCTCTTATCATGTAACTCTTACAACTGAGTCTTGAATTATCTCAGCTCAGCTAGAGACATTTGATAAAAAAAGGAATAAAAATTAAGCGAATGCCCGACTTCAACTCAATGCCCCGATCTAGAGGCATGCCAAGCAAGTCTATGGGAAATACCTCCGAAAACTCTGACACCATAAGAACTGACTCAATAGTAGGGGACTCGGCACTAACATCCCAAAGATATGCTAGCAAGGATAAACTCTCCCTCCTAACTAACTTCTTAGCCCAAATAAAAGATAGAATTTTCATGGGTCTTGGCTTAAACATACCTTTCCACTCTTACTTATCCATCTCAGTCATCTCTAAGGTCAGATTCTTAACATTACAATTTTGAACAACATCATACAAAGATAGGCAAGTCATAACTAGGATGATGTCAAAATCAAGCATATCCAAGATTATCAAATCTACCCCTTTCTGGAAATCATAAACACAAAAAGAAGTACTATACATTTGGATCACTACCATAGAGTCTCCAACTAGAGTAGACATATGTACATGAGAATCAAGCATGTCACAAACCATGTCCAATCCCAAGGTAAATTTAATAAATACATAAAAATAAGTGGAACCAAGATCAAATAAGATAGTAGCTAGTTGATCACAGAAGAGAGTAGTATCTGTAATAACAGTATATGAAGACTCAAGCCCAGTCTTGCCTAGATGGCATAATAATGATCTTTATCATTAATATGGGCAACCTTCCTAGCAGGCTACGCACTAACTCTTCCTTCATTATCACCACCTCAATTTCTACTATAGCCTCCCTAATAATTACCTCGCCCACTCTATGGACGACCTCTACCATTACCTCTGCCACTCCAACCAACATAAACCACATCACAACACTCTTATTTCCCCTGAAAACCATCCTATCTATGAGGACACTCTCTCTTAAAGTGCACCATAACACCACAAGTATAGAAACCTCAATCTAGGGAAGGCCTTCTAGCAGAAGCACATAAATCCCCCTGGTTTCTCATAATTGAGGACTAATGAATGGCTTTTGATAAACCTACTGTAGTAGCTGGGAGAACTAATTGAATATGGAGAACTGGATAGGCCTGATGACTATAACTCTTGGATTAAAAACCATCGAAGTTACCATATTCTAGGATTTCTTTGCTATAACCTTAGCCTAGACAACCTGTTTGATTTTTTCAACCTTCTTCACATTATCAACAATATCGCTAAAGGTCTTTCCAGTAGCAGTTATATTCATAGCTAAAACCGGCAAGTCAATATTCAAACCTTTCACAATAACTAAATCCTCTCTCTTTTTGGTACTAAGCAATTGAGTAGCATAATGGAATAAGGCATAAAACTTAGACTCATAGGTTGAACCAAATATATTTCTCTACTGAACGTTCTGAAACTCATCATTTTTATGATCAAAGAGAGCATATAGTGCATATTTTTCAAAAATAATGTATGGAATTGAGCCTATGTCGGTGAAGGTAAGGTTGGTGAATAAAACTCCACATAAAATCTACCACTAGATTGTATCACTCTATAGTTGGAAGGTTACGAACTCAATACCATGTTGCTTCATGATACGCATTTTATGTGGCCTCTCATAACAATCAACTTATGAACTTGAACATATCCTCAGTCTTAGAACCAACAAAGTAGGAGGTCTCATCTTACAAAATTTAGTCAGCATATCATGTTCAGTCCCTAGTCATGATAGGACCTAACACATGACAAGGAAAAATCTCAACCCCTAAAGCCTCATCTATCCTGGGAGAAAAAGTGGTAGTCGATTGAGCACCTGAGAACTGATAAATAGGCATATCAGGATCAACTCCAATTTAAAAACCTACTCAGAAAAGTAAGAACCTACTGGATCAACTCTAACGATATGTCAGGAAGAGTTGCACCTCCAGCTGGTGTTGCCTCCTCATATTCCATGATATCCTTATTCAAAATGTTATCAAACTGATCCAATGGTAGGGGAGGTATATCATATATCTATAGGACCATGTTAGATAACTCTATAGATCTACCTCTGGCAGGTATTTCTCTGCCTTTCCCTCTTTCTCTATCCTTTCCTCAACCTTGAATAGTAATTCCTCAATTGGGACTGTTGGTGTATGGGTGGGTTGTTGCTCTAGCTCTATTAGCTTTATTGTTTATCATTTGTGGATGAAAGAATGAAGTAGGGTCAGATACTACTTTTTATCGACCGATACTAATTGGAATCAAATTATAGCACAAAAAATAAAGTGATAATTTCCTAAATTTCTATAAACCTTCAAAGAAAAGTATAAACATTTCCATACCATTTTGCATGACCATACTGAACCTATTTGGTTCAACAAGATCAACGAACCTAGGGCTTTGGCACCAACTTTTTCACAATCCAAATACATTTAGAATGAAACCCCCATTAACCTTCGTTAGGAGAACTATCTAACCCAAACTACTCAATACCAACACTTAATATAACTTAAGAGAAACTAACCAATCCTTTTTATAACTGAATATCTTGTATAGTTTAATAATAAAACCAATTTTAGAAAATAAAAAAAGACTAAAATACCCCAAGAATTTGAAAGTCATTGTACCAAAACACTATAATGGTCAACAAATGCGTCCAACCCATAAATGAATGAAAATATCCATATCTAAAGAAAATAGACAAGAACTAAGCAGAGGACTCATGGATGCCCAAAAGATGTAGTTCACCCTTGAGTTGAAATGCACTTTGATCTAAAGTTGAGGTCTTGATTAAGTAGATGGAAAAGGCTTTGTACTCAACAAATAGAAGAGCACAGGTAGTATTAGTACAAAGCCACTATGTTCTGGTATGTTCATCAGTCAACCCAAGATAATAAACATGACTAAATAACCATAATTAGTAAACAAGTACAACTATGAACACCCAACAATTACCTTTACCTTAAATATGTACCATTTAGCCTGTTTCAAACAACACCAAAGATTTCAATCAAGTGTAAGACAATATAGACAATATACCAAGTGAGGACCATGACTACCAACATTAACTAAGTCAACAAAACCATAAAGTAACACTAATAAGTTACACCTTGCCTCAAATACATAAGTAAGTAGAAATCTATAGAAGATAAGTCATTCCTTTTTACTTTTTGCCCAAAATACTTGAGGATCCATTTTAACAATCATAATAAAATATCAATAACAGTAATCACAAACCTGGTCCACTTAAGGAACCATCAAACTCACTGATACCTTGTACATATATACTAAGGGTCTTATTGTCCCCCACTAGCCATGACCTATAAGGGATGATCTTTTGTCCACGTACAAAATATCCCAAACATATATTGTATGTCAACCTTATACAAACCAATCTTGTGGATTTTGCCAGCTTATCTCATAATATTAATAATAAATCCTGTAAAGATGTCCTTTACTAGCTCATCACACAACCACAATAACAATAAATAACTACACGTGTACAATCAACAAGCCTCTAGTATAACCTTATTATATGTGAGTAGCTCTTAGGATATTATTCAACAATTTACTTTCTTCTAATAAGTATACAAAGAAATAGTTAATATGAACACACAAACCAAGTTAGATTTTCAACTATATTTAACCCATCTCTTACCTCAACCCAAGCTTGCACCATTTTATTATCAAGCTTTAGCCTTGCATTTTCTTGAAATATCAGCTTGGTTATGGTAAAAAAACAATAATGTAATAAGAATTTAGTTAATGACCTAAAATTCAAGGATTACAACCTAATCCCTTAACCCCATGGTAAAATTCATGATCATTCCCATTATTCTAGGGTTTTCTATAATTTTTCCACCATAATTCTACCAATTTAATGATTATAACAATGAACCCTGAGCATGCAATCATAATTTAACAACCCTTAACCCAAATCTAAGGATTTTCCACCTAATTACACTAGTAAATTCACTGAGGTCAAGTACAAAGCCTCCCTAAATGCAAAAACTAGTGATTCTAGGGATTAATTATCGAAAAACATATTAGCGCGTGGGATGGATTTGCTAACCTTTAACAAAGGAAATTTGTGGAAAAATAGTACAAATCGCCCAAAATTGCCTCTTCTAGACCTTGGATGAATGTGAAATGAAAATAATATTTTTGAGTTATTTATTGCATTAATCAAAGATATCCCACTATAGCGGGATAATTTACACTATAGAGGCATCACTATAATGGGATTCACACGCCATGGTGGGATTGACCTACTATGACTCCCGTTGTAGCGGGAATATTCCAGCTAGAGCAAGCTAGTGGTAGCAGTCTACCTCCCTTTATAAAAACCTAGTCTAAGGTCAAAAGTCTGTAAACCCCTGTAAATTGCCCTTTTTACAACACACTTCCAAATATTAACATTCCAAACTATCCCCTCAATATCAAATCTGATATTGAGAGTTTTACTAACTCAAATTTGCTTTAAAAGTTTCTATAGATTTCTTAACATCATAGCTATTATAAAATAACACCAAACAATAAAATCAACCACTAATCCCTTACCAGAATACCCTGGACCATACCATGATTGGATGTTGTCCAAGAGAAGCATAGCTTGAAATTATTAACTCTTTATTCGGATTAAACCTTAATCTGAATTTAGCACCCTAGACTTTACCATAATGATAGAAAGGGTCGTTACATTATCCCTCCCTTGGCATTTACTAATCTTTATCATTTTATTGGTGCATGTGACAACAAGTCCATATCTTATTTATTCGTTGCTCGCATTTTATCTGGGGTCAAGCCCCATTCCGTTGAGTCAGATCCCCATTCCAAGATCTTAAAGTGGATTAAAACTACAAAAAATAATGCTGATTCATAGTAATATATAGAAAACATACAATAATATAAATGGATATACAGTGTAAAAATAAAAGGAAAGCAAATATATAGCAAACAAGCAAAGAAACATATTACGTAACTGATGCATGGTCATGTATATGCCAAATACATAGAAGGAGAAGTTGTGATATAAAAGAACCACACACGGTAGAAATAGGCTAAGAAAGTTCATAGTTAGATCCAATGACCTAAACCATTGTTACGTGCGAAAATGAGTTAAAAATAATGTATGATAAGTAATAGAATTAAATAAACTTGGGAAAAAAATTAAAGCAGGGAGAAAAACTGAGGCCTAAGAAAATTGGGCCAAAAAGCCCAATAATGGACTGGGCTATACTATCGATAACTGCTACAGTGGTTGGGTAACCACTATAGAAATACAGATATAGTGGTAAAAGAACACTGCAGCAGAAATAATCTATAGCCCAAGGAAGGCATTTTTAAAACTCTTTTTTTTATTTTGTATGGTCGTTCCATTCCTCCAAAAGTACTCTGAATAATCCTGTGGTCCTGGCCATGGAATTTCAAAGATTGGGGTTTATGAGAGAAATTTCAAGAAACACCCATAGGGAACCTGATATGTGAATACATTTAGCATGTGCGAAATAACTTACTCTTTTTTGTATCAGTATGTTTTTCCTAAGAGGTACATTATAATTTTCTTTCTAGCAACTAGACTTGGGTTAGATGCACTAACTATAATAAAAATGTCAAGAATTTCATACATTAGGCTTCGAGCATGAAGATTGGATGGATGAACATGTTTATAAATTTAGTTAGGCTAAAATATGTTGTGTTACTATACATTATCTTTATATTTTAACTATGATAAGAGATGAAAGAATGGTAGGGAAAATATGGATAGCTTAAAATCTTTTGGGTCTTAAGTATAGTGAAAAGTTAAACGAGTTATTGAGAGATAGAAAAGGGGGAAATTAAGGAAACATGATGGCTTCTAAGATTCATAACAGTATGAATTGCACTAACAAAAGGGGTTAAATGGTGAAGTATGGAAAGTTGGGTTTGGTAATTAGTATAAATGGGTCTTGTGAATGATGATTGGACATAAATAAGTGAATGTTCTAAGTTAAAGAATAAGACTTTCCATTCGAAGTGGTTAGTGAAGATTAGAGAATACTGTAAAAAATATGAAATTGGGTTGTGGATAGAGAGAAAATGGTAATGGCATAAACTTAGGTTATGGCAACATTGTAGGGGTGTATGATATATGGTGGTTGTAAGTACATATGTATATATTAAGGTCTCTGATTAAAATAAGCTATGATTTTACTATGGTAGTTAGACTTGTTTGGCTTGTTCTTGTTCATGAATCAAACAGTTGTGATTGTCTCCTCGCATGACATATGATTTATTGATTGTATCCACACATTTATATGCATTGTGATATAAATCAGGTACCACACCAGTAAGGACATAAAATATTGTGATATGGGTTGGGTACCACGACAGTACATATATGATATATTATTATATAGATTGGGTACCATGTTGGTACAAATATGATATGTTGTAATATGGGTAGTACGATGCCCGTATTAATATGATATTGATAATGCTGAGGAGATTGATGAAAAAGGATAAGGAAATATGATGCACACATCTTGCATACTTTCACTCATTCCTGTGCACCTGAATATATTACCATTTATATATATATATATGTTCGAATATATTTATGTAGTGTAAACAGTGTAGAAGAGTTTACGGTGGTAAGGGTTGTCATGTCCTGAATAAGGGCCTAGCCATAACGGGTATCTAAAGTCCCATGTGGATCGGAACCACCCCTTTGCCCCTAACCAAACAACATAATATCCCTAATTTTGGATGAATTCCAACCAAATAACAAGATGAATTCGAAGAGAGTTTAAAATATGTCTATCACCAACGATGGGAAATCGGCCATACAATCGACTAACATCGCCCAATATCCACAGTAATCCAAACAAAGCCTTCTAGACAAAGTACCAAAATTGAATATCGATATCATGTCGGGATATGCCCTCGACTATAGACAAAAACTAGTCTAAACAATCTGAGACATAAGACACCAAAACATGAAATGTAGACTTCCGAAGTATGGAAGCTCACCACTTCAATGTCAACTCACGAGATGATCCCAAAATCCTAATCACTGAGCAAGAGAAGTAGAAGTATGTCCAGTTCCTGCATTGCATGGGGATAAAACATCTGAAGACGGTTAACAGTCGGAACGCTAGCATGAAACTTAGGGATAAGGATTAAAATAATGCCATTATCAATAATTCAAAACATTCAGAACCAATGCACAGAATCAAATGCATATACATATATATATCACATATCGGGATAGGGAACAAAGCTTAACATGCTCATTAAAAACATTAGCATGGGTTGTATAGATTAACCGTCATAACATACAAAATCACCCATGGGCTATATGGGCCAATCTCTTCCCCAGCTGGTAGGGCCCTGTGCGTGTGGTGCAGGAACCAGAGGGCATACATATGCACTATAGGAGACTCGAACCACCCTGCATATCAAGGTTACACAAGCACCAAATCATGAAATAAGATATGGGGAACTCAAACCTCCCAATCATATGATAATAATATTAAGGGGGACTCAAACCTCGTGGTTATATAGACCCCCGCATCGACAATCGCAGTTTCTAATGTTGGTCCCTCGAAACCTCAAATTTCATGACTTAGCTACACAACCCTTATTAAAGCCCAATTTAAAACATTTGTCACACATTCCTATTCATCGAACCACATTACACATTAAGGCATACATTGTTGGTATCGTCATACCAACTATACTTGCAAGGTAACAACAACATGCCAAAATAATTATATCACATGGAAGAATTCACAACCCCCTTAGTTAAATTTTACAAATTCCCATATTTCTCATAATTAAAAAAACTAGTTTCACAATATGGGGTTGGGGTCATACCAACTTCAAGAGTCTCAAGTTTTGGGAAAATCACAATTCCCTAGTTCATTCATCATACCCATACACCCACAAGTTCAAAACCATAATTAAAGCATGAATAATCATATGTAAGCCATGGGAAAACATTATTCAATAACAAGCATTCAAAACCCTCAACCCTTGTTTTCAAACCAACATAACTATCTCATGAACATTACTTTAAAACATATTCTCTTTATAAATTAACAATGACGAAAGAGTAACATGCCTAAAATATCCAAGATTATAGAGAGAATTCAACCCTTGAAGCTCTACTTGACCCAATTCTTGGAAACCCCAAGAATGGATACTTGAGAGAATTTTAGAGAGCTTTTGAAAGTGTTTTGGGGAGTTAAGAATTCTAATAGGGTCCCCAATAGGGTTTTAGGTTATGGGTTACAATTGGGGTAGAGAGGAAATGACCAAAGTGCCCTTGATGAAAAGAATAAAAAATTGTTGCAAGTAACTACGGGTCACTATACGACTTGGTCGTTGCGACCCGTAAGAAGTCTTGACGACTAGTTAAGAGCCACTCATACTCAGAGCAAAATACTAAGCCATTTGTTCTAATTAAATCATGACCGAGTCCCTATGACTTGTCATGACTCCCTATGACTCGTCAGGGGAGTCGTAGTTGGGACAGTGAGGATGAAATTGCAGAAATTTTTCAAGGACCAAAAACCCGGGGCGTTACATACTCCCCCCAGGATCATTCTTCCTCGAATGATAGGACAAGGCATTTATTAGCATGATTTGACTCCACATGCCTCTACTCTTACCTTTAACAAAGACAGAAAACAAAGATGTTAATGAACACACATACCTCAAGCACGATTATTCGGAACAGGTAACAAGAATGGATATTTGGACTTCATGTCATCTTCGGCTTCCCAAGTAGCTTCCTCAACATTTTGGTTCCTCCAAAGAATCTTCACCAAAGTCACGTCCTTATTTCGCAACCGATAGACTTGCCGATCTAAAATCTCAACCGGGACCTTTTCTTAGGATAAGGAATCCGAAATACCCACCTTCTCCAAAGGAACAACCATCGAAGGATCAACCACGCATTTTCTCAACATTGAGACATGAAACACTGGATGGATGGAGCTTAAACTAGGAGGCAACTCCAATTCCTATGCAACCTTACCAACCCTCTTAAAAACTGAATGTGAACCAATATAACGAAGTTTGAGTTTCCCCTTCTTAACAAACCGCATTACTCCCCTAATGGAAGACACCTTCAAGAACACCTAATCACCAATAATGAACTCCAACTCCCTTCACCTCATATCTGCTTAGGACTTTTGACGACTTTGGGCGGCCTTAAGTCTATCTCGAATCATCTTCACCTTCTCTATGGCTTAGTAAACCAAGTTAGGGCCAAACAAATTTTTCTCACAAATTTTAAACCATCCAATAGGAGACCTACACCTCCTTCAATATAAGGCCTCGAACAGAGCCATACCAATGCTAGAGCGATAACTGTTGTTGTAAGCAAATTCTACGAGAGGCAAATGGTCGACCCAAGTACTACCATAATCAAACACACAAGCCCGAAGCATATCTTCCAAAGCTGAATTGTCCTTTATGCTTGCCCATTCATCTACGGGTGGAAAGCAGTGTTAAGGGCTACCTTAGTCCTTAAATTTTGCTGGAATGATCTCCAAATATGAGACAAGAATTGGGTACCCCGATTAGATATGATGGAAATTGGAGTACCATGAAATTTCACGATCTCCTCAATGAATAACTTGGCATAATCCTCAGAAGAGAATTTAGTCCTCACGGGAAAGAAGTGAGCAGACTTAGTCATCCTATCCATGATAACCCAAATTGAATCAAATTATTGGCGAGACCGCAGAAGATCGATAAAAAAATCCATATTAATTACCTCTTATTTCCACACCGGTAATTCAATCTCTTGAGACAACTCATCGGGCCTCAAGTGCTCCATCTTCAATTAATAACACTCCATGCACTTAACCACAAAATAGACCACATCCCGCTTCATGTTATTCCACCACTAAATCTCCTTAAGATCATGATACATTTTTGTCAAACCAAGATGAATAGCATCACGCGACTCATGAGCTTCGGCCAAAATTCTTCCTCGCAACCTATCAACATTGGGAACACATAATCTATCTTGGTAACTCAAGATACCATCACCACTGATCTAAAAAATTGTCCCCTTCTGCCTACCTACATCATCCTTGATCTGCATCAAGATAGGATCCAACACGTTCTTCTTATTCACTGCAGCACCAAAAGATGACTTTGCCACTACTTGAACAACCACGCCACCATCCTCAGAATCCAAGAGATGAACTTCGAGATTATCCAAATGGTGAATATCCTTCACCAAATACCGCTTCTCCTCATGCATATGAAAAATATCCCTATGGACAACCTGCTAAGAGCATCAGCAACCACGTTAGCTTTACCAGAATGATAGTGAAGACTCATGTCATAGCCCTTGAGCAACTCAAGCTATCTTCTTTGCCTGAGATTTAATTCTTTGTGGGTGAACACATATTGTAGGCTCTTACGATCAAAATAAATATCAACATGGACCCCATACAAACAACGCCGCTAGATTTTTAGTGCAAACACCATATCTAACAATTCCAAATCATGAGCTGGATAATTTTTTTCATGAACTTTCAACTG
Source organism: Capsicum pubescens (assembly GCA_030864215.1). Classification (NCBI taxonomy): domain Eukaryota; kingdom Viridiplantae; phylum Streptophyta; class Magnoliopsida; order Solanales; family Solanaceae; genus Capsicum; species Capsicum pubescens. The sequence goes on along the minus strand of CM061538.1, from coordinate 207,047,837 downwards.
TCTAGAAGCATAAGCAACCATCTTTCCATGTTGCATCAATACACAACCCAATCCCACTCGGGATGAGTCACAATAGACAACAAAACCATCAAAGCCTTCAGGAAGAGTCAAGACCAGAGCCAAAGTCAACTTATCATTCAGCTTCTTGAAACTACCTTTGCAAGCATCAGACCACAAGAATTTCACCATCTTCTAAGTTAACTTAGTCAATGGAGCAGCATAAAAGAGAAACTGTCCACAAACCTTCTCTAATAATTGGCTAAACCCAAGAAGCTTTGAATGTTGGTTTGAGTCATGGGTCTAGGCCACTTCTTAAACTCCACAACCTTATGTAGATATACCATGATCCCTTCACCAGAAACAACATGACCTAAATAAGTCACAGCATTTTGCCAAAACTCACACTTATAAAACTTTGCATACAAATATTGATCTTTTAAAGTCTACAACACAAGGCAGAGGTGATTGGCATGATCCACCACGCTCTTAGAATACACCAAAATATCATCAATAAAGATAATGACAAATGTTGATTCTTAGTTGGTAGATGCCCCCAACCATAGCCAAAAACCAAGTCTATGAAAAGACGAATAAATCTAAAGTAATCCATAACATGAAATAGACATCCTACGAACTATGAAAGCTCACCACTTCAATCCAACACCGACTTTTCCCAAATTCGATCAATGAGCAGGAGGAGTAGTTTGGCTGATTCCTGTATCACGTGGGGATACAGCCGCCCAAAGATAGGTTAGCGGGTAAACACTGGCATGCACTCAAGATAAGGATAAAATAATACCAACCTTTAAAACCAAGCAAACCATTTATATACATTCAAAACCATACCTATATATATATACATATATATTATATAATCCATGTCGGGAAAGGGAATCAGGTTTAGCATGCCTTTAAAATAATTAACCTAGGTATGTGTGGCTTAACCATCATAGAACAACCCACATGTTATATGGGTCCAGTGTAACCCCCTGAACGGTACTCAATGTGTGTAGCCGCATTAACCGGAGATACCATAGGAGTAGAGGATTCCCTTGTACCCTTCAAGTATAGGGTCGCCATGCCCAATCCTCATGTCGGCAAATATGACTTTCCAGTGTCAGTCCATTAGACTCACAGCTTCATGATTAGCTATCACACCCCACCATTATTGCCCAATTAAAACCATTACCATACAATCAAACCATCAATTTCATTTATTATTAACCAAGGCTATCATTAGAGGTATAGTCATACCAACTATAGCTTGCAAGAAATGTCCTTATCCAACCTTAAGGGATTCCCATGTACCCCATTGGTTACATTAGTTAGTTTATTTGGTGGATTCCCATGTACCCCGCAAGTACATTATTATTAAGCTTACTTTGGGGATTCCCTTTTATCCCACAAGATATTCAACATTCAAACCAATTATATCATTTCATTCACTTGGGGGATTCCTGTGTACCCTGCAAGGTTTTCATTCAAAAACAATTTCATAGCCATCAAGTCTTTACCATTTAACCACTCCAAACCATTCATACCATTTAAAACCATTCCAAAACCTTTAAACCATTTATACAATTCAAACCACTTAGACCATGCAAAACCATCCAGATCTATTTAGGGTTCCATTACTAAACCATACCATGCAATAGTTCCCATGAAAGTTCAACAATAAAGTAAAAAAATTCTCTTAGGCATTTTATCAAAACATGTTGAGGGCATACCTTAACCAAGAAAAAAACCCAAGCATAAACCATCAAAATAAGGTTTACTCATTACCCATTTGTTAAACCACAACCAACAAGCATCAACAAGTGTAAACCATCACTAAAACTTATGAAAACACAATTTAAACCAATACCCAATAATATGCACCAAAACCCTCAGCATATGTTTCCAAAACCACTATTTATGATTCATAAGTCAATGTTTAAAACACATTAAATCATGCCTTTAGTTGGAAATAACAATGAGGGAAGGAGTACATGCCTTATACAAGAAGATTGAGGAGAAAAACTTGACTTTTGAGCCCTTTGAAGAACACTTGTAGAAACCCTAGCTTCCAATCTCCAAGATTGAGTTTGAGAGAGTATTTTGAAGTGTTTCTATTCTTCAAAGTGTGTTATAAGAGTCCACCAAGGATTATATAACAGGGGGGCATAAGGGTTTGAGGTGGGAAATATTCAGACTACCCTAATCTTAAAAGTTGAAAACCAAGTCCTAGGAGGGTACGACCCAACCCTCTTAGTCGTACCCTAGGGTATGAGTGGAACCCTAACTCATACCCTAGACCCCACCACAATCCCCTATAATGACCATCATATGACCACTAGGTCTAAGTCATATCTTAGGGTATGAAAAGTACCCACAAATCGTATCTTGGACAGATTCAACTAGGCAAGACAATAAGCCTCAAACAACTTGGAATCATACACCTCGTATCTTACCATATGAATAGTATAATGTTGAGTCGTACCTTGGGCAAAAACCCAACCAAAACCCACTACCTAGTATATGACAGAGGCATACGATTGGTACCCTTGATTCGTACCTTTCCCAGAGTGTCCAAAACTCATGAAATTTTATGAGGGTCAAAGTTTAGGGTGTTTTATACTCCCTCACTAGGATCATTCATCCTCGAATGACGGGTAAGGGCGAGAAAAAGCATGGACAACACCCATCAAACCTTTCCTTCAACCAAAGTAAAAAACAAATACATAATTCAAGATAAGAAGATCATCACATACCCCAAGCATGATTTACACTCCAACACTTCCATTTCGACCTCTAATTAAGTTAGAAAACAAAGATGTGAAAGAAACCATTGCTTTTCTTTAACCAATTTAGAAAACCAAGATTTGACGATGAATACATACCTTATGTATGAGTTTCCAGAATGAAGACCAACATAGATACTTGGACTCCATGTCCTCTTCCGCATCCTAAATGGCTTCCTCAGACTTTTGGCTCCACCATAGAACCTTCATCGAAGCCACACCTTTTTTTCTCATCCGACAAACTTATCGATCCAAGATCCTCATCGGGACCTCCTTAAGGAACAAAGAATTTGAGATACCAATACCACCCAAAGAAACTAACCAATGAAAGACCACCCACTCCTTACCCCAATACAAACACATGGAATTCCGCATGGATGGAACTCATGCTAGAGAGAAAGTCTAATTCAACTTAAAATTTCCCAAAGATACATCACTACGAGATCTTGATTCTAGATATACACCACTTCCATGTTATAGCCTATCCAAAGCAAGAGGAGTTAACTTAGTCCATGGGACTCTATTCCCTTTATCCATGCAAAACATTATTTCGCTTCCATCACTATAGCCAAACACCAAGCCCCCCACCAAGCTTTTAAGGTACCCAACACAACTATTGGTATATATACCAAACACAACATTCAAGCCTACCTCTTTTATGCCCGCGATATGATTTATTCTTCCGAAGATCTAGCACCCTCTATAATTTTCACAAAGGTTTCCACCACTTACTCACCTCCTAACCATTTCTCATGACAACACTCTTGCCTTACACCTAAAAACATTAACTCTAGTAGTCACCCAAAATCTCCCCTATTTAGGGACTTCTACATTCATCATTTCAAACATCACCATGTTTCCCAAGCAACTACTATCCCAACATAAGAAGGGTCATTAAGGAAATAAAGTACAAGAATTATCCATGCCACCCAAAGCGAGATCCCTGAAGCAAGACACGACATCATAGGCACTAAGTACTTCATAGAAACCACCTAGACCATAATGAAGAACCATCCCGACATAACTATACCATAAAAAAAGTCCTTAGGACTGGATACTGAAAGGAACACAACTGCATATACCATAGGTAAGGTAACATAAGGTCAAGACTCATATCCAGGGAACAAGGCAAATGCGGAATACGAACCTTAGGCATAAGCGCTATAAAAATGCATGCAACACTACTGGAGTGATCTTTTAACTGAGATAGAAGATAATCAAAAGAATATGCAACTCGACCTTTCCTTAGAGTCTACCGCTAAAAGTAAATTTAAGATTAACCCTCAACCTTCATCTCATGACCCATATAAGCACCATACTCCATTTTAAATAGATGACCAAGGATGTACACTAGGGACTCTTGGTCCTCTTATATCTAAAACCTCATCCAACCAAAAGCTACCTAGAGCCCAGTAGTCATACAAACTCCATGCTCTAGCCCATCCAATGACTAGAACCCCAATCCATCCGTTCAACCTAGACCTTTGTCCTATAAGTGACAACTTCCCCACCATTGTATTCCCCAATCCATTCACCTTACCTTTTCAACATACCTCATCCAACCTACTAATTTACCCCTATAATTCTCACATTGTTACTCCTGAGCTAACGTACTCCCTTTGCTAAGATCAAGAATCTAGGTTCAAACCAAGTATCTATCAACCACCATGTACTACCACCAAAGTACCCCATATAAAACATACACATATGGTCCACCCCACAAGGAGGACACCCTAAAATTTCATTTTTACCCATCGACAACCTATTTATTCCTAGGGAATCTATTCCTCTTACGCTCCTTTAACTCAATCAGAACCATTCTATAAAGAAAAAATAGAAATTGGACAAGTGTTCGAAACAAGACCAATCCCAAACTCAACCTCCTCATTGGAAAGACACCACGAGGGTTATAATAAAGAACCCCAATAAATTTATGCATCATCAAAACTGAATGCAAAGAAAGACCTTCCGAGTTAGAACCTTAAACCCAGACCAAATGGTGGAGACACCTCTTAGAGACCAATCTCTGAGTTCTAAGATATAATGTAACCTTTCCCATAATAGTTAGATAGTGAAACTATCCTCCCATTCCATAAGTGACTCACCATAAAGTCTAATAACAACCTTACGAATTCGACAATCTAATAATGCATATCATAAGTGTAATCAATCCATCCCTTGAATGACATTGAAATCCACCATATTGGAGTCAAACTAATCCACCAAGACCAACACATACCACACACCCCCATAGACTTTTTTAGCAATCACGGAGTCACTTCTAGGGGTAGAAATAGAAAAAAAAAGAATATGAAACAACCACGGGACTAAAACCAAAATACACAACCACAAATGGGGTTAGAAAGAGAGAGAGAGAAGACCCCAAACCAAGAATACCATACACACATCATGAAAAAAAAGTTTTTTAAATTTACCAGTGTTAGCATTAGAAGATGTTTCAGAATTCCAAGTGATAGTGAAGTCATTGAGATGATCCCAACTAATGTTGGAGCTAGACGCAGCACTCCTTGGTTCAAGAGCTAGAGAAGTGGTAGTCGGTGTCCTATTTTCCCAAACGGCAATCATTATTGGACACTCTTGTTGCTTATAACCTAATTAACCACAATTAAAAAAACAATTCCTTCCTTCCTTGCAACAACTACGATGCGACCAACCACAAAATCAACAAGGAGGATAGGATGGTGTGGATTGGGCACCACTGGCTCGAGGTTGGGCACCTTATGCCCTAGACGTAATACCAATTTGAAAATTCTTTCCTCCTAATGACTTCGAGTAGGGAGCACTAGTCATAGAACAAGAGTTAGGACCAACCCAACTCTTTCTCTTAGACCACTTACCACCATGATGTTGGCCTCTCCTTTGTCTAGAAAATCGAAACCTCTCTCTCTGCCTATTTCCCGACCTTGCTTATTCTCTTCCATACCATTAGGACCAAACTGGCTTGATAGAGTTGTCACTATCTGGGTCAATAGATTAATAGAAAGATGAAACTCGACATTGATAAACTCTCCTTGAGGTAATCGAGAATGAGTGCCACCTTCCGAAATAGGGTTAGTGGAGACCAATGGGACTCCATGGGGAAAACTAAAAGTTGCAACCCTTGATCGGGTTTGTTCCCCATGAGTTGGACTATATCCATCCATGTAGTCCTTTAGTGAGATGGGTGAGTTTTCATAAACTTTAGGTCATTGAGAGGACAAGATCTGTAAATTCAACCAAAGAAGATTTAGGTAAGAGTTTAAGATCACAGACTCCATATCTCAAAGATAGAACAACAAGAAAGTAAAACATTCCTAAATGCCTCGTAGCCTCCTGATTATAAGTATGGTGCACAATAAACCCATAAGAAAGACTTTACTCGACAGATTTGTGGAAACCCTATGACACCAAAACCTAGGCTCTGATACCAAATTGACATGACCCAAACTGAGGCCTTGTCATAATGGGCAATCTCAAGTCCAACCAGGATCGGAGACCACCTCTGATACCAAACCCAACCAACCAACACATATACCTTGTGTCGGATGAACTCCGAACATATATCAAGATAGCATAATTACCATGTAATGACTTTAGGATAATCTTGTATCTGAGGCCAACCCAACCAAGTCAATCTATCCAAAAATAGAAACCACTAACCATACCAAAACCATGAACGTTAACAAAAATGACAACCCAATATATATATATAATATTATCAATCTATACCTAAATCCACATTTTTCCATACCAAGCCTTTTAACCAAAACCAAAGAGTACCTCGCGATGTGCCCCCGGCCATAGACAAAAACCAAGTCTATAAAAAGACTAATATGTGTAAAGTAATCCATGACATGAAATAGACGTCTTCCAAACTATGGAAGCTCACCACTTCAATCCAACACTGACTGTTCCCGAATTTGATCAATGAGCAGGAGGAGTATAATGGACGGTTCCTACATCGCATGGCGATACAATCGTCCAAAGATGGGTTAGTGGGTGAATGCTAGCATGCACTCAGGATAAGGATAAAATAATGCCAACCTTTTAAACCAAGAAAACCATCCATATGAATTACCAACCATACTTATATACAAATATACATATATATATTATAAAATCCATGCCAGGAACGGGAACTGGTTTTAGCATGCCTTTAAAGCCATTAACTTGGGCATGTGTATCTTAACCATTCTAAAACTACCCACGGGCTATATAGGTCCAGTGTAACCTCTTGAACGAGCCCCGATACATGTAGCCACACAAATTGGAGATACCATAGTAGCAGATTCCTGTGTACCCTTTGCTCTCGATGATACATATATACAAGTATTAGAGGATTTTCGTGTACCCTACAAGTATATGGTTTCCACGCCCAATATTCATTTCGGAAAACATGAGTTTTCAGTGTCACACCTTCACGATTAGTTATCACACCCCACTATTATTGCCTAATTAAAACCATTATCACATAATTAAACCATCAATTCCATTTATTATTAACCAAGGCTATCATTACTGGTATTGTCATGCCAACTATAGCTTGCAAGCAATGTCCTTAGCCAACCTTAGCGGATTCTTATGTACCCCATTGGTTGCATTATTTATCTTATTTGGCGGATTCCTATTGTAACGCCCCAAAAATCGAGTCCCGAGATGCCACACAGTGCTTAGGGTCACAAGTGACCCCAAGCTAACCCTTTCATAGGTATAACTCAAAAGCAGCTGATTTAAAACATAATTCTGAGAGAATAAAGTTGAAAATATCTCAATACAGAATCTGTTCAATACAATATTGGAATTACAAGATGACAATTCTACTAACACATATACATATACAAGAAGGAGACTGAATACATCAACCACTACTATTGTCTATAAAGCCTCTACTAGTATTGTTTGTACATAGTCGGGTCATGACTCCCAACTACCACACTCAATATGACCGACGAAAGAAGATACAATGCTCCAAACTAAAATAACCGACCCAAGTCCCTGAACTGTGAGGACTCTTTACCTGCTGACCGGAAACTGCAACTGAATAGAATAGTAAATGGAGGTCAGCACAAAGAGAATGTACTGAGTATGTGGGGATGCATGCAACACTTTAAATAACATCATCAATTTTATGAAAACATGTATATAGACAATGATGACTCACTTGGCTTGAGTTATATCAAATCATACTCTTCATACTTTCATAATAAATAGTTCAAATGGTAAAATCTCATAATCCATGTAAATCATCAAAAATCATAAATTATGATAAATCATCATAAATTATCATATCGTCAAAATTCATCATACGTAATCATAATTCATCATAACATCTCAACTCTTTCACTCAAATCTCGGAGTGACTCGATAATTCAAGAAACATCACTTTTATGGACAGGGGAGTTTCCTATAACCGACAATCCCACGTGAGCTACGTGGAATACCAACGTTTGAAACCCCCGTTGGCGGGAGCGTCATACTCTTTGCCAGGGAGTACGACCTTAAAACTGCAATAATCACAATCGGACTCTCTGGCCAATAATATCATCATCAAGCAACCCTACGGTGGCACATAGGTTTGGGGAAATACCAAATTTCCCTCTCGGTGCTAAGTACTACTCCCCGACAAGCTCAGAACGTGTTAGGAAATCCGCCATCATCATCACAAAGGTCTATCAAAAAGATCAAATCAAATGTCTCAATTTATAATCATCAACAATTTGTGGATTCCTAACCCCAACTTCGATTTAAAACATTTCAATCTTTTTCAACATCAACAAGGTATCAATGCATTGAACCATAACCGACTCGATATTTGGACAAGGATATGAAGACTCAATACGTAATATTTTCAATAATTCAACTCATCAAAATTATCCGGAAAAAAAATACCAAAATTCATCTCAACATCTATATCAAAATCAATATTTCTCATAGTCAAAATCATCTCGACTCTGCGAGTTCAAGGTCAATGTACTCAAATGATTATTCTTTCAATTCGACAATTAAATCACGACAACAGCTTTTGAAAAGCACTTGAGACCTTCAATTCATAATAAGAATACATATCCCGTAGTACAACTCAAATCACAACTTTTATCTCGAAAGCCTTTAGAAATATCAATTCATTGTAGTAGTATGCAATTCATAGAATAAATTCTCAATTTAAGAAGTAGAGTAATGAAGTAATCATGTATATCTATATTGGAAAAAAATTCAAATTCTTATAAATCCTTCATAAAGTAATTTGAGTGTATACCCATTTTCGAATATCATGAAATTTCAATAATAGAACTCAACCTTTTTAAATGTCAAAATGTAACAATTTATCAAGTCATGACAACATCAATATTTTTGAGAAAATATCAAGACTCATGGTAACATCTCAAATGTTATATCTCAATATGCTCAATGATTCAATTTTGTCATAAAGAAGCTTTAAGCTTATCATAAATCTCAAAATCATTCCAAAATACCATTTCAACATATATCTCAAAATCATTCAAAATAAAAATATGAAATTTACAATTATAGATATCAAGACATCTCATGTCTCAAATATATATTCAATAATTCAAATCGTCATTGGAAAGCATAAAGCTTGACACATATCTCAAAATATTATTCCAAAATACCATCTCGACATACGTCCCAAAATCATTCAAAATACCACCTCGTGGTAAAAGTGTGTAATTCGCAATGATAATTATTAAATCATATCATGAAAATATTGAGATAATCATATAAATCAAAGTTTATTCATTCAATCATCATAATCTCATAATCGAATTATTTAGACATAATCTCACTTGCAAAATCATGTAAAACCATAATAAAATTAAAGCTTTGGGCACAAGAACGGAAGATTGCTCTTGTTCAAAACCCCACATACCTTGAAATTGACTTCTTGATTATGGAATCCTGTTCGCACAAATAAGGGGTGATCCTCGAAGGTCTCGAGATGATGAGTTCGATTATCGGATCAAATTTGAATTTCTACGATGAAATTGGAAAATATTTTGGAGCTCAAAATGGACCTAGGGTTTAGTTCTCTCAATGTTTTTTATGGAAGAACATGAATTTTATGGCTCAATATAGGTATAAATGGAAAATTTTCGTCCATGAAGTGAAGGCATAATGACCAAAATGTCCTTAGAAATCAAATAATTCTCGAATCTGTCCTTTGGTGGACTGTTTTGATAGGCTGAAGTCGATCGACCATAACATTTTACTCCGACAGACAAATTGGATGAAACCAATTTCATTAGAAAGAGAACTCTTAGAGATTTCCATTAATATATAGTATCTCACCTAGATCATTATGTACAAGGAGTTATGGTCATTTGAAGTTGACCCAAAAATTCTCTTTTGATAGGCTGAACTAGATTGACCATAACTTTTTTCTCCGATAGTCAAATTGGATGAAACCAATTTCATTAGAAAGAGGACTCGTAGAGATTTCCGTTTACATATAGTAGATCACCCAGATCATTATGTACAAGGAGTTATGATCATTTAAAGTTGACCCTGAAATTCGCCTGGCTGCAGTAATTTTAATTTCCTGCACATTTTACTGTTCACAGTTCGATCGGAATGGTCGTAGTTCGATCGGAATGGTCGTAACTCATCGCTCGAGTGTCCGTTTTTGATGATCTACATATCGTTGGAAATCTTATTCGATACTCTACTCAATGGTAGGTCAACGTCTTAGAAATACTACACAAAAAATTTATGGATCGCTCTAAAGCGTAGAACTCGATACGTTTCTCACGAAATCTTTACGAAGAAAATTTTCTGGGGTATTACACTTATGTACCCCGCAAGTACATTATTATTAAACTTACTTGGGGGATTCCCTTGTACCCCCACAAGATATTCAACATTCAAACCAATTCCATCATTTCATTTACTTGGGGGATTCCTGTGTACCCCACACCATGCAATAGTTCAAATGAAAGTTCAATAATAAAGTAAAAATATTCTCTTAGGCATTTTATCAAACATGTTGAGGACATACCTTTACCAAGACCAAAACCCAAGCATAAACCATCAAAATAAGAGTTACCTATTACCTATTTGTTAAACCACAACCAACAAGCACCCATAAGTTTAAACCATCATCAAAACATGTAAAAACACAATTGAAACCAATACCTAACAATATGCACCAAAACCCTCAATATATGTTTCCAAAACCACTATTTATGATTCATCAGTCAATGTTTAAAACACATTACATCATTCCTTTAGTTGGAAATTATAATGAGGGAAGGAGTACATGCCTTATACAAAAAATATTTTAGAGAAAAACTTGACTCTTGAGCCCTTTGAAGAACACTTGTAGAAACCCTAGCTTCCAATCTCAAAGAATGAGTTTAAGAGAGTATTTTAAAGTGTATATATTCTTTAAAGTATGTTATGAGAGGCCACCAAGGGTTATATAATGGTGTGACATAAGGGTTTGAGGTGGAAAATATCTGGACTAACCCTCAGCTTAAAAGTTGAAAACCAAGTCCTAGGAGGGTACGACCCAACCCCTTAGTCGTACCCTAGGGTACGAGTGGTACCCTAACTCGTACCCTAGACCCCACCATGATCCCTGATGTGCTAGCATTTTGTTAGAACATTTAAGACTTTTAACTCGGAATAATTGTAAGTTCTTCAGTAACTATCGTTGTTTTTGATGATATTTGATGACTTTTGTGATAAGTCGTCAACTTGGTGATAAGTTATTAGGTCCATCATCAGCTGGAGGCAGTGTGATGAAGTTGGAGCAGAAGTGTGATGACATCCCCTGATATGTCGTCACAAATTTGATAAGCTATCAAGAGCATTGTCATCCTTAGACAGAGAATGGACTTCAGGTGGAATCCGTGACGACATTGTTGATAAATCGTCAAAGTTCTGATAAGCCGTCAAGTTTCATCGTCAGCCTAAAGAAGAGAATGTCAAAATTGAATAGGATCTGACGACATTGCTGATAAGGTGTCAGAACCCTGATAAGGCGCTACGCATGTCGTCGTCTATTTTGGGAAAAAGTTGTAACCTGTGATTTTGTTTCCATAATTAGCCTAAGTATTTAAGGACAAGTCTAGGTTTTCCTTAAGAGTTTGAGTCATCTAAGGGACAAATTTCAGAAATTTTAATTTCGAAATTCCTTTAAGTTATATCTATAAATAGCAGCTTTGAGGGTTTCATTAAAGGGAGGGGAGAAATCTTAGACATATGTTGCAATATACGTTGTGCACAATTTTTCTCTCTCTCGAGTTCTAATACGCTCTAGAACATTATTGTTGAGAGAAGATTGTCGTCAATATTTTGGGAGTTTTGTATTAAGATTCAGTTCAAGTTACACTTCTTGATTTTCATCATCGTTGTAAGCTAATCTGCCCAACTATGAATTCAACTTGTGTACTTTTTTATTGCATCATGAGTGGCTAAACTCCATTAACCTGAATTATGGGATCTAGGGTTAGGTCTTGATAAGGTGCAAAGTATTCAAGATTCAATAGGTGGTAGGATTTCTTGACAATTATGAAGCTTTAATTAACGTCTGTTGGTTGCAAACAGTAGACACACCTGCTTTGATTTTCTTGAGAAAGAAATCAAATATAGTAGGAAGTGAATTATCAACAGGGACTCGGAAATACTTCGTTTAATAATCAGCGTTGTAACAAGGTTGGTTAACCTGAGGTAAAATCTGGGTAGTAAATAGAAATTCCCTAAGTCTGAGAAAATTAGGGAATTAAACGCTTAAGTAGGTCGAGAGACATTTAAGCATAAAATCGATAAAGATAGCATGTTATCCTACCCACCGCGATAATATTGAACCACTTTTATCATCTATCATGTACCGGAAGCCCTAGTGAACATAATTTTGGTTATTTCATAAACTCTTGATAACAAACACTGAAACTAAAGTGACCAACAATTATTTGTTGATCATAAAAAAAACCCATTTTATCTTTTCATATCATTTGTTTGAATTTAACTTGTAGCTTTAGTTTCAAACTTGTTTAATCGCCACTAACATTATTCCCTGTGGATTCGACCCCGACTCCAAAGTTGGGTAAATATATTGACGACGACCGCCTTGCACTAAATTAAAGTGTAAGTTGAGCGTTATCAATCCCCTATACTGACCATCATACAACTATATAGGTCTAAGTCATATCTTAGGGTACAAAAAGTACCCACAAACCGTATCTTAGATAGATTCAACTAGGCAAGCCAATAAGCATCATACGACTTGGAATTACACACCTCGTATCTTACCATACAACTAGTATAATGTTAAGTCGTACCTTGGGTAGATTCCCAACCAAAACCCACTGCCTAGTATACGACAGAGGTATCCCAAATCGTATCTTAGGGTATGATTGGTGCCCTTGAGTCGTACCTTGAAAGGGTGTCCAAAACTCTTCAAATTTTGTTAGGGTGAAAGATTATGGTGTTTCACCATACCGGGTTTGGAAGATAGTTTTTGGGATATCTGCCTCCCTAATTATTAACTTATGGTACCTAGACCAAAGATCAATCTTAAAAGAGAACTTAGCACCCTAAAGTTGATCGAACGGATCATCAATCCTTGGAAGAGGATACTTATTCTTCACAGTCACCTTATTCAATTGGTGCTAGTCAATACACATTCAAAGGGAACCATCTTTCTTTCACATTAAAAGAACATGAGCACCCACGGAGAAATAGTAGGGCATATAAAACCCTTATCAAGGAGATCTTTCAACTGCTCCTTAAGTTTCTTCAACTCAGTCAGAGCCATTCTATAAGGAGAGATAGAATAGGACGTGTATTTGTAAGAAGATCAATCCCAAAATTGATTTCCCTATCAGGACAAACACTAGGAAGATCATCAGGAAACACCTCAGGAACCTCACAGACCACAGGGATAGTCTGCAAAAAAGGACCTTCGGATCTAGAATTCGTTATATGCACTAAGTGATAGAGGCACCCTTTAGAAACCAGTTTTTGTGCCCTAAGATACAAGATGAACCTCCCCTTAGGTACTATGTAAATACCTTACCATTCGATCACCGGCTCATTAGGGAAATGGAAACTAAACCTAGGGGTCCGACAGTCAAGAGATGCATAGCACGAATGCAACCAATCCATCCCCAAAATCACATCAAAGTCTAGCATGTCCAACTCTTACAAATCTACCAAAGTCTCCCTACCATGGAACGACATCACACAACCCCTATAGACTCTTTTAGCCATAATGGAGTCACCCACTAGGATGGACACAGAAAAAGGGTTCAAAATACATTCAGGATCAAAACCAAAATGGATAGCCACATAAGGGGTCACGTAAGAGAGTGTAGACCCAAGATCAAGTAGACAATATACATCATGAGAAAAGAGTTTGAGTGTACAGTAACAACATCAGGGGACGCCTCAAAATCCTGGCGAGTGGCAGGAGCATACAAATAGTTCCGACCAGTACCAGAGGCAAAAGCAAAAGTAGAACCTTTTGGTGTGGGAGCTAATGAAGTGGCAATAGGAGCCTTATTTTCCCCAGAAGAAACCTTAGAAGGAAAATCCCTTTGCATATGACCAATTTGACCATATTTAAAGCACTTGTTCCTCTCTTCTTTACAAATACCATTGTGCACCTAACCACAGAATCTACAAGAAGGATACAATGAAGTTGACTGAGACCCACTAGCCTAGGACTGGGCCTCTGTTGCTCTAAACCCACATCATACTGAGAACGACGATCACCCGACGACTTCAGGTAAAGAGCACTAGACATAGAGTAGGAACCAGAATTGCCCCACTTATTCTTAGACCACTTTCTACCACTCTGATGTTGACCTCCTCTTTGATTTACGTAGAAAAACTTCTTACTCAGCCTCTCACTCATCTCTACTTGCTTCTTCTTTTCTTCTTCCACTTGTTACATACACACCATAAGTCTAGAGATATCTATATCATTGTTCAATAAGGTAGCCTTGCTTTCCAAGATTAACTCACCAGACAACCCAGAGTTAAAATTTCTTATTCTAGTCCTCATGCTAGACACCAATTTAGGATCATAATCCGACAGCTGATGAAACTTCAAGGCATACTTCTTTACTGACATCCTGCCTTGTTTCAAGTTTATGAACTCCTCATCCTTTGCCTCCCTCAACTTCTGAGGAAAGAAGTGATCAAGGAAATCACTAGAGAAATTATCCCACTAAGTGGACTCAGCATCGTCACCCCTAGACTATTCCCATTCTTCATACCATTGGAATGCTACATGTTTCAACTAATAAGCAACGAACTCTACCTCTTCCACATCAAAAGTATGCATCACATGGAAGATCTTTTCCATCTCATTAATGAAATTTTAAGGATCTTCCTCAATCGTAGAACCAGTGAAAATAGGAGTACTCAACCTCATGAATTGGCCAACTCTAGTGGCCTCAAATAATAGAGCAATAATAGCAACACGCTTAGTCTCAGAGGCTACTAATTGGCTAAGCAAATGAATCAACTAGCGAAACTCGGCATTAGATACACTAATCTAGGGTACCTGAGGAGGGATAGGGGAACCAGTGGAGTTCCACTAGGTAAATCGGAAGAAGTGGCCCTAGACCGGGTATGAACTCTTGGAGTTGGATGAGATCCATCTACATTATCCTCAAACGAGACAAAAGAGTTACCATGGTTATCAAATCTTATTGGAGGAATGATCTGAAAGGCGAACAAATATGGATTAGAGAGATTCAAGACCTTAGACTCTATAGCTCAAAAGTAGAACAACAAGAAAAGGGAAATATTCCTAAATGTATCATAGCCTCTCCCTTATAAGTGTGGTGCGCTACACACCCATAAATATGAATCTACTTAACACGGCTTTGTTAGACACCTAATTACACTATACATAGGCTTTGATACCATCTCTATCACAACCCGAACCAGGGGCTGGCCGTGATGGGCATCTCAAGTCCTTTATGGATCGAAGACCACCCCTTCGCACCTAACCAAACAATAAAATATCCCTAATATCGAATAAATTCCAAACATATAACAACATGAATTCAAAGAAATTTTAAAACATGTCTATCACCAATGATTGACGACCAGCCAAATAACTGACAAACATAGCCTAATATCCACAATAATCCAAACAAAGCCTTCTAGACAAAAAAAAACTAAGTATCAATAACGAGTCAGGACATGCCCCCGACTATAGCCAAAAACTTATCTAAATAGTCTGAGATGTGAGGGACCAAAACATGAAATGTAGACTTCCAAAGTATGGAAGCTCACCACTTCAATGTCAACTCACGAGATGATCCATAAATCCCAATCACTGAGTAAGAAAAGTAGAAGTATGGTCAGTTCCTACATCGCATGGATATACAACGTCTGAAGAAGGTTAATGATTAGAATGCTAGCATAAAACTCAGGGATAAGGATTAAACTAATGCCATGATCAATAATTCAAAACATTCAAAACCAATGCACATAATCAAATGTATATATATATCACATATCGGGATAGGGAACAAGGATTAATATGCTCATTAACAACTTTAGCATGTGTTGTGTAGCTTAGATGTCATAACATATAAAGGCACCCATGGGCTATATCGGCCCAGCTATCCCCTAACTGGTATGGCCTCAGTGTGTGTGGCCACATGAACTAAAGTGTATACATATGTACTACGGAGGACTCAAACCTCTCTTCATATCAAGGTGACATGAGCACCAAATCATGAAATAAGATATGGGGGACTCAAATCTCCCAAGCATATGATGATGATAATAGTAAGGCAGACTCGAACCTCCCGATGATATAGACCCTTGCATCAGTAACTGTAATTTCCAGTGTTGGTCCCTCGAGACCTCCACTTTTATGACTCAACTACACAACCTTTATTAAATCCCAATTTAAAATATTTATCGCATATTTTCATTCATTGAACCACATTACACATTAAGGCATATATTGTTGGAATCGTCATACTAACTACACTTGCAAAGTAAAAATAATGTGCAAAAACAATTATCATCCCTTGGGAGAATTCACAACCCCCCTTGGTTTAATTTTACAAATTCTCACAATTCTCATAATTAAAAATTAGTTTCACAATATGGGGTTGGGGTCATAACCACCTCAAAAGTCATAAGTTTTGGGAAAATCACAATTCCCTAGTTCATTCACCATACCCATTCACCCACAAGTTAAAAACCATAATTAAAGCATGAATAATCATATGTAAGCTATGGGAAAACATTGTTCAATGACAAGCATTCAAAACCCCCAACCCTTGTTTTCAAACTAACATAACTATCTCATTAACAATACTTTAAAACATATGGTCTTTAAAAACTAACAATGAGGGAAGAGTAAAATGCCTGGAATACCCAAGATTACTGAGAGAATTCAACCCTTGAAACTCTACTTGACCCAATTCTTAGAAACCCTAAGTATGGTTGCTTAAGAGAATTTTAGAGAGATTTTAAAAGTGTTTTAGGTAGTTAACAATGCTAATAGGATCCCCAATAGGGCTTTAGGTCGTGGGTTACAATTGGGGTAGAGGGAAAATGTCCAAAGTGCCCTTAATAAAAAGACTAAAAAATTATTGCAAGTAACTATGAGTCATTATACAACTCGTATAGACACATTACGACTCATCACAAGGAGTCGTAACTAAGACAGAACTACCAAGGCCCCATAATGGTCTGACTATGATTTATACCACCAACTCTTAACTTTTCTTAACGACTCGTAACCACTTCTCATACTCAATACAACAATTTTTTTATATGACATACTAGACACCCTACTATTTGAACTTAACGACTCATCACGAGTCATTATGACTCGTGGACTCAAGTCGTAATAAAATATTATCTTGGAAAAAACTTCTTGGACACCTTACGGCTTGGTCCTTATGATCCGTAAGAAGTCTTGATGACTAGTTGAGAGCCACTCATACTCAGAGCAGAATAATTAGCCATTTATTTTAATTAAGTCACAACCGAGTCCCTACGACCCATCATGACTCCCTACAACTCGTCAAGGGAGTTGTAGTTAGGACAGTGAGGATAAAATTCCAAATATTTTTCAAGGACCAAAAACTTAGGGAGTTACAAAAGGGTCCCTTGTGCAGATCGGGTTGGAGGTGAGAATCTATGGTTCCTTGAGATAACTAATTAGGATAGTATATGATTGGTAGACTTCTTAGTTCACAATTTATGGTATTATAATGTCTTCTAGTGATGAGTAATGAGAAGATTTGGGCAGAGGTAGATTAAAAATTGTATATATTCTAAGAAAAAGGTAGATAAGAGTAGAGGAAGTATAAGATGGGAAGGGTAATCAAAAGGACAAAGATATACAAAAATGTTTAATAACATATAGGTTATAGAGATACTAAAATGAGTTATTGAGGATTGTCTAAATGGGGATTTCGAATCAAAACCTTGCTTGATGTTATGATTTCTCCCTATTTTGGTAGTGGTGTTATTTTTTTAAACCTTGGTCGGCTGATAATTCTTACCAGTGTGTGTCATTATACTAAATCTACACTTATTATAACTCCATTAGGGGGTAAGCCTCGGTGTAGGTTAGTTGGAGTTTGTATAGCAGTGATATTGATCACTCAATAGCAGCTCATGTCATCTATATTCTGCATGGATGTCCCTACTCCTTGTCTAGTGCTCTTGTACTGGTTTAGTTTAAGTTCGAGGGAGTTATTTGTAGTTGTTCATATTTACTTTAGATGTCAAATGTATTAAAATGAGTTATGGAACGAATTAGATTTAATAATCATAATTGAAATATTGAGTTATTATTAATATTATGGATGGCCTTGATTAAGTGAATATTATAGTAACTTCTGCATTGGTTGAGTAGTGGGATACTTAAGATTCTCTTATATGGGGCAAGTGTAGGTAGTTTCCCAACATGACCTGGTGGGTTAGGTCATGAAAAAAATGGTATCAGATCCAAGGTTACCAGTCTTCCAATACAAAAGCAAATGTCAAGTAGATTCCTTGGAATTATGTGTTGACATCTATATTAAATATTTCAGAAGACATCTAAGAATTAGTTTCACCTTCTTCTTTCCTTTTGTTCCCTCTCAGTATTGTCTCCCTAAGTTGAGTTCAATTCGTATCAGGTAGAGTCTAATTGATATCTTAACCATCTCAATTAGGATAGGCTTTCCCCAATTGGTACCTTTTAATATGGAATGGGCAAAACTAAATATCCAATGAATAGAGGCCAAAATTAACATAGAAAGAATATTATTATGAATTCTTAAAAATGGTGTTAGGTACTTGTAGTTATGTGAAGGTGAATTACAATGTGCTATGTGTTTTCATGTTATGGTAAATGAAAGACAACTTGCTTAAGTTTTTTAAACTTTTAAATATGGTTGATTTGCAGTATGTGTGTGGTTGTAAGATGTGTATCTAAGTGACTGGTGGATGTAAGGACCGAGTGTAATCTTAAGAGTGACTTTATTTTTGCAATTTGACCTTTGGGTAATATTTTTGTGATTTGGGATACTGCAAGACTTCTATCTGACTTTTATGAGCTACTCAGGTGCCTAGCTATTAGTGGGAACACTTTGGAGAATAGTGAATTGAGTAAGTAAGAAGATTGATGAAAGTGCAGTACTGTTTCATTTAATGAATGGATATTGTATTTATTGAGTCCTGTCCGAACCAAACTAGGGCCTGGTCGTGATGTGTATCTCAAGCTCATTGTGGACCAGAGACCACCCTCTTTGCTTGTAAAACAAAACACAATATAGCTAGCACGGATAAATTTCAAACATATAACAAGATATAATAAATGTAAGATCAACGGAGTCTAAGAATATCAACAACAATACCCAATCCACAGTAATACACAAAGCCTCTAAACTGAACCAAACTGACAATCAATCTAAGTCGGTATATTCCCCCGATGATAGCCAAAACTAGACCAAAGAAAAGTATATGGCATAAGGAAACAAAATCATGAAATGAGGTCTTCCAAATTATGGAAGCTCACCACTTTAAGATGACTCATGAGCTATCCAACAATCACCTATCACTGCTCAGGAAAAGTAGAAGTATTTTCGATATCTGCATCGCATGGGGATACAATGTCTGGAGAAAATTAGTGAGTTGCACACTAGAATGTAACTCAGGGATAAGAAAATAAAATAATTCCATTGTCAATAATTCAAACTCAGTTAAATCCAATACACATAATTCAATGCATATATACATATATATATATATATATCACATGTTGGGATGGGGAACAAGGCTTAGCATAAAGTAAAACATTAATCAGTATTGTGTAGCTTGACCATCATAAAGCTACCCACGGGCTATATGGGTCCAGTTGTCTCCCCTTAGTCATGACCAGTGCGTGTTAGCCGCAAGTATCATAGATTTCATATAAGGCTGGGGATTCCTTGTTCCCTACACCTTCCATAATACAAGTATATATAGTGTGACATAATAACACGGTCATCAAGACCAACCCTCACATCGGCAAATATGAGTTTCTAGTGTAGGTCCCTCTGGACCTCTACCTTTACGGCTAGCTACACAACCCCCTTTAAGCCTAATTAAAACATTTAACATATAACCCAACCATTACATTAAGGAGTCAATCACTTAGGCATCATTAAGTGGTATCATCATACAGAAAATAGACAACACGTTGGGGAATCGTTGTACCCCAGAATCCATTGTTAAAATCATCTTGGGGGATTCCTTGTACCCCACAAGGTTTTCAAGACCATTATTATCCATTTGGGGGAATCCTTGTACCCAACAAGGTTTTTAAATCCATCCATTACCATTTTTCCATTTATGCAATGCAATAGTTTTAAAGAAATAAGTCAAGACAATTGATAAATCACATTCCAAAACTAATTATGCAAGTGGGTTGGGGTTCTTAACAATTTCAATACAAAAATCCAATTATTTGGGTAATCCTTGTACCCCTAATTACATTGTTCACAAGTTTGGGGAATCATTTTACCCCTAAATTCATTCACCATTCCTATGCACCCCCAAATGAGTGCAATAACCAACAATTCAATGCATAATAAATTAATAGTAATCATGGGAAAAACATTCAAGCAATTTGTATCCAAAACCCTCAACCCATAATTCAAAACCCAACATCAAAACCATGTGAATAATAAAACAATTTCATTCCATTAAGAAAATACAAGTGTAAGGAGAGAGATGCATGCCTTAATCACCAAGAAACTTGAAGAAGAAACCACCCTTAGAACCCTAGATGACCACTTCCCTTGAAACCCTAGGCCTTTTTTGAATAGGGAATTTGAAAGAGTGGAGAGGGTATTTGATATGTTAAAATATTGAAAATAACCCCTCCTTAGTGTTTTAAGGATGTGGGTTCTAAGGGGGTAAGCAGGGAAATGACCAAAGTGCCCCTTAAATATAAGTTGAAAATTATTGCCCAGTCACTATGGGTGACCTTACGACTCATAAGATAACCCTACAACTTGTGGCCCTTAGTCATAGGTTGGAAAGTGTCCATGGGAACCCATACTGGTTTAGCTATGAGAAACATCATACGACTCATATCGTGACCCTAGAACTCATAGGGTCTAAGTCGTAGTCAATACAGAACCACTAAGGCCCTACACCGGTTACCTTACGGAAGGCACATTATGACTCGTAATGATGTTATACGACTCATTGAGTCTAGTCATAATGACATCAAAAACATTAGGATAGTACATTGGTTGGATATTGCGCCGAAGCGCCCAACCAAGTGTAGTGGTCTCACTAAGTAATATAGTGGCCTTAAAATAAAACCGAATATCGATCCCTCAGAGACTTGTGTTAAGCAACTATCAAATTCTAGTTCAACTATTAATATTAAAATGATGCAACGTAACCAAAGGAGTTTAGAAAGTTATAAACTAAAAGTAAACTAAAACAATACGGGAAAGTAAAGACTTGAACAATAAATGGATGAAAACCCGGGGCTAAAGCACTCCAAACAATCATACTATGCTATCGAACTTCATCGGTTAAATTACTTATCTTGGTTATTGATTCACAAGGTTGATTTTATGATCATGGTCTCCCGATGTCTAACCACCTATCTAACTTAGACCCACAACTAAATCGTTATGCGATAATGTGAGAACTAAGCTAAATGCATTTATATTTCATCCCGTAGTGAAACAATTAAGGCATATAGGTATATCCCTAACCTAGATTCTAATTCAAATCCCTGATTTTATAAAGGAATAAGCATCCATACTCTATTTACCCCCACATTCTATCTTCCCATTCCCCCTCCTGAGATCACAAGGTTGACAATATAAGTATTCTAAGGGTTGTGAATCCTTAAAATAATGATAAAAAGGGTAAAAAAAACAACCAAATATGATAAATAAATAAAACCAAATCAATTCGTAGAAATCATAGTCATGTTCTTGGCTTTAACCCCGGAAAGGTGGTGTTTAGCCACTAATAGACATAATCGTAATCAAAGTAATTGAATACATTATTAAATTCATTAAAAAGCTAAAGTGAAGATAAATAAACCCTAAAATAAGTGTTTAAAAGACCCTCTCCAAGTCCAAAAACGTCCAAAAGTAATTGTAATGTGTTTAAAGTGTTCTATTTATAGTGGAAGGCATTTAGTCATATAGGAATTGGCCAGGCGTCAAGGGTTCTACACCACCGGAGTGGAGGGAGAGCTACAGGAAATATTCCACTACTCTAGAGGGGGTGACGTGGGCCTTAGTCCACTGGTATAAAGGGGGCACCGCCCCTATATCGCCTGCCCTCATTGGAAAGTGCCATTAGACATTTAACTTGGCCTTGAACATTTTTCATCCATCCCAAATCTTTTGGTGTTATTTACACTTGCATTTAAGCTTGTGCATCATCAATATATCAACATAATAAACTTAACAAGCATCCTAATCATCAAACACCGTATATTAGAGATCAACACAACAAACAATCCACAACGATGAACTAGAAACTCAATCTAAGCCTAGTCTCGTCCTATTAATCTTTAGCTTATTGAATTGACTTGTAGCTTGGATCAATTACACTTTGAACATTACAAACAATTTTTTCCACTCATAAATACATAATAATAACATTATGAACTCATTTGACACATTAGAATCCATCACGATAGACTAGAACAACACCTAGCTCAAGCTAGTAAAACTAGTTTTCTCATCAAGACTCTAAATGACCAATTTAAGTTCAAACTTATTTGAAAAAATCTTTAAACATTGTAATCACATACTTAAACACTTGGGTGCTTATTTATATCATCATTAACACATAAAGCACATGAATTGTCTCAAAATAAGGCCAAATAAACTAGGATAACAATACTAAAGTGCATACATACACCTAACATCACCATCCCACACTTAAAGCATTGTTGGTCCTCGAACAACTCCTTACTATCAGCATCATAAGATGAGGAGACTCTACACTTTTACTACATGCAAGACAGTTAATCTAGTACTACCATGACTACTCATAATGCAAGTTACTACACTAATCATGTTATGTAAAAAATTGAGAGTTCAAGAATACTACTTCAAAACATTCTAGCCTCAAAGATTGACTCACCAAGTTGGAAAACTCAAACATATTGTTCAATCAAAGACATCATACAATTCACCAACTATCATCAAACATATGCCCTCACAACAAAAGAGTTACCCATAATCACTCACATAAATGCAATTTATAACAGAATGGGTACAAAAATCAATGTATGCTCACTATCACAAGGAATTCACAAGTTGCACACAATGAACCATAGGCTTGCCTTTAGTGTAGTACTCCACTAATATCAAAATGTTGAAGTTTAGGATAAAAAAGGTCTTTATGGGTTGTAATGTAGGATAAGGGATGGGTAGGAGCTATTTTGGCCAGTAATATTGACTATCATCCCTAAGCTCTTTAATACATCACATTATACAATTAAGACCAATCTCTAATAATAACTTTACACCACTTTCTATCTACCCACATCTTTTATTTTTCCCCATCTCTGTAAACTCATTTATATGCACATTAAGGGAGTATGTTATGTACACATTATTTGATTTTACCCTTCTTCACACCCATTATACGTTACGCACCCCTATGATAGTCACCCATAATTTAATCAATTGCCTTAGCTGAGGTGCACAATGTCCAAGGAAGACCAGGGCCAAAACAGGTTCATTGAACACAACTGGGCTAAAAATAGGAATTTCTTTATCAACTTATTTCTCTAACTCCTAACCACAACACAATAATTTTACACACCAATAACTATCATTTTGGGGATTCAATTTCACCTTTCTCCTACTCAAATTTTCAACTTCTTAACTTAATTAAGTTTACACTAAAGAACTTAGGAGTTTTTAGATCAAATTAAGGTCAATCAAATAAGGGAATTAGGCTACATATGAGGCTGCCAAAGAAAAAACTAAAGGCTCAATGGGGTTTAACTAGGATAATGCACAAGGATAGGTAAAAAGAAGGTATAAAACATGGCTATCAAAGAAATGCCTATATCATCTCCTAAACCCACACTCTTTATTTTGCTTTGTATACACACCAGGAAAGTTCTAGACATCACATGCAACAAAGAATATACAATACTTCACAAACACATGGCACATGCTCAACTCCAGCAGGATCATCATAGACTCTCAACTAAACAATAGTATAAAGTCAACATTAAGCTAACAAGTACAAGAGTCTAAATCATAAGCCTAAGAGTCTAAAAAGTAGTAATTCACAATCAACATGCTTTGTACATCCAATACACGTGCATTATGTAGTCACATATAACACCAACAAGAATATCTCACTCTTATTCCTAACACAAAAAAATTTAAATTTACCCTAAAAATGGGAATTTCCCCACCCCATACTTAAAAATCTACTTTGTCCCTAAAGTATACTTTAAAGGTAGAGATAGAAATACTCCTTGAGGACTATAAGCCTAGATTGTAGCATCTTACACATCACAAGGGTCCAAGGACCCCACACTTAGTCTTCTTCATGCTTCTTAGCTCAGGTTTTCTGGTACTCAGACTTCCCACCAACCTGTGACTCAATAAAAACAAAAACTAGTGAAGTAAAAAAATATAAAAATACTCAAAATGAAACATACCTTAATCTTGGGTTGTCTCCCAAGCAACGCTGATTTAGTATTGCGACACGACCCAATCTACTTATCTATTTTCCTTTGTCTTTTTTCTCCTACTTAGAGGCGATCTTCTTATTCATTTCTGACTTTTTGAGTGTGAACTCTAAAGGTCAACATTTTTCTCCACAATGGCCTTTTCAGGCTCATCAATCTGTATCATGTTGGGCTGAGGTGGTTGAGACTTGGGTTGCTCAATGAGAAAGTACGAAGAGGTTTTTTGTGGAATAGACTCCACCACTCCATACTTATCCTTTTCAATTATTATAATCATGAAAAAATCTTTGTAGTTGGACAGTGTCTTGAGTGGTTTTACACTTTAAACAATGCCTCTTCATCATCTAGCCTTATTGTGAGTGTGCCCTCTCTCACATCTATCAAAGCTCTTCCCGTTGCTAAGAATGGACATCCCAAAATAACTGACACTTTTTTATCTGCCTGAAAATCTAAACCAATAAAGTCAGCAGGAATAATAAACCTACCAACCTTGAAAAGAACAGACTCTATGATTCCTTTGAGATGGTATAGGGTTTGATCTACTAATTAAAGTATTAGAGTGCTAGGTCTCCGCTTCCCCAAGCCTAAGGTGTTAAACAAGTATAGGGGCATCAAGTTGATACTTTTACCTAAATCACTAAGTTCATAGACCACCTTGTTATTGCCAATTTGAATCGGGAAAGTGAAACTCCCATGGTCTTTGAGCTTTAAGGGTATTTTATGCATCACTACAAAACTACACTCCTCATTGAGTGATATTGTCTTAACATCCTGCATCTTAATTTGTTAGTGACCACATCCTTCAAGTACTTAGCGTACTTGGGAATTTCATGCAAAACATCTAAAAGAGAAAGGTTAATATAAAGTTATCTGAATGTGTCAAAGAACTTTTGAAGAATCCATCCTCTTTTACCTTTATATGATTCTATGGGAAAGGTAGTGGTGGTCTCTCATTCACCTGTTCAGCAACTTTTGCTTTCGAGTACTCAGACTTTCTCAAATTTTTAGCAACTTTTTTGGATACCTGTGGGGGACTCAACTCTGCATCTACCTCAGTTTTTTTAGGTTGTTCATTCAGCTCCTTACCACTCCTCAAAGAGATTGCCATTACTTTTTTAGGATTTTCAGTATTAGTTGGCAAACCACCTTGAGGTCTAGAATTTTATGCCTACTGTATCTGTCTTATCTGCAACTCCAAGATTCTTATAACCACTTAATGGATCTTTATATTTGTGGATAATTATGCCTGAGCATCCATAATTTGCTTCAGCATCTCTTCGACATTGTTGATTTGGGTTGTGGCCTAATTTTCGTGATTCTGTTACTATTGTTGTGCGTTCCATTATTGATTTAGTGACTAAGTCTACCACTTAATATTGTAGGTGTTCCCATAATTTGGCCTTTGAAAATTTCTCACAAACATCACTGACTCCGTATTGGCAGCACACATATCTGCAGAATGACCACTATTTACACACACCATGCACCAAGTACTCGTCTGCTGAATTGCATTCACTGTTGTTGCAGGTTGTGTAACCCCCAACTTCATATTGATGAATTGAGTTGCTAATTGATTCTATAATGCAACAATCTAAGTGGATATAGTAGTAAATTGGTCCACCTTCAACACACCTGCAACCTTCTTTGTAGTATTTCTTAAGTCTGAATGTCATTTAGGATTTCCTTGTACAATTTAGTTTAACAAGGTATACATCTCATCGTATGTCAATTCCAAAGTTTGACCACCTATAGTTGAATCCAACAAAATTTTTATGTTGTGATCAAGTGCCTCAACAAAAGTGTGGGCTAATACCTTATTGGACTATTGATGATATGGACAGTCACACAGAAGAGATTTGAATCTCTCCCATGCATGATATAAATTCTCATCTGGCTTTTATTTATAGCGCACAATCTCACTGCAGAGTCTCACAGTCTTTCTAGATGGAAAGAATCGGATGAGGAATTTCCAGGCTAAGTCATCCCATGTTGTGATTGAACTTGTCGGCTCAGCGTTCAACCACTTCTTCGCTTCCCCCAATAGTGAAAAGGGGAATAGTGTCAGCCTAACATAATCAGTTGACATACCCGTAGGGATGAATGTGTCACTGATCTCCAAAAAGTTCCGCAAATGGACTTGTGGATCTTCATGTGAAAGCCCTGTAAATTGTTTACTGTTGATCAAAAGTTGCACCATATTTTGTTTTGGCTCAAAATTACCTCCAGTGGCCGGTTTCTAAAAAGGGGAGGTCAAATTTGTCAAAAGTGGGATTACCACTTCATGAACTATCCTGTGGGCTGGTTGATCTTCAGCCATGAGAGAAGGATTGTCTTGATCTTCTTGAAATTGTGGAATACGGGGGATAAGGATTTATTCTCTCCTTCGTTGATGGACGCATTGCTCGAGTTGGAGTCTTGGTTCAACTAATCCCCTATACCTAGCCATCTTACTACTCTAGAAACCTGTTTCCTGCAAAATCAATCCCAAGACCAAGAGTGAAGCACCAAAGAAATCTAAAAAGTAAAACTAAAAAAAAATATAGTTGCCAATTTACAAGTCCCCGGTAGCGGCGCAAAAAACTTATTGCACCCAAGCGCACACACAAGTGTACGTGGTCTCACCAAGTAATATAGTTGCGTTAAAACAAAAATGAATATCGATCCCTCATAGACTTGTGTTAAGCAACTATCAAATTTTAGTTCAACTATTAAGATTAAAATGATGCAATGTAACCAAAGGAGTTTTGAAAGTTATAAACTAAAAGTAAACTAAAACAATACAGGAAAGTAAATACTTTGAACAATCAATGGATGAAAACCCTGGGTTAAAGCACTCCGAACAATCATACTATGCTATCTAACTTCATCGGTTAAATTAATTATCTTAGACCGACAACTACATCATTGAACGGAGATGTGAGAACTAAGCTAAACGCATTTATATTTCATCCCGTAGCGAAACCAAGTAAGGCTTCTAGGTATATCCCTATCCTAGATACTAATTCAAATCCCCTATTTTATAAAGGAATAAGAACCTTACTCTATATACCCTCATGTTTTATCTTCTTATTCCCCCTCTCAAAATCACAAGGTTGATAATATATGTATTCTAAGGCTCAAGAATTCTTAAAATAATGATAAAAAGGGTAAAAAAACAACCAAATATGATAAATAAATAAAACTAAATCAATTCATAGAAATTGTAGTCATGTTCTTGGCTTTAACCCCAGAAAGGGGGCGTTTATCCACTAATAGACATAATCGTAGTCAAAGTAATTAAATACATGATTAAATCCATTAAAAAGGAAAAGTAAAGAGAAATAAACCCTAAATTAATTGTTGAGAATCCCCACTCTAAGTCCAAAAATATCCAAAAGTAATTGCAATGTGTTTAAAGTGTTCTATTTATGGTGGAAGGCATTTAGCCATATGGGAATAGCCCAGCCATCGCGGGTTCTACATCACCGGAGTAGAGGGGGAGCCATGGTATATAGTCCACCACTATAGAGGGGGATCCACAGGCCTTAGTACACTAGTATAAAGGGGGATCCGCCCTTATATCTCCTGCCCTTGCTGGAAAGTGCCATTTGACGTTTAATTTGGCCTTGAACCTTTTTCATCCATCCCAAATCTTTTGGTGTTATTTCCACCTGTATTTCAACTTGTTAATCATAAATATATCAACATAATAAACTCAACAAGCATCCTAAATCATCAAACACCATATATTATAGCTCAACACAATAAACAATCCACAACGATGAACTAGAAACTCAATCTAAGCCTAGTCTCGACCTATTAATCTTTAGCTTATTGAATTGACTCTTATCTTGGCTCAATTACACTTTGAACATTACAAACAAGTTTTTCCACTCATAAATACACAATAATTACATTAGGAACACATTTGAAACATTAGAATCCATCACGATAGACTAGAACAACACCTAGCTCAAGCTAGTAAAACTAGTTTTCTCATCTAGACTCTCTAAATGACCAATTTAAGTCCAAACTTGTTTGAAAATACCTTTAAACATTGTAATCACGTACTTAAACACTTGTATGCTTTTTAATATCATCATTAACACATAAAGTACAAGAACTTTCCTCAAAACAAGGCCAAATAAGCTAGGATAAAAAATTAAATTGCATAAATAAACCCAACATTACTGGCCTACTATTTGGACTATACGACTTGTAAGGAGTCCTAACGACTCATGAGATAAATGTTGTAATCAGAGTATAACACTAGGAAAACATGATGTACAGGATAAAATTGACATCTCAATACCCGTATAGATACCCCACTACTAGTATTGTGAGTCGTAGTCAGGAGAGTGAGTTCAAAACTCAAAATTTCTCAGAGGCCAGCACCTGGGGTGTTTTATTATCCCCTCTTAGGATCATTCGTCCTTGAATGATAGGTCAAGGCATCCTTTAGCATGATTTAACATAGAAACACACCCACTCTTACCTTTAAGAAAACATATACTTTAAGCACGATTGTCTTAATCTAAGAAACAAGAATGAATAATTGGACCTTATATACTTTCCCGCTTCCCACAAAGTTTTCTCCACTCCAAATAAAGCATCTGGTAATCCACACATATAACCATGCCCCTTACTATACTTCTAGCTATGAACACAACATTCCACCATTTTTATCTCCTAATTCCCCCTCAAAACACATAACTACGATGGCCAGAGTATAACCGTATATTCCTTCCATAATAAAACCGAACTCAAAATTAAAAGAGCTAGTATATTCTATGGGACCCTATATTTCACACCCCTCCAATAATACTACCTCACTTTTTCATACTAGCGCAAGGGTTTCACCATATCTTCCTTGTTAGTTGTCTCACATAATGAAAGTTCATCTTACTCTTCTATCTTTATCTATGGCCTTAACCCAAGTAGTCACCCCCAAAATTTTCACATCTGAGAACATACACTCCTCTATCTATAACACTACTACACTTCCATAGTCATTAGCATACTACCAAAAGGAGGGTCGCTATAGAACTAGAGTTCAAGCATCAAGGATGGGAGCATTACTTCTCAATTATGGACCCTATTAGTGATGAGTGGTGATTTTACCACTTATTCGCACTCATTATTAGTAAGCATTACCTTGTTTTAAATGAGTTATGATTGTAATTAAATGCACTAATATCCACTCTTTGCAAGTATAAGAGTTGAAAAGACAAAGAGATATGGAGTGGAGCTTGAAATGATCAAAAGGAGCAGAAAAAGTGCAGCTGAAGACCTGCAGCGAAAGAGCCTCAGTTACCGCGATTGCGGTCTCGGTCGGTCAAGATGGTCAATCAACTGCGACCACAGAATTTAATCGTGGCCGCGTAGTCACGATTGCATCCAGACTTACGCAATCGCGGCTTGGCGGAAATGGTCAGCCCAAGGGAAAAACTATAATTGCACGTGTTGATCCCAATTTGAACTTCAAACCCTAGTTTCATGTATCATTCATTCTATCACATTCTTTCTTCCCTAATTTTCTAGGTTTAGCTCTAGAATTTGTAGCCTCTATTTTTGGGAGAAGAAAATATTGTATAAATTTTGGGTGAAGAATAAATTGGAGATTTTCAAAGTGGAAAATTTGCTCACTTCTATTGTTGATATTTTGGGAGAGCCAAGTTTGAAGTAACATTCGCTTAAATCTTCAACAATTCATCTCAATGGAGATTATGGGTATATCTATGCTTACTTATCTTATGTGTATCTAAATCTCCCTCTTGGGGTTATGTGTGAATAGAGGTTAAAGTGTGTGTTGGTTGTTATTGTTAGCATCTATTTAGTAGTTCATGTTTGTTGGTTTTATTGTTGCTAAGCTAGTTTGGTTAGGATTTGATGGGTGAAAGCTCCAAATACCCACATGGGTTTGATGAGTGAACTTTAGGAAACCATATCATCCTCTAAAGAGGGATGTGGGGACCATAGCAATGATAGACAATTATGTGTGTAGTTTGCTAAATTTTCACTATCTTAGACATAAGGGTGAATGTGAAGTTGACTATGTCATGGGTATCATCTTAGAAATAGGGATGCCTATATTGAGGTTATGGTTACCAATTATTGAACACACCTATTAGATATTTGAAAGAAACAATAGGGAAAGTCTATTGTTTTGTTGAAAGACTAGCATCAAAATCTATAACCAAGCCTACCCATATTTGACTTACTAAATTGATGTTGATTATGAACTCCCACATGTTACTCCCTTAGTAATGCATATTCCCAAGATCCCTGCATAATTGTTAAAACTCTAATTATTCATAGCCCTGAATTTATACTAGAAAAAAAAAGAAATATTATTATAGGTAGTCACCTCCCCCATTTTATCTTTTTATATCATTTGGATTTAACTTATAGCTATTATTTCGAAGTAACTTGATTGCCACTCACATTGTTCCTCATGGATTCGACCGTGACTCCAAAGTTGGGTAAATATATTGACAGCGACTGCCTTGCACTAAATTTGACGTGTAAGTTGAGCGTTATCAAATAGTCGTACTACTCAAGGTGAGGCCCATGAAAAGAGATACGGTACCATAGGCATGAAATATTTCATAGCAACCATCCAGATCATAAATAGAGGGTCTCTTCGGTGTAAACATAACATAGCATGAGTCCTTCGTACCAAAACGGTGATGAAGGCGAGTGCATAAATTATGGGTCATATAACATAAAGGTGAAATTTATATATTTTCAAGAAATAAGTTAAGGCTTCCTGCTTGAAACTATTGATTCTTGAAACTAAGCATAACGTGAGACATGAGTTTATGAATCATGAGCGTCATAACATAAATCTTGAACACTTGGAAGCTAAGATTATAGAGAACCATTATTGCTTCTAGTTTAGAAGTTGGAGCACAGACATACGTGGCTTAGAGAACGCGAACCTTAGGCATAGGCAGTATAGAATATGTACGACATTGGTAGAATGCCCTCTTAACTAAGATAGGAGAAAATTGCTAGAATGGGAGCATATTAACCATAACTCCTCCCTGCAGCACACCACCAAAAGAAAAGTCTAAGATCAACCTGAGTTCACCATTTTATCCTTACGGACATACCCTCTTACTAGACCTATGAGCACAACACTCCGCTCTAAGGGGTATCACCATGTACATATACTAGGTACACCAGGAACTTGCATACATAAAACCTCATCTAACGAGATGCTACCTGCGTCCAATATATTTTTATAAAGCTAATGCTCTTATTTACCAAATTCATCGATGTAACACTAAACTTCTGGTATATATCATAATTACCCCCTCTAATATTTCCTAAGTTATCAACCTAACATCTTCCACACGTCCCATCAAGCCTACCAATTTACTCTCACAATTCATGCATTGCTACCCTCAAACTAACATAATTTTTTCCCAAACAATATCTAAAGTTCAAACTTAGTGTCTAGCCACAATCATGCACCACTTATGAAGTACCCCGCATAATATCCTACTCCACCCAATAGAGAGGTCACCCTAAATTTCTTATCCAACTATCGATAGTCTATACACATCTGAAAAGGCCCATCTCTCTTACGCACGAAAAACACAGGATCACTCCAAAGAGAAACACAAAGGTGGATAAAACCCTTATCAAGAAGATATTTCTACTACTCCTGAAGTTCTTTCAACTCAGTCGGTGTCATTCTATAAAGAGGGATAAAGATAGATAGGTTTTTAGTAGAATATCTATCCCAAAGGTTATTCCCCTACCGGGAGGAATATTAGGAAGATCAACAGGATAGACCTCCAAAATTCAATAACCACAAAATGAATTGCAAAATGGACCCTCCGAATTAGAATCTTTAACTCGAACCAAATGATAAGGACACCCCTTGGAGATCAACTTCTGGGCTCTAAGATAAGAAATAAATTATTTCTTAGAGACTAGGGAACTCCCTTCCTATTATATAAATGGCTCATTAAGGAATTCAAAAATAACCTTATGGGTCCAACAATCTAGAGAGGCATAGCAAGAGAGGAGTCAATCCATCCCTAATATAACATCAAATTCTAGCATATCCAACTTTATCAAGTTTACCAAGGTCTTCTTACCACAGATAGATACCACACCACCCCTACAGACCCTTCTCTCCATAACAGAGTCACCCACCTAGATAGATACAGAAAAATGTTTAGAAATACACCCGAGACCAAAACTAAAATAAATATCCAAATAAGGGGCCACATAATAAATAATAGACCCCAAATCAAGTAAATAGTACACATCACGAGAGAAGAGCTTTAACATACCAGTGACAACATCAGGAGATGCCTTAAATTCCTGACGGGTGGCAAGAGTATAAAGAAAATTTTGGCTAGTGCCAGTACCAGAAGTAGCATCCTATGGTACAGGATCTTATGACATAGAAATAGGGACTTTATTATCCTAGTAGCAACCCTTGAAGGATACTTCCATTGTATGTGACCAAGCTGACTATACTTAAAGAACTTATTCCTTCCTCACTACAAAAAACATGATGCAACTAACCATAAAACCGACAAGGAGGATAGGGTGGGACTGATTGAGCTCCACTGGCCTGAGACTGGGAAGCCTATGCCCTAAATCCACTATTATCCCAAGAACAATAATCACCAAAAGACCTAGGATAAGGAACACCGAAATTCATAAAGGAACTCCCCCAATTCCCTTTATTAGTCCTATGTTTCCCATGTCTACCATTATTTTGCTGACCCCTACCCTTCTCTGAATATCTAAAATTTTTGCTTTACCTATCACTCACCTTTGCCTAATTCATTCCTCTACTCACAAGATCATACTGTCATGATAGAAAGGTCACTATCTAGGTTAATATAAGAATAAAATGGCAGAACATGACATTAGAAATATCTTCTTAAGGTGACTGAGCATCTGTCTCACCATCTGGAGAAGAATTAGTGAGGATCGGTGGAACTCCACGAGGGTATTCAGAAGCAGGGACCCAAGATCGAGTCCCTACCTCATAAGTAGGATGAGTTCCATCTACATTTTCCTAAAATAGAATAGAAGAGTCTCTACGAGTATCAAATCTTTGAGGAGGTGTGAACTAAAAAGGGATTAACCAGAAGTTACAGAGTTTTAAAGACCTTAGACTCTATAGCCCTAAAATAGAACCCAAGAAAGAGAAATATTCCTAAATGACTCGTAGCCTCTGCTTTATAAGTGGCATACTACATACCCATAAAGAGACTCTACACGACACGGCTTATATGGACACCCAATTAACCATGAACCTAGTGTAACGTCCCGAGTCTGTACCCTGAATGCTACATGGTGCTAATAATCCCAAAGGACCATAATCTAACCCATAACCGATACCTGTATCAATAACTGTGTAATAAATAATGTAAATAGGTAGAAATAGGTAGAAATTTTCCATATGGTTCAATACTCTAAATAATACTGAATATGGTATCACAATACCAAAACTGAACATCAATACTGAAAAACTGAACAACTGTCTGAAAACACTCAAGTCTGAAAAAGCCTCTATCTGTCTGAACTGTGGAGTTGATGGGACAAGACCCTAACTAACTCCATCTACTAAAATAAATCTAAAGTACTGTAAATAATAAGCATGTACTCAAACTATGAGGACTCACCACTACTCTGAAAGTTGAGAATCTGAATGACTAAGGGTGTTTTGGAGCCCGTGCGTCTGAACTTATGATATAAGATATCATAGCGCAAAGAAAAGCATGTGTCAGTACTTTGAATGTACTGGTATGATCAGTAAGGTAGGATGATATATATGATTTCATATGCATGAATAATAATAACTGAATAACATGAGTATGACTGAGTAAGAGTACATGCATGAACATGTAGACTGTAACTGAGATCGTGCTAATACTGAGTATTGAATTAGAATACTAATAACCAATTTCTGGGTTTACAAATACAGTATTACTAATTATTTGAATAACTGTATTTGATAGTTCTGAGTACTGTGGAACCATACTGAGTTTTGTATTGAGCAGAGTGACCATGTCTGATAGTCCTAAATCTGTTAAAATGAACTAAGTTCTTTACTGAGACTGAGACTGTGGGAGGTAATCATCTAACCGACATGCCCCTTCTCTAACTGATTTAGGGTCCAACCTGTAACCTAGTTGGAAGGGTGTTAACACCATGCCACGGGTAAGGACAAGCTGTGAGTTAACCCTCTTTGACAGAAAGCTCTTTCGTCAACCCTTGCTGACAGGATAACTCAGATGAGAAGTATCAACCCTCATAATATCTGGCAGGAAGATACCTCAACCCATGCTGGCTACGTAGTTTTGTAACGTAGAGATTACTGCTAAAGTTCAAAGCCTCTGCTGACAGGAATGCCCCCATCCCTAAGTTAACTCGGTGCTGAATCCTACTCCCAACTAAATAGATACTGAACTGGTTTCTAGTCTGTACTAGGCTAGACTGAACAGTTATTGAGATTGCTATTTAGCTTAACTGAACTGAGTTAACTGAGTTTCATTGACGGAAGAAATACTACTGGATTCTGTTAACTAATAGAGTTTACTGAGGTCTGAACTGAATACTAAGTTAGACTGAACTACTACTAAATCTACTGAGTTTTCCTGAGTTTTGTAACTGACTGAGAGTACTACTGATCATGTCATGACTGATAATATTCTATGACTGGCCGTGGCTCTAGGAAATCAGCTAAATTTTCGGGTACAAGTACCCCCAAGACTCAAAATCATAAATTAAGAGACATGGCATAACATGAAACATGTAAACTATGAACTTGATCATCATTCATACATTGGGGCATTTTGACAAACACTTTCATGATATAACTTGCACATAATCTAACTTGACATGATTTTATTCTCTTAATAGTTCACATGGACAATTTATCAAGAACTTGGTGAGCATAGAATATGCATATAGTATTGAACAACACATGAGCATCATAATTCATCTCTAATTTTACAAGTCAAGGGTTTATCATGGATTCACATGAATCTACACATATAATGATCAATCTCACATGAGATATATATATATATATATAATCATGAATTAGGAACTTAAATCCAAATAGCAATCATGGATACACTTTAATTACAACCATGGAAATCATAAAATCAATTACTGGAAGTTTAAAAGAGATTCTTAGACTCCAAGGGTGGAAGGAACCCTTGGTTGAACACTTCACATACCTGTGTTGAAGAATTCCTAAAATTTTATGGTTGAATCTTGAGTTATTGATTTGAAATTTAAGCACCTAGGGTTTTGTTCTTGAGCTAATTGGAGAATGAATGAGTATATTTTCTCTATAGAAAGTTTAATTTTGTGTTTTGGGGGATGAGGGTCAAGGGAAAAAGACCTAAATACCACCAAGAACATGGTATTTTAATGACTAAAAACTGGGTTACCCACGCGCAGGTCGACGCGGCGCGTCGATGGGACCGACGTGATAGTCGACGCGGCGTTCCAAGATCGCATTGATCCACTATTTTGGGATTCCAACGGAGCTTAAAACAAAGTCCAAAAAATCCGAAACTTATTCGAAAACACCTACAAACATTCCTGATCATGAATCAACCTAAACATCAACATTTAATGAACGTAAAGGTCGCAAAATGAGATTGTCAACCTTCGTAGGCTAAAATGACATTAAGTCTGAGTACTAAGCTAAAATATT
The DNA here is from genome assembly GCA_030864215.1 of Capsicum pubescens. NCBI lineage: Eukaryota > Viridiplantae > Streptophyta > Magnoliopsida > Solanales > Solanaceae > Capsicum > Capsicum pubescens. The sequence continues at coordinate 207,011,191 of CM061538.1, read as the reverse complement.
CTAAGTTTAAGACCCCTTAACAATCATAAAGGACTAAATTAAGCCTAGGATTTTGTGGGGTCTTACATTATCTCCCCCTTGGGACCATTCATCCTCAAATGAAACTACTGAGACTGAGAATACTAAGATACTGACTTACTTACTGGGCAAGAACATCTGGAACATGACTATATGACTTATACTACTGGTATTCTGAATTATCATATTGAATATGCATATCTAATACATGGATATAGTTGGACATGATTCATGAATGCATGACTGGGATTACTGATAAACTGAATCTATATACTGAACATGCACATCTGATGCATGAATACATGACTGAATTGACTTATGAACGTATAACTGAACATGCAATGGGAACTGATACCACGTTTGTAACTGAAATCTGAACATAAAACTAATTAAGCTTAAGGAAACTATTACCTTGAGCTGAGTCTGGATTAGCTAAGAATAGATTGAGGATCCTTGGTTTTCATATCTTCTTCTGCTTCCCAAGTAGCTCCCTCAACGGACTGATTCCGCCAAAGAACTTTGACTAGAGAAACTTCTTTGTTCCTTAGTCTATGAATCTGATAGTCAAGGACTTCGACTAGGATCTCTTTATGAGAGAGGTTGTTCTGAATACTATGCTCTCAATAGGGAATACGACAGATGGGTCACCTATGCATTTCTTTAGAAAGGATACATGAAACAATGGATGTACTAAAGATAAATCTGAAGGTAACTCAAGTTTGTAAGCTACCTTTCTAAAACGGCTGAGAATTTGATAAGGAACGATATATCGAGGACTGAGTTTCCCACTCTTGCCAAAATGCTTCACTTCTTTCAACGGAGAGATCTTTAAGTATACATAGTCACCAATCTCGAACTCAAGATCCTTTCTACGCATATCTGCGTATGATTTCTATTGGCTCTGTGTTGTATTAAGTTTTTCCCTAATAAACTGGACATTCTCTAATGTATAAAACACCAAGTCAGGCCCTACTACTGCCGCCTCACCTACTTCAAACCAACTAATGGGAGATCTACACCTCCTCTCATATAGCATCTCAAACGGAGCCATCTGAATACTAGAGTGATAGTTGTTGTTATATGCAAACTCAATCAAAGGCAATTGGTCATCCTAACTACCTTTAAAGTCTATCGCACATGCTTGCAGCATATCTTCTAAGGTCTGAATGGTCCTTTCTACTTGACCATCTGTCTGAGGATAAAAGACTGTACTGAGATAAACTCGGGTACCAAGACCCTTTTAGAATGCTTTCCAAAAATGAGAGGTGAACTAGGTACCTCTATCTAAGATAATGGACAATATAACATCGTGCAATCTAACCAAATCCCTGATATAGAGTTTGGCATAATCCTCAACTAAATAGGAGGTATGAACTAGAAGGAAATGAGTTGATTTGGTCATCCTGACTACAATGACCCAAACTGAATTAGGATGACGATGAGTATGAGGCAAGCCCTTCATGAAGTCCATGTTCACTTTTTCCCATTTCTAGGTAGGAATACTGAACTTATGCATGGACCCACTAGGCTTCTGATGCTTAATCTTAACCTGCTAACATATTGAGCACTTAGCCACAAACTCTACAATGTATCTTTTCATCCCACTCCACCAATAGATCTCCCATAAATCATGGTATATCTTTGTGGCCTCTGGATAAATAGAGTAATGCACACCATGCACTTCTACAAGAATTCACTGCCTCAAGTCATCTACACCTGGCACACACAGATGATTCTGACAATGCAAAACACCATCTCCCCCTTGGGAGAAAACCTCTACCTTCTGATTTCTGACTAGTTCCTTCAACTGGACTAGACTAGGATCCCTATCCTGCTTTTCCTTTACTTTGGAAACTAGGGATAATTCTGATCTACTCTGCACCCTTACACTACCTTCTGCTGAATCGACTAAGTGAACACCTAGTAGAGCTAGATGATGAGCTTCCTGGGATAACTTCTTCTTACTATTCTCAACATGGGCAACTCTACCCATAGACATTCTACTGAGAACGTCAACCACTATATTGGCTTTGCCCGAATGATACAGAACACTCATGTCATAGTCTTTTAACAATTCCAACCACCTTATCTAATTGAGGTTGAGGTCTTTTAGAGAAAACACATACTACAGGCTCTTATGATCTGTGAACACATCAACGTGCACACCATATAAGTAATGCCTCTAAATCTTTAAGGCAAAAACTACTGTTTCTAACTCAAGATCATGATTAGGATAGTTCTTCTCATGAGGATTAAGATGTCTAGAGGTATAGTCTATGACCATACCTTTCTGCATCAAAACATAACCCAATCCGACTCTGGAAGCATCACAGTACACAACAAAATTATCTGAACCATCTGGTAGGGTCAAAACTGGAGTTGTAGTGAGTCGAGTCTTCAACTCTTGAAAACTCTTCTCATAAGGATTTAACTACTGGAACATGACTTTCTTTTGAGTCAATCTGGACATAAGGGATACAATAGACAAAAATCCCTTAACAAACTGTCGGTAATAGCCAGCCAAACCCAAGAAAGTCCTAATATCTGACGGAGAGATGGGCCTGGTCCAGTTTCTCACTGCTTTGGTCTTTTGGGGATCAACTCTAATTCCATCGTCAAAAATTATATGGCTAAGGAATGCTACTTACTTTATCCAAAATTTGCACTTACTGAATTTGGCAAATAACTGATGGTTTTTTAGAGTCTGTAATACTATTCTAAGATAGTCTGCATGATCGTGTTCACTACGGGAGTAAACAAGGATGTCATCTATGAAGACTATGACAAACATTTCTAAGTACTGCTTGAACACATGGTTCATCAAGTCCATGAAGGCTGCTGGGGCATTGGTAAGACCAAAGGACATGACTAAAAATTTGAAGTGACCGTACCGAGTTTGGAAAGCTATTTTTGGGATGTCACTTTCTCTGACTCTAAGCTAATGATAGCCTGATCTGAGGTCTATCTTAGAGAAATAATTGGCACCCTAAATTTGGTCAAACAAGTCATTAATTTTAGGGAGTGGATACTTGTTATTGACTGTAACTTTGTTTAACTGATGGTAATCTATGCACATTTTGAGAGAACTATCTTTCTTACGCATGAATAATACTGGTGCGCCCCACGGGGACATACTGGGTCTGATGAATCCCTTATCTAAGAGATCTTTTAACTGCTCTTTTAATTATCTGAGTTCTACTAGATCCATTCTATATGGAGGGATAAAGATGGGCTGAGTATCTGGGAGAAGATCAATTCTGAAATCAATTTCCCTTTCAGGAGGAACTTTGGGAAGATCTTTGGGAAACACATCTAGGAATTCACATACTACTGATATTGATTCAAGAGTAGGGGTTTCTTAACTAGAGTCCTGGACTCGAACGATATGGTAGATACATCCCTTAGATATCATCTTTCTAGACCGAAGGTAAGAAATAAGTTAACCCCTAAGTACTGAAGTGCTACCCTTCCACTCTAGGACGGGTTCATTCAGAAACTAAAACGGGACAACTTTATTTCTACAGTCGACTAAGGCATAGAAGGAATGAAGTCAATCCATGCCGAGAATGACTTTGAAATTAGTCATCTCTAATTTGACTAAATCTGCTAAAGTGACTTTCTAAGATATCATAATTAGAAAGTTCCTAGTTACCCATGGGGCTATGATAGATTTACCCACTAGGTAGAAACTAAGAAGGGATCTGCTAGAATTTTAGGACTGACTCCAAAATCAACTGTTATTTATGGAGTAACAAAAGACAAAGAAGCTCCTAGATCTAGCAAAGCATAAATATGCAAATGGAAAACTTGTAATGTACCAGTGACCACATTAGGAGAACTTTCTTAATCCTATCGGGATTAAAGATCATAGATTCTGTTTGGGCGCTGCCCACTAGTGGCATTGGAAGAGGCACCCTACTAATTTGGGCGACCAGACTGAGTTGTGAGACGGTTATGCTGACTCTACGAACCAACCTGAGGATACTGTCTGACCCTATGGCCTGGCTTTCCACATCCTAAATATACATCGCTACCATCTCTACAGATACCCTGGTGGTTTCTTCTGTACTTTTGGTAAAGAGGATTGGTTCAAGCACTATTAACACTGCCTTGGGGTTTAGGTCCTGATGCCCTATCATAGTTTCCATCTCTGAATTTTTGCACTGGAGTACTTCCTGAGGAAATAGATGGAACAGAAGATTTCAAGCAGAACTGAGAACGATTCCAACCCTCTGCTAGGGTGGGGTTGCTCTGAACTCTGCATAGGAGACATGCTCGCCCAAAGAATCTGGATGAATGGGCTGAGAGGTTGTCTGATCTCCCGTTCATCTTCCCTGAGTCCTCTTTAGAGGTATATTCTGTAAACAAAAGAGAATCTAGGATTAGAAAAAGAGTGTAACTAGAGCTTATGCTTACTTGCATGACATGAATACTGAAAGAAGGGAAACTTTTCCTAAAACATCTCGTAGCCTCTTGTCCATAGTGTGGCACGCAATACACCCATGCACAAGACTCTACAAGATATGGCTTTTACACTTCCTAGGACTCTGTTGAACTTTCCTTTGATACCAAGTTTGTACCACCCCGAGTCTGTACCCTGGACGCTACACGGCGCTCAAAATCCCAAAGGACCATAATCTAACCCATGACTGGCACCTACTACAATAACTGTGTAATAAATACTGTAAATATGCAAAAATAGGAGAATACTTACCAAAAGGTTCAATACTGTAAATATTACTAAATATGGTATCACAGAACCAAAACTGAACATCAATATTGAAAAACAAAACAACTGTCTGAAAATACTCTAGTCTAAAAAAAAACTCTATCTTTCTGAACTGTGGAGTTGATGGGACAAGCCCCCAACTAACTCCATCTACTAAAATAAATCTGAAGTACTATAAATAATAAGCATGTCCTCGAACTATGAGGACTCACCACTACTCTGAAAGATGAAAATTTGAATGGCTAAGGGTGGTCTAGAGCCCGTGCGTCTGAAACTATGATATAAGACATCATAGCACAAAGAAAAGCATACGTCAGTACTTTGAATATACTAGTATGCTCAGTAAGGTAGGATGATATGCATGGGTTCATATGCATGAACAATAATAACTAAATAACATAAGTATGACTGAGTAAGAGTACATACATGAACACATAGACTGTAACTGAGATCGTGCTAATACTAAGTACTGAATCGGAATACTGATAACCAATATATAGGTTTATGAATACTATATTACTGATTATCTAAATGACTGTATATGATAGTTCTGAGTACTATGGAACCATACTGAGCTCTGTACTGAGCTGAGTGACCATGTCTGATAGTCCTGAATCTGTGAAACAAAACTGAGTTCTATACTGAGACTGTGGGAAGTAATCATCTAACCGACATACCCCTTCTCTAACTGATTTAGGGTCCAAACTATAACCCCAACTGGAAGGATGTCAATACTGTGCCATGGTTAAGGACAAGCTGAGAGTTAACCCTCTCTGACAGGAAGCTCTTTCAAAAACCCTCGCTGACATGATAACTCGGATGAGAAGTATCAACACTCATAATATCTAGTAGAAAGATACCTCAACCCACGCTAGCTATATAGTTCTATAACAAAGGTATTGCTGATAAGGTTCAAACCCTCTGCTACCAGGAATGCCCCCATCCCTGAGTTAACTCGGTGCTAGATCCTACTCCCAACTGAATAAACACTAAACTGGTTTCTAGGTTGTACTGAACGATTACTAAGATTGTTGTTTAGCTGAACTGAGTTCACTGAGTTCCATTGACTGATGGAATACTACTGGATTTTGTTAACTAATAGAGTTTACTGAGGTCTGAACTGAATACTGAGTTAGATTAAACTACTACTAAATCTACTGAGTTTTCTTGAGTTATGTAATTGACAGAGAGTACTACTGATCATGTCGTGACTGATACTTCTCTATTACTGACCATGGCTCTAGGAAATTAGTTAAATTTTTGGGTACAAGTGCCCCCAAGACTCGATAGCATAAATTAACAGACATTGCTTAGCATGAAACATGTACACTACGAACTTGATCATCATTCATACATTGGGGCATTTTGACAAACACTTTCATGATATAACTTGCACATAAGCTAACTTGACATGATTTCATTGACTTAATAGTTCACATGGACAATTTATCAAGCACTTAGTGAGCATAGAATATGTACATAGTATTGAGCAACACGTGAACATCATAATTCATCTCTAATTTCATAAGTCAAGTATTTATCATGGATTCACATGAATCTACACATATAAAGATCAATATCCCATGAGATATATATATATATAATCATGAATTAGGAACTTAATCCAAATAGAAATCATGGATACACTTTAATTACAACCATGGAAATCATAAAATCAATTACTGGAAGTTTAAAAGAGATTCTTGGACTCCTAGGGTGGAAGAAACCCTTGGATGAATACTTCACATACTTGTGTTGAAGAATTCCTGAAAGTTTATGGTTGAATCTTGAGTTCTTGATTTGAAATTTAAGCACCTAGGGTTTTGTTCTTGAGCTAATTGGAGAATGAATGAGTATATTTTCTCTATAGGAAGTTTAATTTCGTGCTATGGGGGATGCAGGTCGAGGAAAAAAAACCTAAATACCCCCAAGAACGTGGTTGTTTAATGACTGAAAACTGGGTTACCCACGCGCAGGTCGACGCGATAGCCAACGCATTGCACCATGTACGTGTTAATTCACTGGAATTGGATATTGGTAGCTGGGGAGAATATTAATCAATGCGATAGTCGATGCGGCGCACCAAGATCGCGTTGATCCACTATTTTGGGATTCCAATAGATCTTCAAACAAAGTCCAAAAAATCCAAAACTTATCTGAAAATACCTACGGACATTCCTGATCATGAATCAACCCAAACATCAATATTTAATGGATGTAAAGGTCGCAAAATGAGATTTCCAACCTTTGTAGGCTAAAATGACACTAAGTATGAGTACTTAGCTAAAATAATCTAAGTCTGAGACCCCTTGACAAGCCTAAAGGACTGAACTAAGCTTAGGATTTTGCGGGGTCTTACGCCTAGGCTCTGATACCAACTTTTTCATGACCGAAAATAGGTCCTGGCCACGATGGGTATCTCAAGTCTACTGAGGACCGGGGACTACCCTTTTTTCCTAGCCAAACAAAACATAATACAGCTAGCAACGAATGAATTTTGAACATATAAAAAGATTGAATAAAATATAAGCTCAAAAGAGTTTAAGAATGTAAACTAGAATACCCAATCCATAGTAATATACAAAGTCTCTAAACTAAATAAAACTGACAATTAATATAAGTTGGGACATACCCCCACGAGAGCCAAAGTAAGACCAAATAAAAGTATATGATAGAAAGGAAACCAAATCATTAAATGAGGTCTTCCGAAATATATAAGCTCATCACTTTAAACTTACTCATGAGCTATACAACAATCACCTATCACTATGCAGGAAATACAAGTATTTCTGGTGCCTGTATCGGGTGAGGATACAGCATCTGAAGACTGTTAGTGGGTTGAGCACTAGCATTCAACACAGGTATAAAGAAACAAAATAATGCCATGCTCAATAGTTCAAAATCAGTCAAATCTAATGCATATAATCTGATGTATATACATATATATATATATATACATATAGATATATATCACATGTTGGTATGGGGAATAAGGCTTAGCATGAAGTAAAATATTAATCTACATTGTGTAGCTTGATCGTTATAAGGCTACCTATGGGCTATATGGGTCTAGTTCTCTCCCCTTGGTTGGGCCCCAGTGCATGTTAGCCACACGTACTGTAGATATTATAGAAGGTCATAGATTTTTTATACCCTACACCATCCATGATACAGGTGTATATATAGTATAACAAAAGCAAGTGGTCATCAAGACCAACCCTCACATCAATAAATGTGAGTTTCCAGTGTCGGCCTTTCGAGACCTCTACCTTCACCACTAGCTACACAACCCCCTTTAAGCCCAATTAAAACATTTAACATATAAACCAACCATTACATTAATGAGTTAATCATTAAGTGGTAACGTCATACCGACTATAGCTTGCAAGCAATTTCATTAAGACAACACTTTGGGGAATCCTTGTACCTCAGACTCCATTATTAAAATTAACTTGGGGAATTACTTATACCCCACAAGCTTTTCGAGGCCATTATTATCCATTTAAGGGAATCCTTGTACCTCACAAGGTTTTTAAAGCCATCCATAACCATTTTTCCATTTATGCAATGTAGTAGTTTTAAAGAAATAAGTCAAGCCAATTGATAAATCACATTCCAAAACTAATTATGCAAGTGGATTGGGGTTCTTATCAATTTCAATACAAAGATCCAATTATTTGGATAATCCTTGTAACCCTAGTTACATTGTTCATACGTTTGGGGAATCCTTGTACCCCTAAATTCATTCACCATTCCCATGCACCCCAATGATTGTAAAAAATAGTAATTCAATGCATAATAAGTTAATAGTAATCAAGGGAAAAACATTCAAACTATTTGTATCCAAAACCCTCAAACTATAATTCAAAACCCAACATCAAAACCATGTGAATAATAAACCAATTTCATACCATTAAGAAAATCCAAGTGTAAGGAGAGAGATACATGCCTTAATAACCAAGAAACTTGAAGAAGAAACCTCCCTTAGAAGCCTAGATGACCACTTCTCTTGAAACCCTAGCCTTGTCTTGAATGGGTAATTTGAGAGAGTGAAGAGAGTATTTGATATGTTAAAATATTGAAAATAACCCCTTCTTGGTGTTTTATAGATGTGGGTTCTAAGGGGGTAAGGAGGGAAATGACCAAAGTTGAATACTAAATGTTTTAAATGGTTTGGAATGGTTATATGATAAAGTATTGGTGGTTATGATTGGTCTAATTGAAAGACTTATGGGATATAAGGGAATCCCCCAAGTAACCTTAATAATGGAATCTATGGGTATATGGGAATCCCTTGAATTCTTTAAAAGGGAGGAATAAGGACATTGCTTGCAAGCTATAGTCGGTATGACAATACCACTTATTATAGACTTGGTTAATATTAAATAGAATTGGTGGTTTGATTGTGTGACAGTATTTTTAATTTAATAATAATGGTGGGGTGTGATAGATAATCGTGAAGGTGTGAGCCCAATGGAAGGATACTGGAAACTCATGTTTATCGACATGATGATCGGTCATAGCAACCACAAACTACACTTATGGGGTATATGGGAATACCCAAAGTTACACATTTATATATGTATCATGGAGAGCGAAGGTACACGGGAATCCCCTACTCCTATGGTATCTCTATTTCATGCAGTTACACGCATCGGGGCCCATTCATGTGGTAACACTAGACCTATATATCCCATGGGTGGTTCTAGGATGGTTAAGTTACACATATCCAGGTTAATGGTTTTAAAGGCATGCTAAACCCGATTCCCTATCTCGGCATGGATTTATATATATATATATATATACATATTTGTATGTATGTATGGTTGTGAATGCATATAGTTGTTTACTTTATTTTAAAGGTTGGCATTATTTTATTCTTATCCTGAATACTTGCTAACATTCACCCACCAACCCATCTTCGGGCAGTTGTAGCCCCACACAATGCAGGAACCAGTCGTTCTACTCCTCCTTCTCAATGATCGAATTTGGGATTAGCTTTTGTTGGATTGAAGTGGTGAGCTTCCATATTCCAGAAGGATCTATTTCATTTCATGGATGTCATTACTTATTTGGTCATCTTATAGACTATTATTTTGGATATGGTCGGGGGCATGTCCCGACCGGATATTGTTTTACTTTTAGTTAAAGGCTTTGTAAGACTACTATGGGTTGGCATGGGTGGTGTTGGTATTAGTGTTAGCCTTAGTATTGGCATTGGTATTGGGGATGACACTGGTTGGTGGTATTTGATTTATGATTATTCCATTTTATTTTGGATTTTATATATATATATATATATTTAGAAGTCATTTGGTATGGGATGTATGGATTGGCTTATGGTGTGGTTATTGGTTGGGTTTTGGATGGTTGGACTTTCTTGGGTTGATCACGGCCATGGACCTATCCCAGAAGCTAGATTTGTACAAATACGCTATCTTGATATATGTTCAGAATTCATCTAACTCAGGGAGTGCATTTGGATGGTTGGGTTGTACAAATGGACTTGGGATGCCCATTACGATAAGGCCCCAATTCGGGTCATGTCACCCATATTAGTTCGGTTACGAGAAGCACCATACGACTTGTATCATAACCCTACAACTCATAGGGTCCAAGTCATAGTCAAGACAGAACCACCAAGTCCATACATTGGTTACCTTACAAAAAGCATATTATGACTTATAATAAGTCTATACGACTCGTTGAGTCTAGTAGTAGTGACATCAGAAACATTAGGATGGTACATTGGTTGGCCTATGATTTGGAATATATGACTCGTAATGAGTCCTAATGACTCATGTGGTACAAGTCATACTCAGAGCCGAACACTAGGCAAGCATACTAGACAGGGTACGATTGAGGTCTCAAGACTCGTATAGAGACCTTACGACTCATAAAGTGTCATAGTCGGGATAATGAGTTCAAAACTCAAAATTTCTCAGAGGCCAACACCTAGGATGTTTCATGGCCCTAGGTAAGGGAAATGTTAAGTCAATTTACATTACATATAAATAATAGGTTATTATGCTATATAGCTTGTATAAAATGAGTGTTGTGTAGAAAAGGGGACTAAGACTAGGTAAGGAAATGATAATTGGAGCTACTGGAGGCTACTTCTACTGCAGCAAGATTAACTACTATAGCGACTCTAGGCAGTGCTCCACCAGGTATTCCCCTATTTTATGACTTTGTATTTTTTACAAAGCAACCCTATTTTTGAGGTAATTAAATGACAAATACCAATCTGACACATAGTATCAACTAGAACCATTATTACAGAAAGTACGCAAATGGTAATTATCTAAAAAGTGAGAGAAATAAAAATGGAAATTTTCTGTTACAAGCCCCAAATGAGGGCAACCGAAGTCCAAATACTTAAACATAAAAGGGGTAACATCTAGCTAGTGGAGCCATCTCTATGGCATGCAACATCTGAGTGCTCCTCATATATATCATTGAGGAAGAAGAACTCCTAAGCATTCATTTTAGTCAGCATTGTGAGCTCCTTATTAGAAAGGTGCACGTGAACATGACCCACACGACCTTCCATATTCTTACCAACATGTAATTTGGGGATTGGAATTTCTTCCTCTCCTTGTCTAGTTTCTTTAGAACTCAACATAGGCTTGTGTTGGGTCTATTGAGGCAGTTGAGATCAATGGATCCATCTCCAACCGGTATATTTGAGTTTTTTCCATGTAACACCACATAGTAGTAAGTGCAGTCGCCAAATAATTGGAGGAATAGGTGACTAGGAATGGGGAGCATCTCCACTACCACCAGCTCTACTTCTCCCACCCTTCTCTCTTATATTTATCTTTTTCATACCTCTACCTTGGGTAATCCTTCCACTTAAAATGTTATATGGCTCAATTCGTCCAAGATATCATAGTCTTCTTGGGGAACATCCATCCGCTTGTACAACTCTGTAATTAAGGAATAAGCTCTACAACTTTCAACTTTCTCTCCTATCTTTCTCTTATTTTTACCTCTACATTGGGTACCCCTTCCTCTTAGAATGTTATATGGCATATTAATTCTTCTAAGATATCATGGTTTTCTCAGAAAACATCTATTTGCATGCACAACTCTGTAAGTAAGGAAGGAAATAAAAGGTCCCTTGTTGAGTTCTCCCTGGCATAAAAGTACTTTCACTCATTCATGATCGATGCCCTTATATTTAACTTAACCCTAGCCATAGTGCACACCACCACCATCGCTCGGTGGAACACCATATCCATAATATTTCATAAAGAATGGATCCATGACACCAGTTGCAACAAAATTTTGGCCTCAGTCAAGAAGTATTCACTCTTGGTCACTCTCTGATTAGACCACTTCACCTTGTTAGGGTTATTCTCTAGCACCAAATACCAAGCCATAAACCTTAAGTTTTACTCTTAAATTTTGGCCTCAAAGGTTGCATTAGAGGGGTTGGTAACCCCCAATACCTTAACAATAGTAGTGGTTTCTGTAGGAATATTCTTTCCCAATATTTGGATGGTAGGGAAAGGTACTATCCATTCCACCATAGGGAGTATAACATAAAATTCTCAAACCCAGGCAAGGTTTCACTTCGGGTTCGGCTTGGTCAGAATCTCCCACCTAAATACTTTTCTCTAATAACTAAATTTAGTCAAATCATCATCTACATTATCCATCACAAAACCTCTCTCTTGAAGAAAACTCCTATTATGCTACTCCTCCTCATACCGGATGAGGCTAGCAATATCAGGATTTTGGTAGCTTGGTTGTTGTTGAGCCATGATGATCCTGTAAATGTTACAAAAAAACTAGTTTAGAATTATATGTAAATACCAAGTGAGAAATAAGAACTCAAAATGTTAGAAAAAATTAAACACTAGCAAGTTACGGCCTAGTCAGCTGCAACGGTTAATTGACAGTTGCAGTAGTACCGTTGTAGAGGAACTTACTACTGCAATAGAAGAATTTACCCTGCAATAGTTTATTGTCTTCAACATATCAACCTACCCTCCCATGGTGGATTTTCTACTTTCTCTGTAATTTAGAAAATTAAGTACAAATAAAGCTTGGGAAAGTGTGTGAACCTTTTTACACTAAAATGGTGGTGTGGAACACTGAAACCAAAACAAATATGAAGAAAAATGGTTGAAGAAGATGACCCCTCATTTTTCACCCCTCCCATGGTTGGAATTCAGCATTAGTTATATTAATCTTACGTCCTAAATGCTATAAGTGCATTAAAATGACAAAGAACTTAGCATGTCAAGCAACATGTTCAATGACACCAAAAAAAATAGGGTGTAATATTTGGGTTAAAGACTTTTTTCTTTGGCATTATGGCTTTGTTGTGACCTTAGAGTGGTACTGGCTGTATTTTTATTTCCTTGTGCAACCTGCACTTTATATTTTGTTGTTAATATTATTATTTTGAACTTAAATGATTCTTTCATGATAGACAGCTAGACTTATATTATCTGTAAGTGTTTTACTTCTTGTAATACTTATCCGTTGGGCCTAGAGCCTTGAGTGGTTGGTCTTTCTTTTTGGTAATGGGAAAAGTCAATTTTGAATGGGTTTTGAAAGTCAAATTAGGTTTGGAAATCCATGGTTCTGTTGTGATTCTAGTGTTGGCAACTCATTTCTATGGTCCATTCTAGAGATTGATTAGTTCGAGGTTTATCTTCTTAGTTTGGCAGGTTCATTGCCTGGTAGTGGTCTTAATCTTGGTATCGGTGTTATGTTGGGTTATTTGATATTCTAATAATATGGTTAATGATTCAGTTGAGTTAAGGTAAATTTAAAAGGGTGAATTTAGAAACTCTTCACTTTTTTATGATCAGGAGGGTGTCTTTTGAGATTGAGTATTGGTTTCACCAGATTTAGGCTCTTACTTTTTTGGGTAGGTCAAGCTTTAGCTATCACTAGTATTATTTGTAGCCTTGATGAGTTCTTAGTTATGCCTTGATGTATTATGCCATTCAGCAGATATAGAGTAGATGGATTGTGTCTTCTGTCATTGGTTTTCCCAAGTTGTTGTTTTGTTCTTCAGCTACATTTTAGTTTTGGGTCTTCTAGAAATCATAAGGGATATGCCAGATTTTTTATAGTAAGGTCGATTTGGGTATTTGGACTTAGTTCAGATTTGTTGGCTCAAGTTTGGATTTTTGACACTTTGGAAAGGAGGCTTGAAGGTTATGATAAATTTTAGAAGTTGGATTCTTAGTCGTCAACAAGATTGGTTTGGATAGTTGAGACCAAGCGATTCAGCTTCAATATTGAGATTTTAACTGTGAGTTGTAAAGTTTGGGCACATCCCCTATTTACAAATTTATTTCAGTTGAGACTTCGTATATAGGCTGGCTAATCCTACTCATTTTCAACCAAAAAAAATTCTTCTGTTCAGATAGTGTATGCTTGATAGACGCTCAAATGTTAGTCCGTTAATAAATGATATTGGATTTTCCTACTCTAGAAATTGATTCTCAATTTTGTCAAAATTTTGTATTGTCTTCTCACCAAAAGAAGTTTTCTTGAGTTGGGCTTAGCATGGTTTCACTCGTAGTCGGTAGGGCCTTCTGGAGTTGATTATTCAATTTTGAGAGTGTATGCTTCATACTCCTAGTTATTGATTTACAGGGTCATTCGAGCCAATTATAGCTTTGGTAGGATATCGCATACTTTGATCATCTCCATTGTGTATTTATGTATCACCTTATGGGCTTATCCTTATTCTTACCATTATGGATTTTTAGTTGATCAGCTTCAGTTCTTTGAGGTTAGTATGATAGGGTTACTCGAATAGGACTCAAATGACTCTTTGCATGGTTTGGAGTAGATAACAAGTTTGGAAAAGCGAAAGAAGAATACATTAGGATATTGGATTTGGTCACATGATTCATGCTTTGGATTTCCTTTAGCGTGGTTGTGCTTGTATTGATGTGATAATTATGCGTTGTGATTTGGATTTGTGTTCATCAGTCATTCTCAATTCAGTTGGAGGTTATTTAGTTTTTGAGGTTGAGTCTTTAGTGATTTGGAAAGTGAAGAAAAAAAGTTTGTTGAAAAAGGGATACCTATAGAAAAATCCCTAGGAAGCATTATCTCTCTTTAAAGGCTATCTGGAGAGTTATTCTAGGGGCATGCTGGCCTAGTACTTCAAGCTCTTTCGATCCATTGACTTTTATGTACAAAAATCTTTTTCGTAGTGGACATAGTAATGATCCTCTAGAAAATCTCATTGATTTCTGCATATTTCTATTATTTAAGCCTTCCTACAGTGACTACAGGTCATTTATGATTTACCAAAACTGTCGGTTTGGTTATCGAGTA
This sequence comes from Capsicum pubescens, assembly GCA_030864215.1. Classification (NCBI taxonomy): domain Eukaryota; kingdom Viridiplantae; phylum Streptophyta; class Magnoliopsida; order Solanales; family Solanaceae; genus Capsicum; species Capsicum pubescens. The sequence goes on along the minus strand of CM061538.1, from coordinate 206,996,127 downwards.
GTTCGTTCGGGCTGTAGGCTTATTTTTCTATTTTAGAGATATTATGGTTAAGGAACTGGTATTGAACCAAAACTCTTAGTAAACGACCTCGGATGAGGATTTCGACAACATCATCAGCTCTGAAACATTGGTTTTAGGCTAAGGGGGACCCTTGTTTCAAGTTCAGAGGCTTTCAGACTCATTTTGGGCTATTGGGTAGAATTTAGCTAAAATGAAACTAGGTGTAGGACCCATATTTAGTCAAGACGATCTCAGATGAAATTTTTGATGGTTCAGTTGAGTACGAATTGTTAAATTTTGTATGATATCATAGTTCATTTTTGCTCATGGGGTTTCGAACTAATCCCGAGCACCCAGTCGAAGTCATGGACTTAGCAAAATCTAGTGGTTGGCATCAGCTGGTACAATTGCTTAAACGACCGGCTAATCACTTTAGCAACCAGCCTTGGTACTGCATTGTTGCATAAGCGATGGCCTCATCGGTTAAGTGGAGGTTGCTTAAGCTACACTCGACCACTTAAGCAAAGACCAAATTTTTGTGTAGGATCTCTTAAGCGACTATTTTATCACTTAAGTGGTGACTTTTTAAGCGATCATTTGATCATTTTAGCAGTATCTGCAGGGGATTAAATCCCTTTCTTCACCCATTTTTCTACTTCATTTCATAACTCTTTTCCTCCATTTTTGATAGCTTGGAGTGTGAGAAAGTGTGGAGAATCCTCCATTGAAGCTAAGTTAAATTAGCCCAACACTCCTCTTTTATTTCCTATTATTTTTTCATCCTTTTTTCATTGCAAATTCTTAGAATGTAGGTGTTAAAATCCTTAGACTTTAGGGGCTGATTTGGGCCCCACTTATGCTCCATTTTTTTTTAACTTTTGAGCATGTATTCCTTGTCCTTCGGGGAACCTCATGATGGATTCAATTTTGAGCTTTGTTGGCAAACCCCACATACCCGTTGTTTCCCTGAATATTTTTATAGCAATATGATTCTCATTTTATTCCTATTTACGTGTAGAATATTATTTTGATAGCTTGGCACTGTTTCAGGATCGTGGAACAAAGACGAGAAATTGGTGGACAATTTAAGATTTTCAGCTCAGCATTGCAGTAGTCTTCAATCTACTTTTGTCTACGAGATGGTGTATGTGTATATTACATGTTGGGTATGGATTATAGGATGTGATTATGACTAGTACATTATGACTTAGCCTATTTAGGGAATTTAGGGTATTGTCGGTAGTCATTTGTGCCCTGCTGTCTCCTTGTCTATTTGATAACAGAGTCATCCCCATTCTCGGAGGGATGGAGAAAGCAGGAGTTTGTATAAAATTTGTTTATTGTATAGACGTGAGCCAACTTTACATTTTTAGTTTTAGTCTTTAGTTTACTTTGTCTTAGTTGTTAGCCTTAGATTCATCCTTAGTTATCACTTTCCATTACTACTACCAAAGTCTTATAAATATTAGAGTCATAGTATTCCCATTATCAGAGTCAGTGTTCTCTAGTTATCATATTCTTTGTTCTATACATAATCGAGTTGTAGTTATTTTTTCTTAGATTTTTAGCACAAATAATTGAGTTCTTATAGTCCATAAAATACAAAAATATTTTATTGAGTCTTTTCCTTAGAGCTTTAGAACAAATACATTAAGTCTTTGTAGTCCAGAAAAATACAAAAATATGTCTATCCCAGAATCTTCTTCGAGTGTGTGTCTAGTCCATGTAAATATCTATCTAGATTGAATATGTCTCCCACTCTTAGTGAAACTCTATCAAATAAGTATGTCTACCTATACGAAGTATATGTGTTACCATCAGAACCAAAAATTATCCACAACATATCTACCTTTACTTAATCCTTACTCATCCTTTGCCAATAAGGCCTGTAACTCATGGTTGCAAATCCGTTCATTGGTACATAAAATACCAAAAGGAGTTAAATAATATATTTCTTCATTGAAACTAGACCAAAATTCTATTCTAGAAACTCAGGAAGAACAGTTCAGTACTCTACAGATGCCGAAAGATTTTCCACGATAGTGGAGAACCCAAGGCTTCACCCATATTCACTTTGGTGTTGTTAGGGTCTAGTAGACGTATCATGGAAGAAAAGTCCATCTAGTAGTGGCTCATCTTTCCATTCTCAATGCCAAATACAACGAATACCAACATGCCAATTTTGGAACCTCAAAAATCACACTGAATGTTGGGACAGTCTTTGTCACCATATTTCCCAACTTTAACATGTCCCTCTCCGATCTGTATCTAACATAGGCGTTGAAGATCTAGGTTCAGATTCTAGGAGCTCCGCAGATCAGAGATGCCATCCTGGAAACACTCCACTACTAGGTATCTTGGTGGGTCCAGAACCATGCTATGGATCTATCCATTTCGGGTTTCAAAAATGTTTTGTTGTTAAACATTGATTCCACTAATGGAACCACTCAGTGTACTCAGATCCCAAGAAAAATCCCCAGAGATGAACTTGTCAAAGTACTCCAAGACTCATAGGTCACAAACTACAAGAAGTTGAGAAACCATCATGTACCTCTCCATTCTACTGAACCAACCTTTGCCAAAAGATGTGACAACACTGTCATGGTCAGTTTTGACCACTCACACCTAAAACATCCTCCCAAAACCACCTTCTCAATCCATATGTACCAACCTTCTAACGACCTTCCAAAAGTCGGCAACCTAAAAATCTTTCACCGGTTCCTAGGAAGCTGTCTGGACGAGCATAATTAGATGCACTACTTCAATTATGATGGTTGTAATACTGTGTGGTGCAAATGTCCTTTCTCCTAACACTATCCATGGAAGTCGAATTGCAGATGCCACATGTGCCATGGAGATACCACACCCACTCTATCACAAAATAAAACCACCCAAACGAAAGATAAGCAACCTGTCACCACTATGCCTATGATGTCCCCCGCAGGCGCACCAGTCACTCAGATGATTTTCCACCAAACCAACCCTTTGTAAAGGATAACCTGATCTACTCTCCAATGGTACAAGCTAAAACTGTTATATTATAATCTGGAGAGAAGATTTAGTGACATAGAAGCAACCCTCAATTGGCAGTCTGAAAATACCATTTGCCAGAACAGGATGTTGTCCAATATGAACACAACTATGAAAAGTGTTGCTCACTCCCATACCAATTTTGCAAGCAAAGTCAAAGGAATAAACAAAAGAAAAAAAAATCCTCTACTTAGTATGATGGACTTATTCGCCAGTTGGAACTCAGGCTCCAATGCATGCAGTATGATATATATCCGCCAGGTACTTCACTGTCTCATTTATTCAACCAACAGCAAAAAGAAATGTCTTTTCTAAAAGAACACATCCAGGACCTGAAATATGGTAGATTTCAACCCCAGAGAACCCATAGCTTACTACCAAAGAGAACTTTGTTCCCTATGTCTCCCCATACATACTCTCCACCAAAGATGAGCCACATTTTTTCCTCTCATCCTTCAATCTCACATGTGTCTATGTCGTCATTCCAAAGATCCTAGGGATCTCAATATAAACAGGAGTCTAACATTGCTAATATTGCATGGGAAAGAATAGATGCCATTTCTACCAAAAGAAAACCCAATGCAACTCAAAAGTAGTCCAAAAGGAAAATAAAATCTGACATGGATAAAGGGACTGATGATCTCGGGCCATGATATCACCTTTTAAGATAACAATATGATAATCCATAAGCCAGAAGTGACATACAAAGATAAAGAATTGAAGGCCTTGATGAACGATAGCCTTTCGCAATAGGCCAGAGAGAGCCGCCATAATACCCATTTATGTCATATACGGAACATTTTTGTACTAAGGAGATTAACAATTTACTGTGATCTAAGACTGGCAAAGTCAAGTCATCCCATTGAGGGTGGCAAAATCTTTGTTACTAAGGCAAACCATCCATTAGTGAATGTGTAGCTCAGTCGTAAGAAAGCTATTATGTGTTGATTAAAAGCTTTGATTTCGTATGGTGTACCGCCTATATGGACGTGAAATAGCCTATCATCTTTAAAAGGTTAGATTCTATGTGTATGGTGTTGACAGAATCTTTGATTTCATATGGTGTGTCGCCTACATGGTCATAAAATTCCCTATCATGTTGGAAATTTTGGAGCTCTATTGTTAACCACCTAGTTAATATTGTTGGTAGTCATCTGTTCCCCGCTGTCTCCCTGTCTATTTGGTATTAGAGTCATCCCCACTCCCGAAAGGAGGGAGGAAGTAGGATTAATGGGATCAACATCTTGGATATTTTTATTGCATTGAAAGTATTCTTCCATTGGATCAGGATCTGTTGTAGCTTGTGGATACGAAACTGGATCATTATTAATGTTCAAGCCATATAGATTTGGGACTAGTTGATCTGAGTCGGTATCTATATCATGATGGGAGGTTATATGATAGGTATAAATTACTATAAAGACCTAGGGACCTGGTCCCTTATTGTCATCTAATCATTATCAAAACAAGATTGACACGACCCGAATCAGGGCCTTGTCGTTATGGGCATCTCACGTCCAACCGAAACTGGAGACCATCCCCGGTTACCCAACCCAACTAACCTTTGCATATCTTGAGTCGGATGAATTCTGAACATATACCAAGGTAGTGTTATTGCATAATCCAAGACTCTGGGATAGGTCTATATCCGTGACCACCCAAACGACTCCAACCATCTGATACCCAACCGATAACCAATACCAAACCAAACCATAATCCAAAACCATGACTATATGAGTTCCATAATAATTATATAATCCAAAAATAAAAGAGGATGGATCAACCAGCAATGCAGTCAATCAATGTCAACCCCAATACCAATGCCAATGCTAAGGCTAACACCAATACCAATCCTGCCCATACCAACCCATAGTAGTTTCACAAAATCCTCTAACCAAAAGAAAAACAATATACGGTTGGGAAGTGCCCCCAACCATAGCCAAAACCAATATACATAAATAAACCAAAGTACATAAAAATGTCCATAGCATGAAATGGATCCTTTCAGAAAGATGGAAGCTCACCACTTCAATCCAAAAGCTGATCCCAAAGTTTGATCACTATGCAGGATGAGTAGAATGGTTGGTTCCTGCATTGCGTGGGGATACAACCGCCCAAAGACGAGTTAGCGGGTGAACACTAGCATGAACTCAAGATAAGGATAAAATAATGCCATCCAGTAAAACCAAGTAAACCATCCATATGCATACAAACCAAACATATAAATATTTATAACCATGTCGGGAAAGGGAATTGGGTTTAGCATGCATTTAAAACCATTAACATGTATATGTGTAGCTTAACCATACTTAACCATCCATGGAATATATGGGTCCAGTGTAACCCCCTAAAAGGGTCCTGATATGTGAAGCCGCACGGTATAGAGATACTATAAAAGTAGGGAATTCTCAAGTACCCTCCACTCTCCATGATACATATGTACAGTGTACTTTAGAGGATTCCCGTGTACCTTGTAATATCATAAATTATCACCATGACCAACCCCTCATGTCGGCAAACATAAGTTTCCAGCATCCGTTCATTGAAATCCCACCTTCACGGTTAGCTATCACACCCCGCCATTACTGCCCAATTAAAACCATTTTCAGCCAACCAATCCATTATTCCATTTATTATTAACCAAGGCTATTAATAGTGGTATCGTCATACTGACTATAACTTGCAAGTATTGTCCTTAGCCAACCTTTTAAGGTAAAGGGATTTCCGCGTACCCATTGACCAAGTTAACTTGGGGGAGTCCCTTGTACCCCACAAGTGTTCCATTATGCTTTCTTGGGGGAGTCCCATGTACCCCACAAGTTATCCATTAACATGTTTACTTAGGGGATTCCGTTGTACCCTATAAGGATACTCAATTTACCATAACCATGACCACCAACCCATTCCATTTAACCATTCCTAATCATTTAAACCATTTAGGTTCCATTACCAAGATCAAATCATTCAATAGTTCCATTAAAAATCCAATAATATAGTAAAAGCATTATCATAGGCATTTTATCAAACATGTTAGGGGCATAGTATCTCCAAAACCAAAACCAATTACCATGTGACCATTCCCATGCAACCAATTATCCAAAACCACCACTAAAACATGTAAAAACATAATTAAAACATGGGAAAACTATAATCAAGCATTTTAACAAAAACCCCAACACATATTTGAAAACCCTAAAAACATACAATAAATCATGCCATAAAAACATTGTATAAAACCATGCCTTTCGTTGGAACTAACAATGAGGGAAGATTACATGCCTTAATTGAGAAGATAATGGAGAGAAATCACCAACACACGCCCCAAATTAATCCTTAAGATGAAACCCTAGCTTTCTTTGCCCAAGAAATTTAGAGAGGATTAGAGATTGTTTTCTAGGTGTTAATAAATAGAACAATAGGGAAAATAACCTCCCAAGTGTGTTAAAAGTTGTGGGGCCTTATTAGGTTAAGTAGGGAAATGTCCAAATTGCTCTCACTTAAACTACATAAAATTCTCGTCAGGGGATACGACTAACCATACCAATCGTACCCTTCAATACGAGTGGTACCCACCACCGTACCCTAGGACTCTCCCTTGGACCCAACACTATTTAAGGTACGACTTACCCAAACCAAATTGTACCCCAAGCATACGACCCGTACCCTGGGAAGAATAGAATCAAAAGAAGATTGAACACTATCCACCAAATGAGTCCATGGTATAACTCGTACCCCAGCTTACGGATCATGGTGAGCCACTCATACTCAGTCCAACTTAAGTCACTAAGTCTAAGATTAAGTGAAGTAGACAAACAATCGGTATCCACCAATACGACTCGTACCACCAAAGTTGTATCCACCTCAGAAACCAAATCCAACCCACCAACCAACACTGGTCAGCATACAGCCATCCCATACGACTCGTACCCCAGTTTACGACTCGTTCCCCCTAGTCGTAACTTTTCTAGAAATCAGAAATCCAAAAAGTTTTCTAAAGGTCAAAAACCCAGGGTGTTATAGTCTCCCCCACTAATAACATTCATCCCTAAATGACGTACAACGTAGGATAAACAAAATCACGATTCATTTGCATTATTAGATATCAATCTAACCTTTAACCAAGTTAGAAATTAAATATGCAAAGAAATTAATCTTTTCTTTAACAAAGTTTGAAAACAAAAGTATGTTAAAGAACTTATACCTTCTGCACGAATTCCAGGAGCAAAAAACAGATGTGGATATTTGGACTTTATGTCCTCTTCCACTTCCCATATAGCCTTTTCCACATTGTGGTTCCGCCATAGAACCTTAATCGAGGCCACATCTTTGGTCTGTAATCGATGAACCTTCCAATCCAATATCTCAACCAGGACCTTTTCATAAGATAGAGAATCTGAGATACCCAATCCTTCCAATAGAAAGACCAAAGAAGGATCACCAATGCACTTTCTCAATAGGGAAAAATGAAATACTGGACATAAGCCACATTACCAACCCTTTGCAAAACCGATTAAGGACCAACAAATTGGGGACTGTCTTTCTCTTTCTACCAAACCGCATTACTCCTTTCATGGGAGATATATTTAGGATCACCTGATCCCGAACCTCAAACTCCAAGTCTCTACGCCTTACATACACATAAGTCTTTTGGCGACTTTGGGCAACCTTAAGTCTATCCTGAATCATCTTTACCTTTTTCATAGCCTGATAAACCAAATCCAAACCAAATATATCCACCTCACTAAGCTCAAACCAACTAATAGGAGATATATACCTCCTACCATACAATGCCTCAAAAGGGGTCATACTAATACTAGAATGGTAACTATTGTTGTAATAAAACTCTACCAAAGGTAGATGATCAACCCAATTTCCACCATAATCAATCATGCACGCCGCCCGAAGCATATCCTCTAATGTCTAAATAGTTCTCTCTACTTGTCCATCCATCTGAGGATGAAAAGTAGTACTCAGACTAACCATAGTCACCAATCCCTTCTGAAAAGACTACCAGAAGTAAGATAAAATTATGTACCACGATCAGAGATAATCGAAATAAGTACCTCATGCAGCTTCACAATCTCATGAAGATACAACTTCGCATAATCCTTTGCCAAAAATGTAGTCCTCACTGGCAATAGGTGAGCAGACATTGTCATCCTATCCACAATGACCCAAATTGAATCAAATTAGTTCCAACACCGACGAAGACCAGTAACACAATCCATATTGATTACCTCTTATTTCCATTCGGGCAGACCAATTTCTTGAAACAAACCACCAGGCCTCATGTGCTTAACTTTGACTTATTGTCACACCATGCACTTGGCTACAAAATCAGCCACGTTCCTTTTCATACCATTCTACCAATACATCTTCTTGAGATCATGATACATTTTTGTCAAACCGAGATGAACAACATAGCACAATTCATTCTCCTCAGCCAAAATCCTTTACCGCAAACTGTCAACATCAGGAAAACACAACTCCCTTGGTATCGCAAAGTACCATCACTACTAATCTCAAATACCATCTCCTTTTGCACACCAACATCACTCTTGATTTTTGTCAAGACAGGATCCAACACTTGCTTCTCCTTAATAGCTACACCAAGAGATGATCGAACCACTTCCTGTAGCATTACCCCACCATCTTTTGAGTCTAAGAGATGAACTCTAAGATTGGCCAAGCGGTGAATATCCTTCACCAATTCCCGTTTTCTTTTCTCCACATAATCCAAACTCCTCATAGAAACCTGCTAAGAGCATCAACAACCATATTAGCTTAACTTGGGTGGTAGTGAAGACTCATATCATAGTCCTTGAGAAGCTCTAACTATCTTCTTTGCCTAAGATTTAGCTACTTTTGAGTGAACATATAATGTAGACTCTTATGATCAGAAAAGATATCCACGTGCACTCCATATAAATAATGTCATAGATTTTCAAAGAAATAACCACTTCCAACAACTCCAAATCATGAGTAGGATAGTTTCTCTCATGTAACTTCAATTGCCTGGAAACATAGGCAATCACCTTCCCATGCTGCATCAAAACACAACCAAGTCCCACCCGAGATGCATCAAAATAAACCATAAACCCCTTATTACCTTTAGGTAATGTCAAAACCAAAGCTGGAGTTAGATTATCCTTAAGGTTCTCGAAACTCCCTTCACACGCATACGACCAAGAAAACTTTACCTTTTTCTGAGTCTACTTAGTCAATAGGGTAGCTATCATCGAAAAGCTCTCCACAAACCGCCTATAATACCCATCCAAACCCAAGAAGCTCTGAATATTGGTTGTAGTCGTGGGTCTAGGCCACTTCTTAACCACAGCCATCTTTTGCGAATTTACCATAATCTTTTCACTAGAAATAATATGACCCAAGAAAGTCACAGTGTTCAACCAAAACTCACACATGGAGAACTTGGCATACAACTGTTGTTCCTTTAAGGTCTGCAACACCACAGAGAGGTGATTGGCATGATCCACCTCACCTATAGAATACACTAAGATGTCATCAATAAACACAATAACAAAAAGGTCTAAGAACTGCCTGAAAACCCTATTCATCAAATCCATAAACGTCGTTGGGGCATTAGTCAAGCCAAATGACATCATAAAGAATTCAAAGTACCCATACCGAGTACAAAAATCCATCCAAGGGATATCTACCTCCCTAATCTTAAGCAAATGATACCCAGACCAAAGATCTATCTTAGAAAAGAGCTTGGCACCTTGTAACTGATCAAACAAGTCATCTATCCTTGGAAGAGGATACTTGTTCTTGACTATTACCTTATTCAACTGTCGATAGTCAATGCACATCTGAAGAGAACCATCCTTGTTACGCACGAACAATACCACTACACCCCACGGGGATGCACTAGGATGAATAAACCCCTTATCCAAAAGATCTTTAAGTTGCTCCTTGAGTTTTCTCAACTCAGCGGAGCCATTCTATAAGGAGGAATATATATTGGATGAGTGTACGGAACCAAATTAATACCAAACTCAATCTCCCTTTCAGGAGGAACACCAAGAAAATCATCTGAAAAGACCTCAGGAAACTAACTTACCACCGAAACTGAATATAAAGAAAGACCCTCTAAGTTAGAATCTTTAACCTGGACCAAGTGATAAATACACCCTTTGGATATTAATCTCTGAGCTCTAAGACAAGAAATAAGTCATTCCCTAGGATATAGGGAACCACCCTCCCACTCAATAACCGGTTCACCAGGGAACTTAAAGACAACCTTATGTTTCTAACAATCTAAGATGCATAACAAGAGTGAAACCAATCCATACCCAAAATAACATTAAAATTCACCATATCAAGTTTAAACAGATCTACCAAGGTCTGCCTACTACTAACAAATACCACACACCCCATATAAACTCTCTTGGAAATAACTGAGTTACCTATTGGGGTAGAAACAGAAAATGGATCCAAAATAACCTCGAGATCAAAACCAAAATACATAGCTAGTAATGGGGTCACATAATAAAGAGTGGACCCCAGATCAAGCAGACAATACACGTCAAAAAAAAGAGTTGTAACGTACCAGTAATGACATCAGGTGATGCCTTCGACTCCAGTTGAGATGCAAGAGCATATAACCTATTCCATCCAGCGCCAGTACTAGAAATTAGAGCATATGCAGAAGCAGCACCACTAGGTGTAGAAGCAGAAGATGAAGCAATCGTAACTTTGACCGCTCCTGAAGCACCCTTACTAACAATATAATTCTAGAGCATATGGTTTGGCTGACCATATTTAAAACACTTGTCCCTTCCTTTATTGCAATATCCCCAATAAATACGACCACAAAATCGTCAAGGAGGGTATGAAGAAGTCGACTGAGCCACACTCGCCTGAGATTGTACACCCTGTGCCTAGAAATTGTTATCACCCTATTGACGCCTATCACCCGACTGCTTTGAGTAAGGAGCATAGCAGAAGAAAAGGATCTAGAATTCCCCCACACCTTCTTTGACCACTCACTTTGTTTAGAAGACCTAAAATTCTTTACCTGTCTTTCCTCAAACTCCGCTTATTTCCTCTCTTTATCCTCCACCTGCTGCATATGAACCACTAACCTCAAAATATCCATATCTTTAATCAAAAAAGCAGTCTTACTTTCAAGGATCAAATCTCGCGATAGTTTAGAAGTAAACTTTCTCATCCTCGCCCTCATATCTAACACCAAGTCTGGAGCATACCCTGAAATCTTATGAAACTTCAAGGCATTCCTTGACAGTCATTTTCCCTTGCTTAAGATTTACAAACTTCTCTATCTTTGCTTCTCTCAGCTCCTGAGGAAAAAAGCGATCCAAAAAAGCATTTGAGAAAGTCTCCCATAAGAAAAACTTCTCAACGTCACCTCTATCCCTATCCCACTCCTCGTACCATTGGTACGTTATATCCTTGAGCTGATAAGATGCAAAATTTACCCCTTCCACATTCATGGCCTGCATCACCCTGAATATTTTCTCTATTTTATCCAAAAAACCCTGAGGATCTTTCTTCACCTTTACTCCAGTAAAAGTAGGAGGATTTATATTCATGAACTGACCAACCCTTGTGTCCTCAATAGTTAAAACACCAGATTCATCCCGCTCAACTTAAGCAGCAACCAACTGAGTAATAGTATGAATCGATTGATGAAATTCCATATTTGTCACTTCACCCTGAAAAGTACTAGTAGCAACCGGTGAAACTCTGGAAATATCAGGGACTGGACCCCTAGACCGAGTATGGATCTCATGTGCCTATTCTATATTGTTCCAAGATAGGATAAAAGAGTTTTCTTGTGTTCTAAATCATCGAGGCATGATCTGAAAAGGGAACAAACAAGGATTAGAGAAGATTCTAGGACTTAGACTCCAAGCTTGAAAATAGAATACCAAGAAAGTGAAACATTCCTAAATGCTTTATAGCCTTTCTCTTATGAGTGTGGTGTGCTATACACCCCTAAAAGAGACTCTACTAGACACAGCTTTATGGACTTCTAATTGACCACAAAACTGGATATGATACCAACTTGGCACGACCCAAACCAGGGCCTTGTCGTAATGGACATCCCAAGTCCAACCGAGACTGGAGACCACCCATGTTACCAAACCCAACCAACCTATGCATATCCTGAGTCGGATGAATTCTAAACATATAACAAAATAGCGTTATTGCATAATCTAAAACTCAAGGATAGGTCTATATCTGTGACCACCCAAATGACTCCAATCGTCTTATACTCAACCAATAACCAATACAAACCAAACCATAATCCAAAACCATGACTATATATGTTCCATGATAATTATAAAATCCTAAAATAAAAGAGGATGGAACAACCAACAATATAGTCAATCGGTGTCAGCCCCAATACCAATGCCAATGCTAAGGATGACACCAATATCGATCTCACCCATACCAACCCATAGTAGTTCAGAAAACCAATATCTTATTGGGATATGCCCCCAATCATAGCCAAAACCAAAATCCATAAATAAATCAAAGTATATGAAAATGTCCATAACATGAAATTGAGTCTTCTAAAAAGATGAAAGCTCACTACTTCAATCCAAAAGTTAATCCAAAAGTCCAATCACTATAAAGGATGAGTAGAACAGTCGATTCCTGCATTGCATAGGGATACAGCCACTCAAAGATAAGTTAGCAGTTGAATGCTAGCATGAACTCGGGATAAGGATAAAATAATGCCATCCAGTAAAACTAAGTAAACCATCCATATGCATACAAACCATACATATAAATATATATAACCATGTCAGGAAAGGGAACCGAGTTTAGCAGGAATTTAAAACCGTTAACCTGGGTACGTGTAGCTTAAAGGTCACAGGCTATATGGGTCCAGTGTAACTCCCTGAACAGGCTTTAATACGTGTAGTCGCACGGACCGGAGATACAATAACAGTAGAGAATTCCCAAGTGCCCTCCGCTCTCCATGATACATATGTACAATGTACTTAGAGGATTCTCGTGTACCTCATAATATCATAAATGGTCCCCATGACCACCCCATAATATCGGCAAACATGAGCTTCTAGTGTTCATTAGTTGACCTCCCACCATCACGGTTAGCTATCACACCCTGCCATTACTGCCTAATTAAAACCGTTTCTAACGAACCAATCCATTATTACAATTAATATTAACCAAGGCTATTAATAGAGGTATCTTAATACTGACTATAACTTGCAAGTATTGTCTTTAACCAACCTTTTAAGGTAAAGGGATTCTCGCGTACCCATTTACCAAGTTAACTTAAGAGAGCCCCATGTACCCCACAAGTGTCCTATTATGTTTGCTTGAGGGAGTCCCATGTACCCCATAAGTTGTCTATTAATATGTTTACTTGGGGGGATTCCATTGAACCCCAGAAGGATATTCAATTTACCATGAACATGACCACCAACCCATTCCATTTAATAATTCCCAACAATTTAAACCATTTAGGGTTCCATTATAAAGTTCAAACCATGCAATAGTTCGATTAAAAATTCAATAAAATAGTAAAAGCATTATCATAGTCATTTTATCAAATATATTAGGGGCATAATATTTTCAAAACTGAAACCAATTACCATGTGACCATTCCCATGCAACCAATTATCCAATACCACCATTAACACATGTAAAAGCATAATTAAAACAAGGAAAAACCATAATCAAGCATTATAACCAAAACCCCAATATATTTGAAAATCCCAAAACCATACAATAAATCATGCAATAAAAACACTGTATAAAACCATGCCTTTAGTTGGAACTAACAATGAGGGAATATTACATGCCTTAATTGAGAAGACAATGGAGAGAAATCACTAACACAAACCCCAAATTAATCCTTAAGATGAAACCCTAGCTTTCTTTGCCCAAGAACTTTAGAAAGGATTAGAGAGTGTTTTCTAAGTATTGATTAATAGAATAATAGGGGAAATAAACTCCCAAGTGGGGTAAAAGTCATGGGGTCTTATTAGTTTAAGTGGTGAAAAGTCCAGATTACCCTCACTTAAACTACATAAAATTCCCGTCAGGGTACGACTAACTATACCAGTCGTTCCCTCCAATACGAGTAGTACCCACCACTCGTACCCTAGGCCTTTCCCTTAGACCCAACACTATCCAAGGTACGACTTACCAAAACCAAATCATACCCAAAGCATACGACCCATACCTCTGACCCGTACCCCTAGTAGAATTGAGTCAAAAAAAGATTGAACACGGTCCACTATATGAGTCCATGATACGACTCGTACCTTAGTCTACAGCTCATGGTAAGCCATTTGTACTCAGATCCAACTTAAGTCACTAAGTCTATGATTAAGTAAAGTAACCAAAAAATTCATATCCACCAATACAACTCGTACCACCCAAGTTGAATCCACTCCAGAAACCAAATCCAACCCACCAACCAATACTGGTTAGCATATGGTCGGCCCATACGATTTGTAACCCAATGTATGACTCGTTCCCCTAAGACGTAACTTGTCCAGAAACCAAAAATCCAGGAAATTTTCTAAGGGTCAAAAACCCAGGTTGTTATAAAGATTTAGTAATTTCCCTCTTTTTGATGATTACAAACCACAGAATTTGGAGTATGAAATTCATTCAACTTATTCAGTCAAAGTGAGTACTACTACTGTTAGTGAATGTTCCCCCTATCATTATACATAATGCTTTCCCCTGTAAATATGTCATGATGTTTAAGTAAAGTTCTTTCCCCTTTCACTATGCCATGCCATCATGTTTCACCAACATTCAACGCATTCATCCCGTATGCACCTGGTACCTGGTCCCTTACATATCATGAAACACACACACCTGGTCCCTACCACATGAATTCAGTATTCCATCTTTTAGCATCATTGAAAAGTGATAACAGTAAACCAAGAGTAAAATAAGCACAAGTTAGTTAACTCATGTCCACTGAGGCAACACTAACATGAAGAACAACTTTAAAATTAACAAAGAGACAAATAAAACACACAAACTGAGATTCATTCATATGGAAAAAGTATGTATCATTGTAGATCATAATTTAAATATTCCAGAGATAAAGCCACAGGAATCAAGAAGGAGTAATAGGTAAAGTACTTGGGAAGAGTCTTTGGAGAAGTAGAGCCATGCTATTGTTCTTTGTAGTATGATAATGTAACAATTCCTTAGTTAGATGCCTTATCTCTGCATTCAAGCTAAGAACCTCATCAGTCAAAGTTGAAACTCTCTTCTTTAGTTCAGCATTCTCAATTCTATGCTCTTTAGAAACATTTGGATTTTTTTTAGAAAGATGTTGAATTGTTACTTGTAAGTTGGTAATCTCTTCATCCTTCACAGCTGAGTTGAACTTCAGTTCTTATAATTCTTTGTTGAATTCCTCTTGAGAGATATTACCTAATTTCTTTCCCACACACTCAGTTTTGATCAGAGTCTTCATACCAAACAGTTGTATCACAGTTCCAGGAGTTCCATTTTTACAGACTATTAAAATGATCAAACACTTTGTTCAACTAATATCCATAAGGCATGCCATGTTTTCCATTTTTAGAAATATTTATGGGTTCTTCTTCAGTTTTTTTTTCTCTTCTTAGAACC
Source organism: Capsicum pubescens (assembly GCA_030864215.1). Lineage (NCBI taxonomy): Eukaryota > Viridiplantae > Streptophyta > Magnoliopsida > Solanales > Solanaceae > Capsicum > Capsicum pubescens. Next base: position 206,980,473 of record CM061538.1, on the reverse strand, counting down.
AGGTCCTTCAGAAGTTTGTTGCTTCTCAGCAATGCTTCTAGATTTCTCTTTAGGAATTCTTGTTATCTAACTGATATTTTGTTCCTTAGGACCAAACACATTATTTCTTGGGTTTTTCAACAGCATGATGAGATTTTTAGAAACCTAGGCATCATCCATCAATATATTTCCAAAAAAAATATAAGGTTTGAGGGATGATTCTTTATCAACGAGTTGAGTGAAGAAGGAGTTTGGCTTTGGAAGATTAGGAGAAGAAGGTTGTTTTTCAATAAGACTTGAGAAAGGATTTTTATCTATGGTGAGATCAGAGTCCTTTGAAAGACACTAGAATAAGGAATTGTAGTCATTTGGAAGTTCTTTTCATAGGAGGTCTATTTGTTACTATATTTTTCATTTTTAAAGAAAAGAAGTGGGTATAGCAAGATTTAAAGGAATAAATAAGTACAAGGAAGGGTTTTTGTGAGAATGACAATGTGATTAATTTTTAATTTTAGGGTGACTCATCCTTTCTTTCAAAATAGGATGATTTTTTAACACAGAGAAAGTGGACACGGCTTTTTCTAAAAAAATAAAAGAATGCACAATCATGATACTAACTTAAGAGATAGGACTAGGTACCTCTCTTTCTTGCGTGAATCCTTAACATTGTACACGTCATATTTGTCCTCCTCCAAAGTTGTTCTAATGGGTGTATACCTGAAAAGGTATGATACTGAGTTATACCAACAAGTACATAATTTACCAAGGATACCTATCTCCTAATCATAGCCATTTTTTGGGAGAAAAACTGATTCATCTAGTAGGTCAGGTTATTTTGATCAACCCCATCCTTATCCTATTTTTCACAAATTATTCCTTGTGAGAAGCCTTAATAAATATGTCAGCTATTTGACCATCAGTCTTGCAAAACTTCATGCAAATAGCTTCTTTCTCAATATTATCTCTCAAAAAGTGATGTCTCACATCAATATGCTTGGTCCTCTTATGTTGCACTGGATTCTTAGTCGTTTTGAGAGCACTTATATTGTCACACACTAGAGGGATAGTGTTTGAGACAATACCAAAGTCCTTCAGTTGTTATTTCATTCATAATAATTGTGCATAATAAGTAGCTATTGCCACATACTTAGCTTCAGTAGTAGATAAAGCAACCAAATTTTTTTTTCTTAGAACCCCAAGAGATTAAGGAAGAACCCATAAAATGAACCATTCCTGAGGTACTTTTTTTGTCCATCAAATATCCAGTATCAGCATATCATACCAGATCAAAATTGTCTCCAGAAGGATAATACAAGACCAGGTCCTTTTTACCTTTCAGGTATTTGAGAATTATTTTTATAGCTTTCAAATGAGAATCCTTAGGACAGACCTAAAATATTACACATATTCCCACACTAAACACAATATTTGGCCTGCTTGTATCGAGATATATTAAGGATTCAATAATCTATCTATACATGGTCTCATCAACTAAGGGACCAAATTTAGCATTATCCATCTTAGAGTTGGTTCTAATTAGAGTTTCAATTGGCTTGGCATATCCCACGTTATATTTCTTCAGAAGTTTTTTGATGTACTTCTCTTGAAAAATCATTATCCCTTGAGAAGTTTGCTTGATCTGCAAACCTAAGAAGAAACTCAGTTCTCCTATTATGCCCCTTTCAAATTCACTCCCCTTTAGCTTTGAAAAATTTTCACACAGAGATTCAGAGTAGATCCAAAAATAATATCATCAACATATATTTGAACAATCAATAAGTTTCTACCTATAGACTTTAAAAGAAGAGTATTGTCAATTTTCTCTTTTTTAAAGCCATTTTCCAGAAGAAACTTTGAAAGTCTATCATACCAAGCCCTAGGAGCTTGCTTCAACCAATAGATAGCTTTGTCCATTTTGAGTACATGATGAGGAAAATCTGCATCTTCAAAACCTAGAGGTTTTTTTACATAGACTTCTTCTTTCAAGTTTCCATTTAGAAAAGCACTTTTAACATCCATTTGGAAGAGTTTAAACCCCATATAGGCAACAAAAGCAATAAGAATCCTGATAGCCTCTATCCTTGATACAAGGGCAAATGTCTTATCATAATCAATACCTTCCTCCAGTTATAGCCTTAAACAACCAGTCTTGCTTTATTTTTATTGGTGGTACCTTTTTTATCCTGCTTATTTTTGTACACCCACTTGGTTCCAATAATAGTTCTGTCAACAGGCCTGGGAACTTGGTGCTAGACTTTACTTCTTTCAAATTGCTAAAGTTCCTCCTCCATTTCACTGATCCAGTTAGCATCTTTCAAAGCTTCTTTCATATTTTTAGGCCCAATTTTGGACAGGATGTTGAGAATTCCATGGAATTTTAGACTTGAGCTCTTGTTTGGACTCCAGATTCCAAAGGTGTGGTTAGATTTTCAAGTGTATGAGAAGATTTATGCCTCCAGTTTGACCTTCTGAGATTAATTCCACTGGGACCAAGTCTCTGAAGAGTTTGACTGGATCCTTCTTGTTATTCTTCAATTAGAGCTGGGATCTGTGACTGAGATCCTAGATAACCATCACTCTCATAATTTTTATTTGTATCATTAACCTTTTGACCATCATCTTCAGCAATATCAACTCTTTGAACAGGAATGAGTTCTTCAATATCTAATTCTTCACCATCACCTGGATTTATTAGCTTTCTTGACTCATCAAAGACTACATGCAAGAGTTCTTTTATTGAAAACTCTGCATGTTTTGCTTTTTGAGGAATATCCCATAAATACTGATTCATCACTTTTGGAGTCAAACTTTCCTAGATCATTCTTCCCATTATTTAGAACAAGGCATTTGCACCCAAAAGGTCTGAAGTTGTCAAGCTTAGGCTTTCTATAGAACACAAGCTCATATAGGGTCTTGTTCATGATTGATCTAATCAAGCACCTATTTTTCACATAGAAAGAAGTGTTTATAGTTTCAGCCTAAAAGTTCTTTGGAAGTCCACTATTAATCAGCATGGTCCTGGCAATCTCTATGAGGGTTCTATTTTTTCATTAAACTGCTCTATTTTTCTAAGGAGTCCTTGGAGTAGAGAAGTTATGATTGATTCTATTTTTAGCACAAAATCCTGCAATTTGGAAGTTTTCAAATTCCGTTCCATGATCAGATCTGAATTGAGCAATCTTACAATTCAGCTTCATTAGAATTTTCTTTGCAAAGGTAACTAGAACCCCATAGGTTTTATTCTTTGTTCTCAAGAATATAGTCCAGGTGAACCTTGAGTAGTCATCCACAATCACAAACACATACTTCTTTCTTCCGCTACTTTAGACTTTAACAGGTCCACATCGATCCATATGCAATATCTCTAGGGGTCTAGAATTACTCACCTTCTTCTTTAGCTTAAAGGAATACCAAGTTTCTTTGCCCTTTACATAGGCATTACAAACCTTGTAGTCTGGAAATTTTAGCTTTTGGCATCACACAGACCAGGTCCCTTAAAATAAATTTATTCAGCAAAAAGGAACTTACATGTACCAGCCTTCTGTGCCATAAATCAACATTTTTACTTTGAACACTTAAGCAAGTTAATTCCCTATCATCCACAGACTCCAAATCATCCATATACATATGTTTGATTCTCTTGGCTTTGAGAATAACTTTCCTAGATTTCAAGCTTGACCCAGTACATTTATCAGTTGAAAATTTAACCTCATTGCCTTTGTCATAGATTTAGGAAACACCTAGAAGACTGTAATTGAGATCATTCACATAGTACACATCTTTTATTAGTTGATCATATGATTTTCCAATCTTTTACACATCATGAATATAGCCTTTTTTACCATTTCCAAAAGAGACACCTCCACCTTGAAGTGTCTTGAGAGACAAAAAGCAGTTAGTTCTCCCTATCATATGCTTTGAACATCCACTATCCATGAACTAGTTCAAACTTTATTCCCCTCCTCTTACTTGCAAACATAGTCATCTTCCTTTTAGACGAACCAAATCCCTTTCTAAATCTTCATTCTTATGGAGGGCAGTCACAAGGTGCTTTTGAGAATCCCTCAATTTATCTTCAAGCTCAATCTGATGCTTTGAAGATTTTTCTTCCCTTTATTAGCAGAGTCATTTACTTTATCTAATTGACTCAATAAACTCAGATTATCAGATTTCAACTTAGCAAACTGTTCTTCTATTTTAGAAATCTGGATAGTTAAAGCAATTAATTCAAGCTCCTGATTCTCAACTTTCTCTTCTAGAGAATTTTTCTTAGTAGTCAGTTCACACACAGAATCAATCAACATATTTTCTAGCCTTTTAATCTTTCTAGCAGAGTAGTTATCTAAATTTTCTTAATGTCAGAGAGAGTTGCCTCATTTTCTTCTTCATTTTCAATGTTTTCCATGTGAGCAATCAAGGATTAATGGGTAACTTCACACTCCTCCACAGCCAGCATGGACACATCTTTAGCTTTTTCAGCTTATCAGATTCACTGGAGGAATCTCCCTACACTGCTAGGGCCTGCTTTACTACATAATCAACTGTAGCCTTTCTGCTTAATTTTACAAGGACCTGGTCCCTTTTCTTTCCTTTGTTACCTCCAAACTTGAGATACTCCTGATAATCTATTTTGTGCATTAGACCGTCCTTAATGAAATGCTCAAGACTTCTACATTTGTGACAAACTTTGACATTACCACCTTTTTTGCTGCTGCATCATTTTTTTGAAACTAACCACTATTCTTCATAGATCTAATAATTCTTTTTGCCAAATAGGCAACATCAGTGTCTTCTTTACTTGAATCATATTTTACAACCTTCAGTGCCAGAGATTGTGCCCTTTTTGCTTCCTTCTTCTATTATCCTTGCTGCTTCTTGAGCTTATGAGTCTTTAGATTACTAATGAGCTCATCCATAAAGAGAGTAGTTAGGTTTCTTGCCTCAGTTATAGAATCCACTTTGCTTTCCCAGGACTTAGGAAGAACACCTAGAATTTTTCTCACTTGCATATACAAAGAAATCACTTCCCTAAGCAGTGTAGCTCATTTGTGATGGAAGTGAATCTTATATGCATTTCTTGAATTATCTCTCTTTCTTACATGGTGAAGGTTTCTTAATGAGTAGTCAGCATGTCAACTTTAGAATCCTTCACATCAGTTGTTCCCTCATGAGTTGTCTTCAAGTAATCCTAGATTTCTTTACATTTTCACAAGCTGAATCTTGTTATATTCAAATGGTCCTAAGCCACAGACAAGCAATTTCTTTGCCTTGTAATTCTTTTAAACTTTCTTTCGATCTTCATCATCAAACTCTCTCCTATTTTTTACAACCATCCATGTTATGTATCCTTTTTTGACCTCTTTAATAAGAATATGAGGACCATTAAGTATTATATCCATTATCTCACTTTCCTTAGCCATAATGAATTTAAACACCCTGGTTTTCCACCATCCATAGTACTACCTATTAAATCAAGGTGGTCTAGTTGTAGATTGCCCTTTATCCAGATTAGGTAGAGAAGCCATGATAACCATATCACTCTAGGTGTTAACCTCTTAGAGTGTTCTCCTCTGATATCAATTGATGAAATATGGGGGTTGCATCACACTATGAGAGACCAGGTCTCTTAAAGTCAGTCACAGGCAATAACACAGTAAAGTTGTAAGAAAGATAAGCTTTACAAAAATTTTAAAACACAAAGATTTAACGTGGAAACCTCTTTGATCAAGGGAGGAAAAACTATGGCTTGCCCTCACAAACACTTCAACAATCTACTATAATCAACCTCTTGATTACAGATTTGACTTGAACCTAACTCTAGGATCCACCTAGTTGTAACAACTCTACTATAAACCTACCTTGAAAACTCTGCCAACAACACAACTCAATATTGATTAACTCTAACCCATATTGAACTCAGGTAACTCTACCTAAGCACTCTTAAGAAAAATAAGACATTACCTTTATAACATGAGTAATTCAATTACAAACCAAGACTCAACTCAAGAACACATACACTCTCTCAGCATACAAAGAATGGAACTTGAGCAATGTTGCAAGATTGAGTTTTCACCTCTTTCACTTTTTAAATAATCAATATTGTGAAAAATGCCTAATTGAATAAATATGCTTTTCCTTTTATAGTGGAATAATGATTAGGGTAGAAATATAATTGGGCCAAGTGTCCTGACTGGTACACGTCTCACCTGCACAGTTTGTTACACAAGATGACAAAACTGTACAGGCCATGTGACAGTTATATATATATCCATAAAGACCCAGGGACTTGGTCCCTTATTGTTAGTTGATCATTATTAAAACAAGATATAGCAGTATAGTTGTATTGTTTGGATAATAGTGATGGAATGCTTAATTTTAAGCGTATTCATGCTTATTTAGTGGTATGATTCCAACCAAAACCATAATTTTACTATTAATTTCTAAAAAGGAATTTATTCCTACTTTTCAATTTTAACATTTCTTTTATAACAGGAATCATACAACCTTTTTTATAATTTATGAGCATTTAAAACTAAATATAATTTTTTGGAAATTAGACCAAGATTGATTCTGGTCTGGGATTTATCCATTCTTTTGCCACTACCATATACGTTGATCGAGAGATATTCTAACCCTTTCTATGTTATTATGTAGATTTAGTCCTAGAGTTAAGCTCGGGCAAAGATTATTCAGTCATGGAGCTTATGATATTATTTATGATTTGAGACCAGCACTTACGATACTATTTTTGGTTCAATTCCCACATTTATGATATTGTTTATCATTCAAGTCCAACACTTATGATACTATTTTTGGTTTGAGTTTGGAATCTATGATACTATTTCTAATTCAAGTTCAACATTTATAGATGTAACGCCCCGAATTTGGTACCCGAAATGCCATACGGTGCCCATAACCCCGAAGGACTACAAGCTAACCCATGACTGATATCTGTACCTAATCACTGTATAATATACTGTATAAATACAGAAACATGTACTGAAAGGCCATAAGGTTCAAACTGGATAAACATCTGATAAAAAAATGTCTGAAAATGGTATAACAATACCAAAGCAAATCTGAAATAACTATTTGACATGCTATAGTCAGAAAGACTCTAAACTGAACTGAATAAGGAGTTGATGGGACATGTCCCCAACTAACTCCATCTACTGAAATAAACTAAAAACTAAAATAGTAATGTAATCATCATGTCCTCGAAGAATAAGGACTCACATCTGACTCTGACTGCTGAACCGGGATGTTACTGATGCTCTGGAGATCGTGCTTCTAAACCTATGGTATAAGACACCATAGCGCAAATGAGTTAGTACTTTAAATGTAATGGTATGCAAGTAAGGTAGGCTAAATGAAATAGGTTCATATGAATGAACACTACTAACTGGCTGACTAACATGAACATGAGAATACATACATACATGCATACGTAACTATAACTGAGATCATGATAGGAGTGGATATTGAGTTCTGACAACTGAGTCTACCAACTTTGACATCTGAGTCACTGATGAGTGAGAAACTGATACTGTATTATGATAACGCTCAATCTATAGCTCTCATAAGATTGTAAAGCGGTCGTTGTCAAATATATAACCCAACTGGGTTGGGTATCAATCCCACAGGGAATAGCCGGTCAATGAGTAAGCAAAGATTACTAGACTTTTGGAGCAAGTCTCATAAAAAAGGGGGATTATAATATGCAAGTAATGTAAACAAAGTAATAAAATAAAAACAGCAAATAAAGGAGTAAAAACGATTTGCTTGGTTGGTTTTTGATCAATGAGAATTGAGAAGTTGGGGTTATGTCCACCTTATGAGTTATATGTCTCTATTGGCTATGAGTTGTGCGGAATTCAGACATGCATGTGCTTATAGAGAATTGTATTCGATGGTAAATCCAGGCGTCTTTCGACCTTAACCAGGACTATTTCACTTTAACTCTTTCGAGCTTAAAGCGTATCTAACAGTACAAATTCTCCAAGAGGTTAATCCAGTTACGGCACTAACTTTTTAACAGGGGTTGGTGCCCTATTAGCTTGACATTATCTCTTTTCCAGACATATAACTTTTTTTTCGAACAAGTTAATGCTATACTGGCGTATTCTATGTGTTTGCAACCACAAAGAATTTAGATTAAGATGAAGAGAATAATGATATAAGCAGCATACGTGTCACGAATTCACAAACTCATAGCAATAGATTAGTATCTCATATGGCTTCCATAACCCCAACAGAGAAGTTTAGTTACCCATGAGTGCGAAGGAAATCACAATAGACATTATTAATATACCACAATAAAAATCTCGTGTAGTAAAGTGTGGTATGGCATTTTAGGCGTGAACTCCTTTGCAAAGTAACGTTTCTCTTGTTGCAGAAATTAAGAATTGAATAGATGAATAGAAGAAGAATAAAAAGTAGAATTAATTGTAAGAATGGAGAATGTAAGAGTGTGTTTGTGGAATGGTGAATGAATCAAAATCTCTAGTAGAATAGGGTATTTATAACACCCATATCCTATTCCTACTAAGCTACTGCATTGCTTTACCCAATCCTACTGGGTTACTGCATCATTATCCTAATCCTAATAGGTTACTGCTGATCCCCAAAGTCTTTAGAATTGTTGTTTTTGCCCGGGACAGATTTTCCATGCACCACTTTTGGTCCTTGGCGTCCAAGTTTTGCTTTCCTCCATTCGTGAAGCTTTCTTTGGCGTCAAGTTATTCATAAAATGCTGAATTCTGCATCATTTATACCTGAAAACTTACTAATCATGTTTGTTAGCTCACTTACAGGAAAAAGGACTAAAAGTGCATGAAATATATAATTTTTCCTCAAAACTTAGCTGAAATATGGGCAAAATATAGCACTATAGGCGTGTAAATTCGCCTATCATCAACACCCCACACATAAATCTTTGTTCGTCCTCGAACAAAATATCATGTCCATCTAAACCATTTACTTAGGGTTTCACAGCAACAACACAAAATATTCATCAAGACAAGCACAACAATTATCAACAAAGAGTATTTTTCTGATCATTAGTAGAAACAATTCAACCTCCAACATAGACTCGTGATGGTGGTCAACTCATATTCAAAAGTTAAGGCACAAAGAATCATACACAACTACCCAAAACTCATCAACCATGTGTGTCTCACATTATGTCACCCATAATCACTCACAAGTATTTCATTTATCGACACATGGGTATACAATTTTCCTTGCTCTCAATCTCACAAAGAATTCGTATGTTGCAACTGATGACCATAGGCTTGCCCTTAGTGTAATGCTCCACTAAATATCAGAATGCTAAGCTTAGGATCAAATAGGTCTTCTATAGGTTATAATGTAGGCTAAGGGACGGGTAGGACTATTTTGGCCAGAAATAGTGACTATGTTCCTAAGCGCTTTAATACATCACATTATGTCATTACCACTTTCTTTCAAACAACCTTTCTACTTTCTTTTATTCTACCACCCCTTCTCTCCTCTTTTTTTTTCAATTTTAAACATACAATTTTAGTTTTCTTTTCCTTTTTCTTTTCATAACACACCTCTTATGATAGCAATTCTTTTTCATAACAACTTCAAGCACCAATACATTCTAAGGCATCACACTCATCCAATTTCCTTTTATTTTGCCACATGACTTTACAATTTAAAGCGCTTTAGGAATTTGGATCAAATTATGGTCTTGAAAAAAATGGATTAGGCTTACATATGAGGTTGTCAAAGAAAATAGGCTAAAGGCTCAAAAAGGGTTAACTAGGATGATGTCCATGGGTTGGTATAAAGAAGGTAAACAAGTCTAGGTTGCCAAAGAAATGCCTAAATCATCTCCTAAACTTGCACTCTTTATTTCGCTTTACATACATACCAGGCAAGTTCTAGTATCATCCACAAACATAGAATATACTATATCCTCGCACACACAAGGCACATGGTCGACTTTATTGGGAGTAGTATAGACTCTTGACCCAACAGATGAAGGAATTAAACCACACAATTATCACGTAGTGAGTCACAATCAGAGCCTAAACATCTCAATAGTAATGATTTTAGCACAAACTCTTGTCATAATACCATGCTGCCCCTCAGAACAATTTCATGCAAAGTTAAAAAAAAAAAAAAAAAATTTAACTACTAACAAACAAAACAAACAAACATAGATAGATGCAAATGCAGATAAAGAAGTAAAGGATACAAATACCAGCACCCCACACTTAGAAGGGACACACTGCCCTCAATGGAAAATAAATAAGAAGAACCTGGTTAGTCGGACTCCTCCTCTATGTCTGGGGTCATACCCCCTGCGTCGGAATCATCATCAGAGTCGTCATCCTCAGAAGTTCCTCATAAGTACCCCACTTAATTCCAAGAGTGCGTCGAGGTATTTGCAGCACGGAGGATTCAGTTTGCTCTTTTCTTCCTCTTTTCTTACCTTTCTGTATGGTGGACGCTTTTTCTTTTCCTTGTCGTCCTTTTTGTGCCATTCTACCTGAGATCTCAATAAAGTCACGTTAGCTTCATCTCAGAAGATTTAATCGACAAACAGACAATAGTGGCACCACCCCACACTTAATTTGTTGACACAAACTAATTAAGTGAATGATGTCGATTACTCAGACTTCATCGACATACATTTAGGTGATATGTTCCAACAATATGTTCAGCACAGTCATACTTTCATGTCGTCTTAACTATCCTTTCCAACTCTATGTAATCTTGACTATACTTTCATGTGTGGATTATTGTACCTTTTGAACAAGACTACTACATAGAGATTGGATCAAGTTATGACATAGAAATAATCACAACATTATGTGCTTGTATTCAATCTCGATGGACGAGTTGTTCAAGCTTCTAAGCATTCAATTTTTGCAATCACTTCACCATGTCAATTTCACAAAAGTATGACGGTGTATCAAAATCAACTACAAGTTAGAATAAAATCGAGAACACCCACACGTATTCTTTCACTCAACGAGATGTATCACAACAAATTAACCACATTAAAATCAACAATACTACTTCAATATTTAACAATTCATTATAGGCGTAGTAGTGTAGTACTTACGGAATATAAAAGAAGAATAACGAAGTACTTACTTGGTTGATGGCCTCGGAAGATGTTTTTGCAAAGTAAAAGAGTAAAAGGAAAATTTTTGAGAGATTTTGGAGAGGTAGGCGGCACCTAGGTTGAAGTTGCAATGCATTTTTGTTCTAAGACTAAGGTTCTATTTATAGGACAAGCTTGGGTCGGGTTTTGACCCATTTGGAATCGGATTTGGAGACCAAAAGTGACCATAGGCGGCGCCTATGCTATGGCATTGTTAGGCATAGGCGGCGCCTATGCTATGGCATACTAGATTCAGAGACAGAATGCTTTTGCATAGGCGGCGCCTATGCTATGTCATTGTTTAGCATAGGCGGCGCCTATGCTATGGCACTCTAGATTCAGAGACAGAATGCTTTTGAATAGGCGGCGCCTATGCTATGGCATTGTTGAGCATAGGCGGGGCCTATGCTATGGCACTCTAGAATCCAAGATCTTATGCCATAGTATAGGCCATGCCTTGTTCGTGGCCTGGATTTACATATGCCTTGCCTTGTTCTTTGCCTATATTTTCATAGGCAATGCCTAACCCATAGCCTTTTGCTTCTTCATTCCTAACTTACCACCTTCAACATGCAATAATTCCAACTCAACATTTGAAACCAATCTCCTCCTTTACACCTTTTGCACCTACATTTACTTCAAAACAACAAAAATGATTAGAACGATGGGTTGCCTCCCATCAAGCGCCTTAGTTTTGGTCGTGGCTCGATAAAATCTTAAGAAAACAAAACAATTAAAAATGATGGGTTGCCTCCCACCAAGCGCTTGATTTATTGTCGCGGCACGACATAACTATCTCGATTACTTAGACTTCATCGAGATAGATGGGGCATCATTTTCTGAATGGATTCAAACGACGCTGATGCTTACTTGTGGGCATGCAAAGATGAATCTTGTGCGTACATGTCCCAGGAGGGATACCAATTATATCATCAATAGACCAACCCATAGCTCTCTTATGCCTCTTCAGAGCAGAGATAAGAGCCTCTATGTGCTGTTCACTTAGATCATCCGCAACCGCAACACTCACTGGAAGTGTAGTTCCACTTCCTAAGAACGCATACCTTAGATAATTGGGAAGATTTTTCGATTCTAGCACTGGTGGCTCTTCAATGGAATTCACCGCTGTTGGTGAAGATTGATTCGCTGTTAGAGCACAAACGGTTTCTTCATATTCTTTAGCATCCTCATGCTCAACATTCAGCCGCGCAGCAGACAATGGCTCAACAGTAAGCTGTTTCTCTACAGATAATGCTTTCTTATCTTCATAATGAACATCAGCTACAGAGAACACATTCAGATCGCTGGGCTGCTTCATTGCTTTGCATATATCAAAGCGGATCACTTTGTCATTCATTCGAAATAAAAGCTCATTATCTCTCATGTTAATAAGCACACTTCCAGTTGCGAGGAAGGGTCGTCCCAAGATTATGGGAACTTCCGAATCCACCTCACAATCCAGAATAACAAAGTCTGCAGGAAAGATGAAGGAAGAAACCTTCACCAACACATTATTCAAGATACCCACAGGTCGTTTTACCGACCTATCTGCCATCACGAGCCTCATATTGGTTGGTGTCGGATCGCCTAACCCCAATTTCCTGTAGACGGATAGTGGAATCAAATTGATGCTAGCACCCAGATCGCACAATGCCTTGGCAAAATCCAACAATCCAATCGTGCAAGGGATAGTGAAAGCACCAGGGTCTGCCTTCTTCTGTACTAAAGACCTTGTGGCAATTGCACTGCAGTGATGAATATTATCTGCCGGCTCATAGCTTACTGCCCGCTTCTTTGTTAATAGGTCCTTTATGAATTTAGCATACCCAGGCATTTGTTCCAGCGCCTCGACCAAAGGAACATTAATAGTTAGCTGCTTCAACATAGTCATAAACTTATTGAACCTGGTATCATCAGTTTTCTTCTTCAATCTTTGAGGAAAAGGTGGTGGTGGAAGGGGAATCGTTTTCTCTACGACTTTCTTTTCCTCTTACTTCAGATTGGCGATCTTTTCAGGCTGTGGACGTTTCGGGGTGACGTCATTAACGCCTTCCTCAGCTTCTTCGACGTCTTCTGGTTCGGCAATATCTAATATATCATCGGCCACTTGCATGCCTTTGGCTGGATTTTCCAACACCTTACCGCTCCTGGTAGTAATATCCATACACGACCCATCATTCCTTGGGTTTTGCACTGTGTCTCTAGGTAGCGTTCCAGCCTTTCTTTGATTAAATGTCGCTGAAAGTTGACTCAATTGCTGCTCTAGTTGTCTTATTGCAGTGGAATGCGAGTCAACCAATTGATTTATTGAAGACAAATCGTTCTTCATCTCATTCACTCCCGTATTGGTTTCCTCAACTCCTTTCAACAGCTTCGCCATCATATCTTCCATGGACATATTTCCAGAACCAGATGCAGCGGCGTCATGTCTTCCAGGAGGAACATACAAACCACTCCTGTCGGTATTGTTTTTCCAACCACCTTGATCATGGTCCTTATATCCTGAATTATCATAATAGTTCCGACCTTGGTTTCCTTGGGCATTGCCTCGGAAACCCCCCTGATTGTTCAAGTAGTTGGCTTCTTCCTCGGAATCAGATTTCTCTCTTCCTTTTGACGCAACAGCTTTGACTTTTTTGGTCTTCCCTGATAGTAGATGCTTTGTAAGAAGATTCATTTGTGTTTTCATGTGCGCCATATCTTGATCACGTTCTTCCTCTCTTCGCCTTTGTTCTGCTGTCATTCCAATAGACAAAGTGGGGCTTGCTACCTCAGAATCCCTGGTGTGCCAAGCTCTACTTTGCTTTGTCATCCGATCTAACATATCACTTGCCTGAACAAACGTGAGGTCCATGAATGATCCTCCAGCCGCATTATCCACCACTGGCTTAGTTATCGAATTTAAGGATCTGTATAATATCTCCATCAAGTGTACATTGGTCATATGATGGTTTGGGCACCTCATAAGCTTCTTCTTGAATCTCTCCCATGTTTCGTGGAGAGCTTCAGTTGGAAGCTGTCAGAAGTTGTTGATCTCATCTCTCAACTGTTCTCTCTTAGATGGAGGAAAGAATCTTTCTAGGAAAACGTATTTCAATTGCCTCCAATTAGTAATAGAGTCAGGAGTTAGCCCGTTCAACCATAGAGTTGCCTCCCCAGACAGAGACAATAGAAATAAGCGCAGCCGAATTACATTCTGTCCAACGCCTGGATTGTCGAATGACTTGCATGTAGAGATGAAGTTGATCAGATGCATATTCGGATCATCGCCTGCAAGTCCACCAAATAATCCCTTGAGCTGCAATAGTTGAATCATGGTGCTGGTGATATTGAACTTTGCTCCAGGTTCCAAGGGTGGAGGAATAATAGCTCCTGTAGCACCAGCTCCATCCAGATCGTCATCATCATCATCAAAAGGAATCTGGATAGCTCGGCCATCAGGCCTCAGTCTAGTTTGGCGATCTCTCCTCTGCATGGGTGCTGCCACTTCATCTGCACGCCTAGGATTCAGTAACTCATCATCACCAAGGTCCTCATCATCAGGATTTATTGCCCGACCTGGGTTATCAATATTCTGTTGATGCACTTGAGCAACTGCCAGTGCAGCTAGTCTAGCCTGCTCCTGTTGAGACGCCCTTCTGTCAATGTCACGTTGTGCATCCATTCTACCAATAAGTTGTGGTTCAGGATTGATAGGTACTAACGGTTGACCTGAACTTTGAGTATGGAGCATGCACTCAAACAAACCTGAATAAAACAAAAACAACAACTAAAAGTAAAATCTGAGAATCTTTGACCAAAGGGTCTAGTAACTATCACAAACTTAGTTGACAACTGTATTCCCCGGCAATGGCGCCAATTTTTGATAACGCTCAATCTACAGCTCTCATAAGAGTGTAAAGCGGTCATTGTCAAATATATAACCCAACTGGGTTGGGTATCGATCCCACAGGGAATAGCCGGTCAATGAGTAAGCAAAGATTACTAGACTTTTGGAGCAAGTCTCGTAAAAAAGGGGGATTTTAACGTGCAAGTAATGTAAACAAAGTAATAAAATAAAAACAGCAAATAAAGGAGTAAAAACGGTTTGCTTGGTTGGTTTTTGATCAATGAGAATTGAGAAGTTGGGGTTATGTCCACCTTATGAGTTGTACGTCTCTATTGGCTATGAGTTCTACGGAATTCAGACATGCATGTGCTTATAGAGAATTGTATTCGATGGTAAATCCAGGCGTCTTTTGACCTTAACCAGGACTATTTCACTTTAACTCTTTCGAGCTTAAAGCGTATCTAACAGTACGAATTCTCCAAGAGGTTAATCCAGTTACGGCACTAACTTTTTAACAGGGGTTGGTGCCCTATTACCTTGACATTATCTCTTTTCCAGACATATAACTTTTCTTTTGAACAAGTTAATGTTATACTGGCGTATTCTATGTGTTTGCAACCACAAAGAATTTAGATTAAGATGAAGAGAATAATGATATAAGCAGCATACGTGTCACGAATTCACAAACTCATAGCAATAGATTAGTATCTCATATGGCTTCCATAACCCCAACAGAGAAGTTTAGTTACCCATGAGTGCGAAGGAAATCACAATAGACATTATTAATATACCACAATAAAAATCTCTTGTAGTAAAGTGTGGTATGGCATTTTAGGCGTGAACTCCTTTGCAAAGTAACGTTTCTCTTATTGCAGAAATTAAGAATTGAATAGATGAATAGAAGAAGAATAAAAAGTAGAATTAATTGTAAGAATGAAGAATGTAAGAGTGTGTTTGTGGAATGGTGAATGAATCAAAATCTCTAGTAGAATAGGGTATTTATAACACCCATATCCTATTCCTACTAAGCTACTGCATTGCTTAACCCAATCCTACTGGGTTACTGCATCATTATCCTAATCCTAATAGGTTACTGCTGATCCCCAAAGTCTTTAGAATTATTGTTTTTGCCCGGGACAGATTTTCCATGCACCACTTTTGGTCCTTGGCATCCAAGTTTTGCTTTCCTCCATTCGTGAAGCTTTCTTTGGCATCAAGTTATTCATAAAATGCTGAATTCTGCATCATTTATACCTGAAAACTTGCTAATCATGTTCGTTAGCTCACTTACAGGAAAAAGGACTAAAAGTGCATGAAATATATAATTTGTCCTCAAAACTTAGCGAAATATGGGAAAAATATAGCACTATAGGCGTGTAAATTCGCCTATCATCATATTTCTGAATACTGAGGGACTGATACTATGTTACTGATACATGGATAACCGTGTCTGACAGTTCTGATTATGAAGAACTGGTCTAATTGACTGTATCTGACAGTCCTAAAGCTGAATGCTAATAACATAAGTTCTGATAACTGATATAACTAATAACATGAGTAACTGTATCTGACAGTCCTGAATCTGATGGAACTAGCTGAGTTTCATACTATATCTGAGTAACTGAATCTGAGATCAGTCCTATCTAGCGGGTGATCTCTAAATTTGATGATATTGTTACTGATTGACCATAGTTGAGATCAGTCCTATCTAGTGGGTGATCCCAGAGTCTATTTATAATGATAAGGAGTAGTCGTATCTGACGGTCCTAAATCTATACTACTAAGCTGAATTGACTGTATTTGACAGTCCTAATTCTGTAACTGAAACTGTGGGATGTATTCATCTAACCGACATGCCCCATACTAAGCTAACTAGGGTCCAACCTATAACCCCAGCTGGAAGGGTGTCAGTACCGTGCCACTAGTAAAGACAACTGTTGTGGAGTCAGTCCTAATCTAGCGGGTGACCCCTGGGATCAGTCCTATACTTTTAAATATGCAAACAGGTGATCCCTGAGTATGTTAGTCCTATCTAATGGGTGACATCTTGTACCTACACTGGCTATGTAGTTTTAGAACTTAGGGATTTCTTCTAGGGATCTCAGTCCTATCTAGCGGGTGAGTCCCTATCCCTAGGCTCTCTCGGTGTTGAATCCTACTCCCATCTGAAATACACTAAATTGATTAACTAAACTGAGCTGATTAATTGAACTGAACTGATACTGGTGGTATTGTCTAGTGGAGCTAAACTGAATTTACTGAGTTTTATTGACTGACGAAATATACTGAGTTCTGAGGACTGACTGAGAATACTGAAGTTACTAAGATTATTGAGCTACTGAAATTACTGAGATTTCTGAGATTTCCTGAGTCACATGACTAACTAAGTTCTATGGATCATAGCTTGACTGAGGAGATCATGAAAACATGGCATGGCTCTAGGCACACAGCTAAATGTTCGGGTACAAGTACCCCCAGGACTCGATGAGAAGAAACTGACATAGAATGGCTTACTTGAACACATGACCAACAACATAATTCATAATTCATATATTGAAGCACTTCATCAAACATGTGATATGCATAAGCTTGTACATACATGGGGATTTCATAATATCATACTAGTTGGTCATTGTTCCTTCATCTAGGTATTTAATCAAACACATGGTAGGCATAGCACATGTAGACAACATTATACAACAATTAATCATCATGATTCATCTCTAATTTCATCATCCTAGGTTTTATTCAAAGGTTCACATGAATATACATCTATACAAATCAATTCCACATAAAAATACCACGTGTACAAAAATGGATTCATCTTTCAAAAAAAGCTTCTAACATTCTTGGGAAAAAATTTCAATCTAGGAAAAGTACGGGTATTACAATAGAGTACTTATTATGTTAAGGAACTGGTTCGAGTTCGATGTCTGTTGACAGCGCACACGCAAATTTACGTGGTCGTATCAAGTAGTAAAGTGGATTCAAGAAAGCCCAAGTATCGATCTCTCAGGGACTTGCATTCGCCGCCTATCAAATTTTAGTTTAATGATTGTGAAAAAGTAAACAACAGAGTTTTAGAATTGTAAATTAAAAATAAACTAAACAAATGCGGAAAAGTAATGACTTAGGACAATCAATGGATAAAAGCCTAGGGTTATGGCTTACGAACTATCATACTACGTTATTGAATTTTATTCGTTAACTTGCTTATCTTGGTTGTTGATACGTAGGGTTAATTGCATGATTATGGTCTCCCGACCCTAACCTTTTATCTAATTTGGATATTACAACTACATCGTTGAGCGGGGATGTAATAATCCAATTAAGTTATTAAAGCTATCATCCTACGTTTGAATCAAGTAAGGCTCCTAAGTACATCCCTGTCCTAGGTGCTAAGTTTAATTCTTTATTTTATAAAAGAATGAAAACCCAAACTTTGTTTATTCTCATGTTCTATCTCCCTATTCCCTCTAGAGATCAAAAGGTTGAAAATTTATGTATTCAAAGGATAGCTAATCCTAAAATAGTTAAATTAAGAATAAACAAACAACCATAATGATAAGCAAATCAAACAAACTTAATTCAAACAGAAAGTATTCATGATCGTGGCCTTAACCCCGAAAAGGGAGTTTTAGCCTTTAATGGAAATATTCATCATCCAATCCCTTGGATTGATGATACAAACCATGAAAGAAACTAAATTAAAGAATGATAAAATCTAAAAAAAAGTTGTGGTATCCTCCAATGATGTCCCAAGTGATCTAGGGTGTTCCAAGATGTCCCAAGATGATTAAAACGGAGTTTGGGATGTTATATTTATAGTATACAAGTCATAAACCATCTTGGATTGGGTTTCCATGCTGTTTTCTTTCATCTGGATAGAATTATCCTAATTTTGGGTATCACCGCGTCGCGGTGACGTGCCCGTTCATAATTTTCAAAAAATCTATCAAATTCCAGTAGCTCGTCGCGATTTCAACGCGTCACGGAGCCTCCTTAAACCCAATTATAAAATGCACCCACCTATGTGTCAAAACCTTGGGCCTATTCTTAATCCATTTTTTTTCACACGTCCATTCGCCTCTCCTACAGTCCACACGCATCCCATACATTTCAGGGGTCCAAATTGCATCAATTTTTGTATTGTGCTTTTGTTGAGCCATTCTGAGCCTTTTTGAGTTGTTTCCACTTGATTTGAAGCTTTAATATTCTTTATATATAATCATAATCCATTCAACAATCCTCCTAAAGCACTAAACATAACAATTTAGAGCTCAAAACAACACAATATCCTCAACGGTGAACTAGAAACACGAGCTAAGCATAGGCTAAATTCTCATTGAGCTTACACTTATTGTTTTGACTCTTGTCTTGATAAAATTGGCCCTTGAACATTATAAATTAGATTTTCACATATAAATACATAATAACAACCTTATTAACTCATTAAAACACATTAAAACCCAACACAGGAGACTAGACAAACACCTAGCTCAAGCTAGTAACACTAGATTTCTCGGTTGAACTCTAAATGCTCAAATTGAATCTAAACTTGTTTGAAAATACCATTAAACATTGTAAATACATACTTGGACACATAAATTCTCATTTATATCATTATCAACATATATACCATAAGAATCATCCTCAAAACAAGGCTAAAAGGGCTAGAATAGTAACACTAGAATGCATAAATACACCCAACATCCCCTATGGTATAGAAGGATTCATGGAAATATTTTACTATTGGTTTTTGTTGCATTCATTCATTTATATGCATTTTCTATCGCCAATATAATTGTTTGGTGCTTAGATCTATCTGCTTTATGGGGGTGGATAGGTATAAGCTATGATTATTGTTTGTTGAATGTTTACATGCACCTTCTAAACTTATGAGAGCCTAGTTAAGTTATTGTTTGTCCGGACTAGTTGTTTACTTTATTGTTGGTTATTATGGTTAGTTCGTGGCTGGATGATTATGGAAGAGTACCCGATAATATCGGTATGTTATAGTTAGATTATCTTATATTTTTTCATCCTTTAGTTATAGACCCTGATTATGCTAGTATTATCTCTCTTCATTGGCTATGATCCTCGAGAGGTTATATTGGTTCCCTTAGGTTATTGTAATTCCCTCAAAATTTTGGGTATTTTATTTTTGTCCTTCCCATATTTGAATCATTGATTCTTGACTTAAATTATGTTTGGGGATGTTAAAAAGGTAACCTAGGAGAGTTTTGGAATTTTTGGATGAAGTTTGGGGTAGCTTTTGACCTCAGAAGCAGTAAGCCTCTGTGATATTAGCATGTCATGGAGATTAGTCTCCATTATAGCCTCTATGTCTCAAAGGCTAGGTCTCCACAATAGGGTCTGCGGCAAGGAGTATAGCCTTCGTGATAAGGTCTGTGCCACGGACCTATGTAAATTTTTGGTTATTTTGTTCTATTTCACTTGGTATAAGCGGTAAGGTCTTTTCACCTATAACCGATTTTAAAAATTAAAAGAACCAATTCTCATCAGTTTTCCATGATACTTAGGTCATTATTCATTATCAAAAGTCCTCCCTCTCAAAACCCCCTTTTTAAGTCAAGGCTAGGGTTCAAGGAGGTAGTCATCTAGGGTCCTAAGGGTGTTGTCTTATTCAAATTAATTGGTAATCAATTCTATACTTATATTTATATTTTTCTTAATGGCATGAATGGGTTACCAATGCATGGTTTTGTTGTGGGTTTTGACATGGTTGGTGGATTTTGACATGATTGGTCATTAAATTGATTTTACACCATTTATTATGCAATATTCATGTTTTATTAATGATTTCGAATATTGTGAAATTCATGGGAATGGTGAATAAACTGAGGGGTCATGGTTAAAACCCAATTTGATGATTTTGAAGATTATGTGCCCTCCACCTGTTTATGAAGTTGATATTGAATATTATATTGTCACATAGTTTGATTTGGCTCACTTGTACTAATGCATTGGCATAAAAGAGTTAATGGAAAATAAATGGTTTTAAAAAGACCTTGGGGGCCATGGGTTGATTTTGGAATTGAAACCTTGGGGGTTCGGTTAGCTAAATGGGTTTTAGTTCTTAATGGTTAATTACTTAAAAATTTATAATCGATGGGTTAGAGTTTTGGTTGGTTAAATAACTGACATGGCATGATGATATTAGCTTGCAAGTGATATTGGTATGATGATACTAACGGGTTTCCATGGTGCCTGATTGGTTTACCAAATAGGAATTTATGTTAAATATTTTAATTAGGCTTAAAATATTTTTGTGTAGCTGGTTGTAAAATTGGTGGTCCTAAAGGACTAACACTAGGAATTACGCTAGCCGGTGTGGAGATCGAAATAACTTGGGGTTAGAGTCCTTTTTTGCTTATGACCAGGTGGTTAGAGTCTACCTTACTATATGATTGGGAGGTTAGATTCCCCCATATTATTTACATGATTGGGTGCTTAAGTCACCTTAGTATATGATTGGGAGGTTAGAGTCCCCCGTGTATATATCTATATGATCTTTCTCCGATTCGTACTCCTGCTTGCACTGAGGCCCGACCAGGGGGTGAGAGTTGGGGCCCATATA
The DNA here is from genome assembly GCA_030864215.1 of Capsicum pubescens. Lineage (NCBI taxonomy): Eukaryota > Viridiplantae > Streptophyta > Magnoliopsida > Solanales > Solanaceae > Capsicum > Capsicum pubescens. Next base: position 206,958,924 of record CM061538.1, on the reverse strand, counting down.
GCCTGTGGGTACTATTATACAATGATGGAAAAGCTACATAACCCAGGTTAAGGTTTTAAACATTCACGTTAAGCCTTGTTCCCTACCCCGTCATGTGATACATATATACGTATTTGCATTTGATGGTGTACATGAGTTTTAACTGGTTTTGAATTATTAAGTATGGTATTATTTGTCCCCTTATCCCTGAGTTACATGTTAGTGCTTCATCCGCTAACCATCTTCAGACGTTGTATCCCCATACAATGCAGCGGGTACAAAGGCAAGTTTACCTTTCTTGCACAATGATCAGGTGTTCGCGGTTAGTTCGTGAGTTGACTTAAAGTGGTGAGCTTCCATCATTCAAAAGACTTCATTTTATATTTTGGTTTCTCATGTCTTAGACTTGGTTTCAGATTAGTTTTGGCTATGGTTGGGTATATGTCCCGATACTTTATTAGTACTCGGTTTATTAGAGTCTTTGTGGGTACTGTGGACATGGTTATTATGGATGCTTTTCAAATATTGGTCTTATATAGACTCTTGTATTTATCTTTCACACCTTATTTTATATTGGTATTCATCCGTTGCTAGGTGTTCTTGGTTATATTAGAATAGGCTCATGGGATAGTCTTCCATCCTCGGTGGACTTGAGATACCTATCACAGCCAGGCCATGGTTTGGGTTGTGACAAAGATGGCATCAGAGCCTAAGTTCGGTGCCATTAGGAGTTCATAAAGTCATGTCAAGTAGAGTCTCTTTTATGGGTGTGTAGCACACCACACATATAAGGGAGAGGCTACGAGGCATTTAGTAATGTTTCTTTTTCTTGTTTTCTTACTTTCGAGTTATAGAGTCTAAGGTCATGAATTCCTCTAACTTCTATTTATTAGTATTTCAGATCATGCCTCCCAGACGATCTAAAGTACATAGAAATTCATTTGTCCTGCTTGAGGATAATGTGGGTGGATCTCATGCAACTTATGTGGTACAAACTCGGTCTAGGGTCGCTGCTTCTGATTGTTCTCGTGGAGTTCCACCTATTGCCACTAATCCTTCCCCAACTGGTGACACTCATACTCAGTCACCTCAGAGAGTTATTACTAATGCTGAGTTTTACCAATCCATTCATCTATTAATTCTATTAGTGATATCTCAGTCATGTTAAATGGGTTTTATTGGTAATGCTGGGAGTTTATCTGAGTCCAATAGAGTTGGACTGCTTATGAGGTTGAGCCCTCTGACTTTCACTAGCACTAGGGTTGAAGAGGATCCTCAATTTTATAAATAAGAAGAAGATCTTTTGGATTATGCATGCTACTAAAGTATAGGGTGTGGAATTTATTGCTTATCAATTGAAGGATGTAGCATACCAATGGTATGAGGAATGGAGTGGCTTAGGGGTGATGATGTTGAGTCTGCTTTATGGTATGATTTCTCTATTGTCATTCTAGATCACTTCTTTCATTAGGAGTTAAGGGTGGAGAAAGCTTAGGAATTTGTGAATTTAAGAAAAGGCAAGATGACGGTGAAGGAATATGCTTTAAAATTCCACCAGTTGTCTCGATATGCTCCTGAGATAGTGTCTAGCATCAAGGCAAGAATAATGAAATTTGCTTCTGGGTTGTCTAGTAATTTATTTTGGAGAGTAAAGCTACCCTATTAAATAAGAATATGAGCATCTCTAGACTTGTAGGGTATATGCAGTAGGTTGAGAAGGAAAAGAAGAAGTAGTGCAACTCTAGTTCTTATTCAACGGCTAGTACTCCTTATCTGAAGTTACTTGGAGATCATCGTTTCCATAATGGCTATGGTTATAGGGCACAGGGTGACTAATCTCAGGCAGATGGGGCCTATTCATCTCCATCATATCCTCATTGCAGATTTTGTGGTTAGTTTCACCATGGTCAGTGTGAAAGGGGGAATAGGTCTTTTAGTTGTGGTTAGATTGGTCATATGCAGTGGGATTGTCCTTTAAAGATTTATTTTAGGGCCAACAAGCTTCCTGTTTCTATGTCATCATCTCCTGCACCGAGGGGTGCCACATCTAGTACTGGTACTGGTTGAAATCGCGTGTACGTTCTTACTACTCGTTAGGAGTTTGAGCAATTTCCTGATGTCATCACTGGTATGCTAAAACTCTTCTCTCATGATGTGTAATGTTCACTTGATTTGTTGTCTACTCTTTCTTATGTGACTCCATTTATGGTTGTGTATTTTGGTTTCGGGCATGAGTCTATTTGGACCCATTTTCTATTTCTACCCTAGTGGGTGACTCGGTAGATGCTAGAAGGGTCTATAGGGGTTGTGTGTTATCCGTTGGTAGTAGGGAAACATTGGTGGATCTGTTTGAATTAGACATGCTAGATTGTGATGTTATCTTGGGGATGGACTGGTTGCATTTGTGCTATGCCTTTTTAGATAGTCGGGCTCGTAAGGTCATCCTTAAATTCCTTAATGAGACGATTATTGATTGGGAAGGGAGTTCCACAGTGCCTAAGGGTAGGTTCATATCATATCTTAGGGCCCAAAAATTAATTTCCAAGGGGTGTCTTTATTATTTGGTTCGGGTCAAATATTCTTACTCAGAAGGTTCATCCTTACGGCATGTACCCATGGTTAGTGAATTTCCTTAGGTCTTCCCTGATGATCTTCCTAGTGTTTCTCCTGATAGGGAAATTGATTTTAGTAGTGATCTTCTTCCAAACACCCATCCTATCTCTATCCCTCCTTATAGAATAGCTCCGACTGGGTTAAAGGAACTTAAGAATCAATTGAAAGATATTCTTAACAAGGGTTTTAACACCCTATTGTGTCTTTGTGGGGAGCTCCCATTCTTTTTTGTGCGTAAGAAGTATGGTTATCTTTGGATGTGTACTGACTATCGTCAGTTAAATAAGGAAACAGTGAAGAATAAGTACCCTCTTCCTAGGATTGATGATTTGTTTGACCAGCTTCAAGGTGCTAAGTATTTCTCTAAATTTGATCTGTATTCGGGCTAAAATTACCTAAAGATTAGGGAGGAGGATATCTCTAAGACTACCTTTCATACCTGGTATAGACATTTTGATTTCTTGGTTATGTTTTTTGGATTTACTAATTCCCCAATAGCATTTATAGATCTCATAAATTGGCTATTTCCTCAGTTTTAGGGCTTTTTTGTGATTGTGTTTATGGATGACATTTTGGTGTATTCAAAAAGTAAGGTTGATCATGTCAATCACCTTCATATTGTATTGCAGACCCTAAAAGATCAGCAATTGTATGCTAAGTTTTCTAAGTGTGAATTTTTGTTGAATGTTGTTACTTTTCTGGGTCATGTTGTTTCAAGTGGGGGGATCATGGTGGATCCACAAAAAGTTGCAGTAGTTAAGAAGTGGCCTAGACCCACGACTCTACCGACATTTTGAGTTTCTTGGGTTTAGTTGGTTATTAAAGGAGATTTATAGAGAGATTTTCGTTAATTGTTGCAGCTTTGACTAAATTAACTCAGAAGAAGGTGAAATTTCTGTGGTTCAATACTTGGGAGAGGATTTTTGATATGCTAAAAGATAAATTGACTTTTGCTCTAATTTTGACCCTGCCTGAGGGTAGTAATGATTTTGTGGTTTATTGTGATGCATCTCGAGTGGGACTTGGTTGTGTACTTATGCAGCATGGCAAAGTGGTAGCATATGCTTCTAGGCAGTTGAAAGTTCATGAGAAGAATTATCTAACCCATGATTTGGAATTGCTAGCTGTGGTATTTGCCTTGAAGATTTGGTGGTGTTATCTATATGGGGTCCATGTTGACATCTTTTCAAATCATAAGAGCTTTCAATATGTATTCATCCAGAAGGAGTTGAATCTCAGTCAAAGGAGATGGCTTGAGTTGCTCAAGGACTATGACATGAGTCTCCACTATCGTCTAGGTTAGGCTAACGTGGTTGCTAATACTCTTAGCAGGTTATCTATTGGGAGTTTATCCCATGTGGATGAGGAGAAGTAGGACTTGGTAAAGGACATTTACTGTTTGGCTAGTCCTGGAGTTCGTCTCTTGGATTCAAAGAATTATGGTGTGTATGAGCAAGAGGTGGCAAAGTCATCTCTTGGTGCTGAGTTAAAGGAGAAGTAGTTATTGGATACTATCTTGATGCAAATAAAGGATGATGTGGGTAAGCAGAACGTGATGGCTTTTGATATTGGTGGTGATGGTATCTTGAGGTACCAAGGTTGGTTGTGTGTTCCCAATGTGGATGGGCTGCGAGGTAGAATTTTGGCCAGGCTCATGAGTCACGTTATTCAATTCTTCCTAATTTGACAAAGATGTATCATCACCTTAAGGAGATCTATTGGTGGAATAATATGAAGAAAAATGTGGCTAATTTTATGACTAAGTGCATGTGTGTTAACAAGTGAAGGTGGAGTACTTGAGACCTAGTGGGATGTCCTAAGATATCCAATTACTTGTGTGGAAGTGGGAAGTGATAAATATGGATTTTGTTACCGGTCTTCCGTGGTCTCAGAACCAGTTTGATTCTATTTAGATCATCGTGAATAGGATGACTAAGTTTGCTCACTTCTTGTCGATAAGGGATAACTTTTCCCTAGAGGATTATGTAAGGTCGTTTATTCAGGAGATCGTGAAGTTGCATGGTGCTCTAGTTTCTATGATTTAGGATCATTGTACTCAGCTCTCATTTCATTTTAGTGGTCGTTTCAGCGAGGTTTAGAGACTAAGGTAACCCTTAGTACCACTTTCTACCCGCAGATAGATGGACAAGAGAAAAGGACCATTTAGATTTTGGAAGATATTTTTTGAGATTTTGTAATTGACTTTGGAGGTAGTTGGGTTGACCATTTACGTCTTATAGAGTTTTCAACAATAATAGCTATCACTTTAGCATTGGTATGGCTCCATTTGAGTCATTGTATGGTAGGATGTGTAGATCTTCTATTGGGTGGTTCGAAGTTGGTGAAGCAAGGTTGTTCGGTCTTGATTTAGTTCATTAAGCAATGGAGATGGTGGAGATGATTCAGGATAGGCTTAAGACTGCCTAAATTTGTCAGAGTCCTATGCAGACGTAAGGTGAAGAGAGTTAAAGTTTGTGTTGGGTGATTGGATGTTCTTGAAGGTGTACCCATGAAGGGAGTGATGTAATTTGGAAAGAATGAGAAGTTCAGTCCTCTTTACATTGGCCCTTATTTGATTTTGAAGAGAGTGGGAAACATTTCTTATGAGTTAAAATTGCCTACAAGTTTGTCTTCTATTCACCTTATGTTTCATGTGTCCATGTTTATTAAATATGTAAATGATCCTTCATTGGTAGTGCCTATCAAGAGTGTTGGTATCTCGGATTCCCTGTCTTATGAGGAGGTCTCAATAGAGATCTTGGATAGACAAGTTTGTAGGTTGTGGACTAAAGATGTAGCATTGGTAAAGTTCCTTTGGAGGAACCATAAGGTGGAAGAATCCATTTGGAAAGAAGAATAGGACATGAAGTCTAAGTACCAATTCTTGTTCCATGTGTCGGTTGAAGGAGCATATGGTATGAATTTCATTTTTCCTTGTTATCGTCTAGATTTATCATTTGATTCTGGTGTAATATTGCTATTCTCGTATGAAACGTGTCCTAGTTCATAATTCGGGGATGAATAATCCTAAGGGGGGATAATGTAATGCCCTTAAAAATTTGGGTATTTAATTTTTGGCCTTCTGGTATTTGAGTCATCGATTCTTGATTTAAATTATTTTTGGGGATGTTAAAAGGGTAATCCAGAAGAGTTTTGGAATTTTCAGACGAGGTTTGGGTTGGTTTTAGACCCCTGAGGCAGTAAGCCTTCGTTATATTGGCATGTCATGAAGGTTAGTCTCTGCTATAGCCTCCGTGTTATGGAGGTTGGGCCTTCATGATAGGGTCCACGGCACAGAGGATAGCCTCCACGATAAAGTCTATGCCACGGACCTATGTAAACTTTTGGTTGTTTTATTCTATTTCATTTAGGATGAAGGGTAAGGAGGTCCTTTCACCTATAAACGACTTTTAAACATTACAAAGACCTATTCTCATCAGTTTTTCATGATACTGAAGTCATTATTCATTCTCAAAAATCCTCTCTCTCAAATCCCCATTTTCAAGTCAAGGCTAGGGTTCAAGGAAGTGGTCATCTAGGGTCCTAAGGGTGTTGTCTTCTTTAAATTAATTGGTAATCAAGCAAGTACCTCGATCCCTATACTTATATTTATATTTTTCTTAATGGCATGAATTGGTTACTAATGCATGGTTTTGATGTGGGTTTTCACATGGATGGGGGCTTTTGACATAATTGGTCATTAAATTGATTTTCCATGGTTTATTATGCAATATTCATGTTTAATTAATGATTTTGAACATTGTGGAATGCATGGGAATGGTGAATAAACTGAGGGGTCATGATTAAACCCCAATTTGATGATTTTTCCTTGATATATGGTTTTGAAGATTATGTGCCCTCAACCTATTTATGAAATTGATATTAAATATGGTTTTGTCATATAGTTTGATTTGGCTCACTTGTACTGATGCATTGGCATAAAAAAGGTTAATGGAAAATAAATGGTATTAGAAAGCCTTGGTGGCCATTGGTTGATTTTGGAATTGGAACCTTGGTTAATGACTTGAAAATCTGTGACCGATGGGTTAGAGTCTCAGTTGGTCAAACAAATGACATGACATGATGATATTAGCTTGCAAGCGATGTTTGTATGACAATACCAATGGTTTGCCTTGGTGCATAATTGGTTTAATAAATGGGAATGTGTGTTAAATATTTTAATTGGGATTAAAAGAGGGTTGTGTATCTGTTCATTAAAGTGACGGTCCTAAAGGACTAATATTGGAAACCATGCTAGCCGATGCGGGGGTCGGAACGGCATGGGGTTAGAGTCTCATTTTGCTTATGACCTGGTGGTTAGAGCCTACCTTACTATATAATTAGGAGGTTAGAGTCCCACAAACTACATTACAGGGTAGGGTGCTTAAGTCACCTTAGTATATGATTGGGAGGTTAGAGTCCCTCGTGCATATATATATATGATCTTTCTCAGATTCATGAAGCTACACGCACTGGGGCTCGACTAGGGGGTGACAGTTGGAGCCCATATAGACTGTGGGAACTATTATACTATGACGGTTAAGCTACCTAACCCAGGTTAAGGCTTTAAACGTTTATGTTATACCTTGTTCCATACCCCTTCATATGATATATATAGGTATTTGCATTTGATAGTGTGCATGAATTTTGATTGGTTTTGAATTATTGTATATGGCATTATTTGTCCCCTTATCCCTGAGTTACATGCTAGCACTCCAACAGCTAATCGTCTTCAGATGATGTATCCCCACGTGATGCAAGGTCTGAAGAAAAGTCTATATTTTCTATGCAGTGATCAGGTGTTTGCGGTTAGTTCATGAGTTGACTTATAGTGGCGAGAATCCATTCTTCGGAAGACTTTATTTCATGTTTTGGTTTCTCGTGTCTTAGACTTTGTTTTAGACTGGTTTTGGCTATGGTCGGGGAAATGTTCCAACACTTTATTAGTACTCAATTATTTAGAGGCTTTGTGGGTACTGTGGACATGGGTTTATGGATTGTTTTCGGATATTGATCTTATATAGACTCTTGAATTTATCTTTCACACCTTGTTTTATATTGGTATTCATCCTCTGCTAGGTGTTCTTGGTTATATCAGAATAGGCTCAGAGGGTGGTCTTTGGTCCTTTGTGGACTTGAGATACCCGTCATTGCCAATCCCTGGTTCGGGTCTTGACAATTATTATCTCTTAGTTTAGTCCTACATAGGTGTGTGTGTAGATATATATGATATTACTATATATCCTTCTCTTTTCTTATTTATTCATATCATATATGTATCATTTGGCCTTGTATTACTACTATATATCCTACCTTCACTCTTCATTCGTATATTGGATAGAGACATACGACATTGTACTTTAGTTCTGAATACTGTTAGAGTGGGATAGTTTAACCTTATTGCCACATTAGAATGGTTATGTTTAGATTCCTAGATAGTTGCATGTAGTTTATATTCCTGCTTTACATGTTATATATGCTTGCATTCTGGATCTTAGTTGGTTGATGCCTACTAAGTACCACGTGTTTAATACTCATCCTACACTTCTGTAACCTACAGATCATAGTATGAGTTCCACCATTGATGTGTGCATCGTTCGGAAAAGCTTTGGATGTAAGATTTGGGGTGAGCTCCTGATGTTCATAGAATTTCCTCTCTCCCTCATATTGATTAGACTTATTTCTATTTTGTATTCGAAGATGGTTTGAACATTATATTTACTTGTATTTCATTTTGTCTTCGTGTTATAATAGAAGCTCTTGTACAAATTTTTCTAGGTCTTGATGTTGTAATCTGTATTAGTCTTTATTTAGATTCATTCAGTTATTTCCTTCATTTCTGTTGATTGACCTTAAGTAGATGTTATAGATTATGGGTTGGCTTACCTATTGGTGGGTTATAGTTGGTGTCATCATAACATGAGAAATTAGGTCGTGACCATTCTTGGGAGAAAGTAAAATGAAAAAAGTAAATTTATTGGAAATAAATTATGATTTGTGCCTCGCGGCATAAAGAATTTCTGAAAAAGGTCCTTGCATAATTGTATGGAGATGTATTCTTCTGTGGTGGATGCAATGAGGTTCCTTTCAATTGATAATAGATAAAAAAACTTGAATAGAGATAATGAAAGGTTGTGACGTCTAGCTAGACGGTAAAGGTTATATGAAAATCCTGGAAGGGTTCAAAAGGTTCAAAGCAATTTCATTGAGTACCCCAACGGTTTTGAGATATATCGCTTATGATAAAGAAAGATTAACTTTGATCTCATAAAAGAATAAAAAATACCATGTATTAATGCAATTGGACTATTTAGTCTCACAAAAATAGTTGCCGGACAGTAAGCCCATAATTTATCAAATCAATGGTGTCCTTTCAATGCTTTCTCCTCCAATTACAATAACATACCATATAGATCTTTATAATATCCCTTGAAATCACTTTGGCTCCATTACACCCTCAAACAAAATACAAAGTGAAGCGGGCAATAAGCTTACGCGATATCTAGATTTGTGGTGTATCACTATACCAATTTTCTCTATTTCAATAAAAACTGTTCGCATATTTCTCCGACACCAACCAAACAGTCCCCAACATATACACATAAAATAGTTACTAAATATCCTTTACTATAGAAACCAAATATTGAACTCACCATGCCTTGAGTTCTTAACAACAATATATACACAATCCTCTACCAAAACATACATATAGGAAGAGGGAACAAATGGACAGTATTCATACCTTAATTTTTGTGATAGTTTATTCTTTTAAAGTGTATCTCTTCAGTATATCAGTTCCTTCACACACAAACCAAAGGAGAAGAGAAAACACTCTTAATAACTAAGAAAAATAGAACTGTCAAACTTATATAGGGTTGTCCTATGATTTGAACATAAAGAACATAATTTCCATAGTCTTCTTAAGATAAACTCATGATTTGTTCACTTTTCTTTAGCTTGGAAGGAGGTAAATGCAAGAAACCTAGTGAATTACCATCTTGTTGTAGTTTCTTTTCTAAGTTATAGCTAAGAGAGAGCAAGATAAAAAACCCTGGAAAGTAGTTTCTTTTCTAAGTTAAAATAGGTCAAATGAGCTGGTTTTAATCCCTTTAAAAGGAGATTCTCTTTGCAAACATTCTTGGGCATTTTGGGGAAATAATTTGTCAAGTAGGTGATGCACCTACTTTCCATTATACTTGGGCCATTGTGATATGGAAATATTGGGTCTTGACTGCCCATTCTTATCCTTTTCTCTCTTTAATTTGGGTCAAAATTAATTCAAGAAGGTGGTAGTGTTCTTAGCCCAATAATCTCGTCAAAGGAGTCTTAGTAGGTGATGCACCTACTTAGTTCTTAGGTTGGTCAATAAGTCAAAGTAGGTAATGTGCCTACTTGTCACCTACTAGCTTAATTTAAGTCAATCAATCAACTCACATGATTTTTCCATATTTTAAATCTTAATCTCTTATGTTAACTTAATAATTATATACACTTGGACACTTTAATTCAAGAGGTAGAATACCACCTTACTATCTCGCATTTAAATACTTCCATCGAGGATAACTTGGCGTGTAGATGCTAAAATGTTTGGCCATTATAACATCCTTTAAATTAATTTTGAACCATCAAAAATCACTTAATAAACATGGCCCCTTACCTATACACAAAGTTACTTTTAGTTACAAATTAATAGAACGAGAGCACGCAAAATACAGGGTGTTACATTAAAAATAGTTTTCTTCGATTTGGATCTCGTTTATTAACTCATTTTCGCATAAGTTTTCAACTGTAGATTCTTTTAAACTTGGGGAATGTATTTCTAAATTAAAATTTTGATTTTACCCATCTTATTTTTAACTTATTTTTTAAACCCCTTTTGGACCCTGCTCAAATATGGACAATATGGGTGTCATTATCTCTATTTTAATATGTAGATATTATATTTGAATATTGTATTTGATTTTAAGACTGTTCAAAATGGGAACATTCCATATTGAAGTACTTTAGGCTTAGATTTTATTATTTCGAGGTAGGTTATGACTTAACTTCTTTCAAATTGAGCTGGGTAGTTAATGAATAAGTAAAGCATTCTATGGATTGGAGAAATTAAGTATGGATTTTATATTTAAGATTATTATTACTGTTGTGTGCCTGGTGGGGGCTTATATTTTGTTGTTGTCGACTTGTGATATCTGATATTGTGTGTTACCCGCTTGGGGCCTTATTTGATGTTATTGACCTTATTTGTGAATTTAAATGCCTTTATTTGAGATATAATGCTCGTGTGGGAGCTTGAATTATTATTATAGGCATTATTGAGCATGGATTGCCTTTATCGTGATATAAATGCCCGAGTTAGGGGCTGATATGATATTAATAATGTCATATATTTGAGTTGATAGTCATGGACTATGGACATATTAAGTTGATTTTTGGGCTCACTTATATACATATTGAATGGAGTAGATATCTTTATACTGATTTGATTATGATCAATACATCCTCATTTCATACCTATACATTTTGAGATACCGGTACCATTGAGAAACAATGTTTTCAAAAGAAAATGAGACATTTTCATAAAAACCCTCTTCATAAATATGAGCTAGAGAAGTGGTTTGAGATTTGAGATATGAGCTTTAGTATGCAGATTGTGAACCTCCCAAGGCTCTTATCTTGGGAGTTGTGAGCTCGGTAGGTTTATACAGAAAGTCATTCGATTACTTTTACCATTCATTATGTCATCGTTCAATTGCATTGCATATGCATCTTTCATGATTTATTTAGCATTCCTTGACTTATGTTTATCTCCCGTATACTTTTCATGTATATTTTCTGTTGTTTTATTTCAGTATTTATTTTAGAACTGTTAGTGGAGATGGTGTGAGGTAACATTTGAAAACTTTACTGTTTGCAGGTGATGTGCTCATAGTTTTATTTATTTATATTTTTTCTATTTTGCTCAGTTGGTCTATGATACCTACTAATTACAAGTGGGTTGTGTTCCCTCATACTATACCCTTTCAGTATAGATCCTAGCTCGAGTACGATACACGGACGCTGAATTTTTATTTTTGAGTTGGTAACTTTCCGGGGTACTGGAGCGCTCAAGAGTTTAGAGTTATTTTTCTGGGACATCATCCTATATTTATTTATGTCTTGATGTCATCTCTAGATACAGACTATGTATTTTCAAATTTTGTTGTGTATTAGATGCTCTTATATTTGTGACACCAAATTTTTTAGGTCTATATTACTTCTTTAGACTTCCGCTTTATTTATGTTTTGTGTTGGTCTGACTTCGTTCTAGAAGCCTTGTCTTTCCTTATTTCATATATTGTTGAACTTTTCTTTTGATTTGGGGATTTGATCTTACTTGTGTAAGTTGGTCCACGACATGTACCACCGTGACCCCATTTTTAGGTAGTGATAGGATTTAACGAGGCACATTATCTGTGGATATCCAAGGGATAGGTTTATAAAATAATATTTATGTGGATGTCCATAACTCTTAAGAAGGTACTCCCGCCATGTTTCTCCATAATATATAGTTAATTCTCCACTACTTCACAACCACCATTATGGATATCACTCTCATCCTCTAACCTTCCCCATAACCTTCATTCTTAATGTCATGTTTATGACAACCTTTTACATGACTCTGTGTAATACTTTAAATAGAGGTATGAGGGTTTGTACTATATATACTTGTACTTTGATACTTGGATGAAATCAAAATACTCTCCTCTCTTGTCTCTATATATTTCTTGTTTACTATATTGCTTCATATTATTATTCATTTAGCTGAGTTTTCCAAAAAATATATAATTTATACTTAATTAAATTTAGAATAATCTCTAATATGAGTTTGGTCCCGGACTTAGTAATATTAAAATGACATTAATAGACAATAAAATTCGAGGTGGGAAAATAATAATCTGGACAAGAAAAATATCACAACAATCATTTTATTTATTTCAATATGTGAGTGTTACAATCTTTATGAATCCTTTGATTCGCCTTTTCAAATATAAATTCAAGAGCTTTAAGCTTGATCTTGAATTTAAACTTGATTTGTGGATTTGATGGATTTGATCTTGACTTGTACTTGAATTCAAGGGTTGTTGAGCTTATTGTTGAATCTTGTTATCTTAACCTTAAATCTTGATGAATTAGATCTCGATTTGTGAATTTTATGAACTTGATCTTGGCTTATACTCGAATTCAAGCCTTAGAGCTTGTTCTTGAATCTTGTGGTCTTGATCTTGAATCTTGATGAACTGGATCTTGAATACTTGAATTTATAGAGAAATTTGAGGCATTTTATCCATGAGTTCTCTCTTGCTTCTTGTTATAATTGTTGGTTTCTTTTTGAATTATGAGATGCCTATTTATAGTTGTAGAAAGGGAAGACTTATGGTGAAGATGTGCTTCTTTTGTCCAATCAAATTTAAGGGACACGGCGATATTTGATTGGGTCTTCCATTGCACTAGGCATGTCGCATCATTTTGATATATGGCATGGTCCTATTGGCTCCGTTACTTGAATTAGCATACCACATAATTCGACATGTGGCACCAAATTCGGCCTCTAGAATGAGATGACATCATGGGCTTATCAAAGTGGGTTCATTATTTGTAGTCCAAATTAATGAACTAACCCAAAAAAATTAAATCCATATTTATTGGATTTAAAGTATCAATTCAACTATATTAACCCTCACTATTTATTTGGACTAATATAAATATAATACGAATTTCTTACGGATAAAATTTTACTGCATACAAGTTGCCCCCTGCTTGACTTGTCGAGATATTTATTATTTTGGAGACTAGACTTGAATCATGAACTTGATATTTTAATTTTATTATTATTTGCGTACAAAAACTATCTTGAACCAATATATGTCATACCAAATGAGAATATATTGGGCCCAAGTTATATATTCCTTTAAATTTATGGAATTTAAAACATGTGAAATTTGGCAGTTATTAACCTTTAAAGCTAAAATAAGATGCCTCTCTTTTTTCTCTTTTTTTTTCTCGTGAGGCAAATGACAAAAAGGTAAGGAGTTGACTTTCTTATCAAACCTCTCCATTTTTTTGTTAAGCATGCTTATTATCTGGGGGGGTACACATATGTGTAGCTATCCTAATAGTACTATACATTCAATTTTCATTTTGCAATGAAAACAGCCACTGCCTTTTATACTTTCTCCAAATTTCACTTATTTAGGGATCATTGACCGCCTCTATTGTCTATAAATAGACATTCACCCTGCCTCTTTTTTTATTTAATTACTACAGAAGATCTCAAGCTTCTTCTCTGCATACGCTTTTGTGATCCAGGCGTAGCCACTTGAATGTGAGGTATTTTATTTTCCCTCCAGCGCATTGTCTTATTTTTTTCTCTCCTTTTTTTATATGTGTTCCTTTCTCTTTCTTTTTTGTCTCTTTTTTTCTTTTATAGAATTGAAATAAAAAGCAATTTGCAACAATCGGCTTAAGATGGGAAAGTTTAACTTTGGCTCGATACACTTTAAGACCGATCAATTCGGCTTCAAGTTTGGGGACTTTGCAACCATCGGCTTAAGGTGTGGAGTTTAACTTTGCCTCCGTACACTTTAAAACTAGCCAATTTGGCTTCAAGTTTGGTGACTATGCAATAATCGGCTTAAGTTGCGAGAGTTTAACTTCACCTCCGTACACCTTAATACCAACTAATTTAATGTCAAGTTTGGTGACTATGCAATAATTGGCTTACGGTGTGATAGTTTAACTTCGCCACCGTACACCTTAAGACCAACCAATTTGGATTCAAGTTCGATGACTATGCAACAATTGGCTTAAGCTGTAAGATTTTAATTTCACCTCTGTACACCTTAAGACTGACCAATTTGACTTCAAGATAAGCTCTTTGGTTCTAGAATATGTGGCAATTTTTTTTCTTGAATAATGCCATAACATAGAGAAAATTCCTATCAACAGTCATTTGTGCAGGTAGTTGACAAAACTTCACTTTGTATCTAACTAAACTTCTTTCGTTCATGTAGCTTGTAGCAATGGTTCACTTTAAGGACTATAACTCTCCATCCTCCGAAAAAAAGTATCTCCTAATTGAGGCTGACGACGGCATAATTTTAACCAAGCTACTGGCTCATACTCTAAGGGTCAGTAGGTATGCTGATTTGTGACTACCTTTGAGAAATTCCCACCATTTGTTAAACTGGAATTTAGAACATGTCATTGGTTCTAACCAATCCCTTAAAGTATAGTCTCTTTAGACTCTGAACCAATGTCAACGGAATATTGTGAGCACCCTTTCTTACTTAAGACGTCAAGTACTCCAGGGTCATACACGTTAGGAGAGTTCCATGGAGATTAAGGATGAATTTTATCATAATTAAGGATACTAAGAGTGGGTTGAAGACATATTGGATAGAAGTCAACAAACCTTGAAGGCACAAAATTATGATATGGTTTTTGTTTCTCTATTTACCTATGTCCGAACTTCAAACATATTGCCAACCTATCTTAAAGCTTGGTGTTTGAAGACAAACACGTTGCTGACATCATTTAGAGAGTTGTCCATATCCCTTTGGGATTTACATGAAATTAGAAGCCTATTCATTGGGGGTCTTTCCTATGAAGAAGTAGTTCTTGAATTCAAAGAGCTCATCGGTATTAATGAAATGAATGAGAGATTCATCCCTCATACTTGCAAATTCTTATTTGTAGCCTTCCAGAATCTTCAAGAAGGAGATTTTCAAATATCTAAGAGTTACTTTAAGAAAGAGGATAAATTTTGGTGTCAAAGAGTCTTGAGCTACGAGCCAGCTCTATTGAGTAAGGAGAAAAATTTGTTCGCTTGAAAGTAACACATAATTCAACTGGGGCTATTCCTAAAGTAGCAAAGTGGTTGAGTGCAAATGATGGGACATTTTCTAAACTCGGAGTGAGGGTAAGAACATAGGACTGATACATATTTGGAAGCATTTTTATCATCTTGGTTGTCCACCTTTGTGATTCCTTCTAAGGATGGAGATTTCATTTATTCGAGAACATTAACTGCATCTGTGATGGATAATAAGCAAACCTCTAGTCTTGCCATTTTTTTATTTTCAAGCATTTATAATGGTTTAAACATCATTACCAAATATTCGCAGCTTAAGAACATTAAAGTATCTTTTCCAATCCATTATATGTATGATTGGCTTGCTTATTATTTTGAGATGGATTTTCTTATTCCTATTGGTCCATCCTGTAAGACCCCGTAAAATTTCCTAGTTGTTAGAGCTTCTAAAGCATGAAAAGAAAGGCTTAACACTTAGAAAATTTGACTAAGTGTTGGAACCTTCTTCATTCCATAAGCCTTCGAACTTTGATGAATTATTTCGCGACCTTACCGACCTCCGATTTTTATTTTCAAGTTGTGTTGAGATGGGGCAAGGTCATAGTACATTCCGAGTGAGTTTCGGAATTTTCGAAATCCGTCTAGGGCACTTTTGGATTTCGAACCAGTAGCTAAAGGCTATAAGAAGGCGCAGCCTTGGCTGTAGACTTTGCGTAAAAGGCTCTAACCAAGGCTCCGCCCTGGCAATAGCCTTTGTGGGAAAGGCTATAGCAAGGCACCGCCCTTCCTAGAACCTTGGTGCCCAGTTTTCAGTATTCCACCTCCGTTCTCTCAAGGGTAATTTGATCAATTTTCCACCCCTATATAAGTCTATTAACACCAGATTTGGCCTCATTTAACCCAAAAATACTAGTTTTCTCTCAAAATTGTTCAAGAACAAGAGCTAGGGTTCCTAAATCAAGACCATAATTATTAAGATTCATTCGCTAACTTTTCAAAAATCATATAGTAAGGTATGCAGATGTTGATTCTTGGGTTCCTTCCACCCAAGAAGTTCAAGAATCCCTTTCAATATTTTAAAGTTTATGTTTTTATGAGATTTCATGATTTATGTGTATTGAAGTTCATGCTTATGTGTTGTTGAGTTTTAATTCGTGATTTAGATACAAAGTTCTAAGCTTTGATCCTAGTATGCGATAATTATATGATGTTCATGAAAAAAACCCTTCAAGTTGCATGTTTAATGATGTATTTATGATAATTAGATGTAGAAATTGTTGGATAACCAAAGCATGCTCCCCCTATGTTTGATAAAATGTTTATGTGAAGGAATTAGAGCCATTATAACATGTTGACAAGAAATCCCAATTATGTATAAGCCCATGCATGCTAAGTGTTTGTTGAAAAGTCTTAGTGAATGAATTGTGACATGTTAGCATGAAATCCCCCAATTATCTGCTCTTTAATGCATGATAAGTGTTTGATGCAAGACCTTGTTGAATGAAGTATGAGCCAATAGCATATTTCCCTATACTATTACATGTTTGTGATTTCCAAGTGCTTGAAGAGATGTTTTAATGATTGTAATGGCGAATGAAAGTCCATGGTCATGATTATTCAAATATGGTTATGTTTTACTTTTATGTCATCGAGTCCTGGGGGTATTTATACCCAAAATTTAGCTGTTTTTCTAGAGTCAAGTCAGTCTCAAGGTTATCTCAATCGTGCTATGATCAGTAGAATTCAGTTAGTCAAAGATCTTAGGAAAAATTCAAGACAATTTCAATATCATTAGCACTCGTGCTTCAGCTCGGTACTCAGCTCAGATCTTAATAGTATTCAAGTATCCCATTCAGACCTCAGTAGAAATCAAGTATTCAAGTAAGAACTCAGTACCACTCATCATACCTCGAATTCCATTAATATTCCGTCAGTCTTCTGAATCAAGTGAACTCATCTTGGCTCAGTTTATCTGTGCGATCAGTAACAGATTTAGCTCAGTCTAGTACAGTTTAAGAAAAAGAATTAATTCAGAGTCTTTCAGTTGGGAGTAGGAGTTAGCACTGAGCGAACCTTGGTATGGGGGCTCACCCGTTAGATAGGACTGAGATCCCTAGGAGAAATCCCTAAGTTCCAGAACTAGGTAGCCAGCGTAGGTATGAGATGTCACCTGCTAGATAGGATTGGCATACTCAGGGGTCACCCGTTAGATAGGACTGATCCCAAGAGTCACCCGTTAGATAGGACTGACTCCACGAAGTTGTCTTTACCCATGGCACAAAATTGACACCCTTCCAACTGGGGTTACAGGTTGGACCCCAACTTAGCTAGAAGGGGCATGTCGGTTAGATGAATACTTCCCACAGTCTAAGTTTCAAAATCAGTCTCAGTGAAAGAACTCAGCTCAGTAGTACAGATTCAGGACTGTTAGATACAGTCAACCCTTAGCATATCAGCAGATTCAGAGATCACCCACTAGACAGGACTGATCTCAGAGTTAGTTAATCAATCTTATTATCAGTATGTTTCAGAGATCACCCTTAGATAGGACTGATCTTAGGCTAAGTCAAAAAATCATTTCATTATCATTAAGTTTAGATATCACCCGCTAGGTAGGACTGATCTCAGATTTTCTTAAGTACTCTTATTATCATTAGATTCAGAGGTCATTCGCTAGATAGGACTGATCTCAGCCTCAGTTCCCAGTTATCAATATCAAAAGATTCAGTTATTAAGTATTTCAGTATTTCAACATTAGTAGTAAGTTCAGACGTCAGTAAAGCAGTATCTGATTCTCAGTATTCAGTGTCACGATGATTTCAGTTATGGTTTATGCATTCATGCATATGTACTCATTCAGTACTCTCATGTTATTCAGTTGAGTAATTGTTCATGCATAAGCCCTTGCATTTAGCCTTACCTCATCTTGCATACTCAGTGCATTCCCACGTACTGATGCATTTGCGCTATGGTGTTTTACTTTACACCATAGGATCAGAAGCAGGAGATCCATAGCACCCTTAGCAGCTCAGTTCCAGTCAGCAGCAGTAGATGTAGCAGTGAGTCTTCTTTATTTGAGGATGATCCTTATCTTGTTATTGCATTAGACTCAGTTTATTTTTAGTATACAGAGTTAGTTGGGTGTGTGTCCCAACAACTTCATAGATGAGATAGTTAGAGGTTTTTCAGACAGATATATCAGTATGCAGTTTTTGGTTTTGAGTCTTTTAGACATTTGAACCTTATGGCATGTTTCCGCCAGTTTTATGCACTTATTATATTATATTATGTAGTGCTCAGGTACAGATATCTGTAGAGGGTTAGCTTGTGGTCCTTCGGGATCATGAGCACCATTTGGCATACCGGTTATAGAAAATTGGGGCGTTACACATCCACTCCATTAATGGTAGCATATTTTGGAAAAGGTGTTGCAAGATATTTTGATAAAGAGCATGCCAAAAAGTGTATCCATTGGGGAGATAGTATTTTTTAGACTTCTACTATACTGAATAAGTTTAATCTTTGTTATTTTGTGGAAAAATATAAAGATGTACAGTCAGAGTTACTTTATGAGCCTCCGCTTTAAATTCCTCCCTTTGAGGTATCGAGACTCATATCCTTGATCCATATAGCCCGAATCAATTTAGTCATCAATTCAAATTCTACCAAAACCTCCCTGCCAGCATAGAAAGTGGTATTCACAATGCATCACTTGATGAAGGCCTTAGATTTTATCGCATTTGTGTGTCTCATGGATCCATGGCAAAGGAGACTTTTTCGATGGCTATACCCAATGTACGAAAGTAGTACTCCACTGCGTATAAATCTTGGTGAGACAATGTTCATGGGAACTTTCTCAAAGCTAAATTGCAATCTTTGGTGAATGTCGTAGGCCCTATTACTAACACTCCTCAAAAACATGGCAAGAAGGTTTTAATTATGGTTAAGCCTGCCATTTTGAAATCTAAAGTAGTCATCACATAAAATATCAAGGACTCTCTATATGCAAAAACTCAAAAAGAGGAGCCACTTTCCCTAACTCAACAGGCTTCCAACAAACAACCATCTCAAGAAAAGAGCAGTAGTCATCATGGAGATTATTATTGAAAGAAGATGAAACCATCTTTACACAAGTCAAGTGATACTAACTTACATGTAGAGATTGTTGATAGTAATGATAGTTAATCAAGGAGTCCGCCAGCCATTGAAAATATAATGACTTAACTCCTAACTATTTAACATAAAAATTGCCTTTATATATCCCTTTTATCATGTTTTTATTTGTGTGTGCAACCAAGCAATGTCCAAACTTTGGTGGATCCTTACTTAAGAAAACAACAATATAGTAGTGAGTCAGTAGCAGGCCAAGACTCAAGAGAGTTATTTCCGCCATCCAAAGAGGTCACTTTTGATCCTCGCGGTAAAGTTAAAGAAAATGTAAAATCAAACTTCCACCATCGACCAGCGGTAACCATGTCTATTTTTTATGGAAAAAATGTTGTCTCAAACCATAAAAGATAATTTTTCATGAAATTCTGGGATAGAATTCGCACCAAACACACAAGCTTTACTGTGAATCACGCTTCTTCTATCAAAGATGATGTCAAAGTCTTACTCAACTACATGAATGGAAAGGGTGCGGATATTTCCCCTTTGTAGAATTTATTAGGATTTTTCTTTAAGCTTGCAACTTACTATGACCAAGCACGATCCACCCTTGTTCATAAAGTAACAAAAATTGAAAGGTCAGATCCATATTTGAAATCTAAAGAGCATCTTGATCTAGTGTTGAGGGAAAACAAAGAGAAATTCAAGGAAGTATCTGTTGGGGGGAAATCTCTTGAGAAGGTGATAAAAAAGAAGAAGAAGTTAAAAGCTCATCGAGATACTGCCAAGCAAGAAGTTGAAGAGTAGAATTAGAAGTTTCAACTGTTGAGGAAGAGTCTTACAAGTGTTCTCATATCTTAATACAAGTACGATCGTGATTGTGGACCAATACGTAAATACTCGAGATCAGGTGTCTTCCCAACCAATGGAACAAGCTTTGAAGTGTAGAGAATAAGTCCCAACACTCCAAAGCCATCCAATATGCACACTCCAAGGTCGCCCCTTTGCCATGGCTCATTAAGGTCATTTTAGTCATTTTGTAATAAGTTGTAACCTAGGCTATAAATAGAAAATATTAGGTCATTTTCTCATAACTTTGATGATATTTTGAGAGCTCTAGAGATAGAGTCTTGCAAGGTGGATTCCTTGTAAACAAGTGTGGATATCACTTGTATTGGTGCTAGTTTTGAAATGTTGGTTGCTTGGGAATCCCGTTTCCTTGAGGTCACCGTAGATCTTGGTGTTACTTGTATGAATTCTTGGGTCTTTGTGTTTAATATACACCTAGGTTTATAGTGTTTGTATATTTTTATGTCAAGTTACCAATCTATCTATCTATTTCATTGTTGTTGTTGTTCATTCTTGGGCTTGATGTCCCAAAACCGAGACTTTGTGTTCTTCTTGTTCTTATGCTTGTGTTGTTAATCTAGTTTGTTGTCTCACTGGTTTTAGAGGTGTTGAACACCTTAATATCTTGTTGTTATTGTGTTTTCATTGTTGTTGTAGTGAATCCGAGAGTGGTCACCAAAGGGGTCCTCGGTTCTTCCAACTTGTGGACTATTTTAGTGTTTGTTTTATGTCTCATTTGTCGATCTTGTATCATTTGGTATCAAAGCATGGCTTGATTTTGTTCCCACAAGATCAATCTTGGTCTAGCTTGCTTGAAAATACAACCAAAAAAAAGAGTAGTGTTCTTGAGTTTGGATCTTGGCCGAAAGTTTATTGTGTTCTTGTTGTGTTTGGCCGAGACTTGAACATTAGATCTAGGATTCATTTTTTTTCTTGGTGTTTCAAGTGTTGGCTTTCTTCATCACTAACACTCTTAAGTCAAGATCAAAATTTGAGCTTGCATTTGTTGAAGTGTTATTGTGAACTTAAAGCCTTATCTGATTGTGTTGTCATCTTGGTGGACTTGGTCGTGATTTGTTGTCCTTGTTGTTGTTGGAATTGGTTGTTGGGATTATTGTAATCTTGATGATTGTTAAAGTTGTTCTTGATGTTCTTCATCCCTTTCAAGACTTGTTAAAATAAAGTGAATACTATAACTATAAAGTTGAATAGAAAAAAAAGTGAAAGCTTGTTAGCCTTGAAAGACTTACCATCACCCATCAACTAGTCAATCACTTCCCAACAACATTCCTTGTTTTAAGGACCTTGTTTTAAGGGAATGGTACACAAAAATCAAGTCTTCCACTTTTGAATTTGACAATAGTATTTCAAGATTTATTTCCCTCCAAAATTGATTCCCACCAATTCCAAATCACAAATTGTTCAAGACTTCCAATTTTGGAAAATAAATTTGTTAAGACCGCAACCATTACGTGGATTCCACGTCATGTTTTACTGTTCACACGACAAATTTAGGCTTAAAATTTTGATTTCTTAGTTTCTAATCTTTGTTTCTTAGTTGCATTTTGTTGATTCTATTGCTAATTAACAAACTAGTAATTGTCTACTAGGTTGTAAATTAGTTTTTGGGTCCTTTTATTCGTGTCTACGTTTCTTTGTGTGCTTTTATCTTTTTGAAATTCGTTGTAATTTCTTGGTTCAAATCCATACGTATTTTCTTTGAGTTATTTCAAAAGAGAATCTATTCCGACCTCGAGCCTCAATTGGTACCAAGTAATATCCTTGGAGTATAAATGAGTTACCAACACTTGTGAGGCTAATTGAGAGGCATTTCAAAGTGTGAGAGCTTGAGAGCTTGTGAGGATGTTTTCTTTTCTAACATTAACTAGTTTGTTGTTTTTTGTATTTTTGTTTTAGAATTTCTTTTGTTAGGAACTATGGCATTGGAAAAGGTGACCATGAACGATTTGATGGCTTCCATAATGGGTATGAAACATGACCTTAGTAGCCGAATGGAGAGAATGGAAAAAATAATAGGCCAAGTGGAAGGAAGAATGGAAGGACGAAAAGCTCTCTTTGCAAGGAGTTGTATAACTTGATAGAGAATCCAAGCCTTCCTATTCAAGTTCCTGTGAATGGACATGCTACACATGAGCTACAAGGTAATCAAACTAACTCTTGCACTCTAGTGAATGCGACTAGTAGCCAACTAAGTGTGCATAGTAGTTTTTCTTTAGGTGAGCCGAATGTGCCTCCATTTGGTGATGATAATGTACAACTTGAGATTGTGGATACACTAGTTGATACATCTAGTGTTGAGGCCATTGTGGCAAGTGATAGTACATTGTCTTATGGAAGTCATGAAGACCAACTTGAGTGTGAAAATGGTGATGTTGAACATGTTGGCCGATTGACTATGGATGACCCTCTAGTTGTTTTTGTTGTAGACCATGCTAGTATAGAGGGGATATATGATTGTACTAGTAATAGTATTGGTAAAAGGAAATGTATCCTAAACCCGTGTCCATGGATACTCCACCCATTTGATCCCGGTGATCATTTGAAGTATGGTGATGAGGATGTCTTTTGGAATAAATTGAATGTGCATGGAATTTATGGTATTCCTATCTCGGCTTTCAAGCTTATTTGTTGTTCCAAGAAGAGTTTATGTTTTTCACTTGATGAGCAACTCTTGTTCCTTGTTGCTTGTCACACTTATGTGGATAGACTAGTTGAATCTTTCTTGGGAGGGTATTCGGGTAAGAGGGATATTTGGGTGTATGTGAAGTTTGAGTCACCTTGGAAAGATGCTATGATTGATTACACTAATCTTAACCCTCATACCTTGATGAACTTGTGTTTGTTTGTCCTTCGTATTATTTTGCAAGGTTTGGATTCGAGTTGGAAGAACCGAGGACCCCTTTGGTGACCACTCTCGGATTCACTAACACAACAATGAAAACACAATAACAACAAGATATTAAGGTGTTCAACACCTCTAAAATTAGTGAGACAACAAACTAGATTAACAACACAAGCACAAGAACAAGAAGAACACAAAGTCTCGATTTTGGGACACCAAGCCCGAGAATGAACAACAACAACAATGAAATAGATAGATAGATAGATAGATAGGTAACTTGACATACAAATGTACAAACACTATGAACCTAGGTGTATATTAAACACAAAGACCCAAGAATTCATACAAGTAACACCAAGCTCTATGGTGACCTCAAGGGAACGGGATTCCCAAGGAACCAACGTTTCAAAACTAGCACCAATACAAGTGATATCCACACTTTTTTACAAGGAATCCACCTTGCAAGACTCTCTCTCTAGAGATCTCAAAATATCATCAAAGTTATGAGAAAATAACCTAATATGTTCTATTTATAGCCTAGGTTACAACTTATTACAAAATGACTAAAATTCCCTTAATGAGCCATGGCAAAGGGGCGGCCTTGGAGTGTGCATATTGAATGGCTTTGGAGTGTTGGGACTTGTTCTATACCCTTCAAAGCTTGTTCCATTGGTTGGGAAGCCACCCGAGCTCGAGTTTTTAAGTATTGGTCCACAATCACGATCGTACTTGTATCACATCTCCCTGGCAACAGCGAATGTCATACAAAAGAAGAAGCAAGGCTTAGAGGCTACTCTCCAAGATTTTGTTATTTATAAGTTATGCATAGATTAGCCTTAAGAGATGCTTCTTTATTTTTCAAACTTTCTGCTCCTTTTATTTTTTTTTGCTTTTATTGATTTGTTGACATAGTTAGTAGTGATAATGACACAACCCGAACCAGGTCATTGTCATAATGGGTATCCCAAGTCCAACCGAGATCAGGGACCACCCCCTATCACCCAACCCAACCACCATTAGCATATCTTGAGTTGGTTGAATTCTAAACATATAACAAGATAGCGTATCTAACCATGTGGTGACTTTAGGATAAATCTATAACCGAGACCAACCCAATCAAGTCCAACAAAACCAATGCAGAAGCCATAAACCAATACCATAATGACAAGCCAATGTATGTATAAATAACATCAGCAATCCATACCATACCCAAGTCCACAGTTGTCCATACAAAGACTCTAGACCAATCAAAGAGTAACTAGTCGGGATATGCCCCCAACCATAGACAAAAACCAAAGTCTATAAAAGACAAGAAACATGAAATGTAAACCATGACATGAAATAGATGTCTTCCAAACTATGGAAGCTCACCACTTCAATCCAATATCGACTGTACCCGAATCTGATCACTAAGAAAAAGGAGTAGAATGGTTGGTTCCTGCATAGCATGCGAATAGAGCTGCCAGTAGACGGGTTAGTGGGTGAACACTAGCATGCACTTAGGATAGGAATAAAATAATGCCAACCAGTGAAAAACCAAGTAAACCAACCAACGCACAAAAACCTTACATATATATATAACCATGTCGGAAAAGGGAACTGGGTTTAGCATACCTTTAAAACCATTACCTGGGTTGCGTATCTTTGTCGTTCTAACTACCCACGGGCCATATGAGTTCAGCATCCCATACTGAATGGGTCTCATTGCATGTAGTTGCATGACCAGGCAATATCCCATGGGATTACTAGTACATCCCCCAATATAAAATGTGACACACACATATGGTCATCAAGACCCCCCATATTGGTAAATATGAGTTTCCGGTTTTGTCCCCCTAGGACCGCCACCTTCCACGGCTTAGCTACACACCCTGCCATTTAATGCCCAATTAAAACCATGTCAAACAATTCATTTACCATTTATTAACCAAGGCTATTTAATAACCATTGGTATCGTCATACCACCCATACTTCCAAGCATTTATCCATAGCCAAACCATTTAGGTTAAGGAGACTTTCAAGTGCACTTCTATATACCACATTAAACCACTTAGAATACTTCCAAGCACCCCACAAGCATAACTATTTAGCCTTTATCCTTTTCAAACCATTTAAACCAATTTTGTTAATGCATTTACTTGAGGAATTTCCATGTATCCCATAAGGTTTTCAAAATAGACCAACTATGATCACCAAAACCTTTACCTTTTAAACCATTCCAAACCAATTTATACCATTTAAACCATCCAAAACTATTTAGAGTTCCATTACCAAACCAAACCATGCAAGAGTTAAAATGAAAAACCAATAATAGAGTAAAAACACTCTTTGAGGCATTTTATCAAACATGTTGACGGAATACCTTTACCAAGACCAAAACCAATGCATAAACCACCATAAATAACCCCCTTTATTAAACCATAACCAATCAATAACCACATATGCAGATCATTACCAAAAACATGTAAAAACGTAGTTTAAACTAAGACCAAACCATATGCACCAAGACTCTCAAAAAATATGTCTAAATCTACCATTCACAATTCATAAACCAACGTTTAAAACACAATACACATGCCTTTATTTTGAAAAAACAATGAGGAAAGGAGTACATTCCTTATAAATGAAGATTCACGAAAGAAATCTTGGCCTTTGAGCCCTTTGAAGAACATATGAAGAAACCCTAGCCTCCAATCTTCTAAAAGAGAGTTTGAGAGAGTATTTGATGTATTATAATCCTTTATAAAGTGTTATGAAAGGCCATATAGGGTTATATAACGTGAGGACATAAGGGTTTAGAAGTAGGAAATGTCCAAACTACCCTTGACTTAAAAATTAAAATAATTTACGTCTAGGGGTACGACTCACCTTACCATTCGTATCCAAGGGTACGAGTGACACCCCAACTCGTAATCCAATTGGTACCCAACCTTGCCAAAACCTTACCTAATGGTCTCCATACGAATTAACCTCCCTAACTCGTACCTAAGGGTATGAGTGGTAACCTCAATCGTATCCCCCAATCGTATGGTGGACAGATTACACTAGACAACAATAACATGCACCATCCGACTTATCATATACCACTCGTAAGCTCCCATACGACTCTTACCCATATGAGTCATACCTTGGGCAGTAGCTAAGACTCCAATACTACCAAGGGAATTAGTGGGTCACCTATCCACCTTACGACTCGTATCCAAGGGGTACGAGTGACTCCCTTGAGTCATATCAAGTCAGAGAGGTCCAAAACCAACAAAATTTTCAAGGGTCCTATTTCCGGGATGTTTCAATCTCCCTCATTAGGAACATTCATCCTTGAATGACAGATAAGGGTAATGTAACGCCCCGAAATATCATCCCGAGATGCCACACGGTACCCAAGGCTACACGTAGCCTCAAGCTAACCCTTTAAGCCAAAACACTACCCTAGGGTTCCAACACAACAACATACACGCTACGCTAAGGATATATATATAAGTACATATCATATCACATCGCACATGGCACGAAATATCGTTGGACTATACATATATGGAATGTCTATACACAAACCAACCCAATAATACACTAGTCTGACATAGCCTCTATACAACAAAATCAATGAGCCATCGGGAAAAACCCTTAACTGACTCAACAGACCAAAGGGATCACAAAACAACAGCACCAAAACTAGCAACTTGGTCCTCGAACCATGAGAACTCACCACTGAAGGAACGTAGATGCGGCACTCAGATATCACTATCGCGGCTGCGGCTGAGTACCTGAACCTACATCATGGTAAGAATGTAGCCCATAGAGAAATATGTAGGTCAGCACAAGATACGTACTGAGTATGT
Organism: Capsicum pubescens; assembly: GCA_030864215.1. Classification (NCBI taxonomy): domain Eukaryota; kingdom Viridiplantae; phylum Streptophyta; class Magnoliopsida; order Solanales; family Solanaceae; genus Capsicum; species Capsicum pubescens. The sequence continues at coordinate 206,931,821 of CM061538.1, read as the reverse complement.
GGGGGCGCATGCAAAATATAAATAATATCATAAATTTCGTAAAAACGTACATACGGACCATAATGACATACCTGGCTTGAGTGACATTGAATCATGCAACTCATAACATCTTAGATAGGAAATGTAGGAGAAAAAACTCATAAATCATTATAGATCATCATAGGCAACTTGACTTACCGCATCAAAACTCGGACTGACTCGGTATTTCAATAAACATGACTCTTATGGACAGGGGAGTTTCCTATAACCGATAACCCCACGTGAGCTACGTGGAATACCAATGTTTGAAACCCCCATTGGCGGGAGCATCATACTCTTTGCTAGGGAGTATGACCTTAAAACTGCAATAATCACAATCGGGCTTTCTGGCCAATAATATCATCATCAAACAACCCTACGGTGGCACATAGGTTTGGGGAAATGCCAAATTTCCCTCTCGGTGCTAAGTACTACTCCCCGACAAGCTCAGAACACGTGAGGAAATACACCACAACATCACAAGGGTCTATCATAAAGACCAAATCAAATCTCTTTCTCATTTATCAAATCATATCAATTTGTGGATTCCTAACTCAACACATTTTAGCTCAAAACATTTTAATCTTCCTCAACATCAACAAGGTATCAACGCATTGAACCATAACCGACTCGACATTTGGACAAGGATATGAAGACTCAATACATAATATTTTCAACAATTTAACTCATCAAAACCATCCGAAAAATACCAAGACTCATTGCAACTTCAATATCAACATTTCTCAATTTATCATCCAACTCTCATTTAAAGGTACTTGAGACATCAACCCATAGTAGGGATATAGAATTTCCAATATCAATTATAAATTCATAATAAGGAAATAGTGGAATGATAGTATAAATCAAGGCTTAACAAATTAAATCATCATACTCTCATAATCAAATACGTTTTTGGACATAATTCCATCTCAACATCATACACATATCGGATGACATAATCCCATAGCTCATGAACAATAATATAAGATATAAAACCATATTTCCAATTCATGGTAAAAACATGTAAAATCTCATGTCAATGTAATTCAACAAAAATATCGGGCACAAGATCGAAAGGATAATCTTGTTCAAAGCCCCACATACCTAAAAATGGAAGATGAATATGAACTTATGACTCCGAAACTTTATTCAAGAAAATAAAGGGTGCTTCTCCAAGCCCTTAACATGATCAACTCGAATCCCAAATCAATTTGAAATTTCTATGGTTCAATCAAGAGACATAGAAGGATGAAATTTGGAGTAGTAGGGTTGGGGTTTGAGCCTTAAGAAATTTTGGAAAAAAATGAGCTATTGAATGCTCTTAATGGACTTAAATCCATGGTTTCCCCGGATAGATTGGAGTGGAAATGACCAAAATACCCTTAAAAATCAAATAATGTCAAATCTGTCCTTTGGTGGACTGTTTTGATAGTCTGAAGTATATCGACCATAACTTTTTTTCTCCGATGGCCAAATTGGATGAAACCAATTTCATTGGAAAGAGGAATTTCAGATCTTTCTGTTGATATATAGTAGCTCAGCCAGATCATTATGTACAAGGAGTTATGATCGTTTGAAGTTGATCCTAAAATTCGCCTGGCTGCAGTATTTTTTTCCTGCACATTTACTGTTCACCACTATTCACGGTTAGATCGGAATGATCATAACTCATCGTTCGAGTGTCCGTTTTGGATGATCCACATATTGTTGGAAAGCTTATTCGATGCTCTACGCAATAACGGGTCGCATATCCAGAAATTCCACATAGAAAAATTATTAATCACGATAAAGAACAGAATTCAACACATTTTCGTCCGAGATCTTAACGGAAAAAAAAATTCCGAGGCATCACAGGTAAGGATAAGCATGAGGTAACACATTAATACACATTAAACTATCTCCAAACCAAAAAAGAGGACAAATATGTAAACCAAGATGAGAATATTACCACATACCCCAAGAACGATTTATACCCCAACACCTCCATTCCGACCTCTAAGTAAGTTAGGAAACAAAGATGCAAGAGGAACCAACCATTCCTCACCTTCAACAAAGTTTAAAAACAAAGAAGTATTGAAGAACACACACCCTATGCATGAATTTCTAGAACAAAGAACTAACGCGGATCCTTGGAATCCATGTCCACTTCTGCATCCTAAATAGCTTCCTCGGTCTTTTAGTTCCACTATGGAACCTTTATCGAAGCCATACCTTTCGTTCGCAACCGTTGAACTTACCGATCCAAAATCCCCTCTAGAGAACAAGGAATTGGAGATACCAATACCACCTAAAGGAACCAACCACACCTTACCCCAACACAAACACATAGGATACCGAATGAATGGAACTTACGCTAAAGAGCAAATCCAATCCAACTTAGAAATTACCGAGACAAACCACTATGTAACCTTGAGTCTAACTATACACCACCAATTCTATGTTCAAGCCTATCCAAAACACAAAGGAGCAAACTTAAGCCACCGAACACTACTCCGTACATCTATCTCGAAACACTACTCCACCTCCATCACCATTATAACATGGAAACCATGAGTAAAGGACATGAGCAAACCCATATCCAACCACCATAACCAGAAACCCCAACCTATGAAAGCCATGCAACCACTATAATAGGAAGAAAATTCATAAGACCATGCCTTACAAAACCTCTCTAGTACCCAACACAATCATGGGTATATATACAATCAAAACATTCAAGCCTACCACTTACATACCTGCGGTATAATCTATCCATCAAAGATTTAACATCATTTAATATTTCACAATAGATTTTCACCACCTATTCCTTTCCTAACCATTTATCGTGACAACAACCTTACCTCACCTTCAAACCTTAACTCTAGTAGCCACTCTAGACTCTCACCGACTCAGGGACTTCTATATTCCCCATTTCAACACCTAACCATACTTCCCAAACCAATACCCTCCTAACATAAAAAGAGTCATTAAGGAATCAAAGTAAAAGAATTATCCAGGCCTCCCAAGGCAAGGCCCCAGTACAAGACACGACACCAAAGGCATGAAGTACTTCATAGCAACCACCTAGACCATAATGAAAAATTATCCCGACAAAACCATAACACAAAAAGGAGTCCTTTGAAATAGACACCAAAATAAACGCAACCACTTATACCATAACTAATAAAATATAGAGTCAAGACTCATATCCAGGGAATAAGGCAAACGCAAGATGTGAACCTTAAGCATAAGTGCTATAAGAATACCTACAACACTAGTAGAGTACTTCTCTTAATCTAAAGAAGAGAATCACCAGAATACGCAACCCGACCTTCCCTTAAATTCCACCACTAAAGGAAATTAAAGGCTAATCATCAACCTTCACCCTTTTTATCTATAAGCACAATACTCTACTTAAATGGGTATCACCGAAGACGTAGCCTAGGGACGTATGGTTCTCCCATACCTAAAATCTTATCCATCCTAATGCTACCTAGAGACCAGTATAGACATGCAAAACAATTAGGCCAATTTGACTCCAAGGTTCTCAATTGATACAAAACCATTTAAAATCAAACCGTGGACACTAAGGCCTTTCTAAAATCATTTGAATCAAACCAAAACTAATTCATGTTCCCTTAACCATTTATGCAATGCAAGGATTTAAGAGTAGTCAAACCATATGACAAAATTATATTCAATGGTAACTTCAAAATACAATTTGAGGACATACAATTTTCAAAACAAAAACCAAGTAATTTGGGGAATCCATAGTACCCCGAAATTCATTTACCATTCCCATGCATCCCATAATGTTCATAATCACTAGTAAAACATTAACAATATATCATAATCCATGGAAAATCAATTAAATGAGTAATCATTTCTAAAGCCTCAGTTATGCCAAAATCAATATTCAAAACCATAAATTTTAAAATCAATTTTATGCCCACAGCAAAGTACAAATATAGGGACAAAGATACATGCAAGCACTATGATCTAACCTGTCAAATGACTAGATCCCCATTCCCTCCATTCAACCTAAACTTCCGACCTATAAGCCACAAATTTTCCACTATTGTATTCCTCAAGTCATCAACCTCATCAAACCTACCAATTTACCTCCACAATTCCGCAATGTTATCCCGAGCTAACATACTCCTTTACCAAGATCAAGTATCTAGATTCAAGACTAGGATCTACCAACCACCATGTATGACTAGAAAAGTACCCTTATATTGAATGAATATACCTACAAGGTCCACCCCACAAAGAGAACACTCTCAATTCCTTAGTCACCACCAAAAATCTATCCATTTCAAAGGAAAACTATTCCCCCTTATGCATGTAAGAATAAAACATTCCACAGAGAATTATCAAGACTGACGAATCCTTTATCTAAGAGATCCCTTAATTTCTCCTTAAGATATTTCAACCTAACCAAAACTATTTTATAAAGAAAGAATGAAATTGAACAAGTGTCTAAATAAGACCAGACTCAAACCAACCCCCTCTTTACAAAGACATCACAAGGGTTATTAGAAGGACCCCAAGAAATTCATGCAACACCAAAGCCGAATGTAAGGAAAGACCTTCCGGGTTAGAATCCTTAACCCAGACCAAGTAATTAAGATACCCCTTTTTAGAGAGCAATCTCCAAGTTTTAAGATAGAATATAACATTTCCCTTAATAGCTAGGGAATGAACATCCCATTCCATGACTGACTCACCTGGGAGCCTAAAAAGTCTGACAACCTAATAATGAAAAAAACGAGTGCAACTAATCCATCCTACGAATGACTTCAAAATCCACCACATCTGAGTCAAACAATTCCACCAAGAACCCTTTATTTCCAACAAATACCACATACCCCTATAGTTTCTTTTGGCAGTTGCAGAGTCACTTACCAAGGTAGACATAAAAGAACAAGAAAGTTTTGAAACAACCTTTAGGACCAAAACCAAAATACACAACCACACATGGGGTCACACGAGAAAGAGAGAACCCCAAACCACACACAACGTAATGAAAGGAGCTCTCAACATACCAATGTCGGAGATAAAAGTAACACCCCTGGCGCAAGAGCTAAAGAAGTAGCAACCAATATCCTATTTGCCCAAGCAGCAATCCTTATGGGACACTCCCATTTTACAAAGAAACCATGACTCCTTACCTTGCTTATTTCCAACCTCACCTTATTCCTCCCTGTACCAATAAGACATGATTGGCGAGACAGAGTTATCACTATTTGGGTTAATAGATTAACATAATATCGAAACTCAACATTGGTAACCTCCCCTTGAGATAACTAAGAATGAGTTCCTCCTCCTAAGATATGGTTAGTGGAGACCGATGGGACTCCACAAGGAAAACCAAAAGTTGTGACCCTTGACCAGGTATGTGCCTCATGAGTTGGACTAGATCCATACATGTTGTCATCAAGTGGTAATGGTGGGTTTCCAAGAACCTTTAATTCTTTAAGAAGACATAATCCGAAAAGTGAACCAAGGAAGATTTATAGAAGAGTTCAAGACCTTAGACTCCATAGCCCAAAAGTAGAATACTAAGAAAGTGAAACATTCCTAAATGCCTCGTAGCCTCCTGATTACAAGTGTGGTGCATGACACACCCAAAACTAAGACTCTACTCGGCACGACTTTATGGACACCCCATGACACCAAAACCAAGAGCTCTGATACCAACTTGACATGACCCAAACCAGGACCTTATCGTAATGGGCATTCCACGTCCAATCGGGATTGGGAACCACCCCATATCACCCAACCCAACCACAATTAGCATATCTTGAGTCAGCTAAATTCCGAACATATAACAAGATAGTGTATCTAACCATGTGGTGACTTTGGGATAAGTCTAAAACTGAGACCAACCCAATCAAGTCCAACCACCCAACAACCAACCAAACCTATATGGAAGCCATAAATTAATACCATAATGATAAGACAATGTATGTATAAAAACATAAGTAATCTATATCATATCCAGGTCCACAGTTGTCCATACAAAGCCTCTAGACAAACCAAAGAGTAACTAGTCGGGATATGGCCCCGACCATAGCTAAAAAAAAGTCTATGAAAGACAAGAAACATGAAAAGTAAACCATGACATAAAATAGATATCTTCTAAACTATGGAAGCTTACCACTTCAATCCAACATCGACTATACACGAATCCGATCACTAAGCAAGAGGAGTGGAATGGTTAGTTTCTGCATAGTATGGGTATATAGCCGTCAGTAGACGTGTTAGTGGGTGAACACTAGCATGTACTCACGATAGGGATAAAATAATGCCAACCAATGAAAAACCAAGTAAACCAACCAATGCATAGAAACCTTACATATATATATAACCACACCGGGAAAAAAAACTGAGTTTAGCATGCCTGTAAAAGCATTACCTGGATTGTGTAGTTTTGCCATCCTAACCATCCACAGGCCATATGGGATCAACTCCCCCTTTCACCCTACTGAAAGGAAAGGGTCCAATGCGTGTAGCCACACGACTAAGCAATATCCCATGGGATGACTAGTACATCCCCCAATATAAAATGTGACACACGCACATGGTCATCAAGACCCCTCATATCAGTAAATATGAGTTTTTAATTTTGGTCCTCCCGGGACCGCCACCTTTCACGGCTTAGCTACACACCCCACCATTAATGCCCAATTAAAATAATGTCCAAACAATCCATTTACCATTTATTAACCAAGTTTATTTAATAACCATTGGTATCATCATACCACCCATACTTGCAAGCATTTATCCATAGCTAAACCATTTAGGTTTAGGGGACTTTACAGTGCCCTTCCATATACCATATTAAACCACTTAGGAGAGTTCCATGTTCCCTACAAGCATAACCATTTAGACTTAGCCTTTTCAAACCATTTAAACCAATTACGTTAATGTATTCACTTGAGGGATTTCCATGTATCCCACAAGGTTTTCAAAATAGACCAACCATGACCACCAAAACCATTACCTTTTAAACCATTCCAAACCACTTTACACCATGCCAAGAATTTAAAGCATTTATATCATTTAAACCATGCAAAACCATCCAAAACCATTTTGAGTTCTATTACAAAACCAAAGCATGCAAGAGTTTCAATGAAAAACCAATAATAGAGTAAAAACAGTCTTTGAGTCATTTTATCAAACATGTTGAGGGCATACCTTTACCAAGACCAAAACTAATGCATAAACCACCATAAATAGGGTTACTCAAGATCCCTTTTATTAAACCATAACCAACCAATAACCACATATGCAGATCATTACCAAAAATATGTAAAATCATAGTTTAAACTAATACCAAACCATATGCACCAAGACCCTCAACAATATGTCAAAATCCACAATTCATGATTTATAAACCCATGTTTAAAACACAATACACATGTCTTTATTTGGAAATAACAATGCGGGAAGGAGTACATGCCTTATACATAAAGATTCAAGGAAGAAATCTTTGACTTTGAGCCCTTTGAAGAACATACGAAGAAACTCTAGCCTCCAATCTTCTAAGAGAGAGTTTGAAAGAGTATTTGATGTGTTATAATCCTTTAATAAGTGCTATGGAAGGCCATATATGGTTATATAATGTGATTACATAAGGGTTTAGGAGTAGAAAATGTCCAAACTACCCTTGACTTAAAAATTAAAAAAATTCACATCCAGGGGTATGACTTACCTTACCATTCGTATCCAAAGGTACAAGTGACACCCCAACTACCACCCCAACTAGTATGCAAACTTGCCAAGACCTTACCTACTGGTTTTTATATGAATTACCCTGCTTAAGTCGTACCTAAGGGTATGAGTGGTAACCTCAATTGTATCCGCCAATCGTATGGTAGACATATTACACTAGACAACTCAAACTTATATCACACGACTTGTCCTATACCACTCATAAGCTCTCATATGACTCTTACCCATATGAGTTATACCTTAGGCAGTAGCTAAGCCTTCCATACTTCTTAGGGAATGAGTGGGTCACCGAGCTACCCTATGACTCTTATCCAAGGGGTACAAGTGACTCCCTTGAGTCGTATCAAGCCAGAGAGGTCCAAAACTAACAAAAAATTTCAAGGGTCCTATTTCCAGGATATTTTAAATAATACTCCTTTTATTTTTCTTTATATTGCATATTCCTCTTATGTTTTAGCTTCAAGAATTACTTGCTTATTTTGATGTGTTCATATTATGGTATTAAGTCATGACCTTGTCTTCAAACTTGTTAATCATCAATTTTGTGTCTTTGTCTCTTAAGCATGCTAGAATTCAAACTTCAATTTGGAGGCCTTAAGAGTCAAAGTTTTTAACTTGAATACTTGACAACTACATGATTGGTAGATTTGTGTACCTTAACTTTAGGCATGGAGAACTTGAGCACACCAAATACCATCGATGGATCTTCTTTTCTTTTCAATGGGTTGCCTTCATTGAGCCAAAAATATTTGGAATAAGTCTAAATTTAAGCATAATATTTGCAGACCTAACTTTCATATGTCAGATAAGGCAGGAACATATCTTTTTTTACACTCATGCAACTGAACTAGGAATAAAATTCTAAGCTCCTACGTACCTCAGAAAAGAGGATATAGTCACAATGTAGTTATGAGTGAGTGATTTTTATTTTATTTTGTTATTTTTGACTATTTTTTGTGTGTCCTAACTTTTGCCTAGATCTCTTCTTTCTATGTTTTCAACCTAGCGAACCTATTTCTCTTTTTTTAGGCTATATTTAGTTTATACTCTTGCAGGCCAGAAGTGGATATGTAGTTTATGCTCTTGCCTTAAGGAGCATCATCTTTCTTTAAGGATAGCACTTCTTCAAGAACTTGGTATTAATGGGACCAATTTTCACAGCATCTACATAGATAAGCTTTTAAGCACGATATGAATATGCCTCTTGTGCGATATAAGGTTATCTAACTTTGAGGTGAATTTGCCTCCTGACTTATAAAAGTAGTAATGGGCCTCCTTATTGCAAGGACTTGATCTCCAATTTGAAAAGTACCTTAACTGAACTCTTTTGATGAAAGAACAAGACAGATGGGCTAGGTAACATTCAAGATTTTGTTGAGCTTCTAGCCTCTTCTCATCACAAGCTTCAAACTTTGCAAAATACAGCTTAGCATTTTCTTATTCAGTGAGATTTTCTTGAATATTCAGTCTTAAATAAGTTATTTGACGCTCAAGTGGTAGGACTACTTCAACTCCAAAAATAAGTATGGGGTTTCTTGCATCGATGAACGGTAAGTCATCATATATGTCCATAAAGTTTCTTCCATCTGTTCATTCTACTCTTATTTGGATTTGAGGATGACTTTCTTAAATATGTTGTATAAAGTATTATTGAATGCTTCATCTAGACCATTGGTTGCAGTATGGTACATGGAAGATTTATGCTACTTGAAACCAAAGAGAATACAAATCTCGTTCATCAACTTATTAAAATAGCTTATCGTTGTCGGTTATTATGTACTGAGGGATCCAAAGTGATAGATGATGTTCACTTAAATAAAGTTCATAACATTCTCTTTCACTTTCTAGAGAGCAACAACTTTGACCTAATTTGAGAAGTATTCTATCTCAGTTAAGATGTACAAGTGTCCACCTGAAGACTTTGGTAGTGGTCCAACAGCATCCAATCCCCAAGCATCAAATGGCCAAGATGCAATGGTTGAGTGTAGAAATTTGGGAGGCTTATGTATAAAATTCAAATGAAATTGGCAAGCCTTGCACCTTTTAGAGTAGTCTAAGCAATCTTTTACCATCGTTGGCCAATAATATCATATTATTTTTAAGTGAAAGTGGAGATTTGGTCTAGATTTATGTGATCCATATACTCCGGCATGAGTTTCTTGCAAAGCTTGAACTATTTATTCCTCTCCTAAACACCACAAAAGTACTCCTTCAAATGATTTTCTATATAGTGTGTCTTTATTATAAAGGAAGTGAGGTGCAAGATGACGGATATCAGTCCTTCTCCTTGGATCCTTTGGAAGTATTTTATAACATAAGTAGTTGATGAAAGGTTTATACCGATCTTCCTTTGTGGCTTCAGACATAGAGACAAGGTGCTCAACCTTGTTTCTTATATATTCATCCTTATTTGGCGGTGGTACTACCCATCCTTGGTGAAAAAAACTCTAGTATAATTTGAAAGAGTTAGGGTTGAGGCTAAAGTATCTAAGGCATCAGCTTGCATATTATCTTTCCTTTTCAAATAATGAAGGATTAGATCTCTAAGCCATCCCATCAAATTTTGAGCATAATCATGATATAGGTGTAGCTCAGGCTTATTGACTTCATAGCTTTCCAAGTGTTGCTTGATCACCAATTGGGAGTTGCTAAAGACTTGTAATTATAGTTGTTTCATGTCGACAACCATCTCAAGTCTAAGTATTAACGCTTGATATTCAGCAACATTATTGGAGCAACGGTTTATCAGGATAAAAGAGTATGGGATGACCTCCTCTTGTAGAGAAACAAACACCATGCCAACACCAACTCAACCTAGATATGCGGCACCATTAAAGTATACCTTCTACAGGGTTATAACTTCAATAACCATTGCATCTTTATTAGTCAGATCATCGGCCAGTTCCCAATCATTAGGTATCGGGTGGTCTGTCAAGAAGTCTGCCAATGCATGACTTTTTATGGCCTTTTAGGGAATTTACACGATCTCAAATTATTAAAATTGAAGGTACCACCTTGCAATTCGGTCACTAAGTATTGATTTTGGCATTACAAACTTGATGGGATTTGCCCTAGACACAAGACAAATGTCATGAGCTTGAAAGTAGTGCTTCATTTTTTTAATTGAGAAGACCAACGCCAAACACAACATTTTGATTAGAGAATAATTCAGCTCATTTGGTGTCATCATCCTGCTTAGATAGTAAAGAGAGTTTTCATTGTCTTTACTATTTTCTTAATCTAGTAGTGTTATAACTGACCTTTCGTATGCAATGATGTAGAGTATCAATGGTTTTCCAGGTATATGTGCTGCAAAACTGGAGGCTTCATCAAGTATGATTTGATACTTTCAAGGGGCTTACTACAAGCTTAGTCCCATTCGAAAGAAGCATCCTTCTTCATGATACGGTTAAATAGTTGACATTTTTTAGCCATGTTTGAGAGGAACCTCCTTAAATATGCTAGCCTTCCGTGAAGGCTTTTTAACTCATGAATGTTTCGTCAGTCAGGCATATTCAAAATTGCATCGACCTTGGTTTGATCAATTTTAATTCATCGTTGTCATACAATGAAGCCAAGGAGTTTTCCAGAAGTAACTCCAAAGGCATATTTCAATGAGTTCATACTAAGTTTATATCATTGGAGCAACTCAAATACCATTCTTAGGTCTTTCAACGGGTTGTTCCTCTTTCTCAACTTCACCGCTAAGTCATCCATATAACACTCAATATTTTTATGGAGTAGATCGCCAAATATGTTTTCCATATAACACTCAATATTTTTATGGAGTAGGTTGCCAAATATTTTTTGCATCGCCCTTTGATAAGTGACACAAGTGGTCTTTAAACCAAAAGGCATCACCTTGTAGCAATAATACCTTTAGGCATACAAAATGCAGTGAGCTATTTATTCTTTGGTGCCATACGGATTTGGTTATAGTTAAATAAACCATCCATGAAGGACATCACCTCATAACCAGAGGTAACATCTATCATCAACTCTAGAATGGGGATTGGAAAAAACATACTTAGGAAAAGCATTGTTCAGATCCCTAAAGTCGACACAAAGTAGAATTTCTCCATTCTTCACATGAATAATATTTGAAATCCATGAGGTATTTAACTTTACGAATAAAGCTTCGGTGGGTTTGTTAACCTTACTTTCAATCAAAGGAACCAATTCTAACCTAAAGCGACTATGGTTTACTTAATAGGATAAGAATCATTCTTGACCACTAGCTGATGGACTGCTACTTTTGGATCTAATCCAAACATCTCCTTATAACTCCAAACGAAGACATCTCTATATTCTTTGAGTATATCCATATAAGTGATTTCTTCATTAAATTCTAGAAAAATGCTCAGGTAAGTTGGTATTTGGTCTTCATCAGTGCCAAGATTGACTTCCCTCAAAGGATTTATTGTGGTCTTTACTTATTTTTCAAGTTTTAATAAAGCATCTCTAACATCTTCCTTCTCTTAATGATCATAATCTTTGATAGATATATGGTAACACTAGGAATTTATCTTTCATCTCTTTATCAACCTTTATTTTAGATGAGGTATCATTCTTACTTTGGGTTGTAATATAATATGAAGAACCTAAACTTTCTTCATTTTCCACATATTTCTTGGTATAAACCATAGTATGAGTCATTTCTTTAAACACCTCCTTGCATGAAACCACAAGTTTCGTCTATCGTCTTATTCTAGAAGAATCAAACATTGGAAATCCTTCTGGATTATAGGTGAAGAATACATATCGTGCTTTGATAACTTCTATGAAGCATGTAGATTTTCTTCTTATTTAGTGTACCTAATATCTTGCACATAAAATTTCTTTTGGATGATTCTCCTAGTCGATCAAATATTGAAGGCCTTTTATTGGAAGAAGTAGATTCCTCTTCCATAATAATGTAGTTGTTAACTGCTCTTCTTATGAAGATGAGAACTAGAGATGGTAGCGCATACCCTAGGCCTTTATGCACTTTCATGGTAGTACTTTCAAACGGGGTTTTGCCCAACCTTAATGGTTAATAGAACTTTATTCATCCTTTATAAATAACTTATAGTATTTGGGTTAAAGCCTTTTTACGTACATTTCATAGGAAGTGTCATATCTTATGGCAAATTTTGAGCCACAAATTCTCCAAATAGCCTTGAGGAATAGGTTTATTACATAAATCTACTTTATAGGTAGAGTTATCCCCCCTAGTACATTCTCTTGGGTATCTACTGGATGATTTCCCTCTTTCTTTATCTTTGGTACATAGTGGAGCATAAGACTTGGCTTCTTCTTCAAGGATGCAATATTTTCTTTATTTAAAATGGAGGGAGGCTTCTTAGTGGTGACTTTTTTATAGCCATCGTGACCTTCTTAGCTGTAAGATCATTGCTCTTGGTTTTTGTGACATCATCAACCTTTTTCTCCTTCATAACATGATTCTTCAAGTACAATTTTGCATCAGCAAAGTCTGACTCAACTTCACTGAATGGCTTATCATCAATAGATACATCAAGCATTGATAGTAAGAGGATGAGACAATTTTGTTCTTGTGTATCCAAAGCCTACCAATATATTGTATGAAGTCTTAGAATCAATCATATGCGTCAATGCATTTGATCAAAATCCATCCATATAAATGTCTAACTTGATAGATCCTACGGCTCTCTGATCTCCTTGGTTAAATCTTTGGAACATCAAATGGCTTTCATTAAGTTCATCAGTTATGATGCTAAGTTTCTTCATTGTGAAAATGGGCAAGATATTGACTCTAGATCCCTCGCCTATCAATATTCTATTTATCTTCTTTCCTAGAATATGACCCATCATATATAAAGGACGGTTGTGTAGGGTTTCACCAACCATAATATTATCATTTGTAAATGGGATTTTTGTATCACATAGATGTGCTTCTTAGCTAAGAGGTTTAGTAGGTTCAAAAGACAATGAACTTCCATAGGTAGGTTTTCATATTTTGCTCCTTGTTTTCCATTAGTAAAGCAAGATGCCTCAAGATTGACTTAGGAAGTCTTTGCACGGAACCAACTTGGTAAAAATTCTTTCAAAGTCACGGGATACCGTGATATTTTATAGTTATGCATTTCTACCCTCGCCTTCTTTGGAAGCTACTAGCCTCTATTTTCTCAGTTTCTTCATCATCCTCTATCTAGTCAAATGCTTGGATGACTCTTTTTATAGACTCGTCTACTTTCATCTCCACCTGGTCACTGGAGTCAAACTTTTGTCATCACCTTAGCCAATATGAGACTATTCATGCTCCAATGGTTCCTTCTTATGCTCTTCGAATCATATTTGGAATGGATCGAACGAGACAAATATGATAGAGATTTAATGAGAACTGGCCTTTTTATCATCAAAGAAGATCATCTTCTCATTCGCCAGTTGCATGATTTTGTCCTTGAAGACAAATATTTCTCTAGGGGGTGACCCACAAGCCTATGATACTTGCAATAGTTTGGGGCATGAGTCCTTCCAGCTTTATTGGGCCGCTTCATCTTTGGTAGATCAATGAGCTTATGCTCAAGAAGTTCATTAAAAATATCAGCATCATTAGAATCAAGGAAAGGGTAATTTTTTTCTTACATCTCCTTCAAAGTCAACTTTTGATTTGGACTTTCTCGAGAAGTTGTCTTCACACTTTGCTTCTTGCTCACCTTTGTGGTGAACTTCACAAGAGATATGTCAACATTCATGGATTCTTTATTGTTGATTTTGGGGATAAACTTGCTCAATCTTTTGGGTTCTTTCTACTTTCTTTCCCTTTCAATGGTCATGAATAGGCATTGCTTATTTTCTGGTAGAAGACATCCATATCGTGAGCATAAGTAGCTAAATCTTCAAAGGATTTTGATTTAATTCCTTGCAAGATATAGAGAAGCTTTCAGTACATTCCATGGATGCACATTTCTAATGCACAAGTTTCATTGAGCCTATCTTTGCAGTTTAAACTTGCATTTCTCCATCGTTTGATGAAGTCAATGCTAGGCTCATCCTTTATTTGGTGAGTGTTTGTAATCTTTACCATGCTTACTGTATGTCTTAGGCTATAGAATCGATTCAAGAACTCATGCTTCAGTTGCTCCCAACCATCAATGGAATTAGACTTAAGGTCGGTGTACGAATCGAAGGCATTTCCTTTAGGGAACGGAGACATTTTTGACAAGATAGTCACCATAGGTTCAAGCTTTATTACATGTCTCAACAAAGTGTGTGACATGTAGCTTTGGATTCTCTTTGCCCTCAAATTATTTAAATTTTGGGGGTTGATAACCGACAGTTATTTTAAAGCCACCAATCCTTGCAGTTTAGGGCTTGGCATATCAAGAAAGACTTGGTGGAAACATTGTACTTGTCTTTGAGGGTCCCTTCAATGAACTCTTTTAATTAATCAACAGGGATCATTTCCTCTGAAGAGTGTACCTCCTTAGTAGGTGGTGTTTGTTTTATGGGATATTTTGTCTCATTAACTTTTGCAGCCCTCCCAGGTGCATGGCTAGAATCTTCATCTATTAAGTCGTCCATCCTATACACCAACTTAGCAATCTGAGCATTTTAATTTTGCACATATTTGGTCAGACCATCAATTACCTTTGTCAGGTTTGCAAGTTGCTCCTCCATAAGTGTGGCATCAGTTACCATTGTTTGCATAATCATTGGAGACGTTGGAGAGTAACATGGATTGTCTCATAAAATAATTTTTGAAGTGCTCAACTTTTGTAGTATAAGTGCAGAAGATACGTTGGTGGAACGACCATCATTAATTGTGCCAGAGTTTTTTTAAACAAGAGTACTCAAGTAGAGCTAGAGTTTTCTTAATTGTCTCTGTCACATTTCTCTATTCTTCTGTAGCACTTGCATGGGACCTCGCTCCTTTTAGGGTTAAAATTTCAAAAATTAGAGTTGGTGTGGATGACACTTGCTATGTTTGTTGTCCGAACATATTGGCTTTGTTCCTTGTGACAGCTCCAAAGCTTCCAAAAGTAATACCAAGGATGTTTTCTACTTCAGCAGAGAATTTGGAATCAGCAGCCTTAGAGGCAGTCGATTGAGAATTGACCTTCTTGAAAGTTATTTTAGTGTTCTTGAACTTTGATATTGGAAAAGTTAAGATGAGGAGTAGAGATCGTCCCACTGGGTGTGTCAGAATTTGTTAGACAATAAAATTTGAGTCAAAAAAATAATAGTCAGAACAAGAAAATTATCACAACAATCATTTTATTTATTTCAATATATGAGTGTTACAATCTCTATGAATCCTCTTGTCCGTCTTTTCAAATATAAATTCAAGGGCTTCGAGCTTAATCTTGAATTTGAGCTTGTTTTATGAATTTGATGGATTTGATATTGACCTGTATTTGAATTCAAGGGTTTTTGAGCTTATACTAAATTTTATAGTCTTGATCTTGAATTTTGATGAATTGGGTCTTGATTTGTGAATTTGATGAACTTGATCTCAATTTGTACTCGAATTCAAGGGTTTTTGGGCTTGTTCTTGAATCTTGTGGTCTTGATCTTAAATCTTGATGGATTGGATCTTGAATGGTTGAATTTGTAGAGAAATCTGTGGGGTTTGATCCACGAGCTCTCTCTTGCTTTTTGTTATAATTATTGGTTTCTTTTCTGAATTATGAGACCCCTATTTATAGTTATAGGAATGAGAGCGTCATGGTAAAGATGTACTTCTTTTGGCCAATCAGATTTAAGTGACATGACGACATTTGATTGAGATTTGATTTCACTAGGCATGTCACATCATTTTGACATGTGGCATAGTCCTATTGACTCTTTACTTGACTTGGCATGTCACGTCAGTCAATACGTGGCACCAAATTAGGCCTCTAGAATAAGATAACATCTTGAACTTATCAAAATGGGATCATTATTTATAGTCCAAAATTAATGAACTAGCCCAATAAAATTAAATTTATATTTATTGAATTTAAATCATCAATTCATGATATTAATTCTTACTATTTATTTGAACTAATATATTTTTAATTTAATATGATTTGAATTTCTGACGGATAGAATTTTGTTGCACACAGACAAATTTTTTATTCAAAACTATAAAATTTTAAGAATATCTTTTTTTATTTTTTAAAATTTGTATAGACAATTTACTCAGGTTGAACACATTTTTCGACCAGATTATCAAGAGTTTGTTGGTCAAAAGCACTAATGGTCATGTGATATGAATTTTGGTCAGAGACATTAAAGTAAGCTTCTGTTTGAAGTAATAATAAATTTAGTTGACCGAAGGATGGTGAGAATAATAGTTATACTTGATATAAATGGTTTAAAGGTTGATAATAATTTCAATCATAAATTTTATTTATATATAAAATAAATAAATAATTTACAGTTATAAAATGGTAAAATTCTTTATATAAAATATAAACTTGTGGATTATTTTTTATACTTAAAGACATCTGAATAATAGGAAATTCTCAAATTAAATATTTTGGAGAATTAGAAATTTCATTTTATCACAAGCATGTATAAAAGCTGATTTCATCCCATAGTTTTAAACTAGTTTCATGAGGCCCATGGTAAGCTCAAACACAAAGTTAAGATATAAAAATAATAATTTAAACTTTAAAATATAATTTATATTAAGTAGTCCTGTAGATAGCAACAAAGTGACAAGGTTCTGAAAGAAAAACTATATATTTTTTATAATGAAAATAATCTAATGGCAT
Source organism: Capsicum pubescens (assembly GCA_030864215.1). NCBI lineage: Eukaryota > Viridiplantae > Streptophyta > Magnoliopsida > Solanales > Solanaceae > Capsicum > Capsicum pubescens. The sequence goes on along the minus strand of CM061538.1, from coordinate 206,914,362 downwards.
ATTAGACATGTCTTGCTGATAAATTTCATGATTATTAAAATATTTAATCACATAACTGGATAATTTTAAATAAAAAATAATTTATGAGGAAGAAAGTATTACCAGAGTATTAGAATATATCAAAATGTTACAAGTAATTCGATATTTTATAAATAGCATGATTTAAAATATGTAATACTTAAGATTCAAAGAAGATCATAAAAATAAAATAGTGATATTTTTATAAATTTGTGAGTATGTAATTCTTTAGTTATATATAAAAAATAATTATTTTTTTAGATTTATTGTTTTTAATTCCTCTTATGATTTCAATGGCAAAATTTTGCAAAACATTTTTTTTATCTTATAGAATTATCTAAAACAAAATATTTCAATGATTTCAAGCTTATAATATAATAATTATAGCCTTAATTTAGAGTCATTATATAAATTAAATTAATAATGATCTATAAGAATATTAAATGATAACTAAATTAACATTAATAGATTACTTCATTTGGTCTATTTACTTGTCATGTTTATTTTTTATACTCCCCTTAAAAGAATATCTTATTCAACCCATTTTAATAATTCTTTTGTCTTTTTTCATATCCACTAAGAAAAGTAATAAATATAAGATATTATTTATTGAGTTTTCCTATTTATTATATATTTTTGGAGGATTGAATAATATTAGATAAAAATCTATAAGGTAATAGTTGAAATCATTACAAAATTAAATTTTGTATTAAAGTTATTTCAATTTTTTTTGGAGTTAAAGTGATTATTGATTTAAAATAAAAAAAATATTAATTAAAAGATAATATAACAAGTGGCAAGCAGAAATCAATTGCAAAGGTTCAAACGCAATGATCTTAACAAGAGGAATAAGGATAAACATGAAAATATGTAAGAAAAAATCATCATCACTTAATATGTGTAAGTAACTTTATTGACCAAAAACATTAGAATACCAAAAATATGGGTTAGATTAATTTAATGTTTTGAATTAAAATTTTGATATTCAAAACATGTTAAAAAAAGTAATACAAAATTTCAATTTTCCTATAAATATAGTGAAAAGAGATCTTAAAATGATAATTAAAGCGTGTGAAATTTAATCCTTAATATGTAAGACATAAAAAGAAATTGGATGAAGGTGCAAAAAAATAATTTAATAAAGAGTAAAAAGAATTCATAAAAGTAACTATAAATCAATGACGGACCATTTGTGGGATGTAAGGACAATGACACTTGAAATGATTTATTTTGAATTAAAAATAAAAATTAACGATAGCATAATATGCACCAAAATAAGTATAAAATATAAAAACACACTATAATATGAGTCCAACGAAATCTAGTAAGGCCAAAGAGATTCATAAATAGTTAATTTGATACTTCTATATTAATTTGTTTTTCCTGGTTTGACTTCACACGAAAGTGAATTATATTTCGTTTGTTTAAATAAGGAATAACTTACTTTTCTTTTAGTCTATTTTAAAAGTTTTCTTTATTTTTTGGCAATACTTAATTTCAATTTTTCACATGATATTATTTAAAATCATAAGATTTAAAAGTCTTCTTTATTTTCTCACACTCTATGTTAAGTCAAGATAGGTCATTCTTTCTAAAATACAGAAAATATAATTTTAAATTAGAAATATGTTGTAAGTTATACCTTAATTTTACGATCTTAATAACTCTGAATTTAAAAAATTATCAAAATAAAAAAAAAATTAGATGAAAAGTAAAGACTATCGAATTCAAAATGGAAAAGAGTATGAATAAATCAAAAGGCTAAGGCCCACACAACAATTTTCAGAAAATGGACTCATTGCAGCAAAGTCAATTACAGCACAGCCAAGGGCGGAGCCAGTGTACTTGATGGGGGTTCGGCCGAACCCCCTAATTTTTGCGTAGACCTTATATTTGTAATTAAAAAATTCAAAAGATATGTATAATTATTTATGTCCGACCTCCCATACAAACATGGCTGGTAGTTTAGTGGTAGGCGCGTCACCTTCGCATCCCTGAGATGGGAGTTCGAACCCCCAAGCTTCAAATCCTAGCTCCGCCTCTGAGCACAACCATGTGTAACTCAATATTTATAGTATTTCGATTGTGTCCCTGTGAGGACAAGGAGAAAACCTCATTTTCGCTTATATTATATAGTATTTGTAGTATTCCCATTGTGTCCCTGTGAAGACGATAGAAAAACCTCATTCTCACTAAATTATATACTAGACAACTAATTCACGTTTCACGCGGCTTCAGAAATATTATATTTTATTTAAAAAAATAATAATAACTAAATATTAAAAATATGTTAAATATTTTCTTAGTCTTCAAATCCAAAGGATGAAATTTAAAGTTCTAATCAATTTCATTGTTAACATTTCACTTTATTCTTTTCAATAATTTTCATCACTTGGAGTTTTTAGCTAATAACGATATTAATATATAGGGCAAAAATCTCATTTTTAGCAGAAAAGACGTGGCATGTCTTTAAAGTTAATAAAATTATTTTTCTGAAGACTTTATCCCATTTAATTTTTTACTAAATTTTAATTTTACAATTTTAAATGTCTTTCAGTTTTCTATAAAGATAAACGATCAACCATTATTTCTAAAACTCAAATTTCACAGAGAAAACTACATACAAAGTGCTATAGAGCTTATGAATTACAAGTAACAATATGTAACTCACACCTTACAATCTTTTGACATGACTAAAATAATAGAGGAAGAAAATAATGTGACATATTTAAGAAATAGATATATATAGAATATTTTTATTTTTTTTTAGGGGAAATTGATATAAAAATGTCAAAAAAAAAAAAAGAGAGAGAATAATGGCAGCGCCAAATTAAATCACTTTTCTTATTTTCAGATTTATATGTATGTATAAATATAAATATATGGATCATTACGTACCAAAAAGATATTAAAAAAAAGAGCTAATGAATAAAAGAAAAATGAACACCTTCTTTCTTTTCTTTTTCTATGTTCGCTTCATAGAATTTTATGATTGATTAAAATTAATCAAAAGTTAAAAAATTATGTAACAAAAATACAAAAATTTAATGAAATAAAAAAAATCATTGAATACATATATAGTTGAGCATATTCTCATATTATCATCATAGTGCCCTCCTTCCTCTCTAAAACTTTAGAAAATGAAGCTTGCAGTCATCATCTTCCACAAATCAAATGCCAACTTTTTCATAACCTTGCACACACATCATAGGAAGAAATCACAAAAAGCAAAAAAGAGAGGATATATGAATTATTAGAGACCCAAAAATAAAATAAAAAAAGTTAATGAATACATAATAATTATCACCTGCTTTCATTTCTTTTTCTATGATCTATTTGTAGTAATTTGTGTTTGACAATTCACAAAGTATGAAACAAAAAGTAGAAAATAAAAGTAATTAAATACATACATCCTTACTTGAAATTTTTTTTTTAGTATCCTCCTCCTCTTAAGACTTTGAACATGAAACTTCTATTTCTTTCTCTATTTGTCTTTATTGATACTCTAGCTAATATAGGGTTGAGCACTACGATCATCATCTTCTATAACATCAAATGCAATTTTTTCATAATCTTATACATACATCATAAACATCATAAAATAAATCACAAATCCCAAAAGTAAAAAGAGATGAAGAATAAAATGAAAATGATAAAGAGAAGAAAATGCTAACTCAAAAGTTTCGATTAGTTGAGTGAAAGTAATAGAGATGTTACCCTTTTCAGTTTTTTTCATATGCATTTTATACACAACCTCAATAGATTTTTACATTGAATTTATATTTTTTTTTTAATATTCATAATGAATATTAATGGTGGTACATTAATAGGCTTACTTGAATCGGTAAAATTTGAAAGGGTGGGATGATAATAACTACTCTTGTAATAACATAATTGTGCAATAAATCTTGCTATAACTTCATAAATTATTATTAGTTTTTTAGCAAAAAAAAAAAAATTAAAATGCCAAAAAATGAGAAAAAAGATAAATTAAAATATTGGCCTTAGAGAGGTGTCACATAGGCATATCTATTACTTTCTATATATATATTGATTATATAACTAGTCACATTTGATCTGTGCCAAGCCCGAACCCAAAATTAATATTAAACTTTACATTTGTAAACTTTTTTATCTTGTTGTTATTCTTGTTTTTGTTTTTATTTTATTTTTGTGACATTATATTAGTTGTAAAGGTAGTACGACAATATCTCAATATTTTTTTGGCAAATACAATATCTTAATATTTCTAATATTAATCGTATAATTTTTTTTTTGTAAATTAAGAGAATAATTTTTTTTTAGATTTTATTTTTAGTTTCAAACTCATGCATGCACCAATATTATTTTTTTATTTTACTGGTAGTTTTTGAGATTAAAGGCTTTACTGATTCAAATCGAGATTTACCTTACATTGAATTAGCTTCATCATTTTTTGCTCAAATCAACCTATGTTGACTAACATAATTTTCATTAATTTTCTCAATTAAACTTATATCAATGAACCTATTTATTTAAAAAAATGTTGACAATCAAAGTGATATAATATAATAAATATTTAATACTGCAAAATATTGTATGATAACATCAATAAAGTTAACTTATAAATAAAGATAAAATTTACTTAAAATAATTAAAAGACTTGATTCAATAAAATACTTTTGTAGATGTTCCTTTATATTAAACCATACGAAAGAAATTGAAAGTTACTATTTATTTTTAACTTTAATAGTTTTTTTTTCTAAAAGTACACGTTAAGAAATGTATTGATATTTCTTAGACGTGTATGAAACTTTAATATTTGAAGTTAAATTAATTATTTTATCCTAAATTACATAAAATACTGACTATCCCTCTTTTTGTTTAAAAAAATTCATTATAAAAAAATGGGAAAAAATACTCTCATTTTTCCTTATTTAGTATCATTAATGTTTGGAAAGATAAGTTATATTTTTAAAATTTAAATTTTTAAATATTTTTAGCTATATATCAAATTTAATTTTGATTTGATAATTAAGTTAGTTCCTTATTTATCTAGTTCCTTATTGCATTGGATAAGTGTTTCTAAGGTTGGTTCTTTTCCCATTCCTAGGTTTTCTCCACCACTGGATGTGGGAGGGGCTAGCTGTGTTAAAGTTTCCTGAGGCTGCCGGGGGATGAAAGTTGGGTTGATCAAGGTTGCTGAAGAGGGTTGTATGGGAAAGAATGGAATGTTGTTGAAGGCTTGGCTCATGAGAATGTTATAGTTTGGGGTTGACAGTATACTCTGGTCCCCCTGCATTTGAGAATGGACTAAGGATTGCATCTAGATTTGAGTCCCTAGAGTTTGGACTGCATGACCTATCCCCTCTTTGATGAGTTTTGTTATGTATAAAGGGTCCTACAAGTGAAATACCACTGGTTGGGGTCCTACCATGGCATTTAGAGTTGCAGGTAGGTTTTGGAATGTTATTTCTAGTCATGATGATGGGACATGGTCTGGTGAGAGGGGTGCAGTTACAAGAAAGACAGACAAGGGTGGGTTCCCTTCTCCACTGTTGCTTTCCATTTTTTGTGGTGGTATCAGATGTGGAAGAAACATTATATATTAGAGGTATGCCTTTAAATAATTGAGAGAGAGTTTGGTGGATGAGTTAATTGACACGACCTTCATTGTCATGTCACTATCAGGAAAATGATGAGTACCTTTTGCCTTGAATAGGGTGGCCCGAGGGGTAGGCATAAGTATTTCGATGGTGATAGTAGGTTGAGAGCTGGGGTGGTGGAGCGGGTAAGCTGGGTGATGGTATTGTCGGGCATCCCATTTCAGCCTTAAGCTCAGGGAGAGGTATCCCAATTTTTGGGATGGGTTCTCGTTATTTGTTAAAGGTCAACACAATTTCTATTATATCAAAAGTATGAGACAGAGTACTATTAGCCCCTTCTTTTTCTTTGAAGGCATTTTGGTGGACCCCTCATTCAGTTTTTGGGTCCCTTTGGGCCTGTGATGTGGATTTTCTGTTAGTTTTATTAAAATTATTCTTCTTATTATTTTCAAGAAAGATGCTTTTTCCCTATAACTGAAATTTTTGGTGAGAATATGGTGGGAAGAACTTATCTGTTGCAATTTCGTATATTTTTACCTGAGTATTTGTACTTGGGGTACATTTACCTTTTTGTCTGGTGGATTCCTTGCTATTGTGCAAATTTTGCCTTCTTTTGGTGAAGTTGACTATTTTACACATCCCATTGTTGGTGTTTGTCGTTTTCTCTATGGTAGGTTAGGATGATGAGGATGGCTTAGATATTGATTACAGAGGGACTGTTATGCAATTGCGGAGTATGTGTCCTATCCTTCCACAGACCACACAAAGTGTGTTGTCCCCTTCGTAGACCACCTCTTGGACATGGCTTCTAATTGTGACTGACCTTTTGACTGGTTCGTTCATTGAAATTTAGATACAAACTTAAGAATATCTCACTCTCAGTGTAGAGGAGGTGCATGTATCATTTTTTTAGCAGAGCACCTTCTTTCCTACCTACCTTTTCTAAAATACCCCTATTGTAGTATTCAATCGGTAGCTGCAACAATCGAACCCAAATTATCATCTCGATTAATGTGAATTCCTTGGGGCTAAAATTTGGCTCCCATTTCTTAACTGGGAGAAAACCCCCAAGGATGAACCATGGCCCATCATGAAAAACCCTGTTCATATTCTCTTGTTTATCGAATTTTACAATGTGAAAGTCATACCTTAGGTTAATTAGGATCAGATTCTCCATCGATTTTCATAACTCTGTCAGCTTCATTTTTAAGTATTGATGGGAAAATTTCTTCCCTGTGAGTTTGATGATTATTGAGAATCTCCAAGGCTGGTAGACCCTTGTCCGTTCTTGTTTCGAGATTTGAATTGGTTCATCGTTTATCCCATTATCGCTTAGTGATTAAAGGGTGATATCGTCATAGAATAATTTAGATGTTTCTTTTTGTCTTGTAGTATTTCCTTGAAGGACGGTTTCTCTGGTTTGTCCACCTCCATATTTCCTTAGTCTGAAGGGATCGATGATACCGTAGGTAATGGCGCCAAGATTTGGTTGGGGGTTTCAGGCATGTTCTTTGGGTTTTTTTTAGAGAGAAGACTTTTCCATTTTTAGCTTTGTTTGTATTTGTCATAATGTATAATTGTATATTATAAGTTTATTTGTTTATTGTAATTCTATTTGCATATTTTTTTGTGGATTTGTGTATGTGAGATTGTAATTGTATATTTTGTATACATTTGTATAATTATAATCATATTGTGCATTTTAATTATTGTTTTGCCTCAATGCTTATGAATTTATATGTAATTGTATATTTCGCTGTTTTTTAAAAATATGTTGTATTAAGTTCTTATAATTCTATATTTATCTGTATTAAAAAATATGTTGTATTTTGAAATTTGTATTTTTTGATAACATTTTTTAGGTGAAAAGATTGGCAATGAAAAGCATTGATTTTGGTTATGGTTTTGGCTTATGCTTTTATTTGGTTTGTAAATGGAGATTGTACGAGGTGTTTTGATTTTAAGTTTGCTTTTGGCTTTGATTTTTGTTTAGATTTTGATTTTATTTTGAAAATGGCGATTTCTAGAGGTGCATTTGGTTTGGCTTTGGTTTGAAAATGGGCAATATATGAGGCGCATTTGGTTTTGGTCCTGATTTGTAAATAGGGATTGTAGTAGGGGTTTTGATTTTGATTTTGACTTGTAATTAGGAATTGTAAGAAGTTCTTTGTTTTGATTTTAGTTTTGATTTTAATTTGATTTTGATTTGTAAATTGGGATTGGAGGAGGTGCATGTAGTTTAAATTTTATTTGTAAATGAGCACTACAGGAGGTGCATTCAGTTTTGGTTTGGTTTTGGTTATGGTTTGATTTTGGTTTTAATTAGTTTCAATGCATGTTTTTCATCAGTTTTGATACAATTACATATCCACAAAACTGTTTGTTAAATACATATACAGTTTTTGTAAAATACACAAAGCTTTGTAAAATACAGTTTTTAATTTAGTAATTTATTGATCTAAATGATGTTTTCGAATTTAACATGTTTTGAAAATTTAGTACTTTATTTATTTTATTTTGGTAACATATTATATATATAAAAATTATGTAAAAAAATATGATCGACTTTTGAAATTCTAATAGTGTCACATAAGTTGCGATAAAACAAATAACACAAATTATTTGAAATTACATTAAAGATACTAAATCACAACGATTAACAACTTAAAATATTTTTAAAAATAATTAGTAAAAATTTGATTGACTTTCTAAATTCCAAAATTGGGACAAAATGAGTAACATGAATGATTAATAATTTAAATTATTTAAAAATTTATATTAATAAAAATTTAATTGACACTATAAATACTATTTATGCTACGCAAATCGAGAAAAGATAAATAAAAAATGTTGGGCGCTTGCTGGCATTATAGTATTTAGTATAGTAATAGGCATAGTAATAACATATGAAATAGGATATGGACAAAGGAAACGCCTAATTATAAAGTTTCCACCTATGGATTGTGGTGTAGAGTTCTTGGATTCGAGCCAACAAAATTCTATGGAGAGCCCATTGGCCTGCCGATGCGAGTAACACCGGTTGTTAAAAAAGAAAGTTTCCACCATTCACTTCCACCTCCAACTTCTCTTGTATTTTTGTTTCTTCTATTTCCCGGTTCAACGAGAGCCTCTACCAGATGCTTCCAAAATTGTTAGGGACACATATTTTTGTTTTAGCAACTTTTTAAAAGGGCATCTTCTCCTACGTAAGCCATGACGCTAGCAGTTCCAACATTGTTATTGTTTGTACCCTTTTCAGATTCTCTGTTGCACACTCTACTTTTTTCCCTTTTAATCAATTTCTTCATTTCCACTATTTTTGTCTTCATATATTGCCACTGGCGGCAGATGCTCATTTTCCTATCCGCCGAATTCAGTGTTTTCAGTTGGAGAGGTACTGCTGTTAAACTCCCTCATTTCATTCTTCCTTATGGTTATTTGAAAATTCTTAATAATTAAAAGAAAAGCTCCTCATAATTCTCATAGTTCAGGCTTTTGACACTGCTTAATTGTCTCAATTTGAAGTTATCTACTCGAATTTACTGTAAAATTTGAAGAATTTCGGGGATAACACGGTTATATAAGCTGTTAAATGGTGTTTAACTCCACTCTCTCCCTTTCCCGCTTAGTCTACAATTTTTCAGTATATGCATAATGCATAACAGACAGTCAAACTTGGCTTCAACTGTTACATAAAAACTCCAACTACGAGTTTGCATATCCAAGTACATCAACTTGTCCTCACCGTATCAGTTGAACGCTCCAACTTATAAAATGATCATCTAGAAACCTACAAACTTTGTATGCCATGTCAGCATTGGGTCCATGAGATATAGTGGAGATGAGTCTGACACGACCCAAACCAGGGCCTAGTCGTGTCGGGCATCTCAAGTCCAACCAGGATTGGAGACCACCCCCAATACCCAACCATAACCGCCCTGCACCCTATGTCGGATGCCAAACATATAACAAAATGAAACAAAAATAATTTAAATACATAAAATGAAGTCTGTAATCATAATCCAACAACCTCAATCAAATATCCAACCGGTGCCAACCCTAATCCAATACCAATACCAAAGTTGACACCAATACTGACACCGCCCATGGCCATAGTAGTCTGATAAAGCCTCTATCCAGAATCAATAACATCCGGTCGGGACATGCCCCCGACTATATCCAAAACCTAACCAAAGAAATAACAAAAATAGAAGAAGTCCATAGCATGAAATGGAGCCTTCAGGACTATGGAAGCTCACCATTTCAGTGTGACTCAAAGCTGTCCCCGAATTCAAGTCACTGTGCAGGAGGAAGGGTAGTATGGCCGGTTCCTGCATCGTGTGGGGATACAATGTCCTAAGACGGTTAACAGAGTGAACGCTAGCATGTACTCAGGGATAAGATAAAATAATGCCAGTAATTCAAAACCAAAGTAAATAACTATATGCAATCACACACACACACACACACACACACACACACATATATATATAGTGCTAGGAAAGGGAATTGGGTTTTAGCATGCATTTAAAACCTTAACCTGAGCTGAGTAGCTTGACCGTCCTAAAACCACCCACTGGCTATATGGGATCAGCTTCCCCCGCTGAAAGAGTCCTAGTGCGTGTTAGCCGCACGACCGGAGAAAAGAACCTGAGATGATTGGTACATCTTCCAAAATATAAAGTGTGACATCATGCACACGGTACTAAGACCACCCTCACATGTGCACTATCAAAGTTTAAGGTCAATGCTATAATTTGGTGTCAAGTTTAGGGTCATATTTATGTATTATGCCAAAAATAATTTAATTGATCTGTTGGAATATTATCATATTGACAACATGTAGTTGCCAGTTGAGACCAAGTTGAGGTGTGTACATGTGTACTCTCAAAGTTGGCATGCTTACTTGTCAGCTCTGGCCAAGTTTGACTGTCTGTTTATGTATTCTGCCTTCATTATAAATATTCAGTTTGATTAAGTCCGACTTTGTTAGATCACTAAGTATATAATTCTTCCTCTCATGATTAAATCATCTGAATATGGATGTTTTTGTTTCCATGTATGTTCATCCGGTGTGAAATTTTTTGTGTCTTGTGTTGTTTCTTTGCTCATTGTCTACTTTCTGGCTGTTACCATTCTAATTATTTCCAATCTTTTAGAAAGCTACACCTTTCTAGTCTTTCTGTCATAAGCATTGTTCTGATTTTGCACGCCTTGATTACTCCGCATCTAGCTAATGGCTGCGTATGTTTTTCTCCCTAATTGCAGTAAATTTGTCACGCAGAACTGCGAGCAATTCTCGGTTGATTGAAAATGATGAAGTTTTGAATATGCAAAGACCTTAGTGCACTCCAGATTATTGCATGGAGGACCGCTATTTATAGCTAACCCTACTTGCTTGGGATTGAGACGTGTTGTTTCTATTGTACAATTCAGTGGACCTCTATTGTGGTGAAATTTTGGTAGAGTAGTAACAGAAAATGAGTTTCGATGTACTAGTTTGGTATTGCAAGCCGGTGGCAAATGGGATATGGGCCAAAGAAACTGACAGCTCTTTTGGTGCTTATACACCTTGTGCTATTGAGTCAGCTGATTGCATATCTAGTGTGGTTCTCTTTTTTTTGTGTGCGTATCGCTTATGGCTGGTCAGGATGGATCACAAAGTTCGCAGATTCCAGTTAAGGTCGAAATACTACAATTACATATTGATCCTCTTGGGAAGTTGTTGTGCTGCTGAGCCCTTGCTCAGATTGTTTATGGGCATTTCAATCTTCAATCTGGATCCAGAAACTGACCTTGCTCCTTTTGAGGTTCTATCTACTTTGTGTTATAATTTATCAGTTTTCTTATTTCTCCCATGCACTTCTGACATCGGCATTTCCTTTTGTTTATACAAAATTTATCTTTTTTTCATTCTCTTCACAAATCCAAAAAAATAAAAATAAATAAATCTTACCATCCTGGTTATGTATCTGCAATTGCATGTACCCTATCAGAAATAAAGAAACCTGTAGTTGGCATGTATAATCACGGCTCAAAATTATGCACCACTTTCCTTTCAAAGAAATTAAATCATCTTCATCGTTCATTTCTTAGGTATATGGTAGGTGAATTATTGCCGTACTGTGTAATAACTGTCTTCAATAATTTACTGTGAAGTACTTGTCCTAGTGATTCTTCAATTTCTTTATTGATCGGAATCACTTCAAAGGACTAATAATGGAAATTAAAACTACATGAACTATGAACTAATCCACTATGTGTGAAATCTCAGTGTAGTTGGAGTCGGAGATATGAGTTCCCTGTTTATACTACTTTATTCGGTCCTTTTTAATTCCAAAGTGATAAAGTAATTTATTTTCTATAGCAGGTCAGGGATTCCTGAAGCTAGAGGTTCCCCACATCTCATACCAGTTAGCTTCTGCATAAGTTGCTGAGTTTCATATTCATTACACAGTGGACAGTGTCAATAAAGTCGCTATGATTTAAGCAGATCCGTAATTGCATATTTGACCACATAAAAAGGCATACGTGTAGTCTTTGAAGTTCAACTTGCAATTTTACTCTCCTCCCCCCGTTCTTATTTTGGCCACAGGCTGGAGTAGGTGACGATAGCGAAGTTTGGTTTAGGGCGATAGGTGGATAGGTGACATTCCTCTCGTTGTTTCTTATGTGTTTATTATTTACATGATTCTCTAGTCTTATCAATTTTGTATATCTGAAGGTAAATCATATTCTTGAAACTTTTATCTATTCCATAACCTTGATGTTTAGAGAGGCATTTAATCTTGATATACTCATAGATTTGCTTTACAAATTTAAGATGTCTACATCTCCTAATACTATAGCTTTCTCAATAGAATGCTTAAGTCTTCACTTTGCAAGACTTTTTCTCTTGCTTCGTTCAATCTGGAATCCCACAGGAGGTAGAGATAACCTTAGAGAAATTTTTTATAAACATACCTAGACACACATCCCAATGTGATCCTTTTCCGGCTATCTTCACGGGAAATGGCCTACCTTTAACACCAACAGGTGTTTTTTGGTGAAAGTTTTTCTCCCCTGCAACTCACTTGTTGTGTCCGATCTTGGATCTATTCCATGACTTTTTCCCTTTAACACCTACAGGTGTTTTCCGGCGAAAATTTTTCTCCCCTTCAACTTGCCTACTGTTTTGATTTCAGTTTTTTTCTGACAACTTTTTCCAGCAGAATCTGCAAGTCTTTTTATCATTCCGCAGCCAAGAAATGCTCCTAGGCACTCTTCCCAAGAACTTTCTTTCTCCTACTTGCTAGGAATGGAGAGCACCTCTTCCGGCGACTTCCTCACCGGAAACCCTCCTCAGTTATCACCTTCAATGGTAGCATTCCAACCTTTTCTATTTCTTTCTTGTCATGTTCTGATCACAAATATAGGGGAGAATAGGATATATTTCAATGCAGGCTTTAAATCCTTTGATATTACAAGATGGGATACAGATTGAGCTATTTGGTATGAATGGGTGGAGAGTAGTTTTCATATGATGAGAAGCTCTTCAATGAGCAGTAAAGAGATGGAATGGATTTGTCATATTTTTAGGGGAGCCGCGAAGGACCAAAAGAATGCGGTAAGAGAGATGGAGAACCAAAGAATTGGACACATAGTCGCATACTACTTTTGTCTGAGGAAATTAAATGCACATTGCAGGTATATGAGCATTATATCCTTAAAAGGAGATCAAAGGTTGTTCCTAATCATTCAAGAAAGAGCCTTATAAATGCTGGTTGGCTCGACGTTGCATCTAAGGTAGAGAGATTCTTTCTCTCCACCTATTGATTAGATAGATCCCCATCCCCCTATATTGACGGAAGCCCACTATCCATATGCTAAAGCGGTACAAGAATGTATAACTACCCAAAAAGCTTTGGGAGGCAGACAAAGAGATTAAGAAGGGGAATATTCTTATTTCTGAATCCTCAGGGACAAAGGACGATGGGTTGCTAAAGAGATGTTTGGTTGGCCACTTTGGTAGGGAAGACGAGGAGAAACCTTCTCTAGCAGACCTAAGGAGTGGACATATTCCAACTGGAAAACAACTTTTGGGGTAAACATTTTTGAGATGATGGGTAATTTACTTCGCATAGAATTCTTTGATAGAAATATGACGAAGAAGATTCTTCAAGGAAATTGTTTCTCAAAAAAATCCAGATTTTAATTGGAATGGGGGAGTCCCATAGCAGGATGCACCCCAACAACTCAGAGGGCTATTGGAGTTCCTCTCAACCTCTGGTTCAATCACAAGATAGAAGAAAAGTGTGGAGGATGGATTGCTACGGAGGAGGAGACCGAACAGAAAAATCACCTCAAATGGGCTAGGATATTAATCACTGAAGACGTCCGGAATATCCCCTTCGAAGTAGTCATTTTTTGAGGAGTCAAGTTTTTAATTCTAATTTGGGTTGAGAGAAACCCTAGATTCGAGTGGCCGCTTGTAACGCCCCGGGTTTTTGGTCCTTAAAAGTTCCTGAAATTATGCACTCATTGCCTTGACTACGACTTGGGCTATGAGTCGTAGGGTGTCTTGACAGGTCGTTGGGACAAGTCGTAACCAAATCAATAAGTTTGTGGTTAGATTCCGCTCTGAGTACGAGTGGCTCACTAAGAGCCATAACGATTTGTTACGAGTCGTTAGGTGTAATCGTAGGGTGTCCAGTGTATACCCCAATTTGGGTTCTGTGTTGACTACGACTGACCCTACGAACCGTGTATGGTGTCTTGGTGGTTCTGTCTTGGTTACGAATCGTGGTGACGAGTCGTAAGGAGTGGCTACGAGTCAATGGTTGACCCGTACTCAATGGTGGCACTTTTTCAGCTTTTAAGTTAAAGGCATTCTGGACATTTTCCCTCTTACCCAAATTGAAACCCACGTCTTATAACCCCTTTAGGGTGTTATTAGCACTCAAAAACAAATCTAAGTAACTTCTCAAACACTCCAAAAGGCTTTCTAAATTCCCTCGAGCAAGTCAAGCTAGGGTTTCATCAAGTTGGTCATCCAAGGTCTCTAGAGTTAAATTCTCTCTGTGAAACTTGATATTTCTGGCATGTGACTCTACCTTTAAACTTAATATCTCTATTGCATGAAAGTTCATGGTTATTTACATGATTAAAAGTAAGGATTTTGACATGATTGAGGGTTTTGACATGAATGGTCAATTAATTATTCCTCATGATTTTATTATGCATTTCTCATGCTTTAAATATGGTTTTGAACTTGTGGGTGCATAAGTATGGTGAATGAATTTGGGAATTGTGATTTTCCCTAAACTTGTGACTTTTGAAGTGATTATGGCCCTAACCCCATATTGTGAAGTTGTTTTTAGTTATGAGAAATATGGGAATTTAACTATTTTAAAACTATTACATTATGATGTTGAATTGAACCTTGTGGGTTGGTGTTTTCGAAAGCTATTGCATAATTGAACCAAGAGGGCTTATGAATTCCCTAAGTAATGAAATTGTTTCGGCATATTGATGTTACCTTGCAAGTGTAGTTGGTATGACGATACCAACAATGTATGCCTAAATGTGTATGGTGGTTCAATAAATGGGATTGTGTGATAATTATTTTAATTGGGCTTTAAAGAGGGTTGTGTAGCTGAGTCGTGAAAGTGGAGGTCTGAGAGACCAACACTGGAAACTGCGGTTGCTGATGCAGGGGTCTATATGATCGGGTGGTTCGAGTCCCCTTATTATTATTGTATAATTGGAAGGTTTGAGTCCCCCATATCTCATTACATGATTTGGTGCTCGTGTCACCCTGATATGCAGGGAAGTTCGAGTCCCCCATAGTGCATATGTTTACCCTCTGGTTCGTGTGGCCACACGCACCGGCCCCCTACCAGCTGGGAGAGAGCTGGGCCCATATAGCTCGTGGGTGCCTTGTACACAATCCAGGCTAAGGTTTTTAAAATGCATGTTAAGCCTTGTTCCCTACCTGACATTTAATATATATATGTATATGCATCTATGTGAATCAAATTTAAATTGTTGATCTTGGCATTACTTTTAATCCTTATCCCTGAGTTAAATGCTAGCGCTCCAACCACTAACCATCTTCGGACGTTGTATCCCCACGCGATGCAGGAACTGGCCATACTTCTACTTATCCTGTTTAGTGATTAGGATTAGGGATCAGCTCGCGAGTTGACATTGAAGTGGTGAGCTTCCATACATCGGAAGACTACATTTCATGTTTTAGTCTATTGTGTTTTAGGCTGTTTAGACTTGTTTTTGGTTATAGTTGGGGGCATGTCCGAAACTTTATTGATATACATTTTTGGTTCGTGTCTAGAAGGCTTTGTTGGATTACTGTGCACTTGGGTGGTGTTGGCCGGTTGTTTTGGCTGGTGGTTGATTGTTGATCATAGAAGTATCTTTAATTGTTCTTTAATCTATATTGTTATATGTTCGGAATTTATCCGAATTGGGAATGTTGTGTTAACTTGGTTAGGTGCAGGGGGTGGTCTCCGGACTACGTGGGACTTGAGATACCCGTCACGGCCAGGTCCTGGTTCGGGCCATGACAAAGATGGTATCAGAGCCTAGGTTTAGTGTCATTGGGTGTCCAACAAAGCCGTGTCATGTAGAGTCTCTCTTTATGGGTATGTAGCGCACCACACTTATAAGGGAGGGGCTATGAGGCATTTAGGAATGTTTTCTTTTCTTGTTATTCTATTTTCAAGCTAGAGTCTAAGATCTTGAATCTCTCTAATCCCCGTTGTTCGCCTTTCAGATCATGCCTCCAAGAATATCTGATAACCGTGGAAACTCTTCTTTCCCATTAGAGGACAATGTGGACGGAGCTCGTCCAACTCCAGGAGTTCAGACCCGATCTAGGGCCGCTGTGTCTGATTGTCCTGGTAGAACTCCATCCATTCCTCCTGTTCCTCCTCAGTCACCTCAGGCTGGCGTGTCTAACGGTGAGTTTCGCCAGTCGATTCATTTGCTTACCCAGTTGGTGGCCTCTTAGATTGAGCGGGTTGCTTTTGTTACTCCATCCTCTGATGGTACTAGAGTTGTCCAATTCATGAGATTGAGTCCTCCTGTTTTCACTGGTTCCAAAGTTAAGGAAGATCCTCAACATTTCATTGACGAGATAGAAAAGATCTCCCTTGTGATGCATGCTACTAACGTGGAAGGCGTGGAGTTCGCCGCTTACCAATTGAAAGTTGTGGTGTATCAATGGTACGAGGAATGAGACTAGTCTAGAGGCGATGATGCTGAGTCCGCTTTGTGGGACGATTTCTCTAGTGTTTTTCTGGACCGTTTCTTTCCTCAAGAGTTGAGGGAGGCGAAAACGGAGGAGTTTATAAACCTGAAGCAAGGCAGGATGTCAATCAAGGAGTATTCCTTGAAATTCCATCAGTTATCTCGGTATGCTCCTGAGTTGGTGACTAGCATGAGGGCTAGAATGAAGAAGTTCGCTTTTGGGTTGTCCCGAGACTTGATTTTGGAGAGTAAAGCTGCCTTGTTAAACAAGGACATGGATATTTCTCGGCTTGTGGTTTATATGCAGCAGGTCGAAGAAGAGAAGAAGCAGACTGAAATTAGGGAGAGGTAGAGTAAGAGGTTTTGCTACTCGGATCAGGGTGGAGGTCAACAACAAAGTGGTAGAGATGGAGGAAAATGGTCTAAGAAGAAATGGGGTAACTTTGGTTCCTACTCTACGGCTAGTGCTCCTTATCCTAAGCTGTCGCGTGATCGCCGTTTTCAGGAAAGTGTTGGTCCCAGGGCACAGGTTCCTAGTCTCAGGCTAGTGGGGCTCAGTCAGCTCCATCATATCCTCCTTGTAGATTCTGCGGTCAGGTGCATCGTGGTGTTTGTGAAGAAAGGAGGAACAGGTGCTTTAAATGTTGTCAGATTGGTCACATGCAGAGAGATTGTCCTTCTAGGGTTGCTTTTGGGGCTAATAAGATTCCTGTTGCTGCTGCATCAGCTCCTGCGCCAAAGAGAGCTAATTTTGCTTCTGGCTCCGGCATTGGTCGGAACCGTCTCTATGCCCTCACTACCCGTCAGGAGATCAAGGCATCCCCTGATGTCGTTACTGGTATGTTGAAACTCTTTTTCCGTGATGTGTACTGTTTACTTGATCCGGGGGTCACCCTTTCTTATATGACCCCATTTGTGGTTGTGCATTTTGGATTCGGTCCAGAGTGCATTTCAGACCCCTTTTTTGTTTCTAACCCGGTAGGTGAATCTGTGGTTACTAGAAGAGTCTATAGGGGTTGTGTGGTGTCTGTTGGTGATAGAGAAACTCTGGTAGATTTGATACATTTGATACAGTTAGACATGGTTGATTTTGATGTCATATTAGGGATGGATTGGTTGCATTTGTGCTATGCTTCTTTAGATTGTCGGACCCGTAAGGTCATCTTCAATTTCCCTAATGAACCGGTTATTGAATGAAAAAGGTAGTTCTCTAGTGCCTAAGGGAAAGTTCATATCGTATCTTAGAACCTAGAAATTAATTTCCAAGGGGTGTTCTATCATTTGGTCTGGGTTAAAGATTCTACCTTGGAGAGTCTTCCTTACATTCCGTCCCAGTGGTAAATGAATTTCCTGAAGTCTTCCCTGGTGATCTTCCTAGTGTTCCTCTTGATAGGGAGATTGATCTTGTTCCGGACACTCGTCCTATCTCTATCCCTCCATATAGAATGGCTTCAGCTGAGTTGAAGAAGCTCAAGGAACAGTTAAAGGATCTTCTAGACAAGGGTTTTATCCGTCCTAATGTGTCCCTGTGGGATGCACTTGTTTTGTTCGTGCGTAAAAATGATGGTTCCTTTCGAATGTGTATTGATTTCCGGCAATTGAATAAGGTGATGGTAAAGAATAAGTACCCTCTTCCAAGGATGAATGATTTGTTTGACCAGCTAAATTCTTCTCCAAGATCGATCTTCGGTCTGGGTATCATCAGTTGAAGATTAGGGAAGTGGGTATTCCTAAGAATAAGTACCCTTTTCCTTCAACTAGAAACTGGTCACCATTTCCGATCCTAACTTTGAATATTTCAGTAGGCTTTAATTCTTTAAACAAACTCTTGTTATAAGTCATGTGGTTGGTGCAACTGCTATCAATCAACCAAAAATTTGTTGAAATCTTACTTGAGATACATGTTGCAACAAAAAGATGGTCGTCTTCTTTTTCATTGACCACATGTGCATCCGCTTCATGGTTCTCAAATATGCTTTTGCAAATAACTGCCTCATGGCCAAGTTGATTGCACTTGTTGCACTTTGCGTTTGGCCTTTTCCAACATCCGTATGGTGGATGACCCATTTTTCCACAGTGCTCACAAGGTGGGTAATTTTTTATATTTTTACCCTTTCTTTGAGTTTTGTGGTTTGGCTATTAAGGCTCCTTCAACCATACCATCCTGCCTCATAAGTTTTCTTTGTTCCAGTGCCTGAAAAGAATTTAACAACTTTGCCAAGGTAATCTTTGACAGATCTTGTGTATTTTCCAAGGTAGTTATACATGCTTCATATCTTTTGGGCACTGTAACAAGAATTTTTTCAACAGTTCTTGAATCTTTAAATTCAGTGCCTAGTAATTTTACCTTGTTAACAATGCCAAGTAATCTGTCCGAGTATTCTTTGACTGTCTCGGAGTCTTTAATTCTTTGCAACTCGAATTCCCTTATTAAATTCAATACTTGCATTCCTCGAATTCTTTCATCTCTAGCATATTCTTTCTTTAGATAATCTCAAATTTCTTTTGTTGATGTGAGAGACATAATTCTTGTAAAAATAGTTGTTGAAACAGAAGCAAACAGAGTTGCCTTCGCCCTGGACTTCGTGGTTTTGTTTTCCTTGTGACTCTTGATTTGGGCTCTGGTGGGATTATTTGACAGCGGATTAATTTCATAATCCACTTCCACCGCTTCTTATAGATCTAGAGCCTCCAAGTAAGTTTTCATTCTCACAGTCTATAATTGATATTTCACCATAAAAAACGGATGGAGCCATTCGTGAAAATTTATTTTCAGAATCCATCTCTTCACTCACAGGTCCCTCAAGAAAAATAGTTCTAGATACCAATTGTTGGTTTTAATAGAGATGAGTTAGAGAAGAACGCAGAGAGTTTTTTTTTTTTGTAAAGCTTTATGTTTTATTGATCATCAACTCCTCCTTAAATAGTGCTATTACAACTAAAAAATAGATTAAATTTGCCATAAAAGAAAACCTACTTGCTACCAAAAATAATTACTAATCAGTAGTCTCCTACAACAAATCGGAATCCCAATTTGACGTGGAGTTGTATGTAAAAAAGCTAGATGAAAACAAAAAACAAATAACGTGCATTATTCCGTAAAGCAACTTTTAACATGATTCAACACTTAACCTTGGCACAATATTCTTCTTTTTACTACATGCCACCAGATTACCGCTCAAGAAAGTGCAATACCCTGGGGTTGACTTCTTGTTGAATAGGAACCCGGCATAGTCCGCATCCATATAATTTTCTTAAGTCAAGGTGCCTCCCCTTTTGAATTAAAGTCCTCTTAAGGGATCCTTTTCAGATACTCTTTATTTTGTGTGCTGCTCTTAGGTGGAATACTTTTGGATTCTGCATAAACTGCCTCACCATGCTCACGACATAGACTATATTGAGTCTAGCGTGGA